>JAGVSN010000028.1:0-1200000 GCA_022651745.1 Parapsyche elsis | reverse complement strand
TATGACTATCTGTCCTATCCTGTTCACGTCCTGGCTTACTTCCCTAATGATCCTCAAAACAAAAATAAAACACAGTAATCCCTTTTCTCTTGTTTCTTTCTTCTCTGCCATATTTAAAATTTATAATTGTGAATTATGGAACTAGTCTCATTCCGTACAGATTAATGATTCAAGCAAACGACAAAATAATTAATTATACTCAGTGCAAATGAAAGTGAAATACTATGACATCATTACAAAGCTACAGCGCGCATCGATTTTTTTTTCATCGTGTAAATGTTTATTTCGCATACGTTTCGATTAAATCGAGCGAAGTGAGAGCCAAAGCTGCGAGAAATACGCTTTCATCTCGAAATGAAAATTGCATGAAAATGAAAACGATGCGCTTCGAATGTAAAGCAGCTTTTACTTTTGATGTGCGACCGACTATATTTACTTAGACTTAGGCTGTCATACTTAAGACTTGAAGCACTGTAAATACTTCAAAAGTGAACGAGAGTATGGGAATTCCAATTTAACGATGATTTTAACTTGTATGTGGTATAACCATTATTACACTACACTAGTGTAAGCCCGTTGAATATCGACGGAGCGTTCTCATCACCTGCACCGGAAAATAATATTAAATTTAATAGTTTTTATAGTTGTTGCATCTATGCAGCAATGCGCCATCTATGGCGCGTTATAATACAACAACGTAACAATTTAGCAAAGTCGCGAGCCTATTTTTTATTCTATAAATAGTCAAGTTGAAGCCTGCCCATTATCATCTGGTTTGGCTCACCGCGTAACCGCTCTGTTCTGAATTAGTGATACCGGGTTCACATTCCACTCGTGCGACGTTCTGGTTTTTTAATCATTCACCGAGGCGAGCGTTGTCAGCAGATAGACACACAGACACACTCGCATACAGACAGACAGACGGATTTCGGCTATTATTATTATGTATGAATATCAACGCCCGCTGAATTTTAAATTACGTAAAGCGCTTTTTTAATAGAGATCCCCACTAATTGATCGCACGGTTGTAAGTGACAAAAAAATTAATAGTTTTTATAGCGCAATCTATGTATTATAGCAATCCCGTAGTATTGATTAATTTTTTTTTACTTTACTATTTATATTATATTTATTAATTATTATATATGTATATAATAATTATAATTGTGTAAGTGATTTTGTAAAAATCAAAAAAAAAAAAAAATAATAGTTTTTATAGCGTCATCTATGTATTATTAGCAGAGACAAAAAAAAAGGACCAAATCAACAACGGGCCGTGGCGTATGCGTTAGCGCGATTACTCCCGACCTGGCGTCCCGGGCTCGATCCCCACTCATTCTGGTTTTTTAAATTTAATTATTTTAATTATAGGTAATGTTTAAAAAAAAAGGACTAAATTGACCAAAGGCGATAGCGTATAGCGTTAGCGTGATTACTCAGGAGCTTGCGGTCCTGGGTTCGATCCCCCACTCTTTCTGGTTTTTTAATTATTTTTTCTCAGCGAGCGTTATCAGCAGACAGACAGACAGACAGACGGACTTCGGCTATTATTATATTATGTATGTTGACTACGTCTTATATGTTTTTAAAATTTATTTTTGATTTGTTTATTTATTTAAGTAGCTGCAACGATATAAAATTTATTACTAAGCATGCTACGCACGTGATATTCCATCAAGTCGATATTTAAAAATACAATAAATCGTAATAAGAACGAGTAATATAAAAATACTTGTTTTTGATCAGGAAATACATAATTTTTTTACATAATCTGATACGCTTCAAAGTTCGCGCGGGCGTATTTTTCTCACCCACATGAATTGAATTTTCACTCCGAATTTTCTTTTTTGCAATAAATAAATAAATAAATAGTTTTTTTTTATTACTAGAGTAATCTGTCACTGTCTGCGCGTCTGAAAATTCTCGAAATTTTTCAATGCAAACGAAATGAATTTCACATGGACGAAGAATGATAACAATCTGACCCTGTAATATGACACCAAATAAACATAATGGAATAATTCAAGGAACGTTCATTGACTAGACATACATAAATTTGAATTTATTCAAACGGTATCGTATTGACACGTTAACGGTTAACATCTTCCGTTGATCTTACGAGACGCTGGGACAGTTTTATGATATATTCCTTCACAATTTGCTTATACATATGTATGAGATCCCATATGCTCGTTATTGGATTGTTTGTATGTACATATATGCGAGAGTTTTCAAACGAAGGAAAATCGCTGTTTGGCCGTTAATGTTTCCGGAATTCGTGATCTATTTGCGGATTCCCTGTACGGTGGTCTGGAGACAGGTTTCCAGACATTCTAAGAATACAATATAAAGTAACAAGACTCTGGTTCTCCTCACTGACTTAAATCGGCTTCCTGGAATAGCACACATCGCTTCTGGAATGTTAGCTTTTCCATCCGAAACGCCCGCTGGCGAGATATCGAATTTTCCTATGTACCTACGACTGGCCGAACTAAATCCCGGAAAATTCTTTATAAATATTTGAAGAATGTCGTAAAATTAATAGGACTATTATAGTCGAGAACTTCATGATTGAGAATTTCTATTCCTGATCCTCACATCACCTTCTTTGAATTTATTAGAGCCAATTTCATACCAATATTATATTGTGCCGATAATAAAATATTGCATTTAATGTTCTGTGTCAACATAACACTACATCTTCTTACATACATACATATGTCGTAGACTAATTCTGGAAACCAGCTTAAGGGACAATCATTGGTGACATACTATTTTTGAATAAGAGTATCTTTGAATCTAATAATTACAAAGATCTTCATTATTTGATAAAAATAGCTAAGAAATCGAGTTTTTCTCTATATGATAAAAACACTACGTATATCAAAATATTACACACTATTGCAATTAAAAAATCTTACAAAACGAGTCAATATTGCATTTACGAATAGTATTTATTAGTATCAATTTTTTTTTAATATTTTAAACTAGTATATTGTCCGTTGATGATGAACGCGTTTATTATTGGTTACTTACTATAAGGTTACGTGGAAAAAACAGCAACTTTAATTTAAAATTTTATTTTTAGACATTTAGTAGCGTGCGTAATAACGGTATCCAAGATAGCGATTTCAACAGTGCGTTTTGACAATTCAACAGACATCGGTCAAACCAGCAAACAGATTTTAGCTCAAGATACAGAACACGTGTGGTTTTGGTCAAATTTTGTCGATAAACGTAGTGCTTTTCGTGCTAAAAGCTTATGCCTAAAATAGCATTGTGAAAAGGTTCAAATATAACTCGTACTAAAATATTTGAATTGCAAACTTTCCAAGTCTGATGTCTCAGAACAACATTAATATTTGACATTGTCCCTTTTAACACCAAGTCGCACACATTGTTATCTATTTCTATTGCATCTAAGGACAAGGAACTTAAAAACTAACGAGGCCAAGTCGGGTCAAACGTGACGTACGATCCGTTTTAAATATTATATACATATGTATGTACAGTGCTCGAAATGGAAATTTTCACGAATGGGAGCGCTCAATAATTTTCAAAAAATATCAAACGACCTTTTTTATTTAACTATATCTATAGAAAATATACGTACATTTATATACATACATATATTATAACACCAAAACACTTACGTAACATATGTACACCAATATAAATGAATTTATGGTTGTATATGTTAGGTTTTTAGTATTATTATTATAGAAACTGTATTACATACATATGTACATGCACAATTTACACGGTTAATTTTTTTAAATTTGAATAATTGTTTGTTTGAAAAGTGTTTGTTAGTGATGAAGTGCAGTAATAAAATATAAATAAAAAAAATAATCAAGCGATTCCCGATGATAGATTGAAATTGCAAATACGTTCGCTAAATTTAAGTTCTCTCATCAGAGGGACAGGCAAGACTGAAGTATTTTGAAATTTTGGTTCCTTTAGTATAATGGTAGCGGTGTAGCTGCTTTAGAAATTTTGTTAAAATAAGAAAGCCGATAATTCAAAGAAAGATATCGTAAATTATCGAAATGACCGATGCCCCGAGAGGGACCCGATGCAATAAAACTTTTTGCGCATAAAAACCCTCGAATTCTAAATGTTATCTTCAAGTAACACAAGTGCATCCAGCTTTTTCAAAACATAATAATATTTTAAATGGCTTTTGGCTACAGATAAGATGCTTTTGTCGGAATTGAAATGTAAAGAATTTAACTTTCAGTCAAATATTGTGATTTAGGAGTCATAAATGTAAAAAAAAATTCACCTTCTAACATTTTTTCGGCAATAATTATTGTAAGTGCACGGAAATTTTGGTTTTTTACGAAAGGGAGCGCTAAATTTACAAATTTCACGAAAGGGTACGCAACGTTTTCAAATTTCACGAAAGGGAACGCCCGCTCCCTGCCGCTCCCGCTGAATTCGAGCACTGCATATGTATGTATATCGACAATGTTACTTTAGACACGTTTTGGCACGATTGATGATAGAATTCGGCCGATTTGCGCACGTTTACTGATTCTATCACATGTCATCGACTTTATTACATACCACAACTGGAAAAGCGGTCGGATTGTAATTTTGGAATCGACTCAATTTCCAATCCGACAAAAAAAGTATCATTATGTTGGTTAAATTAAAAAAAAATCACATTTCGATGAACGGCTTTGCCAAAACGTCGATTCGTTTCGTATTCGCAAATGAAAATAAATCGATTTTTAACACCTTTCGCTATCGTCGTAAACCATCTCTGAAATTCTATTTCATCGACGTGAGCGAACCAAACACGTGCTTTATGTTTCAGCAGGAAAACATTTCAACGAGTGAAAGTGTTATGTTTAACGCTTAAGCTGTTTAATTCATTGTGTTGATATTCGCGCTATTTTCTTTCCGTTACATCTAAATTAAAGCGATCACCCTCATCGAGAATAGATCGGCAAAATAATTCAGCGCGTTAAAATAGCTATGACCCGATGGTTCAAGAAGTTCTATTCATAGTTAAATGCACTTCACTTATAGACACCTGTTAATAGATCAATGCTATCTAATTCAATTTGCATCTTAACTTAACGGTACGTTTTAAAAATAAATTGGGTCACTTCTATGTACTATATAAGACGATTTAAGTGCATAAACCTTGACGCCATGTGTTTAAAAAATTGTGGTGTTGAAAACTTTTCCTTATATGGTGAAAATGTTTGACATCTGACTCGTCGCCTTTGTGTAGATTTGTTTATAAATTTAGGCACGTGTCTATTATTATTTAACCGACTAAAATTAGACTGCACGTGTTTATATTTGAACGTGTAAATTTTGCCAAAATTAATAAAATCGCATATTTAAATTGTCAAACCGTCTGTCTAACCGTAAAACAGACACGTTAGAAAAATGTAGTTGCGAGTTTGTTTATAATGTAAAATTTTCGTGCCATACAAATGTTATACAAGTTTCATATGTTTGAATAAGTTAAACGTATGGTGTAGTATTTATTTTTATATTTCAATCCAAAGCAAAACATTATCATAAGAAAATATATTAATCTACATATACATGTATGTAAGTATATTTATAAGCTCCGTGAAAAACGAATTTGCTTATTATTTATCGGTTATGGGAAAATGAAAACAACTATGGTTACGATTTCAACAATGGGTTTGTACGGTTCAACATATGTATGTACGTCGGTCAAGCCAGCAAACAGATCTTAGCTCTTTAGCTCATAGCTCATACATATGTAGGTATATACCTAGTATGAGTTCAAATTATTATGACAAATAAGTTTTAATGTTATTTTTTTTCTTCTAACCTCAAGAAGTTTCTAATTTATCACGTTTTTTATTCAAATAAAAAATAAAAAAATAAGAGAATTTTTGTATTTAGTACCGAAATGGATCCTTGGAATTAGGAAATGACATACTTGCATATTTTTCGGTGTAAATGGGCCATTATAAATAAAAAAAAAATCTACGTAAATCTCCCATACAAATAACTTACTAAACACTTCCAACTGTTTCATTTGTAACAAATGGTCGGAAAACACAAATTACTACAATTTTCATCAATGAAACACAGTACCTACTATATGTACATAATATCGCTTAAATTTAGACAATGACACATTCTCGAGAGTACTGCAGATGCATCACTGATGCATCACCGCTTGCAATGTCATCATTTCAACTTGGAAAATTTCCATTTTCATTCGTCTTCTTCATTATGTCACACAAATTACCTGTCCGATTAAAAATAAACGCACAATGAATGTCAAACATCAAACGCTGAGACTATTACTATGTAGAATAGCGAAAAAATAACAAAACTAAAACTTTAACAGCGGATAAACGACTTCGGTCACGCTCACATACAGCACCGGTTCAACTTATATCGAATAGGGAATAGGGCTATTATTTATATGACTAGTGTAAGCACGTTGAATATCAACGGAGCGGTTTCTCATCACCCGTACTGAAAAATAATATTAAATGTAATAGTTGGTGTATAGATGGCGCTTTATAATACAACAACGTAACAATTTAACAAAGTCGCGAGTCTATTGAGATATTATATAGTCAAATTGAAGCAGGCCCGTTATTATCTAGTTTGGATCACAGCTTAAGCGCTCAATGTTCCAAACGAGTGATACCGGGTTCAAATCCCACTCGCGCGACGTTCTGGTTTTTTTTAAATATTTACCGAGGCGAACTTTATCAGCAGACAGACACACACACACAGACAGACAGACAGACAGACGGAATAGGGCTATTATATACATATATGACTAGTGTAAGCCCGTTGAATATCAACGGAGCGGTTTCTCATCACCCGTACTGTGAGTGAGTATACGGTGTATTTAATAGTTTTTGTATAGATGACGCTTTATAATACAACTATGTAACAATTAAGCAAAGTCGCGAACCTACTAAGGATTTATATGTTCAAAATATAGGAGATCTCGCATTATTGGCGTTGGATCATAGCGTAAGCGTTCACCGTTCCGACGTGGTGATCTCGGGTTCAAATCCCACTCGCGCAACGTTCGGGTTTTTTTTTTAAATTATTTACGTCAGCGAGCGTTATCAGCAGACAGACAAAATAGGCCTATTATATATGATATGCTTGACAAACAATGGGTGATGTTCCGCCATCTTGACAGTCAATCTTACACGATACAAAACATCATCGTGTCAAACCGCGTATTATGGCCAAAGCGAGCTGTCAAATTACCGTACACGGTCACGGATAATAATGATAGTGCATCAATGTATGTATATTTGTAAGTCTCGCCACACTGATTCCATCAACCGCTGAAAGATATTCTGAAACGTCGGAGATGTGTAATGTATTCATCATTTTTTGCGAATTTATCGGCATGTCATAATTATTTCGCCACGTTGACGCGTTAATGTCTCTCGTCTTTAAGTGCTACGTATTAAAAAACACTTCACGCAAGTTTGATTGTATTTTTGGCGGGTGAATCATCAATTTTGAGTATTAGTTGACGTATTATAGTTCTATTTTTGCGGCCAGCAGCTGGCATGAGCGACCATCTACATAGCATTATGAGTAATGAAATTATTTCGGCTTGACCTCACATCATCGGTCGCTTAGGATAGGTTATGAATTTTCACACACGCGGATATCGCGGAAAATTCGCCCTTATTCGAAAAGGAAAAATTTAGAAAATCCTTGCGGGAAATCGAGCCGAATCGCCCACTCAAAAAAAAAAAAAAAAAATGTTTCCGTAAATCATTTCGAATCTAGAGTTTCCACACACGCTCTAAATGAAATAAAGTGAAAAAAAATACTAATAATCTACGAAGTGTTGGCAAACGAACTGTGCATAGAAGACTTTGGGGTAAAATGATTTATATATTTTTGTGCCCACAGCAACTGCCCACTGGTACACAAAGCTATTATATGTATGTACGTTTATCGCATTGAGTAATATTTACAAACTGAACGCTTTGATTTATGTCGATCGTCATTGGAAATTGTTGCCGTGAGTCAATCGTTTATTTTTGAATTTTAACTTGTCGTCAAGTGGATCGACTTTGCATCTAAATGAATCCTCAAACGATTACACACTGCATTAAACTTGAAATGTGGGTATCTACATAATAGATTTATTACACATACTCGTATGAATATGATATATTTAATAAATTTCATTAGCGTAGCGCTATTCAAACTGTGCAAGTATTTAATTTCACCTTTTCAGTAACCAATCACTTAAAATAAAACGTATTATATACATATGTATGTATTAAAGTGAAATATGTCCTAGCTTGACGTGTTACCTGTTATGCTATGGTGACGTATAAACTACTCCGGTCACATGAAGTCACCAAACATTGTTCGTGAGCGAATGTACGAAGAACGCGAGTAGCATATACATATACGTATGTATGTATTGTTATGACCCCAGAATCAATTTTATTAGATACGGAAGCTTATTTGCTTCCCAGCAAAATTCCCCTTGTACGAAATCGATGGGAACGGAATGCGAACTTGAGCTAAAAGAGATAACAGTTTTACGATGTGAACGGAATTTGGTTATCAAGAAAGTACAACAACAATCACGTCATACTTTCATTATAAAAGCAGAAGCTCAACACAGATTAAATCAGATTACCCTGAACAGCACTCACGTTATATCGTGCTTTACTTCTCTACTCTACTCAGTGAAACCCTTGTGAAAAACCCTAGTGAAAACCCTAGTGAAACCTTAGTGAAAAAGCTTGTAGAAAGCTTGTGCAAAAGCCTTAGCTTTTGTCGAAGTGATCTGGACCTTTTAAATAAAAAGGTGTCCATAAATTTATCTTGGACCAATGTCTGTAACTTTATAAACTAATATATTCTACCTTATTTAAATCTAAAAGGACTTTTATTAAACGGAAACATTAAAGCGTTTATCTGGTTTGCTCGTAGATCAAACATTGATCTGCCTGTGAATCAGATATCATTTTTTTGTATCTCCGGTCCGTCAGGACATAACAGTATGTACGTGTGTGTTAAGCCGCGTACTCATTAGTGAATATGAGCGTGTAATGTAATGCTCGCTAATGTGGACGCCATGTACACACTTGCCAAAAACCGACACCGATTGGATCGCCACGAACGTGCTCGCGAACGCGTATGCTCGCGAACGCGTACACATTTACAAAAATCACACGCTCATGCATCACACGCTCACACGTTCGCGGTTTTAAGTTTTGTGCACATATTGCGAGGCAACTCCTCGGCGTGCCTCGCAATTGTGTGTACCATTTTGCCTCACGAGGCAGCCTCGGGCCACGGCCGCTATCTTGCCCTGCGAGGCGTTTTACTGTCATTCCTGTTTGTCGCATTATTAACAACGTCACGGGCAACGCCTAGTATCTGCAATTTAAGTCTTTTTCACACAACTTACCTGTTGATTAGTATACTTTCTTAACAATACGTTTACGTGACGCGTTTTAATCTCATTTCTTCAATTGAAATACTTTCACTGTTTACATTAGTAGTTGTCGCATAAGTTGGCACTCCGCTAGTAAACAAAGAATCGGAATGAAAAGCAGGTCAAAATGACTATTATAATCTAAAGATTCTTAGAAATTCTTCAACTCGCCTACTTTTCGGTCGGTATCAATAGAATAGTACTTCCGTACACCGTTGGATATTTTCATTTTAATTTTTCCCGAATTTTCCGAACCACGCATCACCTGCGCGCACAGTTTTGGCACCGATTGCTTTGATTATATCTCAGGATATGTGACTAAGTGTGCAACAATTGGATGGACCGTGTGGGCTTTGAGGAATGCGCTTCGCCAACGTGGAAAAACTTCAAAAGGAAAATTTACAAAAGGAAAAGCTAGACGCGCTCTCTATGTATAATTCTGGAATATATTCGACAATTGCGTGGGAATCGCGGTATTATATTTAAAACAGTGTCATAACAAGTAATGCGGAACTCGAAATTAATTTTCACTTGCGCAATTTAGCGGTACACAAACACATAAAAAATTGTTATGCGCAAAAAAGTATGAAAACATTACAATTTCTGTTTTTCGTTTACAATTTCTGAAATTTATGCTTCGGAATTCACTCGGCTCTTGACAGGATCCACGAAGTCTAGTAGAGCTTATTTTAAAATTAGATAGCACACACGACTTGGATCGTTCCCACTATTTATTATACCTGATAGAAGAAGAGTTTAATGTTGAAAATATATAGCTTTCAGAAACTAATTCATATTGATTATGTACCTACTTCTTATTTCATTATCTGCATACATCTTATGTATTGTGGTTCATTATTAAATATGTTAAATAAGTCAACTAGAGATAGATTACAAATATTACAAAATAGAGGTATGAGATGTATTTTTAACGTTGATAGATATGCTGGTATGAAAAAGATTAGTTGAATGTGAATGATACTTTGTGTATTTGTATGTTGGTATTTATATTTAAGTTAGATAATAATATGTTACCATCATATTTTAGTAAATTTATTGTGAGAGGAATGGATGTATGTGAATATAATTTAATTATACAAAAATGTTAGAGTAAATAGAAATAGGAGAAGCATCTTGTACAGGAGTGTTTTGGAATATACATAATAGACTGCCGGATGGAATTAGAAGATCCAAAACTATTGAAAAATTCCTGGCAGTCTTAAAAAAACATCTCTGTATAAGTGCTTAGTTAAGGTGATTATGTAATTAGCTTTAGCTATTATATTATATTATATAGGTATACACAAATAAATACATATTTGGTTGAGTCTATTTATAAATGAGTTTTTCTCCTATTATATAAAACGACTTTATTTTTTGTTAATTTGAATAATTAAGAACTATATATAAAAGTGAAATATGCATACCAAACGTTATTACATATAGCGACCGATAAACAATTCGCGTAACGTAGCGTCAGCGGTTACGAGCGATCAGCCGTGGCAAACAATTAAGAATAATATCATTAATTATAATTTAAGAATTATATCATTAGAAATAGTGATATCCATAGTTATTGTACTAGAAATAAGAACCAATTAGTTGTAGGTAGAGTAAGGAAATCAAAGACAGCTGGTGTATTAATGTATAATGCCCTCCCGGAGTGCGTCAAGTCTTCTAAGACCATAGATGTATTCTTGAAAAGTGTGAGGAGACACCTCTGTGAGAGATAGTAGTTATGTATAAGTATAGTGTATAATGTGTAATAGATTTATGTATGTAGTTGTTATAAATATGTAATATTAGCTAATTAGCTAATCTATATACATATGTATATAAAAATCAATGTCTGTCTGTTTGTCTGTTTGTTTGTCTGTTTGTCTCTTATAGGCTCCTAAACCACTCAACCGATCGCGATGAAACTTTCAGGACTTATTGTGATCATGCCGGGGATGGTTCCTGTGAAAAAAAATCGGGAAAAAAAGGGAACGGGCCTGCTCACGCGTCAGATAACGTACTAGGAACGGGAACGGGAACGGGATCGGGAACGGGATCAGGATCGGGAACGGAACCGGGATCTGGAATCGGGAAAAAAAAACGGGAACGGGGACAGGAACGGCCTGCTCACGCGTCAGATACCGTACTGGGAACGGAACGGATCGGGAACGGACGGGATCTGGAACGGGAACAGGAACTGGGATCGGGCATTGCAACGCATGCCGGGTCAACTAGTATTATATAAAATAAATAAATAAATAAACATAAATGTTTAGTCAATGTTTCACCCATACAACTGAGTCACTGGACCAAAAATCCTTCGTGACACGGTCATATACATACATAAGAGCGCAGCGAGGAGACGTCATACACACATGTAGCCAATAATTTGACTGTTGTAATCTACTACAATATTTGAATGCACAACTTGGGCGTGTTTAATATTTATACAAATTTTAAGAAGCTTGGCGTTGTTTTTTTAATTTAACACCTCGGTCTCGCATTTTATCTAAATTATTACCGTCATATATTCGCGACGATTATGCGCGTGCCGCAAAAACCCACGAATTGGCCGATTTTAAATTATTATTTTTTTGCACTTCGCTGGAATTAATAATGATTACGCTCTCGTATGCCGAAAAGATCTAAAATAAGATTGTGGAAGGCCAGCGTTCTAATTAACCTCGACTGTTGCCAGGTACTATAATAAATCGCCACTTACATAAATTTTCTTTGTGTACCAACAACGGGGCCATTTTCACAGGTGTACCTTTTTTGCACACACGTATTGTACAAGCGCTAAAATTATTTAATCAACTTCAAGGCCGTTGTCAGCGCGGAACTATTTCATTTTCACAAATTCCCATTAGTGGCTTTCGTTTGAAACAACACATTTTTTGAATGCACATACATATAACAAGGATATGTCGACTTGGCGCATTTGAATATAATCCTACTTCACCTTCACACAAATCATTCTATATTTTTTCTTCCTGAATAATTTATAGCTTGTTTCCGGCTCGGCATGCGTTGCTTCAGAGATATTATATTTTATTTTGTCAACCTAGTCATTTTCATAGGTGAAAACTTTCCACCGTTGAGGGGCTGATTATTTTTGGCAATTAGATCATTAAACACTGGACTAAAATAGTACGCATATATGATACTAACGGGGCGAGAGGGCAGATAGATAGTATATTCTTGGTTTGGTGACTGGCAGCTGTGGAAACGTGAAATTTCACCGAAAATTCAACAGAAAAAACACATTTAATCCTCTCTCTCTCTCTGTGGGAGTCTAGGCGCTGACATCTTTTACTTTTCGTTTTTTTTTAAAGCTCAAATTTCAAATAAACATACCCATAGATACTGCATGACTAATATCCAACGCTTCATCACTTCTTTGTGTTACTCGATTTAAAATGAACTCGTGTGTGTTTAATTGGTTTTTTTTTTGTTTATGAATATAGTATTTTCTGGGTTGCAATTGGTGATGCTCCTTAATTTGGACGTGTTGTGTGCTCCAGGTATAGAGTTACGGTTCTCTCCCACTTCCCCCTCTGCTACTAGCCACTGGACCAAGCTCTTCGAGATATTTTTGCTTCGGTTGACTTCTCTCACCTGAGCTTCGTTATGTACAAACAACGTGGGTGGATGTTTCTTTTGCCGCATTCAACAGGAGCAGTCTGTTGAAGATGCTCGTGCATAGAATATAAATAATTTTCAGAAATTGCTACCCCGTGCGCTTAGGATTAAAAAAGAAAGGCTGGTCTTTAAGTGTGCTACAAACTATTCATCATTTTCAGCCGTTCACCATCCACTGCTGGATGAAGGCCTCTACAATCCTCTTCCATTCCTGTCTGTCTTGAGCAATCTGCATCCACTTCTGACTCCACAAATTCTTCTCAATTCATCAGCCCATCTTCCACTCGGTCTTCCTTGCTTTCTTTCACATCCTCTCGGATACCATTCCAGTACTTCTCGCGTCCATCTGCCATCCATTCATCTCGCTATGTGTCCACTTTATATTTTTCACACTTTCTGCTATATCTGCCACTTTGGTCATATTTCTTACCCATGTATTTCTTTTGCGATCTCTTCTTGTTATACCAAGCATACATCTTTCCATGCTTCTCTGTTTGCACCGGATCTTTCGTAGCATTCTCGAATTTAGCGTCCAAGTTTCACATCCATACGTCATAACTGGCAGTACGCATTGGTCGCACGCCTTCCTTTTTAAGCATAGCCTACAAACTATTATGATAGTGTTTTTAACAACCGCGGTTAATTTTACAAAATCAACTGGTGTATCTTGAACATACTCAAGGGCGTTCCTAGAACATTTCGTACCCGGGATGGATTCTTTCTTTACAAATTATTTTAATTTTTTGTTTTAAATGCCTCTTTTTCGAGTATCGTTTTTACTTTATCCCGATCGGATAAAGTATTGTGATCGTGCGAATATTCGACCTTGAGATATTGACTGACTTGTGTCACGTTTCCATGAATTCATGGAAAATGTCTGTATGCCGTGTGTCTGTGTACCTACCTGTGTGTACATAGAATGGCTAATAACTCAAAAACCGTTACACTGAATCCTATCCTATTACACTGAAACTTCATATTTACATGTTTTTTTATCGGCTATTACAATCCAGTAGGCTTTCAAAAATTTTCGTCAACCGAAAGTGGTACTTCCCTTGGAAAACCATCTAATTTTTGTGTAATTTTTGCAACATTTTTCTAGCAAAACTATCATACACATTAAGCTGAAATTTTGCATATGTACATATATGTATAATTTTTTAACATTTTTTTTCCTACCGGAAGTAGTACTTTTACTCTTGGTTTTTGGTGTTTTTAACTATCAAGTCAATCAAGCTGAAATTTCATATCTAGTTACGAAATCATTAAAATCAGTTAACCGTTGGATTTTTTTCTTGTAGAAAAGTCAAAAATCCTGTTACCACGCAATATTTCTGAAACCACTTAACCGATCAAAATTAAAATTTACACGGTTGTAAACCCGTGTAAATTTTCATCGAAGTCTCCCCACAGGAATGAGGAGCGTGACGGACGCAGATTTCTGGACTTTTATTTACAGTATAATACTTACGTGTATCGAGCTATTATTTACATTCACAGATTGTGTTGTTCGTATTGAGAATTTCCCAAATATTTCATCCGCTCAAAGACGTCATAATATTGAAATGTACATTTCAAAATATACACACGTGGAAAGTGACGCGTGTTTGAACTGAAATTTAGACATAATAATAAACACATTTCATTATCAAGGCTCAAAAATACCAAAAATATTGCCTCACATCGATTGTGTGCGTGTTGTTGAAAGCTTTCGCAATTCTGAGCAAACTTTTCTCCTAGGAGAGAGAAAAAAAAAAAAACAACAACAAACGATTGCACAATCGTGAACTTGGAACGCGTCGAGTTTTTCAGGTGAATCTTTCTTCACGTGTGTTTCAGTCATCATCGTGACGCATTTTCAGTCTCTCACACCTTTTGTTGATAGTGGTTTTTCTTGGACTCTGCCAAACCAATGTATGTAGATCAAAACCGATAGCGATGACTAAAACGTTCGGTTCGGCTCGTTATCGGCGACTAATAACCGCTTAAAATTAGAGCACAATCATGTCCGATCTATTTTTGTTACGTGGCTTATTTTCGACACAGACTCTTTCGTTTTACTAGTAGGTATTATACATAGGTATGTACGTACGTTTGTGACATAAAACATAATTTATCGCGAGTGCTAGAGACCAACTCGACCACCCTCGCGCGATTCATTGCCAGATGATTCTGTGTGACTGTTTGTATGTACATTGTCGGCGTTTAATTAAAATATTCGTGTTCATTCCATAGATACGCTGAATAAATGTCATATCTGCTGTGCGAAACAGTTTAAAAGATTTATTTACGAGTGTGCATTGTATTAGGTACTAATTACTGTGCAGTATTGTATTACAAAACACAATAGTAACGATCGTTGCTCCTCAACAGGCCAATGTATTGTTGACAATATTACGCCAAGGAAAAATAAAAAAATTAAAATGGAAATAGAAATTCAAATCTAAACAACGTGTTACAAAATGTTACAAAATAATGTCCCCACCAAAGACTTTTTTCAATTTGAAAATGTTCGGTACTTTAAATGGACAATGCAATTCAATGGTGAATATTCGATGGCTTAATATCACTGAGCAACAAAAAAAAAAGCTCAGAGCCGAGATTGGTCAATTGTTACTAAGTTTGACCCACTGAATTCGAATTCGATAATGATATGCTCTCTTTTATGAGAACATCTCATAACTTAATTCAAAATCATTTTCCGCTTGAATTAGTACGTTTAGATAAAATAAAATAAAGTAAAAATACTGAAATAGAAAACCAATCCTTATAAACGTGGTGAAATAAAAAACTGTCCAAATAAACGCAAGGAAAAAATGTGTAAAAAAAAAAATATGTTTGACTTTAAAAATTCGCTAGATAATTAATTATACGTATTTTAAAGCAATAAAACATCACAACCGATAGGAAAAATATCTGACTATTGATTTCAATACTCACTTTGAGCACAGCGATACTATATTTTGAGTTATAGACCGCAAAAGCCAAAAAAATGTATTATTTTTTACATTTTTTAAATTGCGAATATCTCATAAACGAGATCATCAAAAATCATTATCGGATTCGAATTCAGTGGGTCAAACTTAATAATGATTTAACAATCTCCGTGATTTTTTGTTGCTCAGTGATATATTTAGGGTGATTAGCAGCCAGAAGTAATGAAGATTGGAAGACTTACTGGGAATTGAACCCACGACTGCGCCAAAAGCTGCTGTATAATAAATTTTAATTGATTCATTGAGTTGGTACTTAAGTGGTGGTACTCAAACTACTATAGTACAATTAAACAATGTATGCAAAGTGTGTATAAGTGCTCATAATAAACAGCCAAAGTGCAACATGTACTACGCTTCATAAATTTACGTATGATAAACTTAGAAAGACCGAGTGAAGAAATTTTGTTGAAATTGTTTTTCAAAATCAGATTGGTGTGTTAAAAATGATACATACAAAATTCATACTTTGCCTAAAACGCTAAAAATAATGACATTTTATACAGTTTTATCTTTATATGGATAAGTTTGTTTAGCATTTAAGATTACTGGTGTTAACTATTCAAATTTCCACTAATACTGCCGTCCTAAGCCCACTTAACGTAACTGACAAAAATTACGAAAATGAGTTAGATGTGTTTTAGGGGTTATGGGAGTGTATTCTTGCAATTTTTCATATCAAAATTAATGTATCTTCATCCAAAAGTGACTTTTTTATTAAATCAAACGTATCTGCATGCGCAGAGAAATAGTATCACCAATACTTAGCGAATATAACGTATCCAATATTTACTTCGGTCACTACCTTATTACGAAAGATTGAAAAGACTGAATCTCTCCACATTGGAGACGAGGAGATTAAGAGGTGATTTAATTGAAGTATTCAAAATAATAAAGAGGTCATACTCTTAGACTCTGAAAAGAAAAATAAAATAAGATTGTTAGAGATTCATTCTTTTCAAATAGAGTGACGTACCTACTAAAGTATTCATGTTTTTTTTTTAATTTTTCCTTAGAATTATCAAAACACAATTGAAAATAACCTCATGCACTAAAAAAAAAGTGTAAATAAATCAGTAATATATGAAGAAAAACTTTCAAGTCCATTTATCTCGATATTGTTGTTTTGTCAGTTACGTCTTCCTCGCCCAAGACACGATCAAAATTTCCACTCGGATAGTATAGAACGCCATTTAGTATTCGTCCGAAATTAACTAGGAATTTCTTTAGCTAAAATTGAATGAAAAATGACTGGATTGAAGTAGAGCGTATAACAGCTTCGAGAAGCTTCGTCGCTCGCGCAGGAGCTTTCGCAGTAAAGCTTACGCAACGAGATGATCCACCAGTTTGAAAAGTTGCAAATATTTTACGGTGGCAATAAAGGACCCATTAATTCCACCAGAGGAGCCGAATAAGAATCTGGAGGTCGGATGTGGGCGTATGGAAAATCGTCGGCAACACCACCACCTGCTTCAGATTGCCCAAATCCAGACCCGGCTCAATTGATGGACTCGTCTGATCAAAATAGTGGGTCACACAGCAACACCTTTTGTTTATCGAAGTCAACATCAGCGTCAGTGTGAATAATATTCATTTCTGATCGAGTTTTTCCAAAGTTTAAAAGCTTCCTATCGTGTATTGTGTATATTTTCCTTATTGGGTCTCGACGTCCGCTGTATTGAATTACGTACTTGGTTTTGATATCAATGTGTGTGATGTGTTTTGATTCTTATATCGAGAGCGCAGTTGCTGCCATATCATTTTCCAACTTCTATTTCAATTAGATATATTTCAAGAGAGTGTGTCATCGTCCGACATAACTCCATCACTATTCGTATATGCGTGCTGATATGATCGGAAATTTATTTATGATGTAAGAAATGCGATGTAAAAAATGACCGAATGTGAATGTGTGCGATTAATTTTAGGACTATGGAAATATATAGTTTTGTGAACTTTTCATAAAATTACAGAAACTTATTTACTTGAAAATGTGAATAAATTGACCAAATCAAACTTTATAGAACGTGTCCCGCTACGGAACGAACTATACATTAAATTGAACTAAGGGGTAAAATATTGTGCATGAAGAACAACACCTCATTGTTCAATAAAGTTATATATTTATTATAATTTGAAATTTATATTAAATAAAATATTTTATACCATCTATTTATTATTGTCTAGCATCAATTATTATTTATTTAATATAATATTTTATTAAAAATTTACTAGCGACATCTACATAGAAAAAGTTTTACTATATTTGGAAAATTTTACATGCGCTCGGAAAATTTTCTAGTTACAATTTTCACCGCTAGATGTCACTTATCAATACAATTATAATTCTGCCGTCCTAAGCCCACTTAACGTAACTGACAAAACAACAATATCGAGATAAATGGACTTGAAAGTTTTATTCTTAATTTGTATTTTTTTTTCATATATTACTGATTTATTTATACTTTTTTTTAGTGCATGAGGTTATTTTCTATTGTGTTTTGATAATTCTAAGGAAAAATTAAGTAGTTACGCCACTTCATTATTCATTATTAATGTACACATATGACTATTCCAAACTTCAACCACTCTATTTGAAAAGAATGAATCTCTAACAATCTTATGTAAGTCTAAGAGTATGACCTCTTTATTATTTTGAATACTTCAATTAAATCACCTCTTAATCTCCTCGTCTCCAATGTGGAGAGATTCAGCCTTTTCAATCTTTCATGATAAGGTAGTGACCGAAGTAAATATTGGATATTGGTGATACTATTTCTCTGCGCATGCAGATACGTTAGATTTAATAGCTTGAAATAGTCACTTTTGGATGAAGATACATTAATTTTGATATGAAAAATCGCAAGAATACACATCCAACTCATTTTCGTAATTTTTGTCAGTTACGTTAAGTGGCAGAATTTTATCAATAATTGTTTTGACAACATACATAATACGAAATTATTTCATACACAGTTACACACCGATAATGATTTTAAATGATATATTTCGCAGATTGGAACATTTTCCTCCTATATTGCAACTAATTTGAACGATTTTCCTTGCACATTTTGATCAAATCGCCAAACGAATTTTCAATTCAAACTCGTGTAAACATTAACGGTTTAAATTTATCACTTTTCGTAAACATTTCTGTTAGATCCGAATACAGCTGTGATGGCAGAACGCGATCGATTTTCATCCACGGTTCGTTTACATACACATGAAACAAACAACGAAACTGAACCGTTGCTAAACGATTAGCCATTCCTCTATTATTATTTTTCAATCGAGAAAATGAGAGAACTTCGCTTATTTTTCTAGCTAATGTCTTCCCTCATTAATCAGAGTTCCTTTTTTTTTTTTTTGGTGCCTGTCCCGGCCTTGGCGATTTTCTGAATTTTTTTATACATACTTCTATATTTTTTTCGACATACTGAAGACTACGAAACGTCTCCAGAAGCTGACTCCTGAGCCAATTCTGCTTTCTCCCCACCTTCAAGCCAACACACGGTTCCAAATAAAGTGAAACACACTCCACCACCACGAATCCCTATAAATAAACTAAGCGTTTTGTACGACGCGACATATTTGAACCAGTTTCCATGACCGGACCAATTTTAGGTCGCATTCCGTTGCATAAAGTGGACTTTTCGTAATTTATGCAATCAAATTACTACATAGCTCATTTTGCGCGTATAGTGTTGTACAATGTTTGTATTGCATACAAAGGAAATGATAATTGTAAGGAGAGTGATTGGTTTTTGTAAAGAAAATCAGTATCATATTGTAAATGTATGTTTTTTAATAGTAATAAATTAAAATAGTCCGTATAAAATTTCACATAAATATAAAATAAAATTATTTGTATAATAAAAGTTATCAATAACTATTTACAATTAAGTGTCCAACGATACGCCTGCTTTGCTTTGTGTGTTGTGCATTAGATTACGTGTTACGGCGTATGAAGGGAAAATTCCAGGATTGATATAGCGCGCTTAGATAGAACATAATAGTAGTTTTCTGCCTGGACTTCTGTTCACTTTGGTCTCATTGTATATAAGTATTTACTTTCCGAGGAGGATTTTGCGTCCAGCTCCCATGTTTTGGCCGGCTTGTGTGGCCCCTTTGTTGGAACCAGCCTGGAGGCCGATCATCGTCTGTCCAGCTTTCATCTGCTCTTCTGTGAAGTCCCTCTTGCATTCTTCAGAGGGTTTCGGTCCCAAGTATGGACCACTCCATTCTGGATGCCTGTACGTCTGAAACGAAACAAGATAACATCAGCTGAAATCGCTAATACTGACAGTGCGTCAATTTAAAGTTGCAATAAGCACCTGTCTGCCGAGAGCATAGAGCGTGCTGGTGACTTGAGAGATGTCTTTCCTGTCCCACAAGTCAACAGTTTGGAATACATCAATGTCGGCAACTCCATAGTTCTTCAATGCTCCTTGGAAACTGTTAAAAGAAATAATACATTGTAGTAATACTTCTACGATAAGAAGTGGCGAATTTGATATCAAACTTTCCTTCACATTATACAAATATTTTATAGTGAAGTTACGGGGTAAAGATACTCTCCAGTAGTTTTCGGTTGCATTTTGAAGGAAATAAGTATGGTACAATGAATTTGTAATATCTTACTTGTTGATGTTCTCCATCATTTTGAATTGACCTCCACTGGTGTTGATCTTGTTGACTGATCCAGGGCAGATTTTGTTTATCAACTGGCAAAGGACTGTGCCGTCCTTGAGGACATCCTCGTAAATTTCACCTGGTGGGAACTTGGCTCCGAGGATGGTCTCAATCCACTCCTGAGCTTCCTTCTCTTGGGTGGCATCGCGCTTGCCAGCCAACTGTAGAAGAATTAAAATAATATTATCACCGTTTTAAGAAATCACAGTCACCTTTGAATAGTTTTTTTGTTTGACGGTTTTAGACTCACCTTGGCCCTGACTTGACGTTCTAGAGACATGGTTGTGTGTGTGTGTGGATTTGGTGAGATTGAAGTAGCTTGGAGTAGCTGTGGAGCTGACTGCTGGTGCTGGACTTAAACTGTGGAGACGATTGGAGTTGAACAATTTATAGTGCCCCTCCAGCCCCCGTTTCTCTCCCACGGGAACAACCTGCCCCCGTCAACAGGGACGTAGTCTATTCTCAAGACATTTACATACATATGTATGTATTAGACAATTTTATTCAATTTCAAGTTGGACAGATATGTTAGTACTAGTGTAAGCCCGTTGAATATCAACGGAGCGCTTTCTCATAACCCGTACTGAAAAATAATAATTTAAATTTAATAGTTTTTATAGTTGTTGCATAGATGGCGCGTTATAATACAACAACGTAACAATTTAAGCAAAGTGGCGAGCCTATTGAGATATTATATTGTCAAATCGTAGCAGGCCCGTCATCGCCTACGTTGGATGATAGTGTTAGCACGACTCATTCAAACCTGGTGATCGCGGGTTCAAATCCCACACGTGCGCGACGTTCTTTGTTTTTTTAACTATTTACCTCGACGAGCGTTATCAGCATTATATAATACTACCAGTGTAAGCCCGTTGAATATCAACGGAGCGCTTTCTCATCACCCGTACTGAAAAATAATATTAAATTTAATAGTTTTTATGGTCGTTGCCTATGCAACAATATATTGCACCATCTATGGCGCGTTATAATAACAACGCAACAATTTAGCAAAGTCGCGAGCCTATTTTTATTATATTCGGCTATAAATAGTCACGTTGAAGTCATCTGGTTTGGCTCATCGCGTAAGCGCTCTGTTCCGAATCAGCAGACAGACACACACACACACCTGGCGTTCTGACGTTCTGGTTTTTTTTTTATTATTTACATCGGCGAGCGTTATCAGCAGACAGACAGACATACGGAATAGGGCTATTATATTTATTTATTTTACCAATTATACCATAGTGCCCACCACAGGTTGCCCCAATTCGTCACTATGGCGAGATTTATACATACTAGTGTAAGCCCGTTGAATATCAATGGATATTTCGTGTCTTTTAATCGTTTAGCTCGGCGAGCGTTATCAGCAGACAGACGGATTTCGGCTATTATATATGTATATATAACTAGTGTAAGCCCGTTGAATATCAACGGAGCGTTCTCATCACCCGTACTGAAAAATAATATTAAATTTAATAGTTATTATAGTTGTTGTATGGATGGCGCTTTATAATACAACAACGTAACAATTTAGCAAATTCGCGAACTTACTACCGATTTATATGTTCAAAATATAAAGGATCTCGCATTATCGGCGTTGGATCATAGCGTAAGCGTTCAATATTTCGAACTGATGATATCGGGTTCAAATCCCACTCGCGCGACGTTCTGGTTTTTTTAATTATTTGCCGAGGCGAGCGTTATCAGCAGACAGACAGACGGATTTATACATATATTCCAATTGGAATTACAAGATTATACAAGATTCCAAATGCATGGTCGTACCCGTCCATGTAGAAATAATACTACCTATTGTACGAACCCAGGTAATAAAAACCCTCTCATTGCGACTTTAACTAAAAGCCAATTATTAAAATATTCTCAATTGTTGTGAAACCGACAAAGACTTGTTGAAACTTTAACTAAAAGCCAATTGTATGTTGCATATGAAATGCTCTCCCAATTTTTTGTAATGTTTTCACTCACTTTATCTTAAAAGGGTAACAAACACGTGCTCTTTTCTTCTTAAACTAACCAATGGGGAAGGTGGTGTCATTCCCCTCCCACCTAATTGTAAGTTCTATTTTAACAGGATTCGAATTCGGGGAATTCGAATTCGATTCGTACAGAATTTAATATTAACAACTGGTCAGTTATTGTCAGTCGGTGTTTAGAGTTTAGTCGGGAAGATAGCTGACATCTTACTATAGATATACTTACTTAGCTATACTTTGGAGGTCATCATCCACACCACTTGTACCACAACTATACCATCAAAATAAATAACCACTTGAACAACCTGCCGACTCTTTGACAATATTTTACCTTCAAAACAAAATAAAGTTTCTAGAGTGGTTTTTCGTTGTTTTCTAAAGTGGAAGGAATGTAAAATGAATTGGTAGATAGGAATAAATTTTTGGGTGGTATTAATTTTATGGAAATCTTGCCAGAAACGATAGCAGCAATCGAAAGCCGTCTAGGAAATCGTACAACTGTATCGGAATTCAATTCCCGAATCTACCGTTTGAGCCATCGTCTGGCTTTTTATTATTTTCAAAACATCAAAATGCTCCAAAATGTGTTACCCATACCAAATATGAATTAAACATACAATCACTAAGCTCAAAATTTCATCGGTACTTGAATCAAACTAAAATGAAATTTTCCAAATATTGACTATTATTCTCTTATTGGTTTTAAGTTCATGTAATCGGACTAACTTTAAAGCATTTTCTTTTGCACAAAGCAAACATACTGCATACCATCAATATGTACTTTTGAATATTAACAATCTAGTTATTTTTTTTATAATTTGTATATGTACGACTACATTGATCAATAATTTTCACCTCATCTTTTGAAAGTGACAATTATTCTAATATTTATATATTTATTTATTTATTTAAAATAGCCGATGGAGCCCAGGGGTCTGTTATAATTTGTACATACATTTTTAATTATTTATATTTGAAGGATTACAAAAATCCATTTATGTTCAAAAAACTATTGAGATTATTTTTAAAGTGATATGTATTTTCAGAAGTTACTAGCTGATTTGGCAGGTGGTTCCAAACTTTGACCACTCCATTTGAAATGATTTACTAATTTATGCATTTATTTTAGTAAAGCCTATATAATTGTTGTATTTCAATAAAGTATTGTCAAAACTTTCATATATATATACATATATATGTACATATAATGTAAGAAATATGTTTTGTTAAGTTAATCACTAATGAATCCACCCATGAAAACCAGCCCACGCGCAAATGTGAGCAATCCTAAACATAGTAGAAATATTCGTGAATTATTATTTTTTTCCACAATAATTTTCCAGAGAGTTCCACACTCTCAAACGGAAAATGACTCACCGTCAGACTATGAGCTTTTCTTAGGTAAAATTTCAAAATTCCAACCTTAGAAAAAAAGCTCGAAAACACCAGAATCATTGAAAAGCAAAAATAACAAGAGGATAAGTTTTGAAAATTCGATTTTATTGTTTCTTCATCGCGATCAGTTCACACAAACATTAATTGACCACACTTGGAAGCAAAATTTCCATCGGCATAAATTCACATATAAATTTAAACTAAATGGAACCACACAAAATAAGCACTGTCATTCGAAAAAAGAAAATGTATCAACATCGTGTGCCTGTAAAATAAACTTGGACAGTTTGCTAATATTTCACGCTTCCAAGACGGGTCTTCTATAAACTAAAAAATAATCATAAAGATTGTATTCATTTATAAACTATGTATATTTGACGACTAGAAATTCAATTTAGTATGTAAAGGAGGGACAAAATATTTACACACGTGGACTTATCACTTAACAACTATTTACAGACGTGATGTTGGCTAGTTCTATTTATTTCTAAATGTTTATGTTGAAATATTCTCCACGTTACAAACGTGACCGTAACAAACTTTGACCGTGAAAGATACTATTATTTGTTACACTGGACTTCGGAATTAGATTAAGTAGATGGCTAGTTTGTTACACTCGCTCAATTTGCTATATAATATAAACATTGGAATGACAAAAATCTGAGCTTTCAGTATAAGCTATTGTATTATTTTTATTACGGCACAACATCAATAGCAAATTTCAGTTGCTTTCAATAATTTTATATGTAATATAATTGAACAATTGTGTTGTAATTGTTGATTTTTGTGCTTAAAACACAGAAGAGTTTAATTATATTATTATATCACTGTCTTCTTTTCTTATAAAAATATCATATCGCTTCACAATATCAATTAAATTTCATCACATTTATTAGTGAATTTGGACACATTTAATTTTAATTTATATTTTTCAATATCAAACGAATAAAAAATAATTCAATATACATATATGTATTGTATCATATATTTTTTTAAATTCCTTACGATCGCTCAGATATTTTCATAGTAATAATTTCAGTATCATCTTAGATAGAAAGTCTCAACTTTATGTATGTATATGAATATGTACAAAATTATCATAAAGTGTATTTAATTAGTTTTTATTTTGTTTTAAAATGAAACAATATATAATTCTTATTTCGTATACAACTGGAGATAGGCAAATTTAAACGATACATCGAATTGTAATAAATTATTTAAGATTTATTCTGAAAATAGCCCAGTACTGACTTAGTATTTTATAGTTCATTTAATTAAAATTTGTAATTTTTATTCAAAATACTAATAATTTTCACAATTCGATGCCTCGTTTAAAAATATAATACATACATACAAGTTCCTTTTAGGTTTGGATTACTTTTATAATATCAAATTAAATTGTTTCAATCATATACAGATACATAGCTATTTATTATTATTATTATTATAAAAATTGTATACGAAGATAAAACAATTTCCATATTTTATTAGATAGATGAAATTATGACAATTATTATACATAATAATATAATATCTAAAATGTATTTAATATTTGGCACATAAAATCATAATGATAATAATAATATGTATAATATAAACGCTAATTAACTCTGCCAATTTGAAAATGAAATATTGGACGGGAAGTTACATACACATAAAATGTACTGTATAGTGATTTTTTTATTTATTTTTCATTAAACGTGTCATCAAAAATATCGTACATTTTACACAACGTACAGTTTCGATAATAAACTGCGCACAGATAATATAATACATACATATATAGTCGAATTTATAATATAATGATAAAATAATCACGTACATTTTGGACATACTTAAATATTGTTTTTTTTTTTTTTAATGATGATGCAAAATTTAACACAATTTTAAAAGCTACTCTTACAACTTGATGACACACTTTGACTAACGACTAGAATATTGAATCGGAATGTTTATAGTCGCGAACCGATTGCACGGTTTGGCGATTTTATTTATTTTTCGTTCGTATTTTTTTTTAGAAGAGATGGTTATGCTTGGGCAGGTTGGACAGATTGGGTAAATTGGGTAAATTGGGTAAACTGGACACTTGATCGGCTAGTAAATATGGCGGTCCTGCTGCTAATAAGCTGGAGAAGGCAGCATGATGTGCCGAAAGTCCACTTCCCATGCTTCCACATCCCCATTTGTTATTATTCGTGCTGAGTGGTGAATCGTCTCCAAGTTTCACTGAAATTAAAAAAAAAAAACACAATTTAAATATCTCATTGAACAATACAAGAATTGGGTTAACAAGGGTTAGGTTAAACCTAGCAGTAAGTACACAAGTTAAATTAAAACGATCATCACTGAACATATAAATTATTATATACCTGCCAATGTACTATCAGTGGAGAGGTAGCCATATTCTCTATATCAAAAGTCTCATTGTAATGTTTTATTTACAGTGACGAATTCAAAATCAAATATAAGCACTGTTATACATCAAAAATTAACAGAAGACATTTGAGCTATTCCCTGACGACTTAGTTATATTTGCATGTGACTCAGTAGATTTACAAAATAGAATTAAGCAACGAAAGTATGAAAGTGGGCTTAATAATTAATTTTAATAAAACTAAAATTATGTTTAATGAATTTCGCACGCAAAGCGTAGTCACAGTAAATAATCATATTGTAGAGATAGTTGATAATTATTTATACCTAGGGCAATTGGTGAATATGACTGGATGTAAAGAAGAATACAACTAGGACAGAGGGCTTTTGGAAGAATGAACATTGTTTTTAAATCCAACATTCCGCTATGCTTAAAGAAGAAGGCACACGACCAATGCGTACTGCCAGTTATGACGTATGGATTCAAGTACGTAAGATCCAGTGTACACAGAGAAGCATGGATGCTTGATATAATATTATTGGTATATTAGTATATTGATGCTTGGTATTATAACAAGAAGAGATCGCAATAGGCAATGTTACCATAAGTAATCGTCCAGTCTTGATCAAAATTCAAAAATATTTCGATTGTAAAATCACATTTATTTTATTTAAATACGCTCCAACTTGATGTGCCTACTATAATTATATTTATAATCAAAAGTGTCATCGTATCCGTATCCTATCATCGGTATCATCGGCCATCGTTTGCGCTAATGATTTTTGCGTTTGACTGGTGTTGAGTTGCTGATTGCGATGATTTCGGCAACTTGCCACTTTGCGAAAAATACTCCACTTGTGCTAAACTCTAACGTAAAACTGACGTAAATTCACAATACTACTATGTATTAATCATTCGTATTAATCACCGTCAAATTAAATGCAACAATTCGAAAATTAAACATAATTTGCGCGAAAATGTGCAAGCTCGCGCCGAATTGGCAAACGATGCGTTGCTGATTTAACGCAATCAGAACGCCAGGGGAAAATACGACTGGATTGATTACAATTTGTGAAAATTTGTCGCTAGAGATGAAAATTCGATTAATTCGACCCCGTTGACGTTTGCTTAACGTCAAACGATCGCAATCATTCCGTTCGAAATTATTGATAATAGCAATTGTTGGTTCAAAGTCTACTGGATCGGAAATTTTCCACAACGGTACGTCTATTCGAGGCGAAATTTTATTTTGGCAATAATATTTGTTTTTCTTCGACGGGACCACGCATTCCTATTGGGTGTATTCACTCCATTTTTCTGGCATTGAAACTCGAAAGCCTCACATATACCACGTAGCCGAATGGTAATCCATTTTACCGGATGACTTTGCGTCGGTGGACATGTGTGTTATTATTGTCGTTTGCGTAAAGCTCACCGATTCATTGAACATTGTTTCAGAGTTTCAGAATGTACGTGAGATGATATCCGCGAATGTTTTGTATATAATTAGTCTGCGTGTCACTCTTGAATCTTGAAAGAGTACGTTGATTATATACTCTAAAGCACGGGTTCCCAATCTATGGGTCGCGAAGGGTTTTCTGTGGGGTCGCCAATTAAAACAATAAACTAAGAAAAAAATATTGTCTTTAATGGAATTTTCCGTCTGTTATGACGTATGGATGTGAAACGTGGATGCAAATTCAAAAATGCTACTTAAGATCCAGTGCACACAGAGAAGCGTGGAAAGATGTATGTATGCTTGGTACAACGAGATCGTAAGAGGAATACATGGGTAAGAAGTATGACCAAAGTGGCAGATGTAGCGGAGCGTGTGAAAAAGTTGGATTGGACACATAGCGATAAGAATGGATGGCAGATGGACGCAATAAATACTGGGAGGATGTGAAAGAAAGCAAGGTAGACCGAGTGGAAGATGGGCTGATGAATTGAGATGAATGTGTAGAGTCAAGTGGATGTACATAGAATCCTCAAGATAGACAGACAAAATGATGATGAATGCAATTTTCATTTTTAATCAATGTCTATTTTAATATGTATGTATGTATGTATATCGGAGTCACTCGGCTTTTATAAAAAGGTTGAGAACCTGTGCTCTAAAGTATATACATAAATAGATTTCTGTGACATTTCTGTGGTCTCGGAATATATATAATATTGTCGCGATGCATCATTTGACGTAAATGGTTATACCTATAGTGAGTTGATTTTGATCATAATAAAAAGCGATTATATGTACATATGTATAATAGATACTACAGTTGAAAGCTTTATGTAAATTTACAGGAATCATATTCCCTATAGAATTATAGTAGGTTAAAAAAAACTACGATGTAAAGTGTATTAAAAGTAACCACAGTGGCGATCATTGAAATCGCATCAAATTGCTGTTCGTTTACACTTACTTTTTTTACAAATCAAGTATTGATGTTTATTTTGTTTTTCTAAAATTGAATATATTTTAGATGTTGTAAAATATATTTAGATTATTTAATGCCCTAAATTATAATACGGGAGATATTCCAAAAAAAAAGTATCCTAAAAACATGATTTTTCGTCGTCTACTTCGAACTATGTACATATAAAAAAGTAATTAAATTTAATAAATACAAATTTTTTTAACTTTTTCTATATACATATGTATGTATGTTCATATGTACCTACATATACAGTCAACCCTCCTATAGCGTTGAGATAGGGACCACGCCATAGGAAAAAAACGCTATAGAAAGTTAGGCACCCATACAAAATTTGGGGTTAAGTTTTTTTTAATTGTATTTTGCGATTTGAAGCAAATCAAACATTTTACCCATTTTTAAATTTCCAATGACCTTGTGTGTGTTTAGTTTGATAAGAATAGAACGTGCCTACACGCGCGACAAATATTTTCTAAATGCACATTAATAATATATTTATGAAAATTCTAATTTGACCTTGAAAATATTGCATTTTTTTTAATGTACGCTATAGAAGGGACCGCTATACAAAAAAACCGCCGCAAACTCTATATAAGTGTACGCTATATGTAGGAGGGTTGACTGTATAGTATATTAATGTAGATACGGTGTTGTTGTCGTGCGAAAATTCGACCTCGAGATTTTGTCGAACACCTTTTATCGTACAATAATTTTCAATACGTTTGTGTGAATTCAATGTGCGCAACATTCATCCACTCGATAGAAACTAGGAATTAATTTTCCCGGTAATAACAATAAACACTAAAGGCACGGCAAAATCATTGCAATGTTTAGTCGCTCAAAATTATTATCGATTAAATAATTGTATAATATTTTGCTTTTGACAAAATGTGTATTAAGGTATATTCAAATGACTAACTTGAGAGCAGTGGACCGACTAAGCCCCCGTATGGGGTCCTTTGCAAAAGAGTGCCGATGCCTGAAATTGATCAAAAATTATTGTATCGTTAATATAATATATATATATATATGTGTGTGTCATTTTATGCATGCTATACAGTATATTATATTTAATTTGATTAAAATTAAGTAAGAAGACGTAGAAAGTTCAGATTGGTACATTCGCTACGTCGAGTTGTGTGACGCACTTGCATTGAAAAATTCCCAGTGGGCGAGTCTAACTGCGGTTACGAATCACACCTACGCATTCCTCTACAATCACTATTTTATGTAAAATTAGAATTCCTGTCACTTGTTTTTAGACGGGACAAATTTCCAGAATTGGTCTCATTCAAATTTCGCGCGTGACGTACGCAAAAAAAAATGTCGCGAATCTTTTCCGGAAACGTTACGTTACGGTAAACAACCTATCCGCTTATGTTTCAATGTTTTTTCAGTAAAGGGGACTGTTAATGAGCAAAAATTTTCAACAATATTGCTCGTCAACCGTCCAGCAACATTTTCAGCATCACATGTGTTGCTCAATGATTGCCGGCAAGTAGGTAGATTTTGTATTTTCGTATACCGAGCGATATCATCGGCAATATGGCAACGATAGTGTCGGGAAACACGACTATATTTCCGGCTCACATCACAGTATTGCAGTAATATTACCGGTAATGCTTGCCAGCAATATATTGCCGTGAAAATATTGATCGCTTACAGGCACCTTAAGGTCTCAATCAAAGAGACGACTTTGCATTAATCCTTCAAATAAAAATATTTAATTAGATACGTTAAAATTTGATTTTAGACTAAAAATGTAACTTACCCTTACCTCACATAACCTTATCTTGCCTAAATTAACCAAACTTTGCCTTACTAATATTAAAAAAAGGTTAAAAGTGTTAATTCTTAATAAAGCCTCACCTATGTTATTCTATTTGAAAAGCTTAAATGTAGCTTTTTGTTTTATGTTGTGTCGTGTATCAAACAGTTACTTTCAATCGAAAGGTCAAATACTTTAAATCCTGCTATAATCATCTAATTTTTACGATATTGTAATAATCACAGTAAAAGAAACATTTTTCAGGTGTAAAGTGTGGGCCTTAAAGTTTGACGTTCGCTATATAATATTCGTACGATCAACAGGTACGATATACATACAATAGTGCCAAGTTTACATACATCGCGAAAACGGCATACGAAACGTTTTCTAGAAAATATTTTCAAAATAAGTACATACGTATCCTAATATAATATTATATTTAACATACAACTTGGCAAATGATAAATACGAGGTGGCAACAACTGTATCTTCTTTGATATTGTCATTGTGATACATATTATGTACCTACTCATAATTATATAGAAACGTTTGGACAATGGCCAGCAACTCGAGAGTTACTATATTGTACTTACCCAATTAAACACAATAATAATAATTGTCGACAATTATATTTGAACGAAACGCAAAAATGAGTTAATTTCGTTTGAAAATTTATTCGCATGCAATTTGAATGGTATTTTTATTTTTAAAGCCTGAAAATAGTCTGAAAAAATTGACGTTAGCAGCTGCTCTCCACTCACCGAATAACTGACCTTAGAATTCTTAGAATTTCGTACATGTGTAATACGACAAATGTATAACTAACGTAATGCGATTTTTTCCTCTGATTGTGATACGTCGTATATCAATTTAATAAGTTTGTTGAAGCGTCGGACAAATTTAATCATACTTTTTTTATTTATCGCCTTTATCTAGATTTTGATGAGGGAATTTGAAAAATTAAATGAATCTCATTTATGAAGTATATAATTAATGTAATTTTTTAAATCCTACAGTATGCGATATCGGTCGATACCGCATCATCAATGAGAAATACTTTTCACTTTTTGACTATTGGTAATTTTTTTACCGAACCATCTCAACAACTCTATCTTATTTATTAACGGTGATTTTGAACGAGTTACTTCACTTTTAACGTTTTGTCAAATATCGGGAAATGTATTCTGCTGTAATTTTCCACTCATTGCCTCATTGTAGGTCAACAACTATATAATTCAGGCAAATCTTAACAGGAGACGGACTACCTGGATTTAGTATTAGTAGTCTTGCCATCGGCGATAGCAACAGTTGAAAACCGACGAAAAAAATCATTTGACCGAACCCCGAGGCCTTCGCTCGCGAGTCCAACCAAGGAGTTTAGAATAATGGAGTGGCTATTCTCGCAATATGGTAGGCTAAAGACTTATGCAGTACAAAAAGCGGCTACCAAAACAAGTTTTGATCCATTTATCGATAGATTAGAATACCACACTTGTAGTTCGTGTACTAGTATACTAGTGGAATTATGGAGCAATCTTAGCATCGTTTGCCTAAAGCCGCGTACTCATTAGCGAACATGAGCGTGTAATGCAACAAATTTTGTAAATGTGTACGCGTTCGCGAGCATACTTTGAGCGCGCTCTGTAACATTCGCGGCGATCCACTCGGTGTCGGTTTTTGGCGCGAACACAAAGTTGCAGTTGGTTGCACGGCAAGTGTGTACATGGCGTCCACATTAGTGAGCATTACACTGCCGTCCTAAGCCCACTTAACGTAACTGACAAAACAACAATATCGAGATAAATGGACTTGAAAGTTTTATTCTAAATTTGTGTTTTTCTTCATATATTACTGATTTATTTAAACTTTTTTTTTTTTAGTGCATGAGGTTATTCTCTATTGTGTTTTTATAATTCTAAGGAAAAATCAAAAAAAAAATGAATACTATAGTAGTTACGTCACTTTATTATTCATTATTAATGTACACATATGACTATTCCAAACTTCAACCACTCTCTTTGAAAAGAATGAATCTCTAACAATCTTATTTGATTTTTATTTTCAGAGTCTAAGAGTATGACCTCTTAGATGAGGATTCTCATTGAACACAATGAGGTTGTTCATTTCACATGAATAATGATTATTTATTATTTTGAACACTTCAATTAAATCACCTCTTAATCTCCTCGTCTCCAATGTGGAGAGATTCAGTCTTTTCAATCTTTCGTGATAAGGTAGTGACCGAATTAAATATTGGATATTGGTGATACTATTTCTATGCACATGCAGATACGTTAGATTTAATAGCTTAAAAAAACGTCACTTTTGGATGAAGATACATTAATTTTGATATGAAAAATTGCAAGAATACACTCCCATAACCCCTAAAACATATCTAACTCATTTTCGTAATTTTTGTCAGTTACGTTAAGTGGGCTTAGGACGGCAGTACATTACACGCTCATGAGTACGCGGCTTTACGATACAAACAAAAAAGGTCGTGGGTAGTTAAATAGCCAATTGGCGCTAACCATTACTCCACTAGTATTAGTGTGGCAGTGACAGTTACGCTGCGTGTAGCCCGCACCATATATTATAATCTCCTTGCGTCTGCACCGCTGAGCTATTCGATATCTAGAATCAGGTAAACTTACTGTCATAAATGAGTGAGTGTGTACCTGCTCCATTGAGGGGCTTGATATCCCCACTGGAGGAGTGGTGCGAGGATAGGCTAGCCGTAGAGCCTGGAGTGGGACAGGCGGCTGCGGGGGGCGAAGCAGGACGGGGATCCCCATTTCGAGAAGCTGCCCTTCCCCCTGTGACCCCCCCTGAGCCCCCAACGGCGCCTCCGCCCTCGCTTTTGCCCCCATCGCTGCCCCCCGCAGACACTTTCTGCTGCGCGAGACGCTCCTGCTTGCGGAACTTCGCCCTCCTGTTCTGGAACCACACCTGCAAACAAAACAAACAACACTCTGTTAACCTTTTCGTTAATCACTTCAAACGTGCATTTATCAAAGTTGACGACGTTAATCAAACTCAGTTGCAAACATTCATAAAAAAGTGTTGAGCTTTTGCCATCGAACCCTTGTGGCTGCCCTACACGCGCATGCTCGGGGTTCGTCTAAGCCAGTGGTCGGGAACCTCTTTTGAGCTAAGAACCAAATTAGGGAAAACCTTGCAAAATTGGTTAAATTTGGGAGCCGTTTGATTATATATTCAAAATTAAATAAAAGGCACACCGCTGCGGATTTCGTACGAAATTCATGTAGGAAAATCACACACACTGGCAAGCGCCATTCCGTACTCTACCGGCCGAATAGCGAACTACCGTCTGTCACCTCGCTTTCGGAACGTTTGTATTTGACTCACGATTTCGACATGGATGAAGACGAAGCTCTAATGTTGGCCGCATATTTATGTATATGAATGATTAGTTAAATATGTACTTTTAATTGTTGAATGTAATTTATAACGGTGGGTCATCAAGGATCGCCTGACTTTTCAACCGTCTCCAATTGTTTGGAAGCCGCAATATATTATTTTCAGATTATACCTACATATATGTATGTATATGTGATAAAACGAAGAATGAAACTGAAAGCGCTTTTGGAAGAATGAACATAGTTTAGATTGAAGAAAAATAGTTAAAATAGATTACGAGAAAGTACGAAAGTATGTAAGTAGGCTTAAAAATTAATTTTAATAAAACTAAAATTATGTTTAATGAATTTTGCACGCAAAGCATAGTCACAGTAGATGATCATATTGTAGAGATAGTTGATAGTTATTTATACCTAGGGCAATTGGTGAATATGACTGAATGTAGAAATAATACGAAGAATGAAACTATGATGGAGTGTTTTTGGAAGAATGAACATAGTTTTTAAATCCAACATCCCGCTATGCTTAAAAAAGAAGGCATACGACCGATGCCAGTTATGATGTATGGATGCGAAACGTGGATGCTAAATTCAAGAATGCTTCGTAAGATCCAGTGCACGCGGAGAACCATGGAAAAATGTATGCTGGGTATAATAAGAAGAGATCGTAAAAGGAATACATGGATAAGAAGCATGACCAAGGTGGCAGATATAGCGGAACGTGTGAAAAAGTTGAAGTAGCAATGGACTGGACACATAGCGAGAAATACTGGAATGGTATCTGAGATATATAGTGAGGTAAATATGTATGTAGTGGTCAAAGAGTACATACTATGAATATACATATATATATCAATCAATACTCGCGGGGAGATAATAGTGTTCGAATTACACACATTGTTGTTCGTCTCAAATTAAGCAATGTCAATATTGTATGCATTGTTTCTTACGGGAGATTATTCAATTGATATTTAAATAGTACAACGAATTGTTCGGTCACAATTTATGCACTATCATTGTCAAGTGTACAGATTGTCATCATATTCTATATTTATAAAATCAACATTCAAATATGGTATTAATGCACTGAATCTTTTGATTGGTGTACTGACAGTATGTATGTGAAGCATGGAAGGATGTATGCTTGGTGTAACAAGAAGAGATCGTATGAGGAATGCATGGGTAAGAAGTATGACCAAAGTGGCAGTAAAAGTTAAAGTGAACACATAGCGAGAAGAATGGATGGCAGATCGACGCGGATAATACTGGAATGGTATTTGAGAGGATGTGAAAGACAGCAAGATAGACCGAGTGGACGATGGGCTGATGAATTGAGACGAATGTGTGAAGTGACAGGAATGAAGAGGCCTTCATCCAGCAGTGGATGGTGAACGGCTGAAAATGATGATGAATGCAATTTTCATTTTTAATCGGTGTCTTGATGTTTGAATAATATTTTTTGCCTTTTTCAATTAGCTAGTAGATATGGTTGTTTTCTAAAAAATATTTTGCAGTATTTAAATGAATCTGGATTCGAACTATTAGGAGCATTTTATAAAGAATTCTGTACGTGTGGTTTTGTTACGTTTCTAAAATCTTATAATTGGCAAGATTTTCTACAAATTTATTCTTGTAGTTTTACTAAATGTGTCTACGCCTACATACTTAAAAATTCCTTTTCTTATTTTACGATTTTGGAAATACATATATAGAAATTACACTGAAGTGAAATACATTTTTATAATGCGCTAAAAATACACCACCGATGCAATTTCACCAGCTTCAAACCACAAAAACTGAGGTATTTCATTAAAAGTAAATACGACCAAATAACCTGAAGCTCCTTCCAACTGTCAAGAACCATGAAATCCATACAAAGCACCACAGTTTGAACACCTTTGAATCGTGGAGCACACACACCTCCGCGATAATTGCACCGAGAATTTATTATTGTACCCGCATATTCGTTACGGCCGATCGTAATCGGGTTACGATCAGTTGCGATTTGCGCTAATTTGACCCCCTCGGTGTCTGTACATAGATACACGAGTTTGCATGGAAAATTGCAAAACCCCGTGCAAAAATTCCAGTTGGATAGATTCGCGTTAGCGTTTGCCCCAATCAGCGTTCGGCGCTAATTGAGCCGGATGCACTCTGTGCCTTTTTTTTTTTCGCATGCACCGAACGAAAATCACTTGAGCAAACATTCCAACTGACGACTACCTGTCGACTGAGAGCATTTTTATCTTTATTTTTCGTTGCAATCGTAATTTAGGCTATGATCGTGCCCTCGTGTTTGTTTTGCCTGAAAAAAAAGTAACGTTCGTTCGAATTAAACGTGGACGGTTTGCGAGGGTTATCGAATCCGAATTCGAATCCTATGCGATGTGAGAATGTTGTGTTATCAAATTTAGAGTGAAAAAGACCTTGTCGAATTAATATAGACGCTTGAAGTTGGACATTTCAATGTTTGCTTTACTGTGTGACCCACTTTCGGAATCATTATACATGCGCGTTGTGCTAAATTGAAACGACGTCATTGTGCGATTTTGTGCAACGTACATTTTCCATATGTTATTATAATGGGTCAATTTTATGAGGCATGAGATATTATTAGTTGCGATCAAACTGTTCTACATACGTAGTTGGCAATATTGTAAAAGTTCAATTACATGTAAATAAAACGATCTAGACTGTAATTTTCGATAGTTGTTTGATTTTGTTCAAAGCGACTGAAAGTTGCATCATTTTTACGTCGTGTTTAGAAAAATTCAACATTCTCAGAATTTAAACTAAAAGTGTGTATTAGTTTTGATTGATTAATTTATTATGTAATTTTTTTACCATTATCAATTTCAAATAGCTGAGAAAAACCTACTTGAAACTATTGCGCATACATAATTTGCACAAAAAACCATATTTTGGGTTTTATACTACTATTTGTCATAAGTTAAACTGATATCAAAGGAATATCTGCATATAATTCTTAATTTTTTAGAACAGCAGTACATATAAATTATTTGAATACAAAAAAATTCTTACATACATATATGTATGTATGTACATATAGAACTTTAAGGCCAATTTTATATAATTGACTCAAAGTAGACAGCGCAATAATTTTTTTCATATCAAACTCGAAATTATCCCTAACCCCAGCTATAGATATAGTTATTCCTCAATAAAAGAAACCACCGAATTATCAAATACACCAAGCATATACATAGTTCAGCGGTTTTCAATCTTTTTTTACTTCAACCTACGGCAAGAACTGCATTTTGTAATGCGACCCAGTATGCCTACAAACATACATATGTATATAATAATATATCAAACACAAACTCTGTCCATAGTGTTCCGTTATTTACTATTGACACGTAATATATGCATATGGATGAAACTGCTTTTCAATTAGAAACTTTGTTTTTAATTGAGATAAAGTGAAGAATCCTAGTTTACACAAATAAGTTGAAGTTAAAGTATAAAGATTGCTTTTTTACTTAAAAGTGGAAATTCTCCATTTACCGTAATCCAAAATGATGAAAAATTTAATTGCTGAAAATCATTCTTCAGTGTAAATTAACTAAATTAATAAGGTGCAGAAATTTTACCTCAAATATTGATACAGGTCTAGCAAAATAGGCTTTTCTTTACTGTTTCAAATTTCTGCACTGGAAAATAGTTATCAAAGCTTTGGGATAGAGAAGTTAGATGTGACAATTCATTCGGAATATCTACATTGACAATGTTAAACAACGATAAAGGAACTGATCATTCCGGTGTCGGATTTTTTTCCGTTTGTCGCGACACATATTATTATTTTTTTAACCCAAGAATGGGTCGGGACTAGAGATTGTGATTTCTCGACTTTTTTTGATTCTCCAGAATCGAGAATCTCATCTTCTCAGAATATTTGAATCTCTAGAATTCGATATTATTTATTTATTTAATTTACATAATAATTTAAAAAACATAATCTATGTCAGATAAGGATGTTCTTCTTTTCAATAGAAAATTACCGGATACCGAAAAATTTCGTTCATTTTGTGTGGAAGTCGGTTCTTATAACTTCTGCTTCCAACATTCAAATTGTAACATTCGTTATTGACTTCGAAGGCACTAAAGAAATTGAGGCTCGTATCGTTTTTTTGAAAAAACATCATGCATATGTACATACATACATATGTACATACATACCTATATTCTCGAGAAATGAGAATCTCTAAATTTCATAACAATATATTCTCGAGAAACGAGAATCAAAATTATTCAAGATTTCTCGAGATTTCTCGATCACAACCTATTAAACGTCACCGGTGTCTCTTGCACATTGTAAAACATTTCAACGAACATTTTCGTTCGTAGTAATTTGTCATTGTTTGATCCACTCGGAGTGTCGCTCGAAGCCAACCGAATGGATATATGTATGTATGTATGCCGAATTTCGAGTTCGACAGGGCCGCATTCGGGGGTGATATTTGCGTTGCAAAAACAACATCCGTCCGAATGATCAGCAGAGCAAATGGCGAAAGGTTCTCCACCGTTCGACATTGTGCCGGCTCAGTTCGGTTCGGTTCGCCCCACCCGGGTCCGAACCGTATAATTTAAACTAAATAAACCGAATAAACAAAGCCTTCATTAGGTGGACCTGCCGGGCCTCTCTCTGATCTTTCAACTCTACACTCTCTCTCTCTCTCTTTCTCTCTCTTCCCATTCCATTCTCTCTACCCCTACTTTTACTGAACCGGTTCATCCAACCCGTCCTCTTCCCGGTCACGTGGTTTTCCCTCCCTTATCCTCTGTTAAACCCATGACCCTCCCCTTCTTTCTCTCTACCCCCCCTGAGAGTAACGGACCAATCAGCGAGCGGCTTTCGAACATTTTATTTATTTTTCGTCCAGTGGTCACCTTATTCTGATTGTAAGCAAGGATCGCAAACAAAGTCGCATGGAAACGAATCGGACCTAATGAGTTTCTCTGTGTGTGTGTGTGTTTATTTTATACTAATTCAATTGTATGCAATTTTATTCTCAATACATAAATGAACCAAACTCAATATTTGATAATAATTGTGTCTAAGGATAAATAATTTTCAGCCAAAAAACCAATTATTTTATTTATTCCTTTTTAATTAATCGTTCCAGTATTGATATGCAAACGTTTCAATTATAACGTTTTCCAGTTATTTTTGGGAATATATACATACATAAAAAACTGGTAGTTAAATTTAACATTTAATTTAAAAAGGTGACTATTACCGAGATTATCAAACATCACGTGCAATTTAAAATGCATTATATATGTACTAGTGTAAGCCCGTTGAATATCAACGGACGTGTTTGACGTAATTAATTGCGTAACAATTTAGCAAAGTCACGAACCTACTAAGGGTTAATATTTTCAAATTATAGGAGGCCTTCCATCACCGGTGTTGGGTGAACGCGTTAGCGCTAACTCACCCAACCTGGTGATCACGAGTTCAAATCCCACTCGCGACGTTCGTGTTATTTCAATTAAGTTTGACGGAATTGGGCTATTATATATATAATATCATCATCATCATTTTCAGCCGTTCACCATCCACTGCTGGATGAAGGCCTCTCCAATCCTCTTTCATTCCTGTCTGTCTTAAGCAATCTGCATCCAGTTGACTCCGAACATTTTTCTCAATTCATCGGCCCATCTTCCACTCGGGTGTCTACCTTGCTTTCTTTCACATCCTCTCGGATACCATTGCAGTATTTATCGCATCCATTCATGTGTCCACTTCAACTTTCTCACACGTTCCGCTATATCTGCCACTTTAGTCATACTTCTTATCCATGTATTCCTCTTACTATTTATTCTTGTTATACCAAGAATACACCTTTCCATGCTTCTCTGTGTGCACTGGATCTTACGTAGCATTCTCGAAGTAGCATCCACGTTTCACATGATATACATACACTCGCTGAGGTAAAAAAATTCAAAACCAGAACCTCGCGCGAGTGGGATTTGAAGCCGAGATCACCGGGTGTCGGAATGAGGTCGTGCCAACACTATCATCCAACGAAGGCGATGACAATATTAATTATTGTCAATAGGATCGCGACTTTGCCAAATTGTTACGGTGTTGTATTATAAATTATAATGCACCGTCTATGCAACAACTAAATATAAAACTATTAAATTTAATATTATTTTTCAGTACGGGTGATGAGAAAGCGCTCCGTTGATATTCAACGGGCTTACACTGGTGTATTACATATATTGATCCAAACAATTCAATGTTCATACAGCACACGAAGCTCGCATTGTTTTTGATTTTATTTATGAATATTAAACGCGAATGTTGCGATCGTAGATACTTCGAAAAATCGATACGTATTGTAACTATGTACACACATAGTTTGAATTTGAAGCTTAATCGACAATTTATTGTACTGAGTTTAATTAAAAATTATCGGTAAACGATAATAATAATTGAAGCGTACAGTGAATCGAGGCTTCTAAAGTTCGTATAGCAAATGTACGGGGAATATGTTGAGAGTGTGTTTAATTTTTTTTTAACCTACATAGAACGAAGACAAATACTTCACCAGTTCTTTTGTGCTCTCGGCAATCAATTACTCGCAAAATGTTTATTTAAAGCACAAGTTCAAACGAAAAGCGTGTTATATCATTGACGCCATTGTTCTTGAGAATTTTACACGACACGTGTAGCGAACAAGTCAAACGCACCGTTTTGAAGATTACGAAAGTGAGTTTTCCTTCGAAATATTCAGAGGAAAACTTTTCGATGCGCACTGGCTCTTAGTATCATGGACCGATTTAAATTGCGATAAATTCACTCTTACATAAAAAAAATGTATAATAAAATTAGAAATAGTTAAGCCGTTTCTAGAAGAGTGGGGGAGAATGTTATGATAAGTCAGCGTGAACATTTGTTATGCTAACATTCAGCTAAATATAACATTTTGTGTTTGGTGTGGGCGAACTCGCAAGTGAGCCACGCGTCGAACTCGCCTATAGGTCAATCAAAATAAGCTGGATGAGCAAAGGTCGAATTCAGAATAATTTTCAATCATATTTCTTTTAAATAGTGTGGCTAAGTAATCGAGGAAAGATACTCTCCAGTGGTTTCGCGTTACTTTCTAGGGAGAAGGAAAGGGAAATAAGCAATGGAAACAGTGCTGGAAATCAGTGCGTGCAGCAGGGAGTGGGCGTTCCCTTTCGTGAGATTTGAAAACGTAGCGTACCCTTTCGTGAAATCTGTAAATTTAGCGCTCCCTTTCGTAAAAAAAAAAAAAAATTTCAGTGCTCTTTCAATAATTATTGCCGAAAAAATGTTAGAAGGTGAATTTTTTTTACATTTATGACTCCTAAATCACAATCTTTGACTGAAAGTTAAATTCTTTACATTTCAATTCCGACAAAGGCATCTTATCTGTAGCCAAAAGCCATTTAAAATATTATTATGTTTTTGAAAAGCTGGATGCACTTGTGTTACTTGAAGATAACATTTAGAATTCGAGGGTTTTTATGCGCAAAAAGTTTTATTGCTTTATGGTCGGCACTGTCTGTCACACTATGGTCGAACTGCAACGGGTCCCTCTCGGGGCATCGGTCATTTCGATAATTTACGATATCTTTCTTTGAATTGTCGGCTTTCTTATTTTAACAAAATTTCTAAAGCAGCTGCACCGCTACCATTATACTAAAAGAACCAAAATTTCAAAATACTTGTCTGCCTGTCTTGCCTGTCCCTCTGATGAGAGAACTTGAATTTAGCGAACGTATTTGCAATTTCAATCTATCATCGGGAATCGCTTGATTATTTTTTTTATTTATATTTTATTACTGCACTTCATCACTAACAACTAACATCACTAACTAACACTTTTCTAGCAACATTTTTTTAGTTGTCTGAATTATAATTACTGCACGTGACTAACCAAATAGTGATATTAACAATTATTCAAATTTAAAAAAAATTAACCGTGTAAATTGTGCATGTACATATGTATGTAATACAGTTTCTATAATAATAATACTAATAACCTAATATATACAACCATAAATTCATTTATATTGGTGTACATATGTTACGTAAGTGTTTTGGTGTTATAATATATGTATGTATAGAAATGTACGTACATTTTCTATACATATAGTTAAAAAAAAAGCCGTTTGATATTTTTTGAAAATTATCGAGCGCTCCCATTCGTGAAAATTTCCATTTCGAGCACTGAATGGAAAATGAAATGGTTGGTTCTTAACAAATAAGTTAGTTAGCCGAGGTGGTTTTACTTCAATTGAAATCTTACCAAGGACGATAATGACAGTCGAAATTCATCAAGAAGATTTTTTCAATCATAAGATTAGGTTTAAAGTAATGAAATTCGAAAAATAATGTGAAAAATATTGTAAAATTTCATGAGCGTGCTTTAATGTACCTATCATTATCATTCAATTTAATTATATATTTCTGTAGCTCGATTCTAAGTCAAATTTTAGACATATCGATGGGTTAGTGCACAGATATTGTATGTCCAGTTTTGTTTTAAAATATTGTAAGTGACATACATCTCTTTTGCATGAAAATTATTGACGAAATGGACATATTATATGTATATGTATTTGAATTTGGACATACAATACTTTTTAAAAATGAAGGTTTGATGCAGATGGACGTTTTGTGTATGATAACTCAATTTTGGTAAAAACTGGCCATACAATATCTGTGTACACTATCCCATCGATTATACAAAGAAGATTAAAATGAAATAAATTTAAACGCTCCAATACTGTATCCTAAATATCGTAAACCAACATACTTCGATCAATCTATATAGGTATATAAACACCTTGATAACATATCCTTAATATCCTGATAGCATAATTATAAATGACCGGATATGTTAGATAGGAGCAAAGTTTTAAAATCAGTGGTATCCTGTAATTTTTTTTGCGGTCGTTCGATTAAATTATTAAATTAAATCCAGTCATCCTTTTCTATGAGTAAATAAATATTCATTTTTACATAATATTCACAGATTTTCATTAAATTTACGATACAAAACTAATAAATTCAAAATATTCCAATACAAACAAAGAACTTCTAATACGCAAAATGGTTAAAAGTTACCCTTGAAAATCGAAATTATGTATAATGTATACACCATGCGAAATATTCGAATTAAACCAACGTAATATTATGTTTTATGACCGTCATAACGATGATTTATTTGCGAAATGTATACTTACAGTACACCATCTGTATTGGAGATTTTCTTTGGAACGCATGCCAAGTTGTAAACGAAGAGCGAAAGTTTTTAGATTTGCAAAAAAAATCATACACGTATTTTGAATATGTTAATATACATACAATAACTTCGCTGATTAATTACGCGAAATTAATTTATGCCACGATATTTGCGCACGCGTTTATATGTATTATTACTTGAGAGATTAATTTTATATTAAACGATACAAATGAAGCGCAACTTTCAATGTTCGAATTATCAATATTTATACAACACACTGTAAGCGATTTGAAGTGACTTAAATTTTATGATGTTTTCATTTCATCTCATCCGTATAATACATTTTAAGTTACATAAAATTAAATTTATACGATTTTTAACTCCTACCGCTATTCGCGGAGAATAAAAGTGATAACTTAAACTTAAGACTTCTTTCATAGCCATTTAAACTGTCTCGATTGCGTCAATCATAATTTTTAAACCCTTTCATTGCCGCCTAGTTTCACACTCGTTGCACATAAATCAAACTAGGTTTGTTAATTAAAGAGTTATCCCTCGATTGAGCCAATATTCACGAGGTGATCCACCCACATGTACCGTATTTATATTTAGGTGTTGTTACTGTAAAGATCTCGTAGAGATAAAGTAAGGCTATCCAAAATTAGACGACCTTCCTTTGCACTCTCTGACCATCATCATCATCATCATCCACTGTCAAACTGTATGGATATACATACATTGTATTGTTTTTAAATAATTTGAGCTTTAAAATACATTTTAGTAGACAAGGACACGGTAGTTCATTCATACCATACGAAAACATACTTCGATCGTAAATTGTGAATGTCACAACGAACGATTAATTCGCAGGAACAAATTGGACAATGATAGCTTAAAGTCAAACAGTGCTCCGTTTTTTTTTTTGTTTAGTGTAGAATTTCTCAACATTTTGTTGTCTATATGTTTCAGATGAAGATTTAGAATAGAACAATACGAATTGCTTTAGTAACTCGGGAATATCACACTGCCAACGCAAATAAACTTTATATGCTATTGATTTTGAAAGTAGAATGCGTCACTTAAAACATAGTTTGATATTTAATTGGAGAAGAGGTTTTTAATATTATAATAAAAGATTTTATAGAGAATTTTGCTATTTTCAAAGAGTTACTAGTGCCATTGTCAAAACCAACAACTTGTATGCTGTATGTATGTATGTATGTACAGTGAACTTGAACAGTCAGCAATTATACGAAAAAATTTTATAATACCATCACGTATTGCCCATTGACAATCAATGATTGTTTATTATTGACATAAAGGTAAGTGGGTCACGGGAAAATATAACAATTCCAATGAAAACAAAGAAAAGAGAAGTAGAGCGCCCTTAACGAACACACTTTCGACTATTATGTATTAGTAGTGTAAGCCCGTTGAATATCAACGGAGCCGTTCTCATCACCCGTACTGAAAAATAATATTAAATTTAATAATTTTCATACTTGTCGCCTATGCAACAATATGTTGTGCCATCTACATATGGCGCGTTATAATAACAAAGTAACAATTTAGCAAAGTCGCGAGCCTATTTTTCATATTAAATAGTCACGTTGAAGCCTGCCTATTATCGTCTGGTTTGGCTCACCGCGTAAGCGCTCTGTTCCGAATCAATGGTACCGAGTTCAAATCCCACTCGTGCGACGTTCTGGTTTAATTATTTACCGAGGCGAGCGTTATCAGCAGACAGACACACATACACACACACAGACAGACAGACAGACGGAATAGGGCTATTCTGCCGTCCTAAGCCCACTTAACGTAACTGACAAAATTACGAAAATGAGTTAGATGTGTATTCTTGCGATTTTTCATATCAAAATAAAATTAATGTATCTTCATCCAAAAGTGACTTTTTTAAGCTATTAAATCTAACGTATCTGCATGCGCAGAGAAATAGTATAACCAATACTTAGCGAAAATAACGTATCCAATATTAACTTCGGTCACTACCTTATCACGAAAGATTGAAAAGACTGAATCTCTCCACATTGGAGACGAGGAGATTAAGAGGTGATTTAAAATAATAAATAATCATTATTCATGTGAAATGACCAACCTCATTGTGTATCTCATACTCTTAGACTCCGAAAATAAAAATCAAATAAGATTGTTAGAGATTCATTCTTTGCAAATAGAATGGTTGAAGTTTGGAATAGTCATATGTGTACATTAATAATGAATAATGAAGTGACGTAACTACTAAAGTATTCGTTTTTTTTTTTTGATTTTTCCTTAGAATTATCAAAACACAATATAAAATAACCTCATGCACTAAAAAAAAGTTTAAATAAATCAGTAATATGTATATGAAGAAAAACACAAATTTAGAATAAAACTTTCAAGTCCATTTATTTCGATATTGTTGTTTTGTCAGTTACGTTAAGTGGGCTTAGGACGGCAGTATTATGTACCTATATGTATACATACATACATATATGATGTTTTATGAAACACCCCGCATTGTATGAAATGTCTAGTCGTAAGTTTAGAATGGTTTAGCTTTATTGAAACATTCAAACGTCACGTGACACAACCAGCGACGAATTCAATGCATATTTCTTCATTTTACGGATTATTATTGCACAGGTTCGAAAATTGTGCACGCGTACATAAACCCATTATATACATACATACATACCCCCGTGATAAAGTGCAATTGCACTTTGTTATATTGGCAGAATGCACGCTGCGCGCCGGTGCCACTGGTGATTCGAAAAACTATTGCATGTGCAGTGCAATGCAATTATGCAAACCCCTACATTCCCAACCCCCCCCCCCCCCCAACCCCGATTTGACATTTGGCACTGTTAATTTGCAAGAGTGCGCTCTCGTGTCGCCCCAATGTTGACGATCACCGAACTTAATCGCGCGTCAAACGCCGTAAATCACCCGGTTATTAAATGCACGTTACGGGAGGGTTATGAATGTGGAATACGCGCTGAATGCACATTGCACATATCTATCTTATCAATTTAATTGGTGCTGTGATACCGAATGAACCATCAGTTATTATATATAAAAGTTTCACAGTCAAAGGTTATATGTAGGCTGACTTTAATATCAGCATATGTATGTATGTATGTATATGTATGTTAAAGCGAAAGCATATTTCAAGTGAAAATGTATTTTCCGTGTGTTTAGAAAGGGTTATTCATTGTATGTTTAGAAAGGGTTCAAAGAAGGATCACAAAAATGCCATCTCAACTTCGATCACTATCCTATAATGAAAGGTTGAAGAAAATGAGTCTCACATCTTTGGAGACGAGAAGATTAAGAGGCGATCTAATAGAAGTCTACATAATAATAAATAATAAATATAAATGCCCAATGCAAAACCTCCTTACTTTCAATAAGGCCACACACGGAAATTACTAAAAGACAAATCGAACAAAATTGTCAGAGACTCATTTTTTTCAAATAGAACGGTCGAAGTTTGGAACCGTCTACCAAATCAGCTAGTTACTTGCGAAAATACAAATCTATTTAAAAATCATCTCGATAAGTTTTTGAACACACATGAATTTTTGTAATCCTTCAAATATAAATAATTAAGAATTGTATAAATGATAAATTATAAATGTATAAATTATGTCAGACCCCTGGGCTTCATCGGCTATGCCGCCTGCCCATGTATGTATTTTAAATAAATATATGTTTACCAATTCAGGCAGTGAAAATGTATCAAACAATTAATTTACAGTTTCACTGCTCACAGTATGTGTTTGTGACTTGTTGATGCTGAATTTTTTGTAAAGTTTCACTCTTGTAAGGGTAGCAACACGTGTTCTTTTCTTCTTATTATAAAGTCAATTGTTATAAAATCGACAAAGACTCGTTGTAAACTATAATTGGTACTAAACCAGTAAAAGCCTACGTCTGAACACGGGCATGGCACGATAAGAAAATGCGACAAAATAACTAGGATTGAATATTTCAACAGATTATATGATTTGATTGGTCATTTCACAACTGTCAAATTTAGTTACAATGACAGTTTGGAAACGAATATAATTTCACCAGTGAGTATCTGCTAAAATAAATTTTCACTAGTAGAAATACATATAAAATGTGTTTGGATATGATTTTACCGAAACGCCAGTGAAAATATATTTTCACTTGAAATATGCTTTCGCTATAGCATATGTTTATGTATATCTATGTTTGAAAACATGGCCTGTTCCTAAAAAAAACCCATCTCTATCTCTGTCGTCCTTCTTCTGTCCGATTCCTTAATTAAAACATATACATATATATTTTTTTGATTGATGACGCAACGTGCAGTGTGCACCAAAAATAAGTCCGGCATTAACTGACAGTGTATTAATTGCGACCGTGATGGCAGCCGCAATCAACGACATGGTGAAATAATAACATAAAATAGCTCAGGTATTCCAAAATTGGCCCCAGCGCTGCCAACCGTCATGAATAATTAACGTCAAATAAACCAGAAAAGTTAGCGGCGTTAATTGCCAGCGAGAGCCGAAATCTCCATTATTCAATGACGAATGGAAAAAGTTCGTCGGCTCCACTAATTGATTGTCGGCCATTGTTATTTTTTGCGAGATATCACTGATTGGAACGTCTCTAGAACTGAGCCAAATCATATCCACCCTTGATTCTGAAAGGGCTCATGTTAAATATTGCTTTTATACATAATACGTAGCTACATGTGTTCAAGTGCCATAAAATCAGCACCAAACTTGTCATAGGTACTTTCAGCGATCCTATGGGCTCAAAAGTGCAATAGGACAATTTTCTTTCGGGTAGCATCCATACATAAAGCAGAGAATATTGTCGATCAAAATAGATCATAAAAATACAACATAAAATAACAGTTCTACGTTTGAATACAAACTAGCACATTTTATTAGTAGCTATTCTATAAAGTTGTGGTATTTGCATTCGGGCATTGCCGGGTACTACAGCTATGTAGTTGTAGATACATATATATGTATGTAGGTACTTGACTGTTAGATTCAATATTAATTGTAAAGGTGGATGTGTAGAGACGAGCGGTTCCGCGTAAATTGGCCCGGTTTTGATTAAATTTTACAAGTGATTGGAAACTGAGGGGTGATTTGATGTGATTAAAATATCATGTTTATTTAGTGTGTTCGGGCCATTTGCAGTGATCGTTAACCTAACCGGAGAGCGGGGATCAACATAAATACCGTTTCAATTCCATTACGCCCCTGTTTACTGCAAATTTAATTCGATAACGACGCGACGCAAAGTACGTACGCCAAAACGGCTTGTGCGCAAAAATGGACCAATTCCCATTTTATATAATTAGTCATTTGCTTGGACGAGTGTTCCGCCTAATTTACGTGATAAATACGCGTACATTTATTTTCGTGTTTCTTTGTTGCTATGTTTACAAAAAAAGATTTCAGTACATACATACATAGTTACTGAATCAAAATTGTTTAAAAGTATTACATTTTATATACAAAGTAGTACATTTTACTATATTAACTTAATTTCAACACTTTTTAAACACTGTCAGTCAAATTTGATATTTATTTGAAAACACTACAGGAAACACCGCTCACGAACAATTTGTTATTCAATTTATAATAATTTTAATTAAACTAGTATTAAATCAATTATTATGGCATAATTTGATTTGACATGCAATCACTTTGTAAATTTTCATGAAATAAAATTTTTCAGCAATGAAAATCAATTCAAATCAATACTGAAATCTTTACGAGACATCTATAGTGCTTTCATCAAACGTTATTGTGTTTTATTATATTGAAAAAAAAAAAACAAATAACTACTAAGCTACATTTTAATAACACTTCAATACATACATACTTTATAGTAAATTGCTATACATTTTATATTATTAAAATGATACTGTTAATCATTGAATTAAACTATTGAACTAAAAGTTCAACATTCAATTGACTACCTTATAGTATTATAGTCCGTTCCACAGCAATTTTCACATGGGAAAATTCAATCAAAATCCGAAAAGTTATATCAATGTCATTTTCCACTATACCATACAAACTACATTTTAATAACACTTCAATACATACTTCATAGTAAATTGCTATACATTTTATATTATTAAAATAATACTGTTAATCATTGCTGTACACTATTGAACTAAAATATCAACATTCAATTGATTACCTTATAGTATTATAGTCCGTTCCACAGCAATTTTCAAATGGGAAAATTCAATCAAAATCCGAAAAGTTATATCAATGTCATTTTCAACTAAACCATACAAAACTAAATTTTGACTACCTTATAGTATTATAGTCCGTTCCACAGCAATTTTCAAATGGGAAAATTCAATCAAAATCCGAAAAGTTATATCAATGTCATTTTCAGCCAAACTAAATTTTAATAATACTATAAAATTAAAAAAATGACATTCATTGAGTACAATTGAACTAAAAGATTCGTTGATTTGACTACCTTATAGTCAATAGTCCGTTCCACAGCAATCGTCTCGGGAAAATTTATTGAAAATCCGAAAATTAGACCAGCATTTTTTTTTTTTTTAATTCAAATTCGCGTGGGTTTATTATATCACTATTGAACTAAAAGATCAACATTCAATTGACTACCTGAACAAAGACCGTCTACATGGGAAAATTCAAATCAAAATCAAAAGTTTCCTCAAACTTTTAAACCGCTATAAAATTAAACGACATTCATATACAACGTGATTCGTTGATTTGGCCTTATGTCAATCGTCCGGCTTTAAAGTCGTCTCGGCTTATTGAACCTGTAAAATTAGACCAGCAGTTTTTTTCATTCAGTTCGCGTGGGTTTATTATATCAGCCAACGTGTCGAGGTGTGAACAAAGACCGTCTAGAAATTTTAAATCGCTAAAACTCAAACAATTTTCCTCAGTTTCGTAACACACACGTATATGTATGCATATAGGTATATGTATATGACACGTTCCAATACACATATAATTAATATTTTTTAATACACAGTACGACCCCTTCGTTCGATGTTATAATAACGCGCTCGCGAGTATGTATAACGACCCCACTTAATCTCGGCTATACATATAACGAACGTAACATTTGCGATTCACTTAACCCCTTTTTTTACCGGTTGGTTTAGTAGAAAAAAAAAGGGGTCAGATGTTAAGTCGACACTTGTATCAAAACTATTCGTGGGGTGTTCCGTTCGTTTGGAATAAACGAACCGCCCCTGAATCTTTACAGTTAATGAACTTCTAATCCCATGAATAATTCAGTGGGTTTTACGGATATCGCAACAAACGAGCTTATAATAAAATCAATTGACAATGTTTGCGAACATGTGTCATGTTGTATGTTCAAACCAAATGTACATATGTATGTACATACTATGATATGTAATTTTTGGCTTAATCTAAAAATGTAATTTATATATTAACTCCAGTGTAAGCCCGTTGGATGTATCAAATCCCGAGAGACGCGTTATCAGCAGACAGACGGAATCTATCACCCGTGCTGAAAAATAATATTAAATTTAATAGTTTTTATAGTTGTTGCCTATGCAACAATAAGTCGCGAGCTTATTGTCATTTTTCATTTTATATTGTCAAATCGTAGTAGGCCCGTCATCGCCCAGTTGGATGATAGTGTTAGCACGACCTCATTCCAACCTGGGGATCACGGGATCAAATCCCATTCGCGCGACGTTCTGATTTTTTAATTATTTACATCGTCGAGCGTTATCAGCAGACAGACAGACAGACAGACGGAATAGGGCTATTATATTTATTTATTTTACAAATTATACCATAGTGACTTACAGGTTGCCCCCATTCGTCACTATGGCGAGATATATATATATATATATATATATATATACTAGTGTAAGCCCGTTGAATATCAACGGGGCGCTTTCTCATCACCCGTACTGAAAAATAATATTAAATTTAATAGTTTTTATAGTTGTTGCCTATGCAACAATATGTTGCGCCATCTATGGCGCGTTATAATAACAACGTAACATTTTAGCAAAGTCGCGAGCCCATTTTTCATATTAAATAGTCACGTTGAAGCCTGCCTATTATCATCTGGTTTGGGTCACCGCGTAAGCGCTCTGTTCCGAATCAATGGTACGGGGTTCAAATCCCACTCGTGCGACGTTCTGGTTTTTTAATTACACTGTTCGACACGAAAAATGTTTCAGAGACGACATATGACTTTTCTTATACTACAAATGAGTACTAAAGTACTACAAATGAAAGATAAAATACCCGACTATAGATTCCAATATTCATTTTGAACAAGAAATTGACAGATTTTGAGGCATCGAACGAACAACACCAAGAAATAGAAAAATCGCGTGATTTAAAAAACACATATCTCCGAATCTCGAGCCAATCAACATTTTTTATTACCAGATTCGTGTTCACTGGGCATAGGTCTATAAGAAAAGTCATATCTCGTCTCTGAAGCAAAAAAAAAGTCGCCATTTGTCGAACAGTGTTATTTACCGAGGCGATCGTTATCAGCAGACAGACAGACACACAGACACACACACAGAGAAGACAGACGGACGGAATAGGGCTATTCTTCCGTCCTAAGCCCACTTAACGTAACTGACAAAATTACGAAAATGAGTTAGATGTGTATTCTTGCGATTTTTCATATCAAAATAAAATTAATGTATCTTCATCCAAAAGTGACTTTTTTAAGCTATTAAATCTAACGTATCTGCATGCGCAGAGAAATAGTATAACCAATACTTAGCGAAAATAACGTATCCAATATTAACTTCGGTCACTACCTTATCACGAAAGATTGAAAAGACTGAATCTCTCCACATTAGAGACGAGGAGATTAAGAGGTGATTTAAAATAATAAATAATCATTATTCATGTGAAATGACCAACCTCATTATGTATCTCATACTCTTAGACTCCGAAAATAAAAATCAAATAAGATTGTTAGAGATTCATTCTTTGCAAATAGAATGGTTGAAGTTTGGAATAGTCATATGTGTACATTAATAATGAATAATGAAGTGGCGTAACTACTAAAGTATTCTTTTTTTTTTTTGATTTTTCCTTAGAATTATCAAAACACAATATAAAATAACCTCATGCACTAAAAAAAAGTTTAAATAAATCAGTAATATGTATATGAAAAAAAACACAAATTTAGAATAAAACTTTCAAGTCCATTTTTTTCGATATTGTTGTTTTGTCAGTTACGTTAAGTGGGCTTAGGACGGCAGAATAGCCCTATTCCGTCCGTCTGTCTTCTCTGTGTGTGTGTGTCTATATATAAATAATAATATAGTTTGTCTTATGACAAGTCACAGCTAGTATGCGTATATACATACATACATATGTATGTATCTTACTATACTTACATACTATCGCGAATGATACGCGTCAACTTTAGACGTTGACGTGCGATACATTTTCGAAAATGGAACGTCCAAAGTTTGCTGTCCAAATTTGAATAAGTGGCACACTTTGATACGTACGCGTCAAAAATGTATTACGTATGCCAACATGCAGAGTGACACAGTTGGAGACCTTTGGTTTTGACACCACTAAAATTAATACACGTCTGGGCGCGTTTTTAGCTGAGCTTTCGAGTGAGCTTTCTGCGGGATGTCAGTGGCGTCCGACGGGGCGCTTATTTGCAGTGAAGCTTACTTATTCTATTAGAACACAAACGTAGCCAGAAGTCCTGCGTGCTGTGCAAATAAATAGCGCGCCATGTTTGCCGAGGCGGGCCAGGGCGCGCAAACACAACACTACCGCCACCTGTTATCAACATGTCATACTACGAACAGTGGTTGACAACCATCGCCACGAAAGTTATCACAATTGTTATGATATATGACATTTATTGGTGTTTATCCGCTTTGGACTAATCCCACCTCTCCTGCAGTGTCTCGGCTCGAGACGCCGCTCTTACTCAAACAACATAACATGCGGACTACATATAAACAAAAATGTAACGCCGCGTACACGTTAGCGAACATAAGCGTGTAATGTACATAATGCTCGCTAATGTGGACGCCACGTACACACTTGCCGTGCAACCAACTGCAACTTTGTGTTCGCGCCAAAAACCGATCGCCACGAACGTTGCAGAGCACGCTCAAAGTATGCTCGCGAACGCGTACACATTTACAAAATTTGTTACATTACACGCTCGCGTTCGCCAATGAGTACGCGGCTTAACGATCGACAGTTGGGTCATCGATAATTTCGATTCCACTGAATCAATTATTATGAGTAAGCTTTCACTATAAATTTCACTAAAATCTTGACAAAAATCGTTTTTTTTTTTCTAAGATATGACAATTTAACCTGTCCGTAGTTGATTGTTGTAATAGTTTTAATTCAAAATTCACTAGAGCAACACCGAATACTTACATACATATGTATGTATGTACAATATATACAATTAGTATATTTTTAAATTAAAAATGTGCATCTTTCAAGGTCATCCTTTCAAACATTTGATTCTTAATTTTACAATGAAATTGGACTAGTGTTAGATACAATTATATTAATTGAGCCAGAAATAGTATTTTTTTTATAGTAATAATCAAAAATAGTGTAAAAATAATACGCTGCACAAATAAATATGCACATATGTAAGCTTTTTTTTTAAACCATTGGACAAACACTTTTTCAAACTTCAATCTACATAGTTTGATAAATTGTTTAGCAGTATAATACGGCCACCTTAAGAGCTTATCAAAAAATATGAAGTTTCAGTTTAATAAGATAAACGGTTTTTGAGTTATTAGCGATTTTACACACAAATACACAGACATATGTACAGACACACCAACACACAGTATACATACAGACATTTTCCAGAAATCATGAAAACGTAATCAGGGGATGATACCCGATACACATCAGCCAAAATCTCAAGGTCGAATTTTCGCAGATCACAATACTCAATCCGATTAGGATAAAGTAAAAAGCTTACATATATGAGTCGCCTAGTTCAAGTCCACAATATATAAAAAACGAGGATAAAATATTTTCTGGTTCTAAGAATGTTTTCAAACGATGCCTTATACTTGAATTATTCCAAATACCGCCAAGTGAGCCGTAAAAAAATATTGAAAATCAGTGTTAGTTCCAAAAACTGACAATTGCACCATGATAAAAGCTGATAAAAGCCATATTTAGAAACAAACAACGATAAGTCCATGTTTCTAATCTCAATATTTTGTTTAATATCAACAAAATTAAGTTTAAATGAGTTTAAACGCCATCAAGCAAATAAGTCTGTAACAGAAAAACCGCGTTTGCGAACAGGTGAGTTTTATGGACTTATCGGGATTTGGAACTAGGCGACTCATATGTAAGGGCCATAACCCACTGGCGCGACACGTCGCGCGCGGCTAGGTTTTACATGGTTTTACATGGGTTTAGATGGGCGCATAGCCCACTGGCGCGACGGTGCCGCGCGGTCGCGCGCGGCCAGACTTTGAGCGCGGCTAGCTGGCGGCAAGGCGCGGCACGAGTTTTTCAGCACATATACTATCACGAAAATTAGTATCTTGTCCTTTTATTTGTCCCAAAATAAGTTTTATATATAAGTAAATATTATTCGTCAAATGATTCAACGGTCATTCTGCAATAATAAGTTGTAAAACTTCTCTTCATGCCTGCGCAAATCTTTGTAAAGCGCCTTTTATATGACGTTCTACATATGTACAAATACGGGATGAAACCAGTATTTTCATTTCACTTTTTTGCGACGACGATTCTGATAAAGCTAGCAGAGCACAAACGGTGTTATTTAATTTACAACCCTTTAAATCTGAAACACGGATATCGGATGTCGAGTTTATTATTTATTACGGTCAAGATGGACTGTTTTTCATAGCTATGTGTATTTGTTATTTGCTTCTTTTGTTCCTAACACTTTTAAAAACAGTTATACAATATTAGTGCAACATGTGTCTATTGTACTTAAGTACTCTTCCTTTCAATAGAAGGGAAAGTTTTGAGATGAAGTCCCAAAACTTCGATCCTATTGTTTATTTTTTTCTTGCCGCGTGGTGTTTGGTCGCGCCTATCTTGCCGCGCGCGGCTAGCCGCGCGCGACGTGTCGCGCCAGTGGGTTATGGCCCTTAGTCAACTTATTCAATACTTGAACACCATAGATTGGCCTTAGCGCCCGAAAAATGACATACAAAAAGGGCATGCAAATATGCATTTTGCTTGACTTTTTTTTTTTGAGAATTCCCCGCACTTTAGAACCCCCCACACCCCCCCGTTGCTTCTGACGCTTTGGTCCAGGCAAATTTGTTTGGAATGGCATATCTATGGTATTGTACATCTATGTATGTTAAACACCGAATCCAAACTTTTCAAATCAACTGCTTACTTTAGGCGCTCTCTAAAAGGTTTCGCACGGCTGGCTAACACCGAACGCGCCACTTGTTTGTTCAGCGAGTGTGCTCTGCTCCATAGTACTACATAGTAACACCTATAGAATTGCGGATTTTGGGTCGCTAAATACGAATAAAATTAGCACGTTCGAACGTCACGAACCACCGATTCAAACCCATAACATTTATCAAAAATTTGACCGAATTCCGACAACGGCGAATCTCACACACTTACATATGTATGTATGTACACGACTTTTCGCACGAGACGTTTCATCAGTCACTTTTCCCCGCTTTTCCCAAAGGAAAATTCAAAGCAGGGGTATGTATGTACAGTATGTATACCTTACATACATATACCGACGTGTAAAAAGAGACAGTGGCGGTGTACGAAATTGCCCGCGAAAATACACAATAATGTGAAGTGTGCGATGCGTGAAGTATGACGACAGCAACACCGCGTCAGCGGAGCTCAACCATTCATCACTCGACACCCCCATCTATCTACATACATACATATGTATGTATGTACATCCATGTTGTAGAAAAAACATGGGGTGGACCCCCGATTGTTCGGGGAACAGGTCCCGCCGCGGAGATGTTTGATTTAGAGCCTGTTGTCAGACACCGAAAAAAAAAATCATTGTATCCAGTATGTATGTATGTATATGAGAAGTAATTCTTTTGGGGTGAACACACTGTGTCCATTATGAATTCATGAGTTGGCTGATTCTTTTGTGTGTGCCGCTTGTTTTGTCTGTAAACACTTGTTAAACGCGTTCAAATCGACGACATGTGCGTTGAGATTACACTAGCCGGGGATTTTCACGCTTTCTGTGTATGATGTGCCATTTGTAAATGCAATAGTCCGTTTGGAATTGATTGGCGTGGTTAAAGGTCGTAAACGGTGCTGGTTTTTTTTTTTTTTTTTTGAGTTGTGTGGACCGTTGACTATGGACCCAGCCGAAGACTATGATAGTAGGTGATGATTTTCAGTGATAAATGTAATATTTTCAATCGCGAAACGTGCTTTGTGGAATAGTCGAGGTGTAAATACGTACATACATAGAATAGGGATACAAATCAAATACGGAATAAGTTAAATAGTGTCGGGATAATTCAATCGCACGCTGACATTGAGCAAATATTAAGTACACACGTTTAGGGTGTGCAACTGTGCAATCACTGCAATATTGTTAATTTTTTTTTTTTTTTTTTTTTATTTCACGGACAAAACATTTGTAATGTCGCAAATTCCGCAAGTATCGATTGTATACATATTTGACGTTAAGGTGAATCGTTTGTTTGACCTTGAAATTTTACTTTTTGTTGTTTTGAAAAATTATACTTTTTCAAACGAAACTTTCTGCTTAGGATTCGTGAGCTTTTCATTAATTTTCCTTGAATAAAAATGGTATTATATACCTAAATACCTACCTATACATATTTTTCCTCAACCAACTACTTAATACATTACCAAACTAGCATAATTTAACCATATCGGATTAAAGTATTGCGATCATCCATGTATGACGTATCATCCCCTGATCACGTTTTCGTGATTTTTCGCCATATCTCGCAAAACGTTTATCCTATCGTACTGAAACCTTATATTTGTACATTTTTTGTCAGTCATTACAATCCATAAGACTTTCAGAAATTTTCGTCAACCGGAAGTGGTACTCCCCTTGGAAAGTCACCTAATTTTTAATTGTATTAAAAAAGTATTTTAACAATCCACAGTTAGTTATTCAGATTAATGCCGTATGAGTTATTACAATAGCGGAACTATGCAACAAAAATAAATCACACAAAAGGATAGGTTCTGGCCATGGATATATGTACATAGAACCTACATAGACTAGTGTAAGCCCGTTGAATATCAACAGATGTGTGTGTGAGTATATGTGTATTTAATAGTTGTTGTATAGATGGCGCTTTATAATACAACAAAGTCGCGCGCGCCTATTATATAAATAGTCAAGTTGAAGCCAGCCCATTATTATCTGGTTTGGCTCACCGCGTAAACGCTCAGTGTTCCGAATCAGTGATACCGAGTTCTAATCCCACTCGCGCACAGACGGTTCGTGTCTTTTAATTATTTACCGAGGCGAGCGTTATCAGCAGACAGAGGTCCGAAAAAATTTCTTCACCACGACCAGTGCACAGTGCACTAGAAGAGCAGAAGAAAAAGGTCACAAATGCGACGATTTTTGTCGACCGAAAAGTATGAAGCATATCTTAGTGTTCTATGTATGTACATATCCATGGTTCTGGCCGAATCAACGGATTTATAATATTTAGCAATATAATTTGTCGACGTGCATTATTAATATGATGAATATTTCAAGACAAAAAAAAACCTTCTCAAAAAAGAAACATACTGCAATTAACCGTATGTGCTCATAGTTGCAATGATTAAAAAAATTACCATTACAAAAATGCAACCTTAAAATTTCAACTGTTTAAATGAAACGGGACGAAACTCCACCGACTTTCGACAATGCACACGAGTTGCAGCATCCCTGCACAATATAAATACAATGTCAACGAGGGTGCAGTGACAGCCCTGAGGCGACATGGGGTGTTAGGGGTGTTCGCGGAAGCGGAAGGCAGGGCCGCATCAACCACCACCTACACACAGTTTGATTAACTCGAGTTACCAAGCTCACCCTCTGGCACACTCGGCCCACAGGGGCTAATACTAATTCAATTGACCGACAGGCCCTGTCGTTGCACCTTTTTACTATTTTTTTTTTTTTATATTTCCATTTTGCCCCCACCGACGCATCGTCACTAGTGCAAGTGTGTGTGTGCAACAAAGCGTGCAACTTTTTATGCGACACCCGGGACATGCAATACTTAACCAATATGTTGCTTTTGACCCCTCGATATAATTGAAATAGATCGTACGCTGATTTTTACACCTTTTTTTAACACGGTAATGGGGGTATATTACACAGGGATAGTTTACTCGCTACAATCTCACAGGTTTGCCGGCCGCTGGTAAATTAGCCGCGTGTAATAAATAGGCGAAGTTAGTAAACTCGCAGGCTTCTTCGGCCGCGCGAGTGAAGTTCGAACGTTTGAACTTTACTCGCACTAGCTGGCTCGTGTGACGTCACTTCATTGACAGTTTGAGGTTAAGCGTGTCGTTACGTTGACAAGTCACCAGTTGATGACAGCGCCACTAGCGAGTAAACTTAGCACGTGTAATAGGTGTACTAGCTACTCGCTACTAGCTCTACGTGCCGGTTAGTAAACTAGCGAGATCGTAGCGAGTAAACTATCCCTGTGTTAATACCCGCTTAACGGTCAGATGCTAGTAGCGAGACAGGATATTGTACGGGCAATATTTTGTTCATATTATAATAGTATCACGCAGAGAAGCATGTAAAGATGTATGCTCGGTATAAGGAGAAGAGATAGTAAGAGGAATACATGGGTAAGAACCATGATCAAAGTGGGAGATATAGCGGAACGTGTGAATGTACGGCAGATGGACGTGAGAAATACTGGAATGGTATTCGAGAGGATGTGAAAGAAAGCAAGGTAGACCGAGTGGACGACGGGCTGATGAATTGAGAAGAATGTGTGCGGGTCAACTGGATGCAGATATATTGCTTAAGACAGACAGGAATCGAAGAGGATTAGAGAGGCCTTCATCCAGCAGTGGATAATGAACGGCTGAAAATGATAGTAGTATTGATAAAATATTGTTGTTTTATGTCAAATTCATTAAAATCGACGATCAGGTGTAAGTAGCAAGTTTTACACGCGTCATGCTTGATTTTAATGTTTATTTATTTATTTTTTATATAATATTAGCTAAATTAAGTTCGATATTGAAATGTATTCGAACTCTTAGATGGTTTGTATTAAAATATAATTCAATATAGGGGACCGATCAATGGCGCAAGACTGTAATGGCAAATATTAGCACAAAAATTAACTCGGGGGTGAGCGACAAAAGAAAATTTCATCGGAAAAAATAAACAGCAGACTAATTGTAAACCAACAGAATGGAGACCGTGTTTCACTTTCATTCCAAATGTGTTTTCTTTGAATTTGCAGAAATATTAAATGTTAATATTTTTCTTTCGCAAGAATGAAACACTGTCTACATTTTACTGATGGCGTTGACATTGGGGGTGTATTTTTTTTTTACTTTATTGATGATGTTGCTTAATATTTTCAGCATTAATAACGCGTTGTTAATCCTGTCACGGTGTGCATGAATGTATTATATTGTCAAAGTGCAAAAACTAACTGGTTAAATAGAGCCGATGATGATTCGCTACATTTTAATCCAATTATTTGGTTTTAGCGTTAGGGTGGGTTGCTTTTTACACGGCGCTTGAATGCACCCGTCAACTTTACCGCTTCCGTGTTCCAAAACTGTGGGATATTTTATTTTTAAATTATTATTTATTATATATTAGACTATGATACACTCTTATTTGTTAATTTGATTTTTATATCCACAATGTTGGACTGGTCCAAAACTATATATCTACCTAATCCAATAAATATTTTGATACTGTATTAACACCGTTATGATTGTTTTGATTAGTCCTGATGCTATTAGAGCGATATTACACTGAGCAACAACACCAACAACCAGATTTTTTGTGACGGTGGCGAGCATCTTATTACATTGCGCCACTTTTCACTCACCAAACTACCTGCTCATCTCATAATCTTCATACAAAAAATAGGTCTAGGAAGCTATACGAAAACTAGGTACTCTATGTAGTAGTATGTAGACGTAGACAATATATAAAATTCAACCTCTCATTTTTCTTTCTGAATTTCATTGTTTTCGAAACAATTGCGTTGACGTTGCGTTGCGTTGACAATTGAGTACGACGATGCAAAAAAAGGTCAGAAAAGGGTTTTTGGTGAAGATTTTTTTCGTCGAACATTGACTTCCAAGAAATTTTCATGCAACTCAGAATCGCATAATGTAATACGCAGCATCTGAACCTGTATATCTATCTGGTCGTCGAGGTTAAAAAAAAACCTGGTGTTGGTGTTGTTGCTCAGTGTAATATCAGCCTTACTATTGACTAATTAAAAGGGATATAGCTAAATTTTGCGTAATGTACCTGTGTCACTTTCTAAGTAATTTGTGGGTTACATTCTGGACAATAGCCGTGCCTCTTAGAACTATGTGATTACTGTTGTTCTCATGGACAAAGTTTTGGGGAATATCATATACACAATAGCCCTATTCCGTCTGTCTGTCTGTCTGTGAGTGTGTCTGTCTGCTAATAACGCTCGCTGAGGTAAATAATTTAAAAAAAAAAAAAACGAACCGTCCGCGCGCGAGTGGGATCACCAGTTCGGAACAGTGAGCGCTTACGCTATGATCCAAACGAGCCTGCTACAATTTGACAATATTAATTCTCAATAGGCTCGCGACTTTGCTAAATTGTTGCGTTGTCGTATTATAACGCGTCATCTATGCAACAACTATAAAATTTAATATTATTTTTAACCCATACCGAGGGGTGATGAGAAATCGCTCCGTTTATATTCAACGGGCTTACACTAGTTTTGATATAATTCTTGGCAAGATTAAATACAAGTTAATGCATATTGGTTGTCTCCTGTTTTTGAATTTGTCAATATATCTTTTAATTCGACAAAATTGTCCAATCTTTTTTTACTTTATGTAATTTCCTTCACCCACAAAACGCACTGAAAAGTTTATGTTCCAAACAACTAAAAATTTGCTAAAAAGTTAAAATTTCATCAAAAAGTGAAGCAGACAGATACGCTCGAAATCAAGTATGCACAAAAAAGTTCAAGTTAATTATTTATTGTTTCATCGTATCGAATACGGAATTATACATGTTCAAACACCCCTCGAGCGTAAAGTTTGACATTCGCTGGGGCGCACTTGCCCCACTGAGGTCGCGAACAAAAAGCATAACAGAATAAAAGGGCCGCTAGCTGTTTGCCGAGCAATTCGAGCGAAAGTCCCGAGGAAAAAATGTCAGTAAATAAATATTAATGGCCGCCGGCAGTCGAATCAAAACACAGGCAGATGGCCGACAAACTCGCGCCATTAACCCACCAAACAACACACTAATATTAAAACACTCGAAAGCATCCAAAACCGGCAGCCACACATGACATGACCAAGATAAATAACACACAGCACCCACTTGCACTATCTCCATATGTATATTTAAAATTCGTTTATATGTACATATTTTTTGCTTAGTGCAATACAGTATGAGACTATTCGACAGTACAAAAACGAATAAATGAAAATTGCACGCGAGCTATCTCTGAAAAATTTCATTCGTGCAAAAAAAAAATAATAGAAAACTGTATACAGAATTTTCCGCGAGTCGGAAAAAAGAATGCGGTGAATAGAATACAACCTCCAGCGTTTGTTAAAACTGTTGTGGGATAATTTTACACCTTTGTATCTGGGTACGTGTATAAATATAGGTACCAGTTAACCAGTTACGATTAGCGTTGCGCATAAAACAGTGCATTATGGTTAATTGTGTTCAGACTTATCAGCTGTCCGAGGGGTTGGAAAACTTTGCGGCTGTCGTATTAAAATTTCAGTCGGTTTCAGCTGCCACGACGAGTTGGTTTCGGCGAATAAATTAACGTGCCAAATTATCGTTTTGCTAATTTTATAACGTCGTAAGCGAAATCCGGCGAAAATTCAGATGCAAACTGTCCATGAACGTTTGCGAAACTGATTGCAATACAAAGAAACGCAAACCATAATACACGTGTAATTTTTTGATGAACGTCAAATTTCACTAAAAACAACGACGTGATTCCATGTACTTGGAATTGAATCTAATTATGTAAACCTATTTTACTAGACACTTTTAATCAATAGCCACTGAAAATAACATTAAAATGTGACAAATATTAAAAAAATACCATTTCTACCACTTAATTTACTTAGAGGTATGAGATGTATTTTAAATGTTGATAGGTATGCTAGTATAAAAAAGATGATCATTGAATTAGATTGGTTGAATGTGAATGATACTTTGAGGATTCGTATGCTGGTATTTATATTTAAGTTAGATAATAATATGTTACCATCATATTTTAGTAAATTTATTGTGAGAGGAATGGATGTATGTGAATATAATTTAAGGAATAAAAATAATTTAACTATAAAAAATGTTATAGTAAATAGAAATAGGAGAAGCATCTTGTACAGAGGTGTTTTGGAATATACATAATAGACTGCCGGATGGAATTAGAAGTTCCAAAACTATTGATAAATTCCTTAAAGTCTTAAAGGCAGTCTTAAAAAAACATCTCTGTATAGGTTAAGGATTGTGTAATTAGCTTTAGCTACTATATTATATATATAAATATCGTAAAATTATCTGCAATTAATTTCTTATTGCTAAATGCAATAATTCTTTAGTTACATTAAAAGATTGAAGATGAGAATGAAGTAGAAATGGTCTTTACTTGAACACTCTACTTTACTAATACACTAAAAGCGAATCCAATTCCTTCAGTACAATATTTTCAGCAGAATATAAAAAAAAATAATGTGTATGTACGTTGAAAAATGTCTATTATTGTTTTGAAAGTAAAAAAAATAAGAACATTTCATGCCTTCAACAATTTGATAGGCCATAAAGAAATTTCTACAATACTATACCGAACACTTTAAAAGTCAAAGATTCCACGCTTGAAATGATATCCTAGAAAGGTCTCAATTATTATTAGTATTATAACTAGTGTAAGCCCGTTGAATATCAACGGAGCGGTTTCTCAACACCCGTACTGAAAAATAATATTAAATTTAACAGTTTTTATAGTTAGACAAGATGAAGCAGGCCCGTTATTATCTAGTTTGGATCACAGCGTAAGCGCTCACTGTCGCGAACCGGTGATACCGGGTTCAAATCTCACTCGTGCGACGTTCTGGTTTTTTTTTTCAGCAGACAGACAGACAGACGGATTTCGGCTATTACATATATATATAATAATGAACACTGATGCATCATTGACTCGCCCTCGCACTATCCAGCATTAGAATCACGACTTTCATCCCTTATTTGCCAATTTCGTTCACTCGCTAAATTCGAGGCATCGAATCACTACACTATAATATATTTTTAATTTCAATTATGTCCTATATCAGTGTGTGTGTGTGTGTGCACATCGTGGTTCTTAATTGAAATGAGCTCGCTGGATAGTGATTATGTGCAAGTGTCGGGGCACGCGTTTGCTACTACCACTTAACTGATTTGACCGTCATGGGGAGAAAGGGATGAGGGGTTGGTTGTCTGATGCTACTGTCAGATCTGTCACGAGATACGAGCATGTGCACAAACCCAGCAGCTGGACCTCAGACCAAGTCCTGGACACAGATCATTTTATGGTACGTATGTACCTACATCCCTATCCTCGCAATTACGTTCGCAATCCGAATAATTAAATAATAAAAACACGCGCACGAAACAAATATATGTATGTATAAAGTATGCTTGTGAAGGATTTTATTTTTGTTAAAATACTTATATAATAATTCAAACATAGGATGTTAATAATCCAATTAAATGAATTGACGAGTCATTTTTGATATGTACCCTTTGTATGACTTTAATATTGCTGATGATAAATTAGTGTAAAATAACGGTAGTTTCACATTGAATTTTTATTGCTGAAGATATGGCAAACGAATCTAAATAAGTTTTGATAGCTTTAGTGCAACGTAAGAACAAAATATTGATTCAAATGCATTTTTTTTTTTCAATCATTTGTCAAAATTGTATTGGATGACATATTATACATATCATTTATATATATTTTTTGTATATTGCAGTGACTATATATTATGTATGTAGTTGTTGTATTGTAATGTATTGCCCGTTGACAATCAATGGGTGTTTATTATTGACATGTATGTACATACATACATACATATGTAAGTGGGCTAACGGTAACAAAATTAAATATTAAAACTTTCAAGGACAACAAAAAAATAGTATCGTCGTTTCCTGACAGACAGACTGAGGACTATTACATACATATGTATATACGGTAACCGGATGAAACATAACATGAAGAAACAATACAGAACAGCAAGAACAGAACCATGACAATATTCAGAACAGGGGAAAAATTAAATATTTATTTTTGTCGTATCTCGATATGTCTGTTATATCATGTTCTGTATAATCATGGAACCTACATATGTTATGTACATATGTATTAATTAATAGCTCTGATTAGAAAAAAAAAGTTTTCACCCATCTACAAAATCCCACCCATCTCAAAATATATACAGGAAAATATGTATCAAGGAATTATTATATTGAAATTTTATTGGTATTCTTTAACGAAATCCCGGCACATATTGATCCTTTTCTCTATTCTTTGCCCTCCTTTAGATTATCTTTACTTAAGTTCCTTTCCAACCCTAACTCCTAAGTTCCTTTCTTGTTTTGATCTGTTAATATTCTTTTGTATTTACATATATTTTATTCAGTGCTCGAAATGGAAATTTTCACGAATGGGAGCGCTCGATAATTTTGAAAAAATATCAAACGACCTTTTTTTTAATTATGTAGGTATATGTATGTATATACCTATACATATGTATATATTTATCGAAATGCAAAATCTTACCGAGATTAATACCGTTTAATGTCCGTAAGTCAACTTCAACAGGTAGATCTGAAAATGGTCTCCGATTTTTTACTATCCTATATACTTTTCTGAAAACTCTTTCAGCGGTTAAAATATGAGCATTCTGACTGTTTTGTACAAATTTATACATTTCATTATTATTGGCCGATTTTATTATAGTGAGATATTTAACCAATTTTTTATACTAATTTTTGTGGTGGTCGCCGTACAACACGACAATTCAAAGAAAGATATCGTAAATCGTCAAAATCACCGATGGCACGAAAAGGCACGTCGCAGTTCGAAATGCCGATTGCCGGCTATAAAGTCATTATACTTTTTGCGCAAAGCCGACATAGAATCTAAAAACCCTCGGAATTGAATAGAATTCTAAATGTTATCTTCAAGTAACGCGTGCACCCAGCTTTTTCAAAACATAAATGTAAATAATGTAACTTCCAGTCAAAGATTGTGATTTAGGTGTCATAAATGTTAAAAAAATTCACCGTCTAACATTTTTTCGGCAATATTAATTGAAAGAGCACGGAAATTTTGGTTTTTTACGAAAGGGAGCGCTAAATTTACAGATTTCACGAAAGGGTGGTACGCCCGCTCCTTGCCGCTGCCGCTGAATTCGAGCACTGATTTTATTGTATACTACATATAAGCTGTTTGTTGCATAAATGCATAAATTACACCTGATTTGAGAATCACTGTTACAAATAGTGTACTAGTGTACATATTTTTTGAAATGATAATATTAAATTCTACACTTAATACAGAAAACGATCACCAAAATTTGTTTTTCGCATGTATGTACATACGTAGGTATGTATGTTGATAATACAATAAAATCGCCGATATGCGATATAATAAACGGTAATGAAATTCGATCGCCTTTTGAGGGTCGCATCAAAAGTTCACCGGGGATAAACATCGCTCGACTTATCCCTGCAGGATCGGGGCCAAAAGCTCAACCCCCCCAGTAATACATTTATCCGAACAATAATAATTACAGCGAAGGATATTTATCGTTCGGGACGCGTCACAGCTCCGGTTCTCACGGACCGAACCAAATCTCACGGGGAAAATAAACGAACCCGTTCCCAACGAATGATCAATATTGAAATTATTTCAAATTGCGATTCACACGGAAATATCACCGGAATGTATTTCTTTTTCTTTGATTTTTTTTTTCTATTTCATTTGATTATGTGATTAATGGGGGAATATTGACGGTAGGGGAAGGGGGGGGGGGGGGGTGGGAGGGTTGGCACGTTCCGCTTTATCTGTGCACACAATCGAAAGGAATCAATCAGTCTGGAGGCTGTGCAGATTGGTTTTCAGGGGCAGGGGTAGTCAATCGACGGTCAATCAGTGCAGCAGTGTTGCCTGGGGCTCGTCTACCGCATTGGAATAAACGATGAGAAGTCAGTTCGTTCGTAAGCGTTTTATATATGAAACGTTGCAAACGCTAGCGTTAAATGATTAAGTGGGGTTGAGATGGATAATTTTTCTTCAAATAAAGGTGCCCGCACACCGCTGCGGATTCGTATTCGCATTGCGAAGAAACGCACAAAAAATCGGACGTTTATTTATTTATTTATTTATATAATACAGTAGCTTGAGCTAATTAATTATAAAAAAAATGGCTAGAAAAGTTGGTGTTTTGTGTATGTAGGTTAAGAAATATTTTAAGAAGGAAAAGTAAGGTTTTAGTCTATAATACAATTGTCTTGCCACACCTGGTTTATTGTGCCACTGTACTTAATATGTTCAATGGCCAAGATTTAGATAAAATGCAAAGGTTACAAAATAGAGCTATGAGAAATATTTTGAATGTTGGTAGGCTAAAAAGTATTAGAAGTATGTTAGATGAATTGGGATGGGTGAGTATTAGAAATTGTTTAAAGTCAAACACATTGTCTTTTGTTGTTTTAAGAATTATATCATTAGAAATAGTGATATCCATAGTTATTCTACTAGAAATAAGAACCAATTAGTTGTAGGTAGAGTAAGGAAAACAAAGACAGCTGCCCTCCCGGAGTGCGTCAAGTCTTCTAAGACAATAGATGCATTCTTGAAAAGTGTGAGGAGACACCTCTGTGAGAGATAGTAGTTATGTATAAGTATAGTGTATAATGTGTAATTGATTTATGTAGTTGTTATAAATATGTAATAGATGTAAGTTAAATTAGCTAATTAGCTATTATTATATAAAATAAATAAATAAATAACAATCCTTAACTAAGCACCTGTACAGAGATGTTTTTTTAAGACTGTCGGGAATTTTTCAATAGTTTTGGAACTTCTATGTAATTCCATCCGGCAGTCTATTATACTCCAAAACACCTCTGTACAAGATGCTTCTCCTATTTCTATTTATTTTAACATTTTTTTAATAATTAAATTATTTTTATTCCTTAAATTATATTCACATACATACATCCATTCCTCTCACAATAAATTTACTAAACTATGATGGTAACATATTATTATCTAACTTAAATATAAATACGAACATACAAATTCACATTCAACCAATCTAATAATTCAATCATCATCTTTTCTATACTAGCATACCTATCTGAATTTAAAATACATCTCGTACCTCTATTTTGTAATATTTGTAATCTATCTCATATTTAATAATTAACCACAATACATAAAATGAGGTCTGACAATTACATTATAAATTATTATTTTAGTTTCTTTAGATAATTATTTTCTTAGCCGACATAATATTCCTACTTTTTTTTATTAAAAATTGACCGTGTAACTTAAAATCTAACTTATCATCCAATATTACTTCAATATTAGTGTGACCACGAACGAAAAACGGCGCGGAATCGATTTTTCGGCGATTCGCTCGATTTCGATGACGTTTGTGGAAAGGTTATTGGAGACGGTGAAAAAGTATCCCATCCCGTACGATCTGACTTGATAGGTTATGTCAGAGTGACAGAAACCAGACGATTTTGTCAACAGTCAGCCGATCCTCGATGACACACCGTTATAAATATTACATTCAACAATTAAAAGTATTTAACTAATCGTTCATATAAATATGCGGCCAACACTGCAGCTTCGTTTTCATATGAGGAGTCAATATCAGAATTGTGAGTGAAATACAAACGTTCTGAAAGCGAGGTGACAGATGGTAGTTCGCTATTCGGCCCGGTAGAGTGCGGAATGGCGCTGCAGTCGTGCCAGTGTGTGCGGTACAATTGACTGACTTGCGAAATTCGTGCGATTTTCGTACGAAATCCGCAGCGGTGTGCGGGTGCCTTAAAGAGAAAAGATTCAAAACGATGATTGGAGAGGGGGCATACAACGTAGCAAACAACACGTCTGTTTTTCTGAGAGAATGCCACTTAGCGTATTCACTGTTCACCCTTGCCCATTCTTTCGTTATTACCTCTAGCACACTAGTGGTTCACAAACTTTTCCCAAAAAGTATTGCAAGTACAACCAGGGATGATTGTTGCAAGCTCGCGTTTTTTTTTTTTTATTTTTAGTTGAATACATTTTAGAATTTTAAACCAACACAATAGCGAAATTTAACGTAGAATTTGAGCACTAGATTTTTACTTTATTTGTTTCGTTTTAAATGGCAAAAGTGACAAAATTCAGTGTTCGCTCATCGAGCAACAAAAAGTGAGGTTAAAAAATCGGAATTGTAACAGTAAATCAACATCATTTTCAGCCGTTCACCATCCAATCCTCTTCCATTCCTGTCTGTCTCGAGCAATTTGCATCCACTTGACACGCACACATTCTTCTCAATTCATCAGCCCATCGTCCACTCGGTCTACCATGCTTTCTTTCACATCCTCTCGGATACCATTCCAGTATTTTTCACATCCATCTGCCATCCATTCTTCTCGCTGTGTGTCCACTGCAACTTTTTCACACGTTCCACTATATCTGCCACTTTGGTCATGCTTCTTACCCATGTATTCCTCTTACGATCTCTTCTCGTACACCAAGCGTACATCTTTCAATGCTTCTCTGTCACATTTCACATCCATACGTCATTCTTTTTTAAGCAAACAGTCTACCTAACAAATCAATAGACACTCAAAGTTTCACTCGTTGTACGATAAATTTCAACATTTCCACAAACTTTCCCTATACTTTGAGCGAACACTGACTCTATACCAAAAATTTTAGCGATTGTTCCAGGTTTTTTTAATGCATACTTCATTTCAAGTACCTATTACCTGTTTCGTTTTTTGACAACATTTTACCGTCTTTCAGAGTGAAGTTTCTTCGGAAATATACACACTCTCCAGTGGTTAACCATTGTCTTATCGGAGGAAAGAAAAGGAAATACTAGCTGAATACTAGCTAAAAAATAAACTGATAGATAGAAAGACATTTTCGCAGACTGTCGACAGTATGACCCAAACCAAAAAAGCCACATAAATTGACTTTATTTTCTTTCACTCAGCCGTACCGACGCAAAAAGTGTACTTAAGCGATCGTTTACTCGCTACGATCTCGCTAGTTTACTGACCGGGACGTAGAGCTGGCAGTGAGTGGCTAGTAAACCTATTACACGTGTTAAGTTTACTCGCTAGTGTCGCCGCTCGCCGCCGCTAGAGGCGCTGTCATCAACTTGTGACTTGTCAACGTGACGACTGCATTATGAACTTTACTCAACGTGACGACTGAGTAAAGTTTAAGCATTCGAACTTCACTCGCGCTGCCGAAAAAGCCTGCTAGTTTACTAACTTCGCCTACATTACACGCGGCTATTTACCAGCGCCCAGCAAACCAGCGAGATCGTCGCGAGTAAACTATCCCTGTGTTATAATACCCCCATTAGGAATGAACCCAATACCATCACGTACATTTTATATTAACAATTTGATCCTCGTACATAGTTTAACGGATTAATTTAAGTTGAATGGTTGAGAATAGTTGCCGAGTGGGACATGTGCGTGCGAAGATGCGGTCGTTTTGCCAGACGCCCGGGCGGCAATGGTGCAGCAATGGTGCCCCCCTCCCAGCTAACGCAGTTTGACTCCGCATTAAAGGCAATCAGCCTAATTGAAAGCCGTTTCGAGCCTGGCTCGTACTAAATTCCGATAATAACCGGATATAACGCCGTAGAGCTGCTGCCGGTTGCCGAATTATCGCACAACCCCCTTCTGCCCCCCGTCACAGTGACCGACTCCCCAGCACTTTATTCTCAATCGACCGTGTCCTTATCGTTATGGGAAAATCAATTTTCCGTCAATGTATAAAATGTATATTCAGTACAATGTACGAACTAAATTTTACTTAATTTAAAAATAAAACTAGGTAAAATAGGCTCCGTGGAAAAGTTAATGGTGATTAAAATGTGAATTCTGCATTAGAATATTCGATTATTTTACTATGTGTAGCTAGAGACAGTCAATTAGTGTTTATAACTGATACATGAGTGAACTGAAAAAAAAAGGTAAATTAAAATTGTCACTAAAAACAAAAGAGTCTCGAGCGTTCAATTTTCCCAATTAGGTACAACGATTCCTGACGGACAGACAGATTTACAGACAGGCTTTATGCTAGTTAAGTTATTCTAATACATAAGTAGCGAAGAAAGTTGGATTAAGAAATATACTAATTAGAAATACAAAAGTATTTAGTTTATAATGCAATTGTTCGTCCTCATTTTATATTTTGTTTATTTATTTATTTATTTATACATATACGGTCTTTGCAATAGACCATTTCAAAATACACTTGATAGATAAAAATAAAAATAAATAACAAAAAAAAGAAAAGAAATACAAAGAGAAAATAAAGATACAATATTTATGAGTCTAAAAAATATGAAAATAAAAATTCCCTTACAAACAGCTTAGAATTATAAAAAAAATCAATTTCTCCAAAATCATTACCCAGTTTATGTATTCTAGGTATTATAGAGTAATTAGGTAATTTGTAACAGACACATCAGATCGCTAATTATTCTCCTATCATTGAGTTTCATTAAATTCAGCTCCTTATACATACATATATAGAAAAGTTATTGCTTAGATTTATTTGTTTGAAGAATTTAAAATCAATGAACCTCAACAATATTGTGGTTCATTTTTAAATTTAGTAAATGGGGTAATTAAAGATAGGTTTCAAAAACTGCAAAATAGAGCTATGCGGAGTATTTTAAACGTCAATAGATTAACTAGTATAATATACATACATATATGCATGTTGAATAAATTGAATTGGATGAATGGAAATGAAACCTTAAAAGTGTGCATGTTAGTATATACGTATTTTTAAATCAGATAATATTTAATAACAGGGTATAATATACATAGTCATAATACTAGGGGTAAGAATAAGTTAATAGTTGAGAATTTAAAATTGAGTAGATCCAGGAGAAGTATCTTGAAGGGGCGTGTTGTTGAATATAATGAATGACCTGCCAGAAGTTCTCAGAAATATAAATAAAATTGAGAGATTCCTGGCGGCCTTAAAACAGCACCCCTGTACAAGTGCTATTAGATAATAAGTTTAATGTTTGTTTATATAATAAGTTTAATGTTTGTTTATATAATCTTAAATAAATAAATAATTTGAGATTGCACAATTTTACGGACACTCTTTTTTTACAATAGTTATTTCATACTATATGCATATGTATGCCACGTTGATTCAATTTCGCAGTGTATCATGTGTAATTTATCAAGGCTGCTAACGAATGCCATTATTTACCTAATTTACAACATCATTTGTAGGTTAGATACCGACGTATCCTTTCCAACACCCAGCATTTATTATAATATAATAGCCGAAATCCGTCTGTCTGTCTGTCTGCTGATAACGCTCGCTGAGGAAAAATTGGGAAAAACTTGGCAGCACGAGTGGGGTTCGAACCCACGACCTCAGGCTCAAGAGATATCGCGCTAACGCTCACTCTATCGCGGTCGGTTGATTTTGTCCTTTTTTTTTTAAACATTAGCTACAAAAGTGATCGATCGTCAAGAAAGTCTGCTTTACCTACATACCTACTTACCTACCTACATTACCTACATTACCTATGTACATATAGATGACACTATAAAAACTATAATTTTTTTTTTTTTTTTTACTTACAAAAATATAATTATTATATTTATAATAATTAATAATTATAATATAAATAGTAAAGTTAAAAAAAAAAATTTTTTTCGTGTGGGTATTATAACGCGCCATAAATGGCGCATTGTTGCATAGATGCAACAACTATAAAAACTATTAAATTTAATATATAATTTTCCAGTACGGGTGATGAGAGCGCTCCGTTGATATTCAACGGGCTTATACTAGTTCATTAATAAAATAGTAAAGAATACATAAGTATATTGAACACGGAAATACAGGTTACACAATTTAATATCGTTTCACTAACAGTAGATGCAAATCGCTTATGAAATTCAGTTCATACGCTCATCAAGTCATCACACATGCCACACAATAAAAATCAATCTTTACGCACCGTTTAACACGAAACCCGTATTAAATTCCTCACACTCTGTATGAAGTGGGTATAAAGCGTGCCACCGTAACAATCGCGACAAAACATCATAATGAGATGATTCAGCGTGCGACAGATACACGTGTCGGCTCTCGAGCCTCACAAAAGCGACGTTTGATACGCCCGATTAGAAGAGAGAGAGAGAGGGGTTAGGGGGGGGTGATATAATCATCCCCATTACTGTGGGGAGTGACGCTGTAAAAATACAAAAAAAAAAAACAACATATAATTTGTCCGGAACGTCCCGTGGGACGGAACGTTTCTGGGGGATGATTGTGACGCGCGTTGTGCCGTTGAGACTGACTAACGAGATTTGACGTGTCACACACCCCCTGCCTGCCTTTTGGTCGATTGTTAAATCCTCCGAACCGGAAGCTCTGTCCGGATGATTAAGTTCGGTCGTCGGTGTGGATGTTAATTTGCGTCACGAATCAAATCGGACCGTAGCCGTGGGACGTTCGCTGTCCCGGGAAAATGTCGCAATGTGTCCCGTTTGTGCGAATCTAATCGCTTATTATCGATCGTGTTGGCAGATTGTAAAAATGAATTGTTTCAATAGGTATTATTCAATATTTATAATAGCCCTAGTCTGGGTGTCTGTCTGTCTGTTAACTGGATGCAGATTGTTCAAGAGAGACAGTAATGGAAGTGGATTGGAGAGGCCTTCGCCCAACAGTGGACGGTGAACGGCTGAAAATGATGATGATGAATAAAATAATTGTAATAAAGAATCATTTTTTAAAGAAAGCCATCCTTTGAATTGAATTACACGCGTACACATTGTTATTGTTTGGTTAATTTTAATAAAACTTTCTATTGCAAATACAATCATTATATATGTATATAATAGCCGAAATCCGTATGTCTGTCTGTCTGCTGATAACGCTCGCTGAGTAAAAACAATGAAAAAACCAGAACTAGTGGGGGATCGAACCCAGGACCCCAGGCTCGAGACGACTCGCACTAATGCTATCCGCTATCGCCCTTGGTCAATTTAGTCCTTTTTTTTTAAAACATTACCTATACAAGGAATCGTGACTCTGCTAATAATACATAGATGGCGCTATAAAAACTATTTTTACAAATTCACTTACAAAATTATAATAATTATATAATAATTAATAATTATAATATAAATAGTAAGTAAAGTAAAATAAAAATTCAGCGGGCGTTGATGTTCAACGGGCTTACACTAGTATATGTATATATATAATAGCCCTATTCCACCTGTCTGACTGTGTGTGTGTCTGTCTGTCTGCTGATAACGCTCGCCGATGTAAATAATTTAAAAAAAAAAAAACTAGAACGTCGCACGAGTGGGATTTGAACCCGGTATCACTGATTCGGAACAGAGCGCTTACGCGGTGAGCCAAACCAAATAATATTGGGCCGGCTTCAACTTGACTATTTACATAATAGGCTCGCAACTTTGCTAAATTGTTACGTTGTTGTATTATAACGCGCCATGGATGGCGCACTGTTGCAGAGATGCAACAACTATAAAAACTATTAAATTAAATATTATTTTTCAGTACGGGTGATATTCAACGGGCTTACACTAGTCATATATACATATATATAATAGCCGAAATCCATCTGTCTGTCTGTCTGCTGATAACGCTCACCTCGCTAAACGATTAAAAGAAACGAACCGTCCGCGCGCGTTTGGGATTTGAACCCGTGATCACCAGGTCGGCAGAGGCGATGACGTACCTGTTTCAATTTGACTATATAATATTAATAAATAAATATATAAAATTAATAAATAAATATAAATTGTCACGTGTTGTATTATAACGCGCCATCTATGCAACAACTATAAAAAAACTCACCCACACAAACATTCGTTGATATTCAACAGGCTTACACTAGTAGATAGATAAAGTTCCATTTCAGCCTTTGTACATTTTAACATGTGTAGTTAAATATGTATTCAAATGTTGCGTGTTTGACGTGAAACTTTTCTACATACATATATGTTTATCCGCTATGCTTAAAAAAGAAGGCATACGACCAATGCGTACTGCCAGTTATGACGTATGAATGTAAAACTTGGACGCTAAATTCGAGAATGCTACGAAAGATCCAGTGCACACAGAGAAGCATGGAAAGATGTATGCTTGGCATAACAAGAAGAGATCGCAAAATAAATACATGGGTAAGAAGTATGACTGGATGGCAGATGGACGCGAGAAGTACTGGAATGGTATCCGAGAGGATGTGAAAGAAAGCAAGGTAGACCGAGTGGAAGATGGGCTGATGAATTGAGAAGAATGTGTGAAGTCAAGTGGATGCAGATTGCCCAAGACAGACAAGAATGGAAGAGGATTGGAGAGGCCTTCATCCAGCAGTGGATGGTGAACGGCTGCAAATGATGATGATATATGTTTAGTGTTTATTGCCTTTGTCTATCCTCACATTCATGCAGATTGTTTCAAGTGGCACTTGACTTAACCCAACATGACCCAACCTAGTCTACAAAATTTTAGTACGTAATGTATAAAAGTAATTTAATAACAATTGGAAAACGTTAAATTTTACACAACAAATAAAACAATACAAGTGAACGTCGGAAAATTCCATTATAAGCACTTATTTAAACTGCAAATGCAAAGAAGAGGAAGAAGCCCCGCGGTTGGGTCGAGTAAATAAAGCTTCATCCGACGAGAGCTTTCCTGTTTTAGTAACGAGAATTCGCAAGAGACGCATTTCCAACTAACTAAGATGGAAGCTGGTGTTTGTCTCCTCTTAACGGCTGCTACAGTCAAACAAGTCGTCTGCATAATAAAGATTATCCACATGCACTTTAAAAATATAAAAAAATTTAGGTATATCAAACTTCGAGTAGTAAAATCGACGAGTATTCTTATTGGGTTTAAATTCATCGTATAATTTTGTATTGAATGCATTTTGACGATATTGAAGGAGAGTCGTTCGTTAAATAGTGGAAAAATTCGCTTCGGCGAACGGCACGTTTCAACCGGGAAACTTAACGGGATTTCCCGGAAAGCTTTCACGGCGAATGAAAATATTTTAGTGCGCTCTCTTTACGGAAAATTACTTCGGATATTGTCTTCGCAGATGGCGAACATTTTCCGCGGCCGTTACAAAAGCGCACACGTTGAATTTGGTCCAATCTTAATCTCGCGAATGGAAAAGCTAACGATATTGTACTGGAATCATTGCCGTAAAAACGTACCGCTCGCACTCGAATTACACACATTCGAATATTTAAAATGTTGTACGTCTCCTTTTCGTATTCTATGTATGTATGTACATACATAGGCGCTGTGATTATACCTACTATACTGCCGTCCTAAGCCCACAACGTAACTGACAAAAAGTGTTTTAGGGGTTATGGGAGTGTATTCTTGCGATTTTTCATGTCAAAATTAATGTATCTTCATCCAAAAGTGACTTTTTTAAGCTTTTTTAAGAAAATAACGTATCCCATAATTACTTCGGTCACTACCTTATCGCGAAAGATTGAAAAGACTGAATCTCTCCACATTGGTGACGAGGAGATTAAGAGGTGATTTCATTGAAGTATTCAAAATAATAAATAATCATTATTCGTGTGAAATGACCAACCTCATTATGATGTTCAATGAGAACCCTCATCTAAGAGGTCATACTCTAAGACACCGAAAAGAAAAATCAAAAAAGATTGTTAGAGATTCGTTCTTTTCAAATAGAGTGGTTGAAGTTTGGAATAGTCATATGTACACATTAATAATGAATAATTAAGTGACGTAACTACTAAAGTATTCAATTTTTTTGTAAACAACACAATAGAAAATAACCTCATGCACTAAAAAAAGTTTAAATAAATCAGTAACATATGAAGAAAAACACAAATTTAGAATAAAACTTTCAAGTTTATTTATCTCGATATTGTTGTTTTGTCAGTTACGTTAAGTGGGCTTAGGACGGCAGTATATGTACATATGTAATATTTACGGCAATATCAATGCAACGTTTTGAATGTTTCTGACCGGTCACGTCAATCTAGCATATCCTATTGGGAGACCTGAACAAAATCGTACCAGAACAACACATTCGACATTCAACCCGTGCAATATCTGAAATTACTGAAATATCTGAAACTGGGTACACGTAAACCGGCGTTTCTTAAACTGTGTCGCACTGAAATTTCAATAAAAATAAAAACCTAATAAGAATTGGTGCTACTTGAATGGTGTATTTCGATCGACTTTCATTATTACTGCTACTACATAGATGTCACCTACAAATCTTTCAGTGTTAAGCCGCGTACTCATTAGCGAACATGAGCGAATTTTGTAAATGTGTACGCATTCGCGAGCATACTTTGAGCGCGCTCTGCAACGTTCGCGGCGATCCACTCGGTGTCGGTTTTTGGCGCGAACACAAATTTGCAGTTGGTTGCACGGCAAGTGTGTACGTGGCGTCCACATTAGCGAGCATCTTGCACATCTTGCACACTGTCATCTTACATGCACACGTCATCTTGCACATCTTAACATCTTGCACAATGTCATTCAGTCCCCTGATGTCTCTGGCAATGGGCGAGTAAAACAGCACACCAGTTCTCGCCCGGACCGGAGAGAACAATCGTCTTGAACGAGAACCATGAGGATGCTCCGGAGCAAAAAGTTTGATCTCCTCTAAGACTACAGGATTAGATATGTCACCTCTTAAGAGTTTGTGGTGATGACAAACGAGGTGAGCATCTCTTCTAAACTTTAAAGTTTTACATCCCACTGCTCCCAGAACAAAAGTACTGGGATAGAGAAAGGAATAATAACCGAACTCTCTCATATACATACAGATATCTCAAAAATTTCCTCTGGATCCTTTCAATCTGTATAGAGCACAGGTTCCCAACCTTTTTCGAGTGGCGACCCCTTTTGATAAAAGCCAAGTGACCCGCGACCCCAAAATATTTTATAAAGGCAAAAAATATTATTCAAACATCAAGACACCATCCATTCTTCTCAATTCATCAGCCCATCGTCCACTCGGTCTAACTTGCTTTCTTTCACATCCTCTCGGATACCATTCCAGTATTTCTCGCGTCCATCTGCCAACCATTCTTCTGGCAATGTATCCAATGCAACTTTTTCACACGTTCTGCTATATCTGCCAATTTGATCATACTTCTTACCCTTACGATCTCTTCTCATACCAAGCATACATATTTCCATACTTCACTGTGTGCACTGGATCTTACGTAGTATTCTTGAACTTAGCATCCACGTTTCACATCCATACGTCATAACTGACAGAAAATTGCATTACAGTCAATAGTTTACTGTTTCAGTTGGCGACCCCACAGAAAACCCGTCGCGACCCATAGTTTGGGAGCCCGTGGTATAGAGTATCTAATGCAACTGGGACTCCAAATAATGAAACCAGATTCCAAGATATATCCTGTATACAGACATACATCATGAAAAATATATTGTATCGCAAGAGAGCATCGCGCGCTTTATTTAACTCCCGATTTTATTTAACTTTCTACGCCACTGCTGTTTACGCAATATTAGATTATATTGTTACAATGCGAAAACGTGCAAAAAAAGAAAAAAAAAGTCGCTTTCGTTTCTTTTGTTTTTTCGTTCGGTCGTTGGAAAAAAATATGGCGTTAAGAAAAACAGAGAACGCTAATTAACATTATGTAGGTGTGCACCATCAATCTTGGGGCCCGGGTTTTGTGTTCGACGATATTTTTTTAGAGAGGATCGCCGACTACCGAGGAAAGGGGATACATGAGGGGTAGGGGGAGATGGGGGGGGGGGGGTGGTTTTGTGCGCCCCCTCGGCCTCCGCCCCCGGGAAGGGGCGCCGCCGCAACTTGATGGATTAAATTGCCCCATCCCTATGACAACGAAAACGGAGGGAAAAACAAGTTCCATATTAAACACCACCTGGTAATTTTTCAAGCATTTTCCTTTTTTTTTTTCAGCCTCCGACAGGCGCACCTGTACCCACCCCCCTCTCATTTTCTCCCCCTCTCCTCTTCCACGTACATACAACCCTAATTGCTTGCACATTTAGGCTGACCAATATTGCCCCCTGAATATCCCACCGTTCGGTTCCGAGCTTTTATGCATTGCATACATACATACATAGATGTAGAATAACATAGATTGGCCTTAGTGCCCGAAAAATAACATACAAAAAGAGCATGCAAAATGCACTCCTTGCATGCATTTTGCTTGACTTTTTATTTGTGGGACTTCTTTTTTGTGAGAATTCCCCGCACTTTAGACCCCCCGCACACCCCCGTTGCTTCTGACGCTTTCTCCAGGCAAATTTGTTTGGATTGGCATATTTATGGTATTTTATATCTATGATTGCATACCTATATACATATGTATATAGGTAGTAGAATGAACAATGTTTTTAAATCCAATATTCCGGTATGCTTAAAAAATAAGGCATACGACCAATGCGTACTGCCAGTTATGACGTATGGATGTGAAACGTGGATGCTAAATTCAAGAATGTTGCGTAAAATCCACAGTGCACACAGAAAAGAATGGAAATATGTATGCTCGGTATTGAGAAGAGATCGTAAAAGGAATACATGGGTAAGAAGCATGACCAAAGTGGCAGATATAGCAGTACGTGTGAAAAAGTTGAAGTGGACACATGAATGGATGCGAAAAATATTGGAATGGTATCCGAGAGGATGTGAACGAAAGCAAGGTAGATCTAGTGAACAATGGGCTGATGAATTGTAAAGAATGTGTCGAGTCAACTGGATGCAGATTGCTCAAGACAGACAGGAATTAAAGAGGATGGTGAACGTCTAAAAATGATGATGATGATGATATAGGTAGTACATATATGTATGTATGTATATATAAGAATCATAGGCATCATTGAGAATTCATAAAGAATTTAAGATTCACTTAACCAACAGGTCTTACCACTGGGTAGATAGATTCGAACCTTACGGGTGAGTTTAAAAAAGGTTTTTATACAAGGGCGCATTATTACATTATCGTCTTGTTGATTTATATTGTATACCGTACATAATATCTATTATATCTTAGTGAGCAAGCCAAAAATTCAATATTGAATACACACTTGAATGCTGCAGTATCCGGCGTTGTCTGGGTTCAAATATTACGTTTTTCTATACTAACCAAACGTATCGATTTGCTAATTATGTATATCCGATGAGTCGTTAAAATAAAACATTGTATGGCAGATCAACATCATATTCGTACTTGAGTGTTTTATAAGATTTCATTGATAAACTTAAACAAAGCAATGCATTCGGTAATGGAATTAATTAATTAATTAATTAATTACTTAATCGAAATCGTTAAAACTTGTACTAAAATAAAAATTAAGTAAAGTGGATCATATATCATTTTGCGAACGCATGCAACAAACTTTAGGCAGCAGCAAAGCACTCATTACGGCGGCTAACACTAAAAATTATTTTAAGCGCCCTAAAAATTAACACCGGAACATAAAATTTTAATCAACCACAGCCAGGGGTAACCCGGCCGACTACCCTCTCATCTCTACCCCCTCAACCCTTCCCCTAACCACCCACTTTCATCCCTTCGCCCAGTGGTTTCTCCGAGCGAATTGGCGCCCACATCACAACCATCCACTCAACGACGTATAACTGTGTCTATAATGTAAAAGTATGGATTGTTATAAACATTTTAAGCCTTTTATGTATTCGCTACATCTAACTACTAATTTACATACAGATCAATTTTTGTCGTAAAAGTTTAGACCTATGTAATATTAGTCATATTGTTGTTGGCGAAAGAAATAAAAGGAGGTAGAAATTTAAAAAATAAAAAAACTTAATACCCGATACGAAACAATACTTTTTCAAAGTGTCCGTTTGCCCCCCAATTACCCTAGATTTAACATTACTACGTAGTGAGTGCCATACAGATAATTAATTCCTTGCGCCCAAACGTAATTCCTTAAAAGCATTTATTTAAATTTTTAGGGATTAGAGCAATATTTTTCATAATACATATACATACTGTGTACTATAAACTTCTAATTTTAAAAATGGTATTAATTCATTGCATAATTATTATGTTACATATCTCATTTCACATAATCTAAAAGTTGACTTTTTGTCGTTAAATGATTAATTTTAATAAACCTTTCTCGCCTACTTTGTGATATAAAAATCTCATATTTAGGTATGTCAAACTTTTAAATATCTATAAAAGTGATGTAAATATTGTACATGTGAATTAAGCTACAAATACTAGTATGTGTTTATTATTAAGGTGGCCAACTTTTTACAATGAAAAGGAGGACACAAATAAATTGAAGATAATAGGATAAAATCGTTTTATTTAAAAAAAAATTTATTCATTGCAATAAAATACACTATAATATGAAAAATGCGCAATAAAAACATTTGTAACATTTTATAATTATAATTATACTTTTCCACTGAATGAATATGTTTCGTCAACGTATCATTTTCTAACAATATCTCGTATTGAATTTTACAGCAAATTCTGCAGCTAGAGTATCAACATTCAATCTAGATTTCTCACTTGTCCAAAAAAAGATTAGTCTTCAAATTAATATCGAACACTTTTCAAGGGAGGACGGTTGGTCACCTTATTATTATGATCTACCAAACTCAATCGATCGTGATATATTGAATTTGTCTGTTGAGAACAAAATGCCTAGCTTTCAGAAATAAATCAATATCGTGCGCATTGGGACTTCATCGCACAACACATAAAGTAAAACATTCGAGATCGATATTTATCCATACTAAAATCAAAATCCTAGTATGTACATACTTACATACATACATATATAGACGTGTATGTACACTCGCGATCAAACCGAAACCGAGGAAAACGAACAGACACGCCCAACATTTTTTAATTGGGGAAAAATCCGGATTAATATCTAGGCATGGTCAATTTTTAATTCATTTTTTAGGCAAGGGGAGGGAGGGTACATATATACAGTGGAAAATATTGCACCGCATTTGGCATACATAGGTGTGCGGGTCGAGTCCGCTAATTGTGATATGTGGAGGACGCGCGTCCGCCAGCGGATCTAACGGCGAATTTTAATTATCAGGGGGCGAGTAATGCTGAGTTACGATCCACCCCCGTGAAAACCCCATCCCCTAACCGGTGAACAACAACCGGTCGAGACTCTCATCCCCATGAACCGGTCGAGACTCTCATCCCCCCGAACCGGTCGCTGACGAAGGTCTGCTAATTTTTCGCGAAAACGACGCGCGGCAATCATCAACGGTTGCGGTTCTGATCCGATTAGATGGAGAATCGGGTCAAATCGTCAAGCCGTGACTCTGAAGATGGATGATATTTCAATTTAATCTATTTTAAAGGGGGTGGATTGGATTTGCACTTGTATAAAGAAGTCGGTACTTCGAAAATGGAGCGTTTGTGCATAGGCGTTAAAGGCTCCCGCACACCGCTACGAAATCTCGTGTATGAAAACCTAGCTAGGCAAAAATTAGTTGTAGGTAGAGTAAAGAAAACAAAGACAGCTGGTGGTGTTTTTCACAGGGGTGTATTAATGTATAATGCCCTTCCGGAGTGCGTCAAGTCTTCTAAGACAATAGATGCATTCTTGAAAAGTGTGAGGAAGACACCTCTGTGAGAGATAGTAGTTATGTATAAGTATAGTGTACAATGTGTAATTGATTTATGTAGTTGTTATAAATATGTAATAGATGTAAGTTAAATTAGCTAATTAGCTATTATTATATAAAATAAACAAATAAATAAAACCTAGCAAATCTACCGTCTAAGCGTCGGTTTCTGTCACTCTGACATAACCTATCAAACTACCATCCGTCACCTCGCATTCGGAACGTTCATATTTCACTCACAATTCTCAAGTCAAAGTTATTTACATACAACTTTTCCACAAACGTGGTGTAGACGCGTATTCAGTTCTCTCATTAATGTCACACACGCGCATCTAACTTTATTTATTGCGAATTTGTTTCAATTCTAATAATAATCAATTGTTTTTGCACTACTTTACGTAATATATCTATTATAACAGCTAACAAATATATGTATAATGGACGTATATAATCTCAAACTAAAGTTTTCACCGCGTAGTTATGCCCGAATATTTAGCGGTTAAAGCCAACTTTGCTGTCGCGCGCTCTGTTTGGCTTATTAACTGAATAAATCGCGGCTATGCGATACAACCATACCACCCTTGAGATTTTCCTACCTGTTCGCAGCGGTGTGCGGGAGCCTTAACATCAATTTCGATAGTGAATAGTATTAACATTGAATTGGATTGTTTTTATACTTGGAAATAATTTTCTCGTGAAGGTTTCATTCCATGCACTTTAAAAAATGTCCAATTTGAAGTAAGTTTATCGCATAAATATTTCAAACAAAGTGTGAAATTTCAAAATTATACAGAATGTCTAGGCATTTTACGCCTAAAATGACCAAAACAAAGTGCAAAATTTACTTCTTCTTTTGTAATTAAGGTGTAGATCCTCCTGTGTAAGCCTTTTTTTTTTTAAATCAGTCAGTGGCCTTTCTTTTCATGAACATGAGGTCATGTCATGAAAAGTTTGTAGAATTAGAACCTTCTATTATCTAGCTCAGCGGTAGCCAACCTTTCGAACCTTACGGACCACTAAACTCAAAATCTCAAATCCCGCCGACCACTACCATGATTTTTTCTATAAAAGTAACATTCTAAATATGACATGGTAATTACACTTATATTTGCACTCCAAGTTATTTGCAAAAAATTGGATATCACCCTATTATAATAGAAAAATTATAATAAATAATCGATATGTTCATTGTTCATTATGAAAAATGCCGATCACCACAATTCTCTCGCGGACCAAAACTTAAGTTTGAAGTGGAGAAGAAAAAAAATGGTTCAAAGTGTTTTTCAGAATCAGCAGGTCCGATTGTTTGATATAAAATGATTCAAACTGCAAAATTCATTTATTTACTTAAAACGCTTTGACGTTTCATTAAATGACTAGGCATTTGATACAATGTAGAGATTTCACACATAACCATACTTTAGTAGATATTGTGTATGGAATCGTTACGCGTTCCGCGAATCAACTTGTTTTAAGAAGGTGAAGAAGGATGCGTAACATTAAACATTCACACCCTCGTTCCCTTCCTACCCTTCATTTCGCCTCTCCCTCTCTTGGTATGGTATATCCTAGCAGTGACATAAAAATGAAGGCCTATTATAAAGTTAGCCTCTTTTTCATAAAGCCTCTTTCGCTTCCAGCTGTCAAAAAACAATGCTAACTTGACGTAATTTCAACCTTGAAACGTGACACGAGGCAAACATCCACTTTTCACTCGCTAAAAACGTAATCTGCTAAAATGTATTAGTGCTACATTAAAAATGATAATTTGATACTGTGCTGTTGTATGCGCGCGGATGAGTGGCACTAGTAGCGTTTTATCCAATCAAATTTAACCCACTTGAAATATTTTTATAACAAACGTTTAATCTTGCAAACAATGATTTAAGGCACACCTAGCACACCTCTGCGAATTCGTATTCCCATAGTGAAGAAACGCACGAAAAATCGCGCGTTTGACATGGTGGGGAGTTGTGTCGCATAGCCGCAACTCTCGCATGGCTCTACACCACTACTGAATCGCAACGGAATTTGTTGCACACGATATTTTCGACGATTCGCTCAATTTCGATGACGTTTGCGGAAAAGTTATCGGAGACGGTCGAAAAGTATCCCATCCTGTACGATCTGACTTGATAGGTTATGTCAGAGTGATTGGAAACCGGACAATTTCGTCAACAGTCAGCCGATCCTTATACATTACATTCAACAATAAAAGTATTTAACTAATCATTCATATAAATATGCGGCCAACATTAGAGCTTCGTCTTCATCTGGGGATGAAGACGAAGTCCGTGTCAGAATCGTGAGTGAAATACAAACGTTCCGAAAGCGAGGTGATGGTATTTCGCTAATCGCCGGTAGAGTGTCGAATGGCGCTGCAGTCGTGCCAGTGTGTGCGGTACAATTGACAGACTTGCGAAATTCGTGCGATTTTCGTACGAAATCGCCTATAATTGATAGCACACTAAAACAAAATTCGAAACAAACCTTGTGTGGTTCCTACAAAATTTACTTTGTATGTACATATATTATATTGATTGCATGTAAGTGAGTTAAGATTGAGGTGTAAGACGAGCTTTCATTAAATGAAACATATATTAATTACGCAGTGAAATTCAATTAACTCATAACAATTTAATGCTCAGATTATATTTTAGATTTAATTTTTGAAATTAAAATGTACTTGTGCGCGCTGTGCTATGCGTATTTTAATATTTACGAGCCACGCGTGATATAAATTTCGCACGCAAACGAGAGAGCGATTCATTTTAATTTCTATATTGTGTATCGCGAATGTTACTCTCCCTCGCATAAAGTATGTACATATGTATGTACATGTATGTACATACGAGTACATGCGTAAATAATAATATATATATACATATATATATATATTGTAAAGGTTACACAATAGCAGCATTTTCTTTGCAGTTGAAATGATTGAACTGACCTGTACTCTAGCTTCGGTTAAGTCTATTTTCATGGCGATTTCTTCTCTAGTGTATATGTCGGGATAGTGCGTTTCCTGAAACGCTCTTTCGAGCTCTTTCAGTTGCGCTGATGTGAAAGTCGTTCTGATTCGTCTCTGTTTGCGTTTCTCTGCTAACGCTTCGTGTCCACTGTACATTTTATAGGGAAGGCCAGCTGAAACAAAAAAAAAAAAAAACATCAACAAAACAAAGATCAAATGTTGGATCACATGCTACAATCAACTTATATAAATTTTCAGTCTACTACTAACTTAAATGAATCTTTCGTGGTATAAAATGGATAAAGCTCATCTTCAAAAGGTTTTTACCATTATGACTAATGTATCTGTATTTTTTTTTGTCGTTAAGTATTACGGCGATCAGTACAGCATCTAAACGGGCAGTTTATAAGTGGAGATTTAATTAAATCTACTCGTATATGATCTATGAAAAGGTATACTTAGAGACCGAAAAAGTGGTAGCATTAGCTTTTGGGCCGTGTGCATATTACGGTATTTCTAGGTTTACATTTAAGGCACCGATATTGTAATTCGCATTGGTGCGAATCAACGACGATAGAGGGCGTCAGTTTGACGCGGCGATTTTGCTATGGTGTGTGAGCGCCTTTAAGATACTGACTATTTTCCTTCGACACGTATTTTCAACGAATTGAATATCAACGAAGCGGTTTCTCATCACCCGTACTGAAAAATAATATTAAATTTAATAGTTTTTATAGTTGTTGTATAGATGGCGCTTTATAATAACAACAACGTAACAATTTAGCAAAGTCGCGAACTTTCAATTATATACGTCGGCGAGCGTTATCAGCAGACAGACAGACAGACGGACGGACGGACAGACAGACAGACAGTCGGATTTCGGCTATTATATTAACAGTATGGTTGATTGTTATTGTAATAATATTGTACCAATATTGTCCAAGCATTGTTTGCTACAAACTTGGCCGGTCTCTATTGATTTATTTTTTTACATGTGCTTTAACAACAATTAGGTAGTTATAAAATTAATTTTAATAAAACTAAAATTATGTTTAAACGTAGTCACAGTAGATAATCATATTGTAGAGATAGTTGATAGTTATTTATACCTAGGACAATTGGTGAATATGACTGGTTGTAAAGAAGAAAAAATAAAACTAGGATGGAGTGCTTTTGGAAGAATTAAGATAGTTTTTAAATCCAACATTCCGCTATGCTTAAAAAGAAGGCGTACGACCAATCCGTACTGCCAGTTATGACGTATGGATGTGAAACTTGGACGCTAAATTCAAGAATGCTACGAAAGATCCAGTGCACACAGAGAAGCATCGAAAGGTGTATGCTTGGCATAACAAGAAGAGATTGCAAAAGAAATACATGGGTAAGAAGTACGACCAAAGTGGCAGATATAGCAGTACGGGTGAAAAAGTTGAAGTGGCAATGGGCTGGACACATAGCGAGAAGAATGGATGGCAGATGGACGCGAGAAATACTGGAATGTGGATATACTGGAAATACTGGAAAGCAGTGGATGGTGAACGGCTGAAAATGATGATGAAAATTAAACTATAATGAAAAGTGTATCTATGTATTAAATAAAATGGGATTTGATACGCTTTCGTTTGAAAATATCTATGCACTTGCATAGTTTTTTAAATAAACGTCTACATTTCGCAATCATAACAATAGCACCGTTCATTCGAGCGATAAATCAACTCAAGTTACAGAGCTAGTTAATAGTTGAGCGTTATTCTTTCACGAGTGCGATGTTGTTTTTATGCGAGAAAGTTTCCTTCGCGAGTGAAAATGTTGAAGAAGCCCTGACCCAGCGAGCGTTTGCACACACACCTCTCTCGTTCCCGGGGAAAAGTTCCCAGCCAGCCAGCCAGCCGCCCGTAAATTATTCACTCGCGGAACATCAATTTACAGAATTAAACGTCCCCGAAATCCGAAGTAGGAAGGGAATTAACAATGGCAATTAATTAGCCAAGATGGAGCGTAACTTATGGCGGACGGATTCCCGCTTTCGTGGCTCAAACTCGCCCGAAACGCGGCCATGTCCCCCGAACAACCCTCTTCCCCATCCCTAGAAAGTCGCAAAAATTTACCCCACTTCATCCCTAGTCTTGGGGGGGGGAGGGGAGGTGAAGAAGAGGAGGAGGAGAAGACGGCGGCAACTGTACGCTCGGCCTGATTACGCAATTACCACGGTTTGAGAATCAGCGGCGACAAGAGTTGACGGTTTGCGCGAATTTCGGAATTAGTCGGGTCGAAATTGTGCAATTCATAAATCCTACTGATAAACTGATGTGTGCAGTCATCAGAATAAAGATTCTAGGAGCTAGAAAGTCCGCGTGGCCAAGAACAAATACATTAAATGAATATCAATGGATAATTAACAAAAAACTTCTTTTTGCCCCTCTAAAAGTGTTCACACTTTTTATATTACGACTAGAACTAATCCACTTTTAATTCAATTTGCTGATAAAGTTTTGAATTTTATATTTTTATTATTTCACGCTGTTCTTCGTTTACACCTTTATTAAGTCCCATATTATTGAAAACATAACTAAAAACTATTGCATTTTTGTTTGAGCTGGTCCATTCAGTGCGCCAAACTTCAAAGAGCAAAACTGACATGGTTTGTGAAGTCGCAAATTATTTCATGCCCAATAGGAATCTTATGGGTGGTGCTCAATACTATAATTATATAGTAAGGAATCTGCGAACGGGAGCGGACGGAATAGTTTTTAAGTCTATTTAAAATAAATAGTACAACAATTCAAAGTCAGAAAACCCGAGGCAATTCAAAAATTAATTCTGAACAGAATAGTATTACTAGCAAATACAAACTATAAAATAAGTACCTACTTTAATAAAAACGATACGATACTTTCACGTATGTAGACAAACAAATCACGACTGAACGTTTTCAAAACTGATAATTTCAACTTACCGATGTTTAACGAATTGTTACAAATTAACCCGTGCACTAATTCATTTTCTTTGAATTGTAAGTTACTCGGTGGTTATCTTATTACTATATCCAGTGTGATTTTTCAGAAATGGTGATGGTTATGATTATGATAGGCGATGGACTTTCTAGCTCCCAGATTCGTGATTTAATCCACTGTGCTACGGTCTGAGTTAGGATATCATGAGATAGTATACCAAGTTTGGCGGTTCCAAGTTGAAAACTGTAGATTTTTTAAACATAGCGGAACAACAAACACAGAAAGAAAGAAAGAAACAAACATTGAATTTTATATAGTAGATATTTTTCTAAATTGTAAATCGACTTTTAATAACCTTTCTGATTTACCGTCTAATCGTTGTATTGTGCTCATTGAAACCCTTACTTTTATTATAAGCGCCAACATTGAATTGTACTGTAAAATTAATAACGTCAAATTAAAGTGCTGCTAAATTGTGAAATTTCTTCAGATTCTACCTGTACATAACATACAACTGTGACGATACGTTGCCAAAGTTCATTTGAAATTTTAAAATGTGGCACTCGTGTAATGCTGCGTACACACCGACGAACCGAACTGCAAACGACGAAGGGTTGCCGTTGTAAGGACGTTCATAAATCAAATTCGGTTCGTCGGTGTGTACGCAGCATAACTCGTCTCATCGTTGAGTTATCGCCCGGCTATTCGGCAAAGAGTTTGAATGTCTTCAACGTCCGATGATTATTTATTTCGCGTCGGTGTGTACGCAGCATAACGTTTTGTCCATAATTAACTTCTTGATTTTCAATCGCCACATTTAAACCAATCAAGCGAAAGCTCACACGGCTCTATATTGTCCGCGAGGAAAATCCCTATTATAATACTTGGCTTTTTATTGGGTTTTTAATCAAATTTGTGTATTACATTCCGTTCATTATCATCAGGACTAATCAGTCAAGTTGCCCAAAACATCAAATCCGACCCTACTGTAATAAATCCATTACAATAAATCAAAATAAAATTAATTCTCCACACACACACACACACACACTACACTTGCTGGAGCGGTGGAACAATAGGAAAAATCCGCCATTTTGTTTCGACCATTTTGTGTAGCCATATTTTTTGTACGCCCGTTAGAAGAATGTCCTCGTAGTGACACCGCGCCGAGGAGGGTGAGGAGGTGAGGAGGTGAGAGACGTGGGAGGGGAAGGGGGAGGAACTCCTCCTTATATCGATCCACCCCTCACTGCCTCCTTCTTCCCCTCCCCGCCATAGCACTGGCAGTTCTTATCCCCTTCTGTGTGTGTGACACGATAGTCACTTCTTCCATCCCCCAGAAGACTCAGACTACGTCTATTTAAAGGATATTCAATCTGCGCTACTAAAACAGTCGACACTTTGAGAAGCTATCCCATTCATTATTTTATTCCATTACCTATTTTAACATTAAAATTTAAAATGGAACGATTCCATTTTCTATTTTATTAGACTTTAAAATTCTATTCATTGGAGAATTTTGATTTGACGATCTTTACTCCATCTTATTTTTTTATAAATGGATTGTAAATGTCAAAATTATCATGTTCTTATTTATTAAATATTAAACAAAGAAGAACATTGTTTTTCGATGGAAATAATTAAAAGTAAAATCGTTCCAATTTCATACACACTAGCACAAAACGCCCTGGGAACTGACGAAAAAGAGTGAAACGATTACATTCATATTGAAAAAAAACTTTCTTCGGGTTTAATGCCTTTTCTTGTACAGATGTATGATTTAGATCAGTGGTCGGGAACCTTTTTCAAATTTGGGAAAAACCTCAACATATTATTTTCGAATCATATCAAAATTAAATTGAATATTACTCGTTTATCATTAATGAAATGTAAGAAATAAGTTATCCTCGTGATATTTCTTAACGTTCGACAGTTTATTACTAAAAAGTATTATAAAGTTTAATCTGAAAAACTATCTTAAAGCATTTTATAGCCATGATGTTCTGAAAATGTGATTTTGTATTTCACGCAAAACGTTTGATGACAGTGCCAGTGCAAAGAGCCGCATGCGTATAAAATTTAAAAAAAACATTTACACAAAAAATTTTAGTAAATAAAAATGCAACCCTTGTATGTGTCGTCTCAAATCAACAAAATAAATAGCATCACCTGTAACCCACATAGAACTATGATAATTGCTTAGAATTTTGTAGATTAAAGTACAATTCCACTTTAAAACGGCACGTTTAACGAAACACGTCCAATTCGTCGCGTGTTAATATGAGGGCGTTAGTTTCGTTACGTGCCAATGATGAAGCATGAAGGTGTTGCGGTGATATCGGTCTGTGGTGTTGACACACAATTTCGTATGGTTTATGTATGGTAAACGGGCCATGGTGAATGCTTAATGGTGCGAAAGCGGTTCTTGTGTGAATATTAATGGCGTAGACCGCACCAAACCACCCCCAATCCACCCCTGCCAAAAGCTCCATAACCACAATTGTTTAACGCCAAACTAGTGGGCCAACACCGCAACCACAACATATTTAAGATTCACCACCTCATTAGCCTGATATATACACACAAGTTTACCTGACGTGACTAATTTATAGTCGGAAAACAGTTACGGTTTAATTTTCATACGCAAATCTCGAAACGACGGTTAAATTGGTATTAAATGGTAGAATAAGAACCACTTGGGACAATCTATACTCTATAGCGCAGCAAAAGGCAAAAAATATTATTCAAACATCAAGACACCAATTAAAAATGAAAGCCTCTTCAATCCTCTTCCATTCCTGTCTGTCTTGAGCAATCTGCATCCACTTGCACTCGGTCTACCTTGCTTTCTTTCACATCCTCTCGGATACCATTCCAGTATTTCTCGCGTCCATCTCCCATATAGGGACATATATATAACTGACAGAAAATTGCATTATTGCACATTCTTCTCAATTCATCGGCCCATCTTCCACTTGGTCTACCTTGCTTTCTTTCACATCCTCTCGGATACCATTCCAGTATCTCTCACGTTCCGCTATATCTGCCGCTTTAGTCATACTTCTTACTCATGTATTCCTCTTACGATTTCTTCTTGTTATACCAAGCATACACCTTTCCGTGCTTCTCCGTGTTCACTGAATAATACGTAGCATTCTCGAATGTAGCATCCACGTTTTATATCCATACGTCATAACTGACAGAAAATTGCATTATAGTCAATATTTTTTTTAGTTTACTGTTTCAGTTGGCGACCCCAAAGAAAACCCTTCGCGACCCCATTTGGGGTCGCGACCCATAGGTTGGGAACCCGTAATCTATAGGTAGGTATATATGATTGTATTTTTATGTGTCCTACTTTGCGGATTGATGAAAAATTGTAACCTAAAAAAATTGTATTTGTAACACTCCTAAGTGGATGAAGAACATTATATATTATTATATATATAATAGCCGAAATCCGTCTGTCTGTCTGTCTGCTGATAACGCTCGCTGAGGAAAAAATATTAAAAAACCACTAGAACGAGTGGGGGATCGAACCCACGACCTTAGGCTCAAGGAGTATCGCGCTAACGCTCACTCTATCGGCCTTCTATGATTTTGTCCTTTTAAACATTACCTATAGTTAAAATAAATACGAAATGAGGAAAAATAATTAAAATACCAGAATGAGTGGGGTTCGAAATCGGAACGACAAGTCGGTAGCTGAGAACGTAGACGCATGAGCCACGGCCGCTGCTAAGAGAGTCCTTTTTTACCCATATACATACAAGCGGTCTGGACTGCTTTACCTACATACCTACCTACCTATAAAAACTATAATTTTTTTTTTTTTTTTTTACTTACAAAATTTTAATCATTATATATGTATATAATAATTAATAATTATAATATAATAAAAATAAAACTGGGTATTAATTAAATTATCGAAATTATCGTTTCCGTTGGATCAATTAGATGGCGCTTTATAAACTATTATTTTTTTTTATTAAAACTCACTTACAAAATAGCAGAATATTATTATATATAATAATTAATAAAAAAAAAAATTTTTTTCCAGTGGGTATCGGGGTCGATCGATTTGGGTAATGGGGATCTCTATTACGATATTACGATATTTAAAATTCGTTTTACACTTAACGAGCGCGCTTTACGATATTTAAAATTCAGCGAGCGTTGATATTCAACGGGCTTACACTAGTATATATATAATAGCCCAATTCCGTCTGTCTGTCCGTTTGCGTATGTCTATCTGTCCCCGTCTGCTGATAACGCTAATTCAAATTTAATTGAAAAAACACGAACGTCGCGAGTGGGATTTGAACCCGTGATTACCAGGTTGGGTGAGTTAGCGCTGACGCGTTCACCCAACACCGGTGATGGCAGGCCTCCTATAATTTAAAAATATTAATCCTTAGTAGGTTCGCGAATTTGCTAAATTATTACTTAATCAATTGTGAAAACATTTGATAGATTTATTTAGTTAGCACGTTGAAAACATTTGTTAAAATCATTCAATCAATACACTAGTTGAAATATAAACAGTCAACTGATTCTACCATATTTCGTCATATTTGATTTCAAACAAAACTGCAATTATACTACTATTTCTTGGAAAATTAACTCTCCGTTGAGTTTTGGAGAGGAAGAAAAGAAAAGAAGGGTGTAAAAAAGGAATTTTTGTGCGGTGCCAATTTATGGAGTAGTCTCAACAACTAAGTTAGATAAATTGGAAAATTTAAACAAAAAAAGCTGATTTGAATCCACTAATATCACAATAATGCCATGAACGATAGCACCAGTCAAAAACTGTCAAGAAAATATTTCGATCGTATCGGGATTCAACCCTGAACCGGTCCACCATTTGAATTACACATTACATAGCCTGGCTAAAATTACAAATATTTTTCTGAAAAACGTTTTATTTTTTCGAATAAATTGCGCCCTTCTTTCTATCCGACTATTTGATATTCAAAGTGGAAATATTTTAATGGAATTCAAAACGTATGTTTTACTAACATAAGGGAAAATTCGCACGGGATACCGTCCGCGGTGTAGACAGTGAGACAAATGGCGACCAATTCCGTATGTAAATCTGCACCAGCCAGTGCAGATGTTTGCACCGTATTTCCCCTGACCATTCCCATAATATTTTCCATTAATAATGGCCATCCTAGCGCGAGAGAAATTCACGCCCGAAATCCCGTTGCACACGCTCGCATCATACTATCTTTATTTCATCACACTACCCCAATACGATTACACACACTTAACGCAGATTTGTAATACACAAAACAAACAAGTTAATTTTTTACTTATATGTATGTATATATGTAACATCCGTTATAGTAAAAAAACAAGTAAAAATTTCTATTTTACACAAAATCGTCGCCATCGCGTGAAATGACCCTACGTTAAAATCAAATTTAATTAAATAAACACTCGTGTAATACGGCTGTTAAAGTTATTCTACGTTGTATATTAAATATAGGAAATATAAGTGTATGGGTGGGTGTATTTGGTGTGGACAGTTTATCATCTCCAGCCAGTTCGAATACACTGTTAGTTCGGGGGGCCATGACAAGCGGAAGCAATAACTTCACCCGAATAATTTCCACCAGGCAAAACTACCCCTGAAACAATGCGAAAATGATTGCCCTCTTGCAAAATTCGTAGGCGGGGTTGCACATGAAAAATTGTTCTGAAACATGGCACCGATCGAACCATATTCTATTATTTGCTCGCAACTTTACCGATCCGAACCCAAACGTCGATAAATCAAAACGAATCAATCGACGGGGTAAATGTCGAATTTATCAGTCGTAATGGTCAAATGGAAGAATAATAACATTATCTACGGTGAAACTAACTGTATAAAAACAGTGCTATTGTCATTAAATATATATTAATAAGTGCTCTGTTTTACACCTAGGCCGAACAAAGGGTGATATTACACTGAGCAACCAAACGGCACACCAGATTTTTTTTGAACCTCGACAGATAGATATACAGGTTCCAATTAAATACCTTAAAATTATTATTCTGTTCACTTGTCAGAAGTAAGTTAGAGTCTATTGTTTGGTCTCCTTCTTATTTTATTCATTCTGATTCTCTAGAAAGAGTTCAAAATAAATTCTTAAGATTCATTATGTATAAATTCATGTATCTTATTGATAATAACTGTTATGACTCTCTTTTACTTAGTTTGAAAATGCATAAATTATCTGATAGAAGAGTTGTGAATGACTCGGTCTTCTTTTATAAAATTGTAAATTCTCTAATTGATTGTCCTGCTCTTGTTGAGTCAATTTTACGTTTAAAGGTTCCTGCACGTTTTACACGATCTCAATTATTGTTTGTTGATGAAGGTAATTCATGCACCAACTATTATGTACAATCTCCTATTTCTAGGTTGATTCGGACCGGCAATGAGTATGGGAATCTTTTGGATCATTTCTGCATGAGCATTCATTTGCAAAGCTGCATTCATTCTCTTCTCAGTTCAATTAAATTTTACTGTTCTTATAGTCATTTTTTGTATATTTTTGTTTCTATTTATACATATGTACATTACTCTTGTATTCTTATCTTTTTTGTTTATATTATTTCTTGTAAAAGCCTTTTTAGGCGTCTAATAAATAAATAAATAAATGCTACGTATTAGACGATGCGATTGTCAGTTGCATAAAAATTTCTTGGAAGTCAATGTTCGACGAAAATAACCTTCACCAAAAACCCTTTTCTGACCTTTTTTTGCATCGTCGTACTCAATTTTCAATGCAACGCAACGTCAACGCAATTGTTTCGAAAACAATGAAATTCAGAAAGAAATATGAGAGGTTGAATTTTATATATTTTCTACGTCTACATAGAGTACCTAGTTTTCGTATAGCTTCCTATTGAGCAGGTAGCTTGGTGAGTGAAAAGTGGTGCAATGTAATAAGATGCTCGCAACCGTCGAAAAAAATCTGGTTGTTGCTGTGGTTACTCAGTGTAATATCGCTCTAACCCTCAAATCCGTTAAAATAATGTAAGTTCCCAAAAGTTGTCTTGAATGGACCTGGGTGTTGTTATCTCAAAAGACCTTACATAATTGGTCTACTCATATAAACTCCTTAGTAAATATGTGTTATTCATTTATATATATTATCAAACGTGTGTTTAAGAAATTTAGTATATTAGACCTAAATTAGAATTTGCTGTAAATGTTTGGAGCCCTAACTTCAAAAAAATACATTGTATGTTTAGAAAGGGTCCAAAGAAGGATTACAAAAATGCCATCTGAACTTCGATCACTATCCTATAATGAAAAGGTTGAAGAAAATGAGTGTCACATCTTTGGAGACGAGAAGATTAAGAGGTGATCTTATAGGAGTGTACAAAATAATAAATAATAAATATCACTTTCAATAAAACGCACATCTCAGAGGTCATACACTGAAACTAAAAAATGACAATAAATACAAAACAGTAGGTGCATCAACACTTTCTATAGAAAAGAACTTCACTCAAAACAAAGAATGTGACGTCACATTGTGTATAGAATTTTTTTTTAACAAAAATGCATGTAGTTTGAGTTTGAGTATCTGTTTCTACTAACTGCATACTAAAAAGGGACTAATATTAGTCCATTACTGCAGACTATTGCCACATTTTGTACCACTCGGATTTATGTCACTTTTATTTTATAACAGCTTACACGTGAATCTACATATGCATTACATAATAAAATTGATAAAATTACACATATTTAATATCAGTATTGCGTGAAATTATCAAGTTGTTGTCAAAATAAATGTTAAATGAGAACAGTTGGCAAACAATCACATTGTTGATATAGTTTTTGGTTATACATAAGTTTTATAAGGGTTGGGAATTATTCATAACCCATTTTGTCCATCAGACAAATATTTCTTAAGAAATATTACATCTCAAATAAAATACGAAAGAGTGAATCGTAAAATATTTTAACAACAACAGTCTTTTTTGCATACACACACACACACGAGTTACATCATTGTCGTGAAAACGTATGAGAAATAAACGTACAAATAGACTTTTGTCATAAAAGTTCAACGTCAGACATAACCCGATATATTTTCGTCATCGGATAGGGTGAGAAAATTTGTATTTTACGACTTTTTCAACTATTCTTTCTACAAAGGGTCGTAAAAGCGATATGTATGTGTTTGTACACCTAGAACCCTTGAAAAATTCAATTTCTCGACACAAACATCACAAAGTAGTTTTAATGGCAACGCACATACGACACTGTGTAGGTACATAGGAAAATAATAATAAAAATAGTCATACATTAGATTACAACACTCGATTAAGTTCTCGCAACTTTGCCTTTGCCATGAAAAAATATTCAATTCGAAATAGGCGATTCACAATTCAAAAGCTGGAACGATAAGTTATATTATTACATTAAAATATATACAGTCAAATATTTTCATCGTAAGTCACCTTCAAAATGACTTTACTGGTTCAATTTCCTTGTAGTTTAATCGATTATATATTTAAAAAATCTATTATTTGAGAAAATAAGTCACAAATTTTACCACTTGTGTCTTTTTGGAGCCGAACTAATGCTAAAATTTCAACGAATTGAGTTTTATTTGTCAAATATGCTTAATGGAAGTAACTTATTTCATGCATGTAAGTACTAAGAAAAAATTGGAGGTCAAATCCGATCCATCATATTAGTACAGGAAGAGTTAAAATATCACAAACATAATACTAATTGGGTCTTATGAAGCTATCGTCAAATTATTGTATTCTTAATATCTTTAAATCCCACAAATTATGTGATTTCAGATGACTGGTATTGTAGATAATGAATATTAATAATTAGAAGTAGATATATCGGAAGAATGAACATTGTTTTAAAATCCAACATTCCTCTAAGCTTAAAAAAGAAGGCATACGACCAATGCGTACTGCCAGTTATGACGTATTGATGTGGAACGTGGATGCTAAATTCAAGAATGCTACGTAAGATCCTGTGCACACAGATATGTTTGGTATAACAAGAAGAGATCGCAAGAGGAATACATGGGTAAGAATTATGACCAAGGTGGCAGATATAGCGGAACGTGTAAAAAAGTTGAAGTGGACACATGAATGGATGGCGGATGGATGCTAGAAATACTGGAATGGTATCCGAGAGGATGTGAAAGAAAGTAAGGTAGATGGCTGGACGATGGGCTAATGAATTGAGAAGAATGTGTTGAGTCAACTTGATGAATATAATATCAAGACAGACAGGAATTAAAGAGGATTGGAGATCCACTTCATCCACCAGTGGATGGTGAACGGCTGAAAAAGATGATGATGATATTATATATATGTACATACAAATAACAGCCGAAATCCGTCTGTCTGTCTGTCTGCTGATAACGCTCGCCTCGGTAAATAATTAAAAACCCAGAACGAGTGAGATTTGAACCCGAGATCACCAGGTTGAGAGGAATCGTGCTTACACTATCTTCCAAACGGAGACGATGACGGACGTATTATAATTGGCCAATATTTATTCTTAAAGGGTTCGCGACTTTGCTAAATTGTTACGTTGTTGTTGATACAACGCGCCATAGATGGCGCATTATTGCATAGATGCAACAACTATAAAAACTATTAAATTTAATATTATTTTTCAGTACGGGTGATGAGAACGCTCCGTTGATATTCAACGGGCGTACACTACTAGTCAATAATATCAATCAACTTCTACAATCTTCTACGCAATTTCTCAGTCATAAACGGCGAGTGAATCTCGGCGTTTTTTGATCAAACCGACATACATACATAGAGCACGATTTATCCGACTATTACGTGCGGAACGGGCGACATTTTCCATCTCCATTTTTCCAAGATTTGGTACAAGACAACGTAAACGTACGTACATAACATATATAATAATAATATGGCGGATGTAAACGAGACAAATACACCGTGTACGCGTACCGGTTACGTGTTTGCACATTATTACTTTTATTTTTTATTGTTGCGAAAAGTATCGTTGGGGCAACCGAGCGGACGCGATAAACATACATACATACATACAACACGCATACAAACATGTACATACATATGTACATATGTACATACATATGTATGATGTGAAACGAGCTTTTATTTTTCGCGACGACGACAACGTACCGAAGCACGCAAATATATCGCCCCTTTTTTCTATATTTCTTTTACCAAGTGTAGGTATATTACTCGTATGTGTGCGAAACGGTTTTTATTCCGATTCTGTCATATCTTTCGGTCCATTGAACCGCGGTTTTCCTCCTGCTTAGCAAACATTTAATTTGCGTGGCTCGTTCGCATATTTATGGCGAAGGACAACTTTTCGCCGGACGGTACTTTTCACGCATCCTGTGGTTTTCTTTTTTTTCCGGAAAAACGTGCTGGGGAAAGTGTTTTCCGTTTCGCTTTATCGCGACCCAACGAATGCAGCACATTTAAGGTCGTTTTATTCCAGTGATATGTACTGCACAAGTGTCGATGAATAAAATTTTATGTATTGAAAGAATTGAGGGTTAGGGTGATATTACACTGAGCAACCAAACGGAACACCAGATTTTTATACAGGTTTAGATGCTACGTATTACACGATGCGATTCTCAGTTGCATAAAAATTTCTTGGAAGTCAATGTTCGACGAAAAAAACCTTCACCAAAAACCCTTTTCTGACCTTTTTTTGCATCGTCGTACTCAATTGTCAACGCAACGCAACGTCAACGCAATCGTTTCGAAAACAATGAAATTCAGAAAGAAATATGAGAGGTTGAATTTTATATATTTTCTACGTCTACATAGAGTACCTAGTTTTCGTATAGCTTCCTAGACCTATTTTTTTGTATGAAGATTATGAGATGAGCAGGTAGCTGGTGAAGTAAAAGTGGTGCAATGTAATAAGATGCTCGCCACCGTCAAAAAAAATCTGGTTGTTGGTGTGGTTGCTCAGTGTAATATTGCTCTTAGTGTTTGATCCCGATGATGTCTGCTTCGATCTATTCCATTGGATTTCCTGATACAAAAGAACATTAAAAAACTTTGGATTTTCCAAATGTGAACTTTTATTTTAGTTATTGCTGTAAATAGCACGTACGTGAGGCTAAAATTGGTATATTTTTGTAAATCAAAGCCAACAATATGATTCTATGGAAGGTACTCATTAAAAATTCCAAGCGTTTTGGATTCAATTTTCTAAAATTCTCAATTCTCAACGGTTTAAAAAACTTTTCGCTATTTTAAAATTAGACGCACTTTTTCTTTAATGAAAGATTTTACAAACTGTCCTTCAAAGTGAAATTTTCTGGGAAATATATGTACGTAGTTTATGTGGATGTATGAATAGAAAGTACGCTAGGTTTTTATTATTTCCTATTTCTTTTCTTCGTTTTAATTATTAAAATTATCTTGCGATTTATATTATAAATGGTGAACTAGAGGGTAAATCGCATTTTTATAAACGATATACATACATACATATGCACGTATGAATGTATGTATGTATGTATGTATATATCGTCACTGTACAGCTCAATAAATTGCCGTAACCTTCATTTTTCACCGAAGTGACATTAATTATTATTTCATACCAAAATAATTCAAAAATAGTTTTTAAGCCATGTGTAACTTGACAAAAAATATTCCAGACAAATACTGTAACCCTCATTTTTTTATGAAAACATTTAATATTTACTCATCGTATCATTGCGAATTTTTTAACAGAGCTTTAAAAGGTCCGCTTTCAATAAAATATGATTGATAATTTTGATTAATATTAAAAATAAGACGCTAGAAATACTGGAATGGTATCCGAGAGGATGTGAAAGAAACCAAGATAGACCGAGTGGAATATGGGCTGATGAATTGAGATGAATGTGTAGAGTCAAGTGGATGCAGATTGCTCAAGACAGACAGGAATGGAAGTGAATTGGAGAGGCCTTCATCCAGCAGTGGATGGTGAACGGCTTAAAATGATGATTAAAAATAAATCCAATGCCTACAGTTTTCATTCACTACCTGAACCTTTCAATACAGTGACGAACTTATGTACGTAAGCGTTCGCTTATTGTACAATGAAAAACGTGAACTATTCCGTACAAAGAGATAAAATATATGTATTTTTATAATCGCCACGTATACAAATAAACTGTTAGCAGATGATATACTTAAAAAATTATAATTTTTAGTCAGTATAAAAAAAAATCTAGTATAAATACGATTTAAGCGCGCGGCTATAGTGTGCATCTCTATACTTTTAGATCGGATCGTAGCCGCTTTTCGAGACGGAAAAGCGAGACGAAAAAAATAATTCGAGTGAGGGGAGGTGTAGCGAGAGAAAGGAGAGGGTCAGGGGGAGGGTGAGGTGAGGGTGAAGGGTAGGAGGAGGGCAGGGGAGGCTGAGGGCGGCCCGTGTAAGATTCGAGCGGCCGTCAGACCCAATTAGAGCCGCAATCGCTCACGTGGCGCGGGACGTGGGTGGGAGAAGAGGGTGAATTGTGGGAGGGATCGGTGGGACATCTTGCCTTTTGTTTCGAATCTCTAGCTTGTAGCTTGTAGGTTCTAGCTCCTAGCTCACTTGCCGCCCCCCTCACTCTGCTCGTTTTCCCGCCGCCCTGGGGCAGATCGAAACCCGCCTCCTACTCGAATGCCCCTTTAGGTACGCGCGCCATTCAATTACGCTGATGCACCACTGTCTGACGCTCCTTACGCTCGCAACTCTGATATTCCACTTTAGGCCATTTTAAACGCACATATTTTGATTTTCAAATTTCATCGGTACAATGAAAACACTACATATTTACTTTTATGTACATACGTAATTCAAATTGAGAAATCGTTTAAAAATATTCCTATGCTACTTTTGATATTCGATAGCTCTACCTATGTACACTGCCGTCATAAGCCCACTTGACGTAACTGACAAAACAACAATATCGAGATAAATGGACTTGAAAGTTATATTCTAAATTTGTATTTTTCTTCATATATTACTGATTTATTTAAACTTTTTTTTAGTGCATGAGGTTATTTTCTATTGTGTTTTGATAATTCTAAGGAAAAATCAAAAAAAAAAAACGAATACTTTTAGTAGTTACGTCACTTCATTATTCATTATTAATGTATACATATGACCATTCCAAACTTCAACCACTCTATTTGAAAAGAATGAATCTCTAACAATCTTATTTGATTTTTCTTTTCGGTGTCTAAGAGTATGACCTCTTAGATGAGGGTTCTCATTGAACATAATGAGGTTGGTCATTTCACGCGAATAATGATTATTTATTATTTTGAATACTACAATTAAATCATCTCTTAATCTCCTCGTCTTCAATGTGGAGAGACACAGTCTTTTCAATCTTTCGTGATAAGGTAGTGACCGAAGTAAATATTGGATATTGGTGATACTATTTGTCTGCGCATGCAGATACGTTAGATTTAATAGCTTAAAAAAGTCACTTTTGGATGAAGATACATTAATTTTGATATGAAAAATCGCAATAATACACATCTAACTCATTTTCGTAATTTTTGTCAGTTACGTTAAGTTGGCTTAGGGCGGCAGTACACATATTGTGATTGAAAATATTTATGTAAATACTAGTGTAAGCCCGTTGAATATACATATATCAACGGAGCGCTTTCTCATCACCCGTACTGAAAAATAATATTAAATCTAATAGTTTGTATAGTTGTTGCATAGATGGCGCGTTATAATAACAACGTAACAATTTAGCAATGTCGCGCGCCATATTATATTCGGCTATAAATAGTCACGTTGAAGCCTGCCCTACATCATCTGGTTTGACTCGCCGCGTAAGCGCTCTGTTCCGAATCAGTGGTACTGGGTGCAAATCCCACTCGTGCGACGTTCTGGTTTTTTTTAGTCATTTACATCGGCGAGCGTTATCAGCAAACAGACAGACACACACACAAACACAGTCAGACAGACGGAATAGGGATATTATATATGTACATATGTATATACGATTGTATTTGCAATAGAAAGGTTTATTAAAATTAACCAAACAATAACAATGTGTACGCGTGTAATTCAATTCAAAGTATGGCTTTCTTTAAAAAATGATTCTTTATTACAATTATTTTATTCATCATCATCATTTTCAGCCGTTCACCGTCCACTGCTGGGCGAAGGCCTCTCCAATCCTCTTCCATTCCTGTCTCTCTTGAACAATCTGCATCCAGTTAACTCCACGTATTCTTCTCGATTCATCCGCCCAGCGTTCACTCGGTCTACCTTGCTTTCTTTCACATCCTCTCGAATACCATTCCAGTATTTCTCCCGTCCACTTTAACTTAATCACACGTTCCGCTATATCTGCCACCTCGGTCATGCTTCTTACCCATGTATTCCTTTTGCGATCTCTTCTCGTTATACCGAGCATACATCTGTCCATGCTTCTTTGTGTGCACTGTGGATTTTAAGTAACATTTTTGAATTTAACATCCACCTTTCACATCCATACGTCATAACTGGCAGTACGCATTGGTCGTATGAATTCCTTTTTAAGCAAACAGTATATGCCACTTCAACTTTTTCACACGTACTGCTATATCTGCCATTTTGGTCATACTTCTTACCCATGTATTCCTCTTACGATCTCTTCTTGTCTTTCCGTGCTTCGATTGTTTTATTATTAATAATTAAATCTTTGTTTTCACTGTAAGTTCCTCGGAAAATATACTTAAGCCTTTCGATGAAAAAGTGTTAAAAAAATGCTAGTTTGTCTTATCGTACAACTATCGATTGTAACAGAACAAATCGTAAATAAAGTTTAATGTGAATTTTTACTGAAATGATAATTTTGTGAAAGCTAAACGAGCCAATATAACATAAAATAGAAAATATTGATCTATTTTAAAAGCGTAAAATTTCAAATCTTTACTCGAGTCTCGATTTTTACACCCAATTTCACATTAAGTGCCGATCTACGTTAAAATTATTATCCAACATGAATCGAATAGATTCCACGATCTGCGAACGATGCTATCCGGTATTCGTCCGTTCATACGGCCGTGTAGAACATAATATTTTGCATTATTGATCAGGTAGCGTCGCGCCAAACTCTCCCCTTCTTGTATCAATTATCCATACCGGTTCACATTTCTTGTTCGCGGCCCGTAATCGCGTCACTTACCAAATGAATCGGCTGTGGGGCCCAAAATGGGGGCGCAGCCTCCCGCAAGATCCTGTGCCCCATTTTGACCCCCTTTCCCCCCCCCCCGCATCCTCTACTTTTCCCCTTATTTTCCCCCTCGTCTTGCATACACAACGAGCGGTCCGCGAAACGCGAATTTACGCATAATTTTATTTCGCACTCTTCCAAGTGTCAGTTTTTACCGTCGGTGTTGTATAGTTGTCGCCAGTCGATGTGTCCCGGATTTGGTGGACGTAGTGATGTTTTGGTAGTAATTTCCAGTGGTGTAAAAATGTTGTCGACTCCGGTGTTAAGTTTCGCCTGGCGTGTTTTAGTGCTCGTATTTAATTATTGGAGTATAAACGTACGTAGCGAAGTGGCATTAAATTAGCTAAAGTGTATGTACATATGTATAGTGTGAGCTCAAGTTCATATAAGTTATACAAATAAATTAATAAGTGTAACTCTTTGTTTTGGAATTTCATCTAAAAAAAATGTCAAATCGAAATTATGTTGTGAATGCTATTTTTTTTTTTTTTTTTTGTAACTATAATTTATTAATTTATCTAAAAATAGAGGACTTTATATGAGTTCAATGAATAATAAATATAGTATCGATTGTTAAATATTTAACGCGTTCAAAATTTCACGGTTCCGACGGCTGCAAAATATGTTTTATTTTTATGTCACATAAATTGAATATAACTTTGGCTTTACTGATGTTAAAAATTTTATTGTTTAGAACGGTTGGGTACATTATATATTTTTTTACGTCAATTGATCATTCGGTATAAATATTTATTTATTAATACACCCTCTATTCAATTAATAGTTTTAAGATTTTTAGCTTAAGCTACTACATAAGACGTCCGTACAGAATTTACATATTGTGCAAGGTTTATTAATTGACTGCGTAGAAATATAATACAACTCATTCTTGAGCCTACACTAAAATAAATAGAGGTTAAAAGCATAAAGCACCGATAAACATAAAGATTTAACACTGTGTTTTATTTTTCATTCATAATTATTATTATTAAATAATCATAAACAAAATAAATTCACTCGAATGTTTACAAAGTGTGAAACATAATAATTTCCCGTAAATAATTATTTTTGTACCAAACCGAATATTTACCGCATATTTTAGTAATCTAGAGTTACGTTGGACTTTCACACCCTCAAATTTAGACAGTTATTAAGCTTTATTCAGACTACGTAAGCATACCTACGGCGCGCAGCGTAAAACCTACGTAACCTTTTATAGTAAAAGAGATGCTGTAGTTTTCAACTGTATGCCCACAATTTTATTATTTGTATGATCTGTTAACCTCATAGCAGAGTCATGCAAAGCATGAGGGCCCTAGCTTGACAGGGGCCCAAAATTTCTATATATGTACACTCAATATAGCAAATATACCATTGCCCAACTTAAAAATATCAAAAGTAATAAAGATGACGAGTCACACGCTTGTACATACATACATACATAAAATATGAATGAGAGTTGAACAACACTGTAAAAATGAGTCACTTTCTTCGGGAAAAAATCAACAGTTCTAACGATCGCAATCGACATAATCGAAGAGAGCAATGTGGGAGAAAGGGTCATCGAATCTATTGCAACTAATGAAAAATCCGGAATGTATGAAAATCAAAATCTTGTTGACAAAGAAATCGAAGTTGAAAGCGCTAAAGAAATATCTGGCGCTGTCGATTTGATAAACACCGTCAAAAATACTTTTAAGTTTCTCGCCTCATAGACCTAAAAGGGCCATTTCATAAAGACTCAAAACAACACAATAGAAGTTTTAGCGAAACGTATTATTATTCTAATTCAAAATACCGACCAATTTCACGCTTGCGGCTTTGCTATTCTAATGTTAAGGAATCCGTTTATTGTGAACCATGTTGGCTTTTTTCATACAACAGCAGTAGATGACGTTATGCAATAAGAGATTGGCAAAACTTAACCACAACTATTAAAGTGCATGGTACATTTCAACGAGACGTTGAAGTGCAGTGTACGAAATGTGGAAAAAAAAAATTTCACCATCGACAAAATAATATCGAAGAACAAATACGACATGAAGCTATGTTCTGGAAAATGGTTTTGGAACGACTATTTCGCATAACAATAATAAATTCATTATAGATAGTTATAGTCTTATAAGCGTAAACCCGTTGAATATCAACGGATGTTTGTGTTTGTGTTACGTAATTGACAATTTATACTGTCAAATCGTAGGTGGCCCGGCATCGCCTGCGTTGAATGATAGTGTTGGCACGATCGCATTTCAACCTGGTGATCGCGGACTCAAATCCCACTCGCGCGCGGACCGTTCGTGCCTTTTAATCATTTACCGAGGCGAGCGTTATCACTAGACAGACGGATTTCGGCTATTATACATATACTAGTGTAAGCCCGTTGAATATCAACGTACATATGTTTGTGTGGGTGAGTATATGTGTATTTAATAGTTTTCATAGTTGTTGCATAGATGGCGCGTTATAATACAACACGTAACAATTTAGCAAAGTCGAGAGCCTATTAAAATTATATAGTCAAATTGAAACAGACTCGTCATTGCCTCCGTTGGATGATAGTGTCAGCACGACTCTTCCGACCTGGTGATACCGGGTTCAAATCCCACTTGCGCGCGGACGCTTCGTGTCTTTTAATTATTTACCGAGGCGAGCGTTATCACTAGACAGACGGATTTCGGCTATTATACATATAAATATTAAAAGTATGAAAGTAGGCTTAAAAATTATGTTTAATGAATTTTGCAGGCAAAACGTAGTCACAGTACACAGATAATCATACTGTAGAGACAGTTGATAGTTATTTATACCTAGGACAATTGGTGAATATGACTGGTTGTAAAGAAGAAGAAATAAAACTAGGATGGGGTGCTTTTGGAAGAATGAACATTGTTTTTAAATCCAACATTTCGCTATGCTTAAAAAATAAGGACCAATGCGTACTGCCAGTTATGACGTACGAATGTGAAACTACATTCAATAATGCTACGTAAGATCGTGTGCACACAGATATGTTTGGTATAACAAGAAGAGATCGCAAGAGGAATACATGGTTGAAGTGGACACATGGATGGCGGATGGACGCGAGACATACTGGAATGGTATCCGAGAGGATGTGAAAGAAAGCAAGGTAGACCGAGTGGGAAGGTGGGCTGATGAATTGAGAAGAATGTGTGGTGTCAAGTGGATGCAGATTGCTAGGAATGAACGGATTGGAGAGGCATATGTAGACGTTTACGTGGGGGTGGCCCAAAATTTCCAGCCACGCCACTACATACATACATACATACATACACATGCATGCTTAAAGAGAACGTGCGTTTAAAACTTACGTTGTAGATTGATGGGCGGAAAGATGGGCGCCCTGTGAGAATCGAGCGTGCGACCACAGTGCGGCGCGGCGTGCGCGGGCGCATGAGCTGCAGCGTGCGCAGGAGGGGCATACGGCCTTGAATAGCGATACTGCGCCTGCGCACACGACGCCAACTCTCCATATCCGCATCCGGCGAGCTCTCCGCCCTCCAGGCCCGGACTCAAAACCCCGTATCCGTACTCCATACCCCACGGCGCCCCCTCCTCGGCCGCCGCCCCCCCCGCACCACCCCACCCGTAAATGGTTGCAGCTTCGCAACTTCCGAACACTTTTCCACCCACGCACACCCGCGCTACCAAGCCATTGCGCGCAAAAAACAAACCGAATAAAACAAATAATAAATAAACAAAAACAAAACACTGAATGTCATTCGCGGCCAGTGCGGTGCATGGCTACCCGTGAAACAACAGGGGATGGGGAGAGCTGCCTCCTCGCAAATCGAATCATAAAATTAATCGATGGAGAGAGGGTGTGTGTGTGTGTGTGCGACACAAGACGTTCGCGCGGTAATTGAATAAGCTCGCGCAATATCGGATTAGTAGATTGGGGGCTCGGTGTGACTTGTGCAGGTCCGCGCACCGACTCGACTCGCAATCAAATGATAACACTAATTCAATAAGGGTGCGCGCTGAGGGGCAAGGGGCGGGGCCAAGCCGGCCAATCGGCGCGCGCCGTTCGCTTCACCACACCCCCCCATTGGCGAGGGGGGCGGGGCCTCCCCCCCCCCCGAACCCTCCCCTTCGAATGTGAGGCTCACACGCGACGCAAGCGTTCCCCGCCACGTCGTGTATGAGTTGAATAGGTTGGTTGTGAGGGGTGTGTGGTGGCCTCGTGTGAGGGTATCGACCACCGTATGCGATGACTTGAAACGTCTGAATGGTGGCTTTGGGGTGTTGATAGTACACTGTACTGCACCGGCTTGCCACTGTTGTTCTATGTACATATATAGAGTATACATACATATACTGCCGTCCAGAGCGATATTACATTGAGCAACAAAACCAACACCAGATTTTTTTTTGGCGGTGGCGAGCATCTTATTACATTGCACCACTTTTCACTCACCAAGCTACCTGCTCATCTCATAATCTTCATACGAAAAAAAATAGGGTCTAGGAAGACGTCTATAAAAAAGAGGTCTATGTAGACGTAGAAAATATATAAAATTCAACCTCTCGTATTTCTTTCCGAATTTCATTGTTTTCGAAACAATTGCGTTGACGTTGCGTTGCGTTGACAAATGAGTACGACGATGCAAAAAAAAAGGTCAGGAAAGGGTTTTTGGTGAAGGTTTTTTTCGTCGAACATTGACTTCCAAGAAATTTTCATGCAACTCAGAATCGCATCGTCTAATACATCGTAATACTTACCATTGGAACCTGTATATCTATCTGGTCGTCGAGGTTCAAAAAAAACCTGGTGTTCCGTTTTGTTGCTCAATGTAATATCAGCCTAAGCCCACTTGACGTATGTAACTGACAAAACAACAATATCGAGATAAATGGACTTGAAAATTTACACTTTTTTTTTTTGCATGAGGTTATTTTCTATTGTGTTTTGATAATTCTAAAAAAAAAATGAATACTTTAGTAGTTGCGTCACTTTTTTACACTTACGCTAAATTTGCTTAGGAAATCTGCTTTAGGAAATCTGAAAAGTGCTATACATGAAATTTGCTTAGTAAATCGTATGTATTTTAATAGTTGCGTTATTTTAGCTAAGCAAAATGCTTCGGTATCAACTAACTAAACTAACGTAACTGCATTATCCTTAGACGAAAAAACAACGTATCTGCACGCAGATACGTTGAATTTGCTATGCAAATGTTGCTAAGCCCACTTAACGTAACTGACAAAACAACAATATCGAGATAAATGGAGTTGAAAGTTTTATTCTAAATTTGTGTTTTTCTTCATATATTACTGATTTAGTTAAACTTTTTTTTTAGTGTATGAGGTTATTCTCTATTGTGTTTTGATAATTCTAAGGAAAAAATTGAAAAAAAAATGAATACTTTAGTAGTTACGTCACTTCATTATTCATTATTAATGTATACATATGACCATTCCAAACTTCAACCACTCTATTTGAAAATAATGAATCTTATTTGATTTTTCTTTTCGGTGTCTAAGAGTATGACCTCTTAGATGGGGGTTCTCATTGAACATAATGAGGTTGGTCATTTCACATGAATAATGATTATTTATTATTTTGAATACTACAATTAAATCATCTCTTAATCTCCTCGTCTTCAATGTGGAGAGATTCAGTCTTTTCAATCTTTCATGATAAGGTAGTGACCGAAGTAAATATTGATATACTATTTCTCTGCGCATGCAGATACGTTAGATTTAATAGCTTTAAAAAGTCACATTTGGATGAAGATACATTCATTTTGATATGAAAAATCGCAATAATACACTCCCTAAAACACATCTTACTAATTTTCGTAATTTTTGTCAGTTACGTTAAGTGTAAGGCAACGATTGGAGTTAACCATTATTGCACTATGTAGTAGACATGTGTGTGGCAGTGGATTTTAATATTGAATTTTAATCTTACAGTCTTGGAATGCTCAATCCGAGTAATATTACGATAGAGCTGGAAAACATTTCTACGGGATAGGTATCATCTGCTGCTTTTCGCACACATAAAAATAGAGACATCGCCTTTGTAAAAATGAATGGGATGGGCAACACAGTCGCCAATGTGGAATGGGATGGGATTGGCAATACATTATGGCGCAGGTGGTGTGTCAGTCAACGGTGACGGCAAACCACCACCTCACACACCCCCCCCCCAACACCAACATTACACGAGATGACATCTGCAAAAAACAATTTCTTCAATATCTTCGATTGCTCATTATTCTTCATCTACAAATACGAAAAAATTAAACGATACGAAACCTAGGAGTTTTTATTAACAACTAGCTGACCCGGCATGCGTTGCAATACCCGATCCCGTTCCCGTTTCCGTTCCTAGTACGTTATCTGACGCGTGAGCACGTCCGTTCCCGTTCCCGCTCCCGTTTTATCCCGATTTTTTTTCACAGGAACCATCCCCGGCACGATCACAATAAGTCCTGAAAGTTTCATCGTGATCGGTTGAGTGGTTTAGGAGCCTATAAGAGACAAACAAACAGACAGACGGACATTGATTTTTATATATATATGTATATATATGTAGACTAGCTGACCCGGCATGCGTTGCAATGTCCGATCCCGTTCCCGTTCCCAGTACGTTTTCTGACACGTGAGCAGGCCCGTTCCCGATCCCGATCCTGTTCCCGCTTCCCGGTCCCGATCCCGTTCCCGTTCCCGTTCCTAGTACGTTTTCTGAAGCGTGAGCAGGCTTATTCCCGATTCCGGTCCTGTTCCCGTTCCAGATCCCGGTCCCGTTCCCGATCCCGTTTCCGTTCCTAGTACGTTATCTGACGCGTGAGCAGGCCCGTTCCTGTTCCCGTTCCCGTTTTTTCCCGATTCCAGATCCCGGTCCTGTTCCCGATCCTGATCCCGTTCCCGATCCCATTCCCGTTCCTAGTACGTTATCTGACGCGTGAGCAGGCCCGTTCCCGTTCCCGTTTTATCCCGATTTTTTTTCACAGGAACCATCCCCGGCACGATCACAATAAGTCCTGAAAGTTTCATCGTGATCGGTTGAGTGGTTTAGGAGCCTTTAAGAGACAGACAGACAGACAAACAGACATTCATTTATATATATATATATATATATATATATGTGTAGATTTGTAGTATTTTACGGCTTTCAAACCTTTCCAAGTAGTCGTCCAATGTAAATCAAAATTTAAAATACATTTGTGTTTTCCCTTTGGGGTTTTTTGTGCACTGTTAATATTATTTTACGTATTGGAACACATTGTTTCCTGAACATACTCTTATTTTGTTTTTCGTGTAGTATGTACATAGATTCTGACCTATTATTTTTTTTTGTTGTTTTTTTTTTATACATTTTGTATATGATATCAAGATATATCTGGAATCAACATTTAAATTTTTTAGGGGAGTTGCAGAGAGCGTAGGATACCTTAATGGTGATTGTAGCTTGCATTAAAAATTAATGTTGGGAATTGAACCGAACGTCGGTTGACACAGTCCCAAGGGATAGAGAGAGAGCGTTCGCCCCTGGTGGAAAACGAACGATTTTAAACAACCACAATTTCGCAATTCTTTAAAATACAACGTGTATTGACACTCTAAATAGTGTAAATATACAAAAGGGTGTATCGAGCAATCGTAGGAATTCCAGCTAGTGCATTATTTCGGTATCGATCGCGTAAATAATGCACTCGGACGCGGTCTAAATCAAATTGTGAGAAAACTCAAGGAAAGGGGGATGAAATCTAAGGGAGGAATAGCCAAAATCGGTTAAATGTGTCTCGCAGGACACCAGTGCGTGGGAACACTGTCTGACCCCACTGTACAACAATATCATATTTAAGGGGGAGTCTAAACTGCAAGTGCAGCGTGGAAAAAAATCAACAATCATACTATTGTACCTATGTATGTATGTACATAAGTGTGCGTAGTATTTTGATGCGAAATAATTATTTTTATTAGCTTAGATTTTATTGCGCCGTGTGTTTATTTTCAAAGTAGACGCTTTAGGTACTTAAACCACTATTTATCAAAAGCGAATTTTTCCAACACGACGAATGGAAACAATAATAATGATTATGTGATTGAAATTAACTCGAAAATAACTTTTACTTATAATACAATGTTTAAGCTTTAAGCTACTAACATCTTAATGATTGGGTTAGATTGTTGAGTTCATAGGTTGGGTTAGGTTCAGAGGTTAGGTTAGGTTGGGTGAGATTATTTTCAACGGTTAGATTCAGAGATTGGATTAGGTAGTTAAGTTCATTGGTTAGGTTCAGAGATTGGGTTAGATTAGGTTGGGTGAGTTTATCTTCAACGGTTAGGTTCAGAGATTGGATTGGGTTGTTAAGTTGGGTTAGGTTCAGATGTTGGATGAGTTTAGGTTAGGTTGAGTGAGTTTATTTTCAACGGTTAGGTTCGATTAGGTTCAGAGGTTGGGTTAGGTTTTTAAGTTTACAGTTCGGAGATTAGGTTAGGTTTGTTTAGTTTGTTTAGTGTCAAACCAACACCTAATCGTATCTTATAAATAATAATTCAAGAGTGATGAAAGGTGTTGGGGGTTAATCGAAATTATGTTCGGATATACATACATGTCTATTTTCAAATTCAAAAAACTTTGATTAACTCAGTAATCTCAGTTCAAAATAATTAAACTTTAACTGTGACGTTTCAGAATTACATCAAGAAATCCGCTATTAAAATATAACATTTATATCCAGTGGCGGCTCGTCCATAGACGCTGCGGAGCTACAGCACCCCCAAGCAAATTGAGGAAATATGTAATTTTATATACAATATGATATATAATATAATATATGATACAACAGATTTATTATATATATCTATTGTACATATATTATATTATATATCATATATATAAAATTACATATTTCCTCAATTTGCTTGGGGGTGCTGCAGCTCCGCAGCGTCTATGGACGAGCCGCCACTGTTTATATCTAAGAAAATCTACGCGAAATCGATTTCAAACAAAAATACACTCATATGGATATAGTAACAACAATGGAGACACACTGAAAACTTTACCAAGAACCATTGCTCTAAAGTAAAATAAGAAATTGGTGGAATGGGAAAGGGAGGTTGGGTGAAGGCGAACCGGATAGGGATGTGACACTGGAGCCATCAAGGCGATTGGTTTCTCATGTTCGGAGACACTCGCCGCTTTCGCTACTAAACCTCAATGAACACACATCCAACTGTAAATGTTAAAAGTAAAAAAAAAAAACATTACAGAATTGTAATGATTTATCGACGTTGCACTTGTCCTCGGGCCCGGTAATGCGAAATAATACGGGTGTACAATAACAAGTGCGGCAGATCGCCGCAATCGCGTGATTACATTAGAGTCCCGGAGTGGGACACGTGTCACGGCACGTAGCTGACACGTGCCCACCCACTGACGACACTTGTATGTACTACATACTCAAAACGCGCGATTAACGCGCCGCTACAATCCCCGGGGGCATCGTGTGACTCATCCCTAATGTTGTTATCATTTTTTTTTATTATTACCATTTGCGTATCTCCCGTGTAAAGGCTCGTTCACACCGGCGCAAGCGGACTTTGATCTCGAACCTCAAAACGTCTCCGATCGGTGAGATTTTAATTTTGACCTCGCCGTTCGACAACATTAAAATTAATATTAATAATAATGAAAGCGTTAATTGTACATACAAAAATATTCACAGATACGTATGCGTGCTCAACCCTCGTGGCGTTTAATTAATTAAACCGAGTAGAGAGTCGTATCAAGTTATGGCGGAGGTCTGCGTTCGCTTGATTTATTGTGGTCGTTTAATTATAATTCGAGGAATTCCTCCAAGATGGCTCCTTGATTGTCGCACACGCGAACGAAGATAGGGATAGGGGGTGAGGGTGAAAGGGGGACCCTTACGAGGGGGAAAAACCGTCTTCGAGATGAGCAAATAACAGCTCGAAACGCACATAATTAAAATACACCTCAACAAACAAAACACTATTCATACCGTGGATTCGTTGACTATTAAAGAAATAGTGCAAATTTTGCTGCGTCATCCTTCGTTTAGTTTACCAAAGAGATTGAATACGCACAGCTATAAATTGAATACATATGTACACACATAGCTAGCTATAAAGTGCGAGTACCTGCGTATTATTTATCATACATCATTTAAATGCAAATTTGTAATCAAAGTGTGAGTGAGTATTAATTACAGAACAAATTGTGACGTGAGTTGTCTCTCTAAGAGAGAGACAACGTCATACGTGTGAGGGACAACAACATACGCACGACACGAATTCGTACGAATGCGTACCCAGTGTGCGCCCGGACTAACTCAATGATTAGACATGAGTTCGCACAGCCAATCTGGGACATTCAAACTCTTTGTCTAAGGCCGAGCGCACACTGGGTACGTATTCGTGTCGTACTTATGTACTCTCTCTTAGAGAGGGACAACGCCATACGTGTGAGGGACAACAACATACGCACGACACGAATTCGTACGAATGCGTACCCAGTGTGCGCCCGGCCTATCTCAATGATTGGACTAGTTATGCTGCGTACACACCGACGAACCGAACAGCGAGCGACTGAGGATTGCTATTGTGTGGACCGCTCCACACAATAACATCTGATGATTTATAAACGTCCACACAATGGCAACACTTCGTCGTTCGCTGTTCGGTACGTCCGTCGGTGTGTACGCAGCTTTACATAGATCCCCATATTATATCGAATAGTTTTCTTGGGGGGATTTTGCCCTTAAATATCGTCATAGGAGAGATCAGGATCTTAGTTAATCCAGATCGGACGTCTCCTGTTTCGATTTTTCAATTTGTCTTACTTTGTTGTTGCGTGGTTTTACGAAAATTAGCACCACTGGAAAATATCTTTCCCTAGTTGCATTACTATGACAGACGTTAAAATACAATAACAAGGCAAAGCTTGGTATCAAGTGTTACGCATTCAGAAAAATACGTCCAACATAACATAGTGAAAAATTATCATCATCATCATCATCGTTTTCAGCCTTTCACCGTCCCCTGCTGGATGAAGGCCTCAACAATCCTCTTCCGTGCCTGTCTGCCTTGAGCAATCTGCATCCACTTGACTCCACACATTCTTCTCAATTCATCAGCCCATCTTCCACTCGGTCTACCTTGCTTTCTTTCACATCCTCTCGGATACCATTCCAGTATTCCTCGCGTCCATCTTCCATTCATTCTTCTCGCTATGTGTCCACTTCAACTTTTTCACACGTTCTGCTATATCTGCCACTTTGGTCATACTTCTTACTCATGTATTCCTCTTGCGATCTCTTCTTGTTATACCAAGCACAACATCTTTCTATGCTTCTCTTTGTGCACTGGATCTTAAGTAGCATACGTCATAACTAGCAGTACGCATTGGTCGTATGCCTTATTTTTTAAGCATAGCAAAAATTATATATTTGTAAAATAAATAGTGCTTTCGCTTAAAAGCTCGTGCCCTTTCGTAATGAGCGAGGTAGCATTTGGGAGGGTCCTCTGGCCAGAAGGTCCTCTGTTCAGCGTCAAACGGGAGTGTGTATTCGTCCCCGAAAATCCGAGTCGAGTCCGTGTACAATTCCAAGATAGGAGGAGAGGACATTTGAAGTAAACAGTGGAACTAGCGGCGACCGTCCCTCGGATAACTTGATTAAGGCCCTCCCACGGCCCTCCCGCGCGCCACGACCGACCTCTTGTTCTCTGACTTCTCTGCTTAATTTTGTTGCTTTATTCTGCCGATTCCAGCGGCTAAAAGCATTCGCATTGTACACTCACTATCTCGCGTAAATTTAAATACGTACATTCTATAATAAATTAAATATATTGGGAACGCTCCCACTTACTGACACCATTTTTTTTTTTATATTTCAAAAAAAAATCAACGTCCAAATAAAACTTTATTGTAATTTAAATTAACCAAATCTGAACTATCGTTGAAATGTGTTTAGTTTAAAAAAAAAGTTTAGCTTTCACCGAATTCTTCTACATTGTCAATTTTAATATTTACATTTCAATTTGAGGGTCATAAATGATAATTGAAGTTTTGCATCGTTCACTGCATAGGTACTAGTATTTATTTATTTAACGCCTGTAAGGGCTTTCTGCATATCAAATACATAATATATTAAATTAGAAAAAATAGCAAAAAGTCGTTGCCTTGACGACAGATTAATGTTAAAAAAATCAATAAATTCCGAGTATTTATTGCCATATTTAATCATTACGTGAAATACTTTAACAATCTTATAAAAAAGAAACGAAAACGTACATATTGCATACATACATATTATGAATTTAAAATAGTTTAACCTTCACATCTCAAGCTTATAAATAACTACATGTGTAAGAGAATCGGTGACTTTTATAAACTTTATATCGTATTCATTACCTTTTAAATTAATCAAATGAATTATTGAAACTATTTAGATGTTTATTACAATTCTTCTTTGTTAATTTATTTTGCGTGTTGTGATTTAAATATGTAAGCAGTAAACATGATCACAAATTACTATACTGAACAGTATGTATGTACATATTTATTTATTTATATAATATAGTAGCTAAAGCTAATTACATAATCCTTAATTAAGCACCTATACACAGATGTTTCTTTTTAAGACTGCCAGGAATTTATCAATAGTTTTGGAACTTCTAATTCCATCCGGCAGTCTATTGTGTATATTCCAAAACACCTCTGTACAAGATGCTTCTCCTGTTTCTATTTACTCTAACATTTTTGTATAATTAAATTATATTCACCGATGTGATCCATTCGGTGATATAAATTCGTATGATGAAATTAATGCAGATTTGTTTAATATTTGTCTTTTGTTTTATTATTATGTAGTTTTATGACTTTCAATGTTTCCGATTTTAATATAATATACATAAATACGCATTACGCAGAATGGCATTATTATTATCAGTGCGTATGGTAATCCGGCGGATAGCATTCAATTCACTTAAGAATAGGTTTATAGCGAATGTGGCAGCTGCGTCCGCCATCGTGATGGAGTGCTTTTCTCAATTTGATCGCAAAACGGAAAAGGGCGAGATTGAAAAAGCTCCATCCTTCAGGCTTCAGCCGCGTCATCTCTCACGCATCACAACCTACCCACCTCCGCTAAGTATATAAAAGAATATAAAACAAAAAAAAAAAAAAAAAAATAGAACATTGGGAAGAAAAAAACCACGCGTAATTCAATTTAACCGGGGTTTCCGGGGTACACCGGCAAAAAAATAAAATAAAGAAACAGAAGGCGGCCCCCGTACCTCTCACTAGAGATACCTTTGCGAAATTCAAATGACGTCTCGTTAAAGTGTATAAGAAGGGAGTGGGGAAGAGAAGAGGGGAGGTGGCAGGTGTAGAAAAGTTACCGCTGCGGTGGTCTAAATCCCCGTAGTACCCAGAGACGACTCTGGACTTTAAATATGGCAAATTCGTGAACGCTAGGGGTGAAGATACCGCGGTGGACAAGGGGCTAGAAGGGGAGGGTTGGCCGCTCATTAGTTCTTCAAACAGCCAGGGGGGGTGGATAGGAGGAGACGGGAATCAGCTCTTCCCTCTCGTCGTCCCCTTCATCCACTTCATCCCCTTCGTCCCGTTCTATCATCCCCAGGTTGTCCTTCTCCATCGTGAGGCGACGCGTATCAAATTCACGTCCTGCCGCCGCCGGTGGCCATGGCCGAAAAGTACCTAATGCGGCCCTGGACGAGACGAATAAAACAAAGAAAAAAGAGCGCACGAGGTTAAAGCTCGTTTGTCTCCGTCGAATTTTTGCTTTTTTTTTTTTTTGTTCAGAAGGATCGTTCGCAGAAAAGAGTTCTGAACGAAAAATGCAACGTTCAATACCCCCCCCCCCGGTCGAAATGTAAACTGTGCTGGACGAGAGTGATGTACATACACATGTATGTCCGTACAAATAAATTGACGCGTACAATTAGCTCATGTTTAGGTAGTCAGTATATATGTATGTATTATATATATAATAGCCAAAATCCGTCGGTCTGTCTGTCTGTCTATCTGTCTGCTGATAACGCTCGCTGGGGAAAAATAATTAAAAAACCAGAAGAGTGGGGGATCGAACCCGGGACCCCAAGCTCGAGAGGACTCGTCTATCCTATGCTATCCGCTGTCGCCAGTTGTCAATTTAGTCCTTAAACATTACCTATACAAGGGATCGTGACTCTGCTTTACTTATAAAAGGGATCGTGACTCTGCTAATAATACATAGATGGCACTATATATAATGTGTGTGTGTGTGTGTGTGTGTGCGTGTGTCTGTTGACTATTTATATAGTAAAAAAATAGGCTCGCAACTTTGGTAAATTGTAACGTTGTTATTATAAGGCGCCATCTATGCAACAACTATAAAAACTATTAAATTTAATATTATTTTTCGGTACGGGTGATGAGAAAGCGCTCCGTTGATATTCAACGGGCTTACACTAGTATATATATAATAGCCCTATTCCGTCTGTCTGTCTGCTGATAACGCTCGCCGATGTCTGCTTTCATGTCTGTGTCATAAATGTCTGCTTTCATGCACTGAAATTCCATTGTCTTTAAACAAACGTTATTGATTAATTGCCTATTGATTACACCGTGCAACAAACTATTTTTACCGATAATCAATCAATCTTTATTAGTTTTAACCCGTTAAGACCGAATATAATATTGAAATTTGCACTTTTTATGCGATATATTTAAGCGTGTTAAAAAATGGGATTGATTTTTTTTTACTTCTGCGGTGTGTAAAAAGAGTAATGGAATCAATTAATCATATGTTTTTCCTATTAATTGTGATATTTCATCGCTTTAACCTATTTACATATAATTGATCGTTTGTCGATTTATTATTATTAATAGCCGAAATCCGTCTGTCTGCTGATAACGCTCGCCGAGGTAAGTAATTAAAAAACCAGAACGTCGCGCGAGTGGGATTTGAACCCGGTATCACCAGTTCAACAGAGGGTGCGCTTATGCGTTCAACCAAACTACATAAGTAATAACGGGCCTGCTACGATTTGACAATATAATATCTCGCGACTTTGCTAAATTGTTACGTGTTGTATTATAAGCGCGCCATCTATGGAACAACTATAAAAACTATGAAATTTAATATTATTTTTCAGTACGGGTGATGAGAAACCACTCTGTTGATATTCAACGGACTTACACTAATGTTTTCAATAATGTTATTAAAATGTTAAGGAGTGACGTGTTGTTTCAATGAACGAAATCGTAAAATGAAATTTTTGTCTGTATAATATCTATGTAGACTAAAATCGTACAATTGTTTTGCGTTACAATGCACATACATTTATTGTAAATTTGATGGATCTACATATGTATCTACGTACAAGTCACAAAAAACTTACATATATATTAACGCTCAGAGTCTGACTGTCTGTCTGTCAGGAATGCTCGACCCACTTATTTTTTCATAATTATTGTTTTAACATTTACCGCTATTGTTACCCCACTCACGTGTCAATATTAAACACTAGTTGATCGTCAAAAGGCTCTAGTTACTAGTATCATATATTCCGATGAAACGCAGTTGCAATTATGAAAGTTCAATATAAGCTAAAAATTTGTCTAAAATAAATTGTGTAATTTTCGACTGTTTGTTCGACCCTTCGCTTATTCTTCAAATCAATTGAATAATTGAAAACCACTGGAAAAATCTACATCAAGAAAATAATGAATTCAAAATATTTTAACTCCACAAACTTTCAAAAGGCGAAACAATTACTTTACTATATACGTATAGTAGGGCAGGAATCTGCCTGACCGGCCGACCAGCTGGGTAGCCAACCCGCGGAACCCTCGCACACACACACACACACACACACGACACGGATTGATCACGCTACAAAATCTCACCAACTCACCCAAACACTAACAACACAGAAGGCGTGAAATGATAACCACCCGATGACACCGTCATCGGGCAGTTACTAGTTGAACAATGTTGGAACAGTACTACCAATAATATCATATTTATATAAATTGTATCATATTTATTTTTCCTACAAGAATCCAATTGTTTTCCGCTATTTTCAGACGAGAAATAAAAGTGAAAGTCGACAAATACTCGTAGTTACTCGGTTCCAGCTTTATATATTAGTAATTTTCAAGAGCGCGCAATGTTTGTATGTAGGTACCCAATTGCATCAATAAAATACTAAACAATTCCAAAGGGAAAGGTTCTCGTTCTCTATTAGAGCTTCGGAAGAAAAATGGTAAAAGTTGGTTATAGTTTGGAGGGCGATTTAAATGAAGGTGAGGTGAAGGGGGGGCCCCCAATCCGATTAGGTTAATGTTCTCGCGTCCGTCAGAGCTTGGGCCCCTTTCTACAAATGGGGGTCATTCCGATGACGACTTTGACAAAGCGGCCTCAGCCAACGACGGACATTTACCGTCATCCCGCCAAATCTTCCAGTTAACCTTTTATGGGCCATCGCTCAACCTGTTGTTGGCCAAACTCGCCCGAACACGACACGCTCGCCTATTCGTCAAAATTAGCCCCCACGAAAAATGGGAAAACTTTTTTCATCTCTTTTTTTTTTGTCAGTATAATAGCAATCGTAGGTACCTTGTATATATGTATATGCGTGCTCAAATTACTTTTTCCTAGATACATAAAATGGCATCAATTTTTCTCTCAACAAAAATATTCACTATAATAACAATTTCCCCTTTAGTAAATATTTTCAAAGTACATATGTAGATCATCAAATTTGTTTCTTTATCAGTTTGAGCAGCGCAATCAGTTCAATTCATATCAAGAAGTCAAAGATAAGGATAAATTTGACTAGTGAAAAACTTTAAAAGAGACAAAGTTTATATTAATGCAACTCTTTTGTATTAAGAATTTGACGAACTGTCAAATAAAATTAAAGTTTTTAAGTGAATTTTTGTGCAACTATTAATAACAAAAAATTGTTAAAATGTGTATTTTAATCGATGTATCCCTATAACAATCTAATTTAACCTTTTTAGACAATTGTAAACTCAATTAGTTTGGTCTCAATGTGAGCTGCTATGATCATTTCCGTTTTTATTTTCTACGCTGGTAACATTCATGACCATAACCTATAAACGTCAACTTGGCGCTGACGTTAGAACGAAATAAAAGTTATTTTACGATTGGTTAACTTTGATTGAAAAGTCACTTTTGAGTTATGCTCGTGGTAAGTTTTATACAAAATTAGAATACTTATCCTTTTGTTTGAATCAGATTGTGTATAACCTCTATGTATTTGATATTCTAGCAAAATGGCCGAAAAAAATGATCAAAATTTACCCATTACTGTAAAATTCGCCGGCGGAGCTGAACTACTCTTTAATAATGTCAAATCGATAAAATTGGAACTTCCACCAATAAGCACTTGGAGAAAAGAACAGTCAAGTTGGAACATTAAATACTTACTCTTTTGGATGTGTGAAAAGCTTATAACGCAAAGACCTGAAATGTTCATACAAGATGAATCGGTACGACCCGGAATCTTAGTATTGGTCAACGACACCGATTGGGAACTCGTCGGCCATCTACAATACGAACTACAACCAAACGATAATATACTCTTTATGTCTACTCTACATGGAGGATAATGATACAATGATATGTAAATGTAAATAATTAAATAAGTCTTTAAATTATATTTTTTATAAATATTTTTTAGTTTTATTTGTCTACAAATGGGAAAATAAAAGGCGAGAAATGTGTGTAAAAATGTATTGATTACAAATAAGTTTATTAAATTGATTTTTTTCATCATATTATATATTTGTATTTCTAACAACAAGTATTCCAAAAAATCTTACAACTATTGAATGGAAATTGGAAAACACGTCAGTCGACAATAGATATGAGTTAAAATCAACATCGTAAAAGATGAACATTTTAATGCTACCAGATTAGATACACGTAATATTGAATTGCTTTTACATTATATATCCGATATTGTAAATGTAATATTGACAACAATTAACCCTTCAAAAGCACGTATATATGTACGTATGAGCTGCTACGAAATAAAACTGCATCTATGCAAATATGCCAAGTAAGCAAGTAGTTAAATAATTCGGTAAAAACACTCATATAATTATTTAATATTCTATCATTAGATATATGTATATTGTTTTTTTTTTTTTTTATTGTTAAGGTCTAGTAAACATTTTATAAAAATAAATATTTACTAGTTACGTAGTATATAATATTCAAAACCCACTACACATACAAAGGTAAGAACGTGTTTAAAAATATATAAACGAATTATATAAAATATTTATGTAGAGAAATTCGTATTTTTAGATAATTGATCTTGTTCAATATGTATAGGTATAATTTATTTTCACGATAAAATCGCATAACGTTTAAATGTTGAAATTACAAACTTTCCTCAACTGACGAATCACCTTTGAAATAATTTCCGGGAATGCTCAATATAAGGCGATTCGCACGCTACTTTTCAAATACAATATTGATCGTTTTTCTTTTAACCTTAGCGACCTGCACTACCATCAGGTCTAATTGGCAACCACAAATACTATCCACAACACCTCTACCCTGCACAAATATCAACGGAAATCTCAGCAAGTCACTAGGTTTTGTTTTTTTGGAATTGACCCATACTTAACTTTTGTCGGAGAGGAACAACCTAAATATAATTAAAACAAATAATACTATCATTAAATGGAGTGTTTAAATAGCTCCGTAGAAGAACTCTAACGTGAAATACGTTTTAAAAAAGAAATTTTTCAAAAGCTCATTAAAGCAACGGATTTGATTACGTTAAATGCAAATTTTAATACTTTTTGATTCAGTCTATATTTTATACAACAAACTAGGGGCTAATTTGTGTATACAAAGGAAATAGCCGCAATTTATTTGAATATTCCAATATATGTTTTATAAAAAAACCTAGTTTTAAATTCATTTTCATAGGAATGTTAACAGTAGTTGACTCAAAAGCACATTATGGACATTACCCAACACTTTTTTTTTTCGTCTATTCTAATAAAAATTTACATCGTTCAGCAATTTTAACAATACAACTTTGGCATATAAAATGTTGACATTCTACAAGTCTATATATAATACACTTTCGAGCAAACCACTGCTATAAAATATAATATAGAAACATACAAAAGTCATATCTAATGAAATAAATCAAGATTTTTCTTCTCGTCCACTTCACGTCGTCATATCTAATTATAATAAATTATATTGATTACAATAATCCTACGTACTTAATTACTAAAGATGCCAAACATTTAAATAATTTTTTTTTTTATATAATAATATACCATGATTTTACATCAGCGCAAATGAACAATAAGCCGTATTTATAGTATTTTATAACTCGATGAATATTTATATATAACAAATGGGTGATATTTTTACGTCTTATTTTTATAGGGAACAGTGAATCCTAATATTATTTATCCATTTCTAAAATGTATGTATATAAAAATCGAGACAGACTGTATGTAAATGTTGGCACTCAAACTATATAAAACAAAAAACATACATAATATAAATATTCCGAACGAATATTTTTTCGTCGGTCAATTTTTTGTAAAGAATAATATAATATAATATTATATATATATATATATATATCATTATTATTTTGTGAATACTTTTGTTGTATTCAATAGAAAACGTCAAGCTTTTACTCGAAGTCTAAACGAAGTTTAAACGCTCTCTGTTGGACTTTGGAATTCGCTGAGAGCATGTATCGGACTCGGCTGTTTCTTCTGCGAACCTCGACGTACTTTAGCGCGAACTTCCTCGGGTTTCTCCGGTCTAACCAACGGCTTCTTCTCGGGCGCTTTCATCCTCCAGACAACGATCGGCGACTGAAAATTCATTTAAATGGTTCACATTCGATTGCAAGCTGAATTATATAAACATTTCTACATACTAAATAATAAACTCTGCATAAATATTCCAGCGGAATACTTACATACTGATTCTGAAATAGTTCCAGAAGCAAAGTATAAAATGTAAACGTTAGAATAAAAAATACGAATGGAATGCATTTTTTTTCCTCTTAAAACACGACAAATACGTACGACTATTGTTCCTTGTCGAGTGTATTTCGTACTGGCAACGTACGAAGATTTAACAGTTAACACGACGGCATTCATCAAATTCTTAGCTGCTTGTATGAGAGACGTCGCACTGTCCAACTGTAAATATAGCAATACTTATAAGTACATTCAAAGTCGATTTAAAATACAACTTTATTTAAATACTAACCCCACTGACGATCAACTCTCCGCTAATATTTTGCACGTCGGCTTTCACTTTAGACGTGATGTTCATTTGATGACAATACAGAGCGATACGTTGTAGATAAGCGAGCAAATCTTGTTTAGTGGACGATTCAGGACACTATTTCCATTCAAACAAATACACATGTTAACAATTTATTACGTGCAACTTCAAATCAACGATTCAAAACCAAATTAACCTGTTCGGCAATTTCTCTCGTCAATTTATCCAATTTGGTACCGGCTTCTGAAATCTTCTTGGCAGCGTTAATAACATCCATCGTAGTCTTCAGCGGACCGCGACCCCTAAAATAAAAGTCTCATCGTAAAAAAAAAACGATTACAAGGCAACATTTAAATAGCTAAAATTGACTGTAATTATAGTACCTTGTAAAATCTGTCATTTCCATCATAATCATACACATGTGTTTAGCCAAAACAATGATGTCGTTACCGGCATCGTCCCACTTGGCGACTTCGGAATCGAACGTCATTTTCTCCCGTCGGAACAGTTCGACCTGTTGCAAGATCTTCTGTTTGTCTTCGTCGGTCATTTTACGCATAGCTTCCTGAAAATACACTCTCATATTTACACACCAGTTTCATTACAGCGTAAAACATTGCTGTATAAATATAAAATTAAATACCCTGGCATTGGTAATTCCGCTGATGTCGGGATACTCATCGACTCCCAACTCTCCCGTGTGTGCACTCGCTGAAAAATTAATATCACCGAATCAATTGGACATGTTCAAATTTTGCGTTAAAATATCGTACAACATTCACAAGTATGCAAAACAAAACAAAGCACATACTGCGGCAATATTTTTACGTTTAAAAAGGATCATTTATCCATGCATTGAATTCCCCATGCAAATTTTGCTACCGGTCGGGATTGTTCCCACTGTTGCGAATATTTAACATGATGATGAACCAATCCATGTACCATAACACCATCTATTGATTAGATTTTAAATTGTAATATAAAAAACATACTCCTAGAGTTAATTATTTTTTTATGAATTGTGACGATAGTAACATTTAGATTAATCAATAGATGTCGTTAAATAACAACAACTAGTTCATAGCCATAATTAATATTCAAGGGATGGGAATATACTCGACCTACATCAAAATATCATTCAATTATACATATTTTAACCGTTTAATACCTTTGCCCATCATCCATGTATAAGCATATCCTATTCTTCAACTTAAACGTATGAAATAGTACCGAATGAAGCCATTGAAATGTTAAATACAAAGCAATACCTAGACTTTTGTAATGAATATATTATTGAAGTAAATAAATTGAATTGAAATTGCGTCTGAATTAATACTGAAAATGTTAGTAATACAAAAATTAGTCACATTAATTAGTTTCATGTTACATTATGAAAGATTTTGATTAGCCGTTGTTAGTAGTGTGTTAGATCAAACGTTAACGCTACAAAAATTTAGAACGACCATCCTCACATCTACTTCTCGTGTCGATGGTCATGTCTTCGACGGGCTCGAATTCCGTGTCAGTGTCCAGGTCTTCGCTGGTCTACGAGCAACATACACGGATACAACATTAGACAACAACAACACAAAAAGCCGTGCACATGAAAAAACAACAAATGCAAAATGGAAACAGTTAATAATATAGACTCGTGCGACTCCTATTGATTTTTTTGTATTAAACGATCCCGATGAATATATATCCGAGTGCTATCCGGATATACGGATAATGAAACATTCAACACAACAAATGAGCAACTAAAAAGCGCAAGCAACACATATAAATATCAGCGTTTAACGGCACTGCTGCTTACACTTGCTCCTAGTTTCCAATGTGTAATGATCGTCCAGTTCGACGTCTTCCGGATCCAATTCCTCATCCTCCTATGTTATTTATTATCATGAAATCATTTAAATATAACATTTCAACTCATTCTAAATCAACTTATTATATTAAGTGATTAAAATCATACCCTATTCATCAATACGGCACGCCTGATCTCCCTTACAGCATCGTAAACCAAACGAGAAGCATCGATGAAATCATTTTCATCCACATCAGACGGTGCACCGCTACCCAGGGCCTGAACTGCGACTTCGACGCGAGCGGCAAACTTTCCCATAACTGAAATTAAAACGATACATATGAATAAAAAATTCTAATAACATTTTTGATAAGAAAATGAAGAAAAGGTTAAAGATGTTGCATAAGAATATTAAAAAAAAAAAAAATACATTTTGTCACCGATTGCCAAATTTAAATATTCCCATTTGTGATCATCTTACGTACGAATGATCGGTTATACAATGAATCAGAATATTTTTGAATACGAATATGTAATTTGATTATCAATAGAAACTTGTCTACATAAATGTCCTACTGATTTATTTGGTTGGCGTCGTTATTCCACGAGAAGAAAAAATAAATAAACGAAAGGGAATCTGACCTTTCGCTTTTCAATAGAAGTTCCCTGTCGTCGATTGAATATTCATATAAAAATGTTAGATCGAATCAAACATTGTACGGATCAAAGTAAAACATAAATCTCAAAACGTAAGCTACATAACTTTCATATTCAAAAATGGCATTTTTTCTTTTATTAATATAAAAAATAAAATAATAAATTCTACACGCATGTGTGCTCTTAAATTGAAAATTTCGTTTCCTCATACGCATGTGGTACATATACGATTGAATTTCTATGTAAATTGATATTCGGTAATATGTCAACCGGCTAACAACAGGTCGGTTGACCCGACACACAAAAACTTGACGATTTTAAAACCCCTCAATCGAAGATTTTCATTAAAATAAAAATTATTAATCGTACACGTATTTTGCAAGACGTGCAAAAATTACATCACACGGCACTGGCATTTATTTTGAGCGCCGGGTAATTTTTTATCGCATTTAAAAATCGCTAATCTAAAATTCCGCAATATTCTTCTCTTCGAAGTATACTTTTGCACGGTACTAACTACTCTATTGAAAAAATATTAAATTACATTTTTTTTTATTACATGTAAATCATCACCGGCTTATTAGTTCTCTATTCATAATATTCGTGTGAAATTATGAGCCTCATAAGTTTCATTCAAAGATGATGGTTCAATTCAGGTACCGACAGTTAATGCCGTTCGATGCCGAACACTGTCATGAATTAATGTTCGACAGAATTTATTGCGCCGCTACTAGAAAATCTGTAAATAGACAATAAAATTGAGCACTCGAGATTATTATCGCTCGTATCATATCATCTATTGTATATTCTGTGTGATTGAAATAAATTAATGGCACTATACAAAATTTTACTACGATTGATTTATAAAATATTTATAAGATTAAAATTATAATCCAACTGTACTTTTTACAGAATTCACTATACACTGTATTGAAAAGGTAATGAGAAATCTATTGATCAATTTTTCCCACAGAATTTCATGGAAGAAAATGCCTATCCAAAACATTCTAAAATTCACACATTATTTGAACTGAATTGTTTATTTTTTTATCGCCGAAATGATTTCGTACAAAAACGAATATTAACAGATCAACAACCAACGGAATGTCTTTCCCAACAAAACATTGTGAATAAACGAAGCTCTAAAATGCATAAAATCTCCAAACCGGTAATACACCCGATTCCCAGTTTTGCACGGGTTTTGAAATGACACACGGTCCGGGGAAAAAATGGACCAATCTTTTTTTTTTTACACTGATTTTTCTGTTCCAACACGGTTATACAACAAATTAAGCGACACCGAATGTATACACATTTTTATATTAAATTTAATTTAAATCGAAAACCATGTCAATTATGTATGTATGTAATAAAATAAACATAAAAATAAATTCGATTTATTTATGTATGTACATACATACATACATATCTATTTTTTACACGGTTTTTTTTTCTGTGCACGGTAGTCTCTAGAACAGGTAGTCCCCCAGGAATTTTAAGATTCCTGGGGGGGAAAATAAAATTCCTGGGAACGAATTAAAATTCGGTCCTAATTCCCCACTTTTGTCCTGACTGATTCTGGAGCAAAAGATGTGTTCGATGAGACATCAATCACAGAGTTTTGGCCCAAGATGTGCGATTCCTACCCAAATGTGGCAGAAATAGCTATTCGTGCATTACTTCCATTTTGCACGAATCTTCCATCTGGCTTTTCAACTTTATTGCACATGAAATCGAAGCAACGAAGTAGATTGGAGGTAGAAAATGATCTGCCATGTGCCCTTTCAAGCACTCCTCCGCGTATTAGTAAAAAAAAAAACAATCACAGGTTTCTCATTGACAATCTTCATTGAATAAAATAAACTACATTACAAACTACAACTGTTTTTTTTTTCATTGAAGTATGTTTCAGTAACTTTAGTAATTTGTAAAACTCTACTATTAAAATAATCCAAATAAATGTGTATGCATATGTTCTAATATAAAAAAAATAAAATATTTTCAACATTATATGCATATGGGGGGGGGGGGGAATTATATTTTGAACAATGGTAAAGGGGGGAATGGAGCAAAAAAGGTTGAGAACCCCTGCTCTAGAAGGTATCCCCCGTGCAAAAAGAGAGAATCGGGTGTACTATAATTTCATCCTTTCGCCCTAAAACGACCATAAAAATTTGACTAAATACGTGAAAGGCTCGGTTTCGCGCATGACGTGCGCCGTTTTTTGGAACGGGATTTTTTGGGAATTTTATTCGACAGTGTTGACATCCAATGAAATACATCACGGCCAGACAATCGTTGTGGAATACCACACGATTGTTTCGAACGTCGACAGTGAATTTGGAAGACTAGAGAGGGGCAAAGACGGCATAAATTAAACGGTCCATAAAGGTCACCGCGACGAAAACGACACAGAAAAAGTTCACCTATGATGGGAAAAAAAAACGTGACGTAACGACGGACGGACAGATCGGCAGGTAAACAGATGCTAAAGAGCCAAAGCGCTAAATACGCAATGGTTGCGGCACGCGGCCTCGTTGTGGAGCGCGCGTGCCGCCATTTTGAACGACGCGTCGCGAAAACGCGGGAAAACGCGTAATGGCGGCGTTTTTCGGCAGCGACCCTATTCGAAAGCGATTACGACCGATACCGATTATATTCCGGCGTGAACTTTACGACGCTCTACCTGTCGACCGGTCGGCCGTGACATTTAAACAGGTAGTTAGTGCCCGAGACGCCCAAAGCCCCCTGAGGAGATTTCACCATCGTCTTCGTCGTCTAATCCAGACAAGAAGGGCGTTGAGCAATCACCCCCGTGTACCCCTCGACTCGTTTAGCCGTGTAATTGTAATAATGAGGTACTTAAATCGAGTCTCGAGGTGCCAAAGGTGAAGCGTGCGAATCGGATCTATTACGGCAGAGTTCACCATCGGTGACCACAAAAACTTTCGGCTGGAAGGGGACAGCGCTGAATTACACCGTGACCAATTTAGCCCTGTCCCTTTCCGAGCTAGATTCTACATAGACCACACTTTTTTTAAAAAGCCAAGTGACCCGCGTCCCCGATATATGTATGTATATGTATGTACATAGACGAAGGCTTCTACAATCCACTTCCATTCCCGTCTGTCTTGAGCAATCTGCATCCACTCGACTCCACACATTCTTCTCATTTCATCAGCGCATCGTCCACTCGGTCTACCTTGCTTTCTTTCACATCCTCTCGGATACCATTCCAGTATTTCTCGCGTCCATCTCCCAGCCATTCTTCTCGCTACGTGTCAAATCCAACTTTTTCACACGTTCCGCTATATCTGCCATTTTGGTCATACTTCTTATCCATGTATTCCTCTTACGATTTCTTCTTGTTATACCAAGCATACAACTTTCCATGCTTCTCTGTGTGCGCTGGATCTTACGTAGCATTCTTGAATGTAATCTGCATCCGCACATTCTTCTCAATTCATTAGCCCATCTTGCACTCCGTCTACATTGCTTTCTTTCACATCCTCTCGGATACCATTCCAGTATTTCTCCGTCCATCTGCCATCCATTGTTCTCGCTATGTGTCCAGCCCATTGCCACTTCAACTTCGTCACACGTTACCCATGTATTCCTCTTACGATCTCTTCTTATTATACGAAGCATACACCTTTCCATGCTTCTCCGTGTTCACTGAATCTTACGTAGAATTCTCGAATGTAGCATCCACGTTTCACATCCACACGTCACAACTGACAGAAAATTGCATTATAGTCAATATTATTTTTCGGTTGGCGACCCCACAGAATATACTTCGCTACCCCATTTGGGGGTACGAGTTTATTTAAGTTAGTCATTACGTATTTTCGATTGATCCACCTGTTGTGTACTGTACTGTTTATGTTGTGTAAGTGACCGCCTAATGATTACAAGTACTTCTATTGGGTACATACATACATATAATGCAAGCCGCCCACTCGTACTTTAAACGGCAGATGAATGGTACATACATATGTAGATGGTTCATTGATTGAAAATATTAAGAGAGTAAGCTAGCATTAGGTCTCAGTTCATAGTTGCACTTAGATTATATCTATGTAGATCAAATTTTTTTAGAAATAAAAACCCATTCATTGGCTTACAAATCTTTATACATTCGTAAAAGTATAAAGAGAGAGGGTGAAGGGTGAGAAAATCCGTGAAAAACCCTTGGATCGAATTGTATTATAGCTCATTGTTATATGAATGGTAATAGGCAATATTTGGGTCATGTACATACATACATATGTACATACATATATGTATGTATGTAACTACAAAGATGAACAAGCCATTGTTATCTGAATGCGGTTTGAGTCATATTTAAAATAATGTGTCATTATTACTGTGCTGAACTGATAATCAAGATGGGGAAAAAATGGTCATTATGGAAACTGCAGATGACCTTGAATTTTGACATTCAAAAAAAATAAAAGGAAAATCTACGTCTAAAATAGAGGAATTTGGAAAGACGAGAAAAAGGAATAAATAGTATAGCCGAAAATAGTTATGAGGCCTAAAGAAGAATTAATTCCTAATTGTTTCATTAGAACGTTTTTTGTTGGCGTGTGTACCTACATACATACATAACTAGGATATAAACTGTAGGTACCTATTTATGTAGACAAGAAAAAAATAAACACAAGTCTTTTCCGGGCAGTTTGAAATTCGATCTTCGACCCTCGAGTAGGTATGTACATCAAAATCAATTTCCAATCAACTTCAACTAATCGTAGGATAGTAACAGCGCTCGTCTCAATCCGGCTATCAAAATGGTCAACTCAGCGGTCGACAAACAAAATCTCGCAATATTAATTATGCACACAAATGCATAATAATACGTTTGACATTTTGTGAACGGGGCATATTATGCGAACATACATACATATAACAGGTCAATCGGTAAAAAAATAAAAAAAAAAATCGAAAGTTTAACTACTGCAGCGTCAAAATCAATAATCACATAAAAAAAAGCGTGGCTCAATTGCCCCGACTCGAATGGCAAAAATGAATGTCGAGATGTATCGACGCGTAGGTACTTGTGCAGGAAATGATCTTGCAAACGATAACGTAAGGTCGAGATGTGTTTGCGTGCTGTTTGTCGAAAAAAAAAAAAAAGTAAATCTTGACGTTTGATATGATGGATCCAAGTGGATCGTTCTTGAGAAAATTTTTGAGCACCCTCGATGATGGGAACCGTCTAGTGCACAAACAACTAATTGTGTTTTTGATGACTCGTACGCAAGATTTTCCACTTCAAACGCACACCACTTCGAATGACGAATGAAAGGTTAAGATGCTGTCTCAATTACAACGATCATTGTCAACGTGTGGAGTGATGACAATTTTTAAAGGGATGCCAAAAAGGTAATCAACATTTTTTTGAAACTTCAGCTGAATAATGATTATTCAGAATGTTTAAGGTGAGCTGGACACAAAGGGAAAGGAACGAAGATGCTAGTTCAAATAAATGAAAAAAGGCAAATAATTATTGAATGCACTGAGAGGAATCTATCTACGCCATGATGAATTTTCAACCAACATCATAGAGCACAGGTTCCCAACCAAAAAGGGGCGAGCCCTTTTTTATAAAAGCCAATTGACCCCGATATATTTGAAAAAGGCAAAAAATATTATTCAAAAATCAAGACACCGATTAAAAATGAAAATTGCATTCATCATCATTTTCAGCCGTTCACCATCCACTGCTGGATGAAGGCCTCTCCAATCCTCATTCATTCCTGTCTGTCTTGAGCAATCTGCATCCACTTGACACATTCTTCTCAATTCATCAGCCCATCGTCCACTCGGTCTACCTTGCTTTCTTTCACATCCTCTCGGATACTATTCTAGTATTTCTCGCGTCCATCTACCATCCATTCTTCTCGCTATGTATCCACCTCAACTTTTTCACACGCAATATCTGCCACTTTGGTCATGCTTCTTACCCATGTATTCCTCTTACAGCATACATTTCCGTGCTTCTCTGTGTGCACTGAATTTAACATCCACGTTTCACATCCATACGTCATAACTGGCAGTACGCATTCTCCTATTGCTATACCAAGCATACATCTTTCCATGCTTTTTAGTTTACTGTTTCAGTTGGCGACCCCACAGAAAACCCTTCGACCCATAGGTTGAAAACCCGTGTCATAGAGGGACAGGTAGAAGGCAAGAGAATATGAGGAAGACCAAGAAACAAATACACTAGCTAGATAATAGAACGCTCAATTTCTACAAACTGTGAGCTCATGGTCTTGAAAATAAATGCGACAAAATACACATTTGGACAAAGACTCTCAGACAAGAGTCTAATCCTTAGGCCCGGGCCTCACCGGGCAACTAGTCTGCCGACTAGTCTGCAAACTAGTCGGCAGACTAGTTGCCCGGTGAGGCTCGGGCCTTAATTACAGAAGACAAAAGTATTTTCAGATTCATGATGTGGCACGCGAGCTTCGTCGCCATCTTCTACTTTGAGAAGATACACATCGCATAACGATCGGCAACAATTATATTATCATCCGTTCACTTCTCGTAAAACACGACACGGACAAAACAAAACGATCGTTGTTGGCGAGCAGCGAAACCAAAAGCAAAAAGGAAACGGCCACAATAGAAGCGAGATTTTAATGCGTCGAACATGATTTTAGATTTTCCTATTTAGAGAGACACTTTGCCGAAACGCCGTGTTCTCGAGCATCAATAAATTTTTCGAGGTCTTCTCCTTTCACACGAATTTATAATATTCTACCTTTTTCATACGCTTCTTCTGAACAGTATACATATACTGCCGTCCTAAGCCCACTTAACGTAACTGACAAAATTTACGAAAATGAGTTAGGTGTGTTTTAGGGGTTATGGGAGTGTATTCTTACGATTTTTCATATCAAAATTAATGTATCTTCATCCAAAAGTGACTTTTTTAAGCTATTAAATCTAACGTATCTGCATGCGCAGACAAATAGTATCACCAATACATACTTAGCGAAAATAACGTATCCAATATTTACTTCGGTCACTACCTTATCATGAAAGATTGAAAAGACTGAATCTCTCCACATTTGAGACGAGGAGATTAAGAGGTGATTTAATTGAAGTATTCAAAATAATAAATAATCATTTTTCATGTGAAATGACCAACCTCGTTATGTTCAATGAGAACCCTCATCTAAGAAGTCATACTCTTAGACTCCGAAAATAAAAATCAAATAAGATTGTTAGAGATTCATTCTTTTCAAATATAGTGGTTGAAGTTTGGAATAGTCATATGTATACATTAATAATAAATAATGAAGTGACGTAACTAATAAAGTATTCTTTTTTTTTTAATTTTTCCTTAGAATATTATCAAAACACAATAGAAAATAACCTCATGCACTAAAAAAAAGTTTAAATAAATCAGTAATATATGAAGAAAAACACAAATTTAGAATAAAACTTTCAAGTCCATTTATCTCGATATTGTTGTTTTATCAGTTACGTTAAGTGGGCTTAGGACGGCAATATACATCTGTGCCATTGTTCTTAAAGGACCTATGCCAATTTTTGGACAAGTAAAAAAGGTTAATATCGATGGGTTGGTGCGCGGATATTGTATGTCCAGTTTTTTTTTTAAATATTGTAATTGACATACATACATCTGTTTTGCATGAAAAATATGGACGAAATGGACATATTATATATTTGAGAATAAGGCAATATCTTCTCAAATATACTATTTGGACATACAATACATTTTAAACATGAAGGTTTGATGCACGTGGACGTTTTGTGTATGATAACTCAATTTTTTTTTAAACTGGACATACAATATCTGTGCCATCGATATGCTATGTCCATACCATCGATATGCAAAGTGCAAAATCTCCACTTTGTATAAAATACATACATAGTAACGTTTTAGGCAAAGTATGAAACAAATGAATTGTGATGTCCGAATCATATTTTATCTCACCAGATCACCCTGAAGTACAATTTGAATTAGTATCAGGCAGTCTGTCTCAAAATATAGTTGTTCATACGTGCTATTTTTATTCAAATTTATACAATGTAGTACATTTTGCACTTTGACTGACCATTTCGGAATTTCACACCTGCCTGTAACATACATACACACTCGTAACTGTCAGTTTGTTCCTTATACATTTCCATACCGTTTGACTAATCGGTTTGACTTCGTATGATCTTGCGGGTCTTACAAGATAATGCGATCGTTCGGGTGGTTCTGCATAGTGACAGATGGAATATGGAGAAGGCCAAGTTTAATTTAATCAATAAGTTCTTCCCGCTGAATATTACCAAACCTAAAAAAATCGACACTTGAGTAATATCAGTCGAAATCTCACGGTCAAATTTTAAATACATCAAATTTGAAAGTTAACTTCGAAAAGAAGAAACTGGTTGGTATCCACGTGAAGTTAGATAGACGAGGATACGCCCATACGTATCGGAAACGACCCACACACAAACACACACAACATATATTTCAACCGAGTGTAATCTGGAGAAGATTGTCGTCGAATTTTGCAATATATGGTCCACTACCAGATTTCGGTGTCATCGAGGTCGCGGACTCGTTCTTTCATCACACTACAAACACATATAAAACATCTAATAATCTTGGGTAACTTCGCCTATACATAGTAAGTAAACAAACGTGCGCGTTTTCCCAAGAGAAAAAATCATACGACGAAATTCTGAGGTGAAAATCTTTCACACATGCGTGTCGCATGCCTGCCGACGCAGAAAAATCAACAAAGCATCAAAGAATCCAACTGTGATGAAATATCCGCCAGGTATTATGTACGGGTGGGTTATATGCGTTTTCGATGAAGATATTGAATAAATCGCGTTAAACTGAGTATCGCGTGACATGCGTAGAAAATTATACCCACGTATCGCTTTACTTGTCAGCGAAATGCATACCCTCGAGCGTTGCACAACAACAAGTACCATGTAGTTGCATACAGTATCGTAAAACAGGCCATTTCTAGCTCTGGACTGTAATACATCGATACAATTTTACGACGTCTACGTAAATAAATTGAAATTTTAGATGAGATGATTGAGACGTCGACAGGCGCATCCTTGACACTTTTATATCGAGGAAAAGACGTGACACGTCTGAAAGTTGAATGCGATAATTGCATCCGAATTAAATTGATTGACATTAATATGAATATTATAATACTCCATTCACTTCTCTAACTCACGTCGACACCTTCTACACGATATGGACAAATAATTACGGCAGTGACGTCACATTGTGGAAATTATAAAGCCTTGTTGTTGATTCATTTCTGTTGAAAATGTCGATCATAGAAGGAAACACTTAATATATACGACATAATATGCTCTTGCATATTTTTTGACGGTAAAAGTTGATTTTAGTGACACAATTAAGACATAATATAATATTGCAATAACATACATAAGGTATGCGAGAATTATATTCGAGTACCTGCTAGTTAATTTACATAAATTGAAATACGTACATATAATATGTAAGTACTTAGTATAATGTTAAAGATACGCGTGATTAGTTCATCCAAATCTACATATCAATAGATCAGTGCACAAATACTGTATGTCCAGTTTTTACCAAAATTGAGTTATCATACACAAAACGTCCATGTGCATCAAACCTTCATGTTTAAAAAGTATTGTATGTCCAAATAGTATATTTGAGGAGATATTGCCTTATTCTCAAATATATAATATGTCCATTTCGTCCATATTTTTCATGCAACAAAACTGAACATACAATGTGTTGTCTATATTGTCTCAAAAAAAAAATCTAACAACATAGGTTAGGTTTTAGTTTGATTTAAAATCCCTATACATAGTTCGTTTAATCGCAATAATAACTTTAGATATAAATCGTTGGTCCTATTCAAATTCTACATTCGGTTTTAAAATAGTTTCAGGATACGATCGTGCATCCTGTCCCATCGTTGGTTTTTTTTTTTTGTTTTATTATGCTGACCTCTATACTCTTTTTTATTCGTTATTATTGTTATACAACAATTGGCCTGACCAGTTAGTTCTATAGGTATTATGTAGAATGGCCGATTAACGAGCGTTTTCATTCAACACAAGAGTGCGACAAAAATTCGATGACACCAACCAAAGACATTCAAATGACAATGAAGATGGATAATAATAACAAAAAAAAAATCATTGATACTCGACGCTAATGCCACATTATAAAAAAAATCACTTTCGATATCGGCGATGACAAGGCAAAGTAAAAAAAAAAAAAAAAGATTAGAAGAGTCAAATAATTTCGAAAGCAAATTTCGAAAATATATACATATAGGTGTAAGCCGCTAGACAGCGACGACCTTGCAAATTTCACGAATTGCGCATCCTGTCCTCTGCGCGAATAATTGCATCTGTGAAATGATAATACACAATCAATCGCACTCGGTGTTGGTAGATGTTTCCAATTACGGATTCGTAATTATTGTAATGATGACGGTAACACGTTTACATGTGGAGTTACATGGCCGTAACCTAGCGGTCGGTTCACATCGTGTGCCCGAAGGTCTCGAATTCCGAACGGGTCATGATTTTCATTTCGATGATGATTTGAACCGCAGTGACCGATGCGAAAATAGGCACACATCCATATATGTACATACATATGTACATACATACATACAACGAGCGAAGTGCGCTCAAAAAAGTTCGGTGACTGGTGTATGTAGTTGCATGATAACTTGTCTAGACGTGTAAATTATGTAGTACACCCATGCAACCGAAAATGATACCCAAAACGGCTAAAAATTCAATATCTGTAAGATTGTTTTGATTGTTCGCGAGAGTGTATTTCCATATGTAGTAGTATAATATGTATGTATATATATCGTACCTATATATAATAGCCCTATTCCGTCTGTCTGTTGTGTGTGTGTGTGTGCGTCTGTCTGCTGATAACGCTCGCCGATGTAAATAATAAATAAATAAAACCAGAACGTCGCGCGAGTGGGATTTGAACCCGTGATCACCAGGTTGGAATGAGTCGTGCTAACACTATCGTGCAACGGAGGCGATGACGAATCTGCTACGATTTGACAATATTAATTGTCAATAGGCTCGCGACTTTGCTAAATTGTTACGTTGTTGTATTATAACACGCCATCTATGCAACAACTATAAAAACTATTAAATACACATATGTATACTCACCCACGCAAACATATGTTGATATTCAACGCGCTTACACTAGTATGTACCTACCTACATATATATGTATATTCACATACTATGTATGTACATACACAAAATTTCAGTTTAATTCAGTTATGGAGGAAAAAAATCTCAAAATGAGATGACTTACAAGGGGTACCACTACCGGTTGACGAAACATTTTCAAATCATTATGAAATGTAATGGCCGGCACAAAACATAAATAATTTAAGTTTCAGTGTGATAGGATTAACGGTATTTCAGATATGACGATTTGACACACATCCACTACACACACACACACACACACACACACACACACACACAGACATTTTCCAAAAATCATGAAAACGTGATAAGGAGACGATGCCTGATAAAAAAACAGTCAAAATCTCAAGGTAAAATTTTCGCACAATCACAATACTTTATCCGATATGGATAAAGTAAAAACAGTACTATATACATATATGTACAGAGTGTTGTATCAAATCTACATACCGTGTTAGCCCGCATATAACGCGATGTTTTTTACCTAAAATATTTTTCTGTAAAAAGCATTCGCGTTATATTCGGGGTTTAGTCAAAAGCAATACTAAATACAGTGAAGACAAAAATTGAATACTGATATGGTGATAATTCCAGGAGGAATGACTTCTCAGTTGCAAGTTTTAGATATACATAGTTGTCAATCAACCATTCAAAGACAATTTACGAAAGGAGTATAGCAATTTGGCAATTCCAGTCTTAGGGGAATGGATGACGAAAATCATTCGAGCGACACATGATAATTATCTCAAATTTTAATGAGTTCATTTTTGTTGTTTTTTTTTAATTTTTCCTTTCAATCCTACTCCAAATATATAGGTCGCGTTATATTCGGGTTAATACGGTACATATTAGGATTTATCTTAATTATCAATATTGAAAATTCAGACATGTTGACCTTATTAATACTGTCATATACATATTAGTGTCTGCGCGTATTGCAGCTACAGAAGATTATTATAAATAATATATTATAATATACAGACATGGACAAAGTCACATTGACGCATGAATAGAGAGGCGCCGAAACTCGCTTCAGCACACATTTTCTAGCGCGGTCATCTTTCAACCTTTCATAAAGGCTATTCCGCTAATGTCAAAAGATCAAATCTAAAATTATTCAATATTATATGGGCGACATATTGTATAGACGCAAAAAAAGAGAAGACCGCACATTGCATCAGTTCGATACGTCTTACATTTTTCACAAAGCCAATTTACAACAATTCACACATTTTCAAATGTTTCTAAGTACGTGCGCGCGCGCAAACGAGTTCCATTCGCGGGGAAAGTTAAACTTTTACCCGATTTAAAGAATTAGCACGATCGAGCTATTATCAAATCGTTCGGAATGCGATTTTATGTCATAGTCATCTTCAAAAGATCCACATACCTACATATATCTAATGTAACATCTCCGCAACGTAATCAAGCGAGAAAAGGTCGTGAACGAGTCACGGAAGAGACTAAGCTCGCTCGAAATCAGATGAAATTTACCACAATGCAGTACATACATACATAAATGGTCAGTTATACAAAAGGTCTGACTCTGTCTGCGTGTATTTCTATTAATAAATAACTTATTAGATTTTGTCGACACTTAAAGTTCAATCTCTGATAATAATTACGATTGAAACAACATGTTAATATTGAGATCCAACACTTCCGGACAATAAAGCAGACGATGCTGGATGAAATGTCGTTTCCAATAAAAACAGGTGCTCCTTGAAATGCAAAAGTTTCACGGAAATGACTTGAGATCTCGGTCGAATAAAATCGGAAGTAAAAGAAGAAGCATTGATGATTTGATTCCCTATTTTAGTACAAAAATCGATCGGTTCCATGACAAAACAGAACTTTTATATGTATTTAATAAATAGATACGACAAAAATTGTTCTGTTTTATCATATTTTTTTTTTTCGGTTACCGAATAATTTTTCAATTTCGGTAAATCCGACCACACAAACAAACAAATTCGTGTACGTAGTACGAAAAATATACAAGTGTCATTCAATTTTTCTTCCAGTGTCGATTGAATTCCAGTTTTACTACGAGTGTCAAACTTGGCAATTTGCAGAATTTTCCTCATCGAATCTACCATACACATTCGAAGACCAATCTATCGACACATTTTTGCATCACGCCGATAAAATCACGTGATTCGACATAAATTATTTGAAAAATGTCATGTGCATCTGTGTAACTTTTACGCTCCTTAACCTTGGCTACCACCACCACGTCTACGAATATTTCGAAGATTCACCAGTGAAATCAAAAGGGAATAATAACGTTCGGGAGTTCGGGAACAGGTTCGACCAGAGCCGGAGGAACGACCAGAAAAGTGGCATGGACGCCGACTAGACGATAGTCAAAGTGTCAGGAGTAGGAGGGTCGGAGGTCAAGACATCTTCACAGCTGGACCGCAGCAGAGGTGGCGGTCGTCGCTGGCTATAAATGCGGCTGATCTGCCAACAGTAAGACAGTTCGCTAGCGCAACAAACGCAACCGACCAAATAGCAAAGTGAGTCCTCCACAGTCGACTTTTCAGCTTCAGCTGTGGCACAGACATACCACAAACAGTTACAACTAACAACGACGACGTTTTTTTTTCAGATGAAATTCCTTTTGGCATTCCTTTTCGTCGCGGCAGTGTCCGCTGACGTGTCCCACATCCTGAAAGGGGCACATGGACCAGACGCCGACGCTCCAATCCTGAAGCAGAGCCTCGACATCGGAGTCGACGGCAACTACCAATGGAACTACGAAACCGGAAACGGAATCCAAGCCCAAGAAGTAGGATCCCTCAAGAACGTCGGCCAGGTAAGCTGCACATCAACCGAACGACTCAAATGAAATGTTTCATAAAAATAACCCTTACGGACAAAAAAAGTGCCAAATTTATATACAAATACAACGACATCAACGGTATTTCAATGCGATACATTTATATATATATATAATCACACCAAGGAAGCAATTTATACAGTACATTTAAGTAACACGTAAAGTTTAGAATCATATTTTGTATCGTCATTGTCGTTCAAATTCACTTATACGACCTATCATTTGAAAGGTTGATTTATACACGGTAAGTCAGACGAATACCACAACTGTTAAACGTTTTTTTTTTGTATGTATATAGGAAAATGAAGCTCAAGTTGCCCAAGGATCTGCCCAATGGACCGCTCCCGATGGCACACCCATCCAGCTGACGTACATCGCTGACGAAAACGGATACCAGCCACAGGTAACAAACGAAACCAAGTCGTGATTCTTCGATTGCGCAAAACCCACCGCGGACAAAATGTCAAATTGCGAAATGCACATACGTATTGTATCTAAATCTGAAAATATCCACGTTTCAGGGAGCTCATTTGCCTACACCACCACCGGTGCCAGAAGCGATCCTCAGGGCGCTCGAATACATCAGACAACACCCACCCAAACCCGACACCCGTCGTTAAGAATCAAACTGAAAGCGGCCAAAAGCATATAGATCTACTACATCTCCATCACTGCCATATTTAATAAACAACGACGAGATCTTTACTAAATGTATATGTATGAAAATGTAACGTATTATTGCATATGTGTAAAAAAAAAAAGGCACGTTGTGTTATACACAACTCTGCCCCCACCATGTATAAATATATTATATAGACCTTTATATATATAAATTGTACATTATATACATTTTCCTTTCATTTCTTTGTGTACATCATCTATTCTATAAACTGTCTACCTTTGATCTTTCACATTGTTATGTGTTACTTTCCACTTTTTTTATACCTATATAAATAATATGTTATATAAAAAGAGCATACCGAGTGTGTATGTCAATAAAATTTGTGATATATATAAACATATTTACTTTCATTTGAAGAAGAAACACACACACACTAATTGGTGCCGTACATTAATTAATTCGAATTGAATACAATTCCTCAAAGTAAACCACACAATATTATACAATACGACATAATAGTGCATGCATTATAATGATTAATCGATTTTATATATAATGATAAAATTGAAAGGATTTGCGTGCATCGCTGTAATAAGTCAAACGTACTTTAGGTCATTCAGGATCATCATATTGAATTACATTAAGATCGTGGTAAAGCTAAAGAATGACAAGGTCAAACGTGCCTTTTACCAGCACAAGTTAATGTGTTTGGATAATTGAGAATCCAAGATGTTTCACACAGAATGAGGCGTCCATCTGTCGACTTTTGTAAATTGGCTCGTTAATACATTTCAACATTCACTGAAGGCGGAGGAGGTCGAGTTTAAACGAAATTGGGTTAATTTAACACTCAAAAGTTATTATAAAACTATTGTTTACGAAAAATTGTGATTAATATTAGTAGTCCTTACTAAATAGAAATAAGATTTATTTTGGGTACACGCTTAAATTAGCTGAAAGCGAAAACAATTATGAGGATAATCTAAGATGTTAAATTTTATGGACATTTTGCACAGAAGTGACATTATCGAATGTCTGGAAAAATGTCATGGTCAAAGGCGTAATAAAAATAAAATTATTTAGAAAATGAATATTGATGAGTTGACCATCAATTCAAGAAAAATTTTAAGTGTGCAAATTTATAAGAGCAAAGGTGAACCAAAAAAAATAATTTAAATGTAAGTATGGAAATAAAATTATGTAAATCAAACTCATCCTTGGAATGAAAATTAAATTTTAACTCTCAAAAGGAGCATGTACCTATTAAAAATTCCGTACGTGTGCAAAAAACACGTATGCATAACACAAATATACAAAACTAGTATAAGCCCGTTGAACATCAACGCCCGCTGAATTTTTATTTTACTTTACTTACTATTTATATTATAATTGTTAATTATTATATATATAATAATTATAATTGTTAATTATTATATATATAATAATTATAATTTTGTAAGTGATTTTGTAAAAATCAAACAAAAAAAAATAATAGTTTTTATAGTGCCATCTATGTATTATTAGCAGTCACGATCCCTTTTATAGGTAAAGCAGAGTCACGATCCCTTTTATAGGTAAAGCAGAGTCACGATCCCTTGTATAGGAAATGTTTAAAAAAAAAAAAAAGGACTAAATTGACCAAGGGCGATAGCGGATAGCATTAGTGCGAGTCCTCTCGAGCCTGGGGTCCTGGGTTCGATCCCCCACTCGTTCTGGTTTTTTAATTATTTTTCCTCAGCGAGCGTTATCAGCAGACAGACAGACAGACGGATTTCGGCTATTATATATATAATACTAAAATATTTTATTCGTAAAGCCTTTAAGGTTTTGATTCAAATTGAAGATAGAGAGCGTTGAGAGCGTTGAGAGCGATAGAGAGCATACATATACGTATATAAATAAATTTCACAGATATTTCAATAAAAACTAGGCTAATACAACAAAAAACAAATAATGCTAAATGATTATTTTTAAATAGAATGGCACACAAAAAAAGTTATCGGCAAAAGAGCGAATAAAAAATTATTCATTTCGAACGAAGATTACTTGATTACCTTGTACAAATTGAGATCTTTTGTATAAATTTAAGATGAACTGTTGTATTTAGTATAGATATATTATGTACATATATATCAGTGGTGCACAACCTATTTGACAGAAGGGCCAATTTATCCATCTTCTAATAATTGTTCACGGACCCGATGTGTTGAAAAATAACGAGAAATACATATATTATGTATACTAGACATCCATTTTATTATTTTAAATTTAATAGTTAAATGTGAGATACTCGAATCACTCTCCACTCTACATTACGTGGAACTTAGTATCAACCTTAGTGAGACTTCTGACACTGCATGCTGGCAGAAAGCGTTTTGATGTCGGCTTCAATGTTTGTGGTTGCTATCCTTAGTACAGTACTAAGGTTATCATTGTTCAAGTGGTTTCTGTGTTGAGACGTATTTAGTTTCATTAAGGAAAACGCTTGCTCGCAAATGTAAGTGCTTCCGAAAAGACTTGCACAAAGCGCAGCCTTCTTACATGTGGTGAGAAGTGAGAAAGACATTTGTAAAATTTTGCAGACCGCCTTCCTGATATTTCGATCTTAATTGATCGTTGTTCTGCAAATCGATCAACTCCTGTTGGAAAGATGAATCGGCCTCATTGATGGATGCCGAGAAGGGGTTGGCAAATGTCTTAAACAAGTATCGGTCACGATTAAAATCACAAAATCTTTAATTTGGATGATGTGGCAAACATACTTTTGGCTGGAATCAACGGTATGTAATGAAAAACTTTCTTTGCAGTGCGGAAAGTGGCACAATGTATTTTCTTTCAGCTGTGAATGGAACAATTGAAGTTTTTCCTGGAAGGCTGATACATTGTTTGCTAAGTCTGAGATGTAATGATTTTTCCCCTGCAATCGAAGATTCAGATCATTAAGGTGTGTTGTCAGAAATGCCAAGTCACACAGCCATTGGGGATCTTCCAAAATATCGATCGAGACTTTTCTTTGTAAACAAGGAACACTTTGATTTCTTTTTAAAAGTAACACAAATCTATTCAAAACCTTGCCTCTGCTTAAACAACGAACTTCGCAGTAGTGCAATAGGTCATTATATTCAGCATCGATTCCGTCAAGAAAGGCTCTGAACTGTTTTTTAATGTTTACTGCCATTATAAATAAATGGGAATCACAGCAATTTTCAATATTGTTTCGTAAACGTTGTGCACTTGTGATGAAATTGCGGGGAGCAAATCTCTATCCGTGAAAAAATAGTCGTACTAAGTAAAAATAGTCGTACTAAGTAAAAATAAAAATAAAACAGCACTATGGTTTTCTGTTAGTGACGATTCAGATTATGTATATATGTATGTATGTATGTACATATATTCCTTTGCTACTGCATAATTTGTTAACATTTCAAACATAGAATTATTTCATATTCAATGAAGTACTTGTCATTTTGGGCCGCATGCGGCCCGCGGGTTGTGCATCACTGATATATTATAATACATAACATTTACTAATAGGAACATTCGTAAAAAAAGAATATTCCTATTAGTAAATTTTATTGCAAATATTGTTACATAATATAACAACCAATATAATACATGCAAAATCCATCGGTATATTTATGCACTATAAAAAAGTAAACGAAGAATACTAATAGAAAAATGGACAAAATAAAAAGACAAGACACTGAAAATTTGTATTAATTTTGAAAAGCTCGTCTATTTTCTAACCAAGAACTGGAATTATAATATTATAATGAATGACACTCGACAACCTTGGTCGGTCAACGAGACGGGCTCATCATTAAAACAAAAAAAAAAAACCACTACGAATGCGAATCTACAGTGAAGATTTCACCATTAAATCGGCAATTTATTTTGTACAACATTCGAGACGACAAAAATCGATCGGCGAATATTCAAACCGATCCTGCAATATAAAAGGAACGAGTAGCCACATTTTCATCACAGTCTATCAAACATATTTGATCCTGCAAGGTGAGTTCAGCATTTCACAGCTAACGCTAAACCGTTCGCTCGACTCGGTCAATAGTCTAATTAAAATTTTGATACAGATGAAATTCTTCGTGTGCACGTTCCTCCTGATCGCCTCGGCCTGCGCCGACGTATCACACCTCACGGGTCCGCATGTGCCAATCCTGAAACAGGCTAGCGAAGTCGGAACCGATGGAACGTACGCGTGGAATTTCGAAAGCGGCAATGGCATCGTAGCTCAAGAACAAGGATCACTCAAGAACGCTGGATCGGTGAGTAATCCCAAATTCTACTTTCAGCATATAAATAGTATACACTTTACTGAACGTATCGTTGTGTATTAATTTGCAGAAAGACGAAGCTCAAGAAGCCAGAGGATCGGCTGGTTGGACTGCTCCGGACGGAACTCCAATCCAACTCACGTACATCGCTGATGAAAATGGATACCAACCACAAGTACGTAATCGCAATTAATTATGGAACAAAACATCTCATTAAGTGTCCATTTGCTTACTACCCTATATTGATAAAATTAATTAATCAACGCCGTTATCTCAACCTTTCAGGGAGCTCATATTCCAACCCCACCACCAGTGCCAGCAGCTATTCTCCGAGCTTTGGAATTCATCAAAACAACCCCCCCATACGACTCGCAGAAACATTAAATCAACAACGGAAAAACAACAACTTGGCAATATAAATAGATTGAACAGAAAAAATTACTTGTAAATATTATTTACTATGTAAATCAAAAATAAAACAGTGATATAAGTAATACCTGTAGTATAATTATTTGCACCAGAATCGGTACCTATCGAACGAAATAATTAACCATCCTATCCGTACAATTACTAGAGTCAACAGAAATACATTACACATACCTTGATCGCACAGCACATTGACAGCTTCGAGAACTCTCTTAGTGTAAATACACGGCTCATAGTTGTCCATTTCCTGAGTGACGACTGAACACACTCTATAACAACAGAAATATGAACACTCAATACCTTTCAAGTAATGTTTAAAAAATTGAATTAATATATATGTATATTAATATTAATAATACCTAGCTGCACGTCCACGAATAGCACCAGCAGTACGATCCAACCCATCAGCATCACCTTCTTGCAAAGCGACCACGCACTTATTCACATCCTCGAGAATATGATTTTCTACAAACGAAACACATCAAGTTTGATTAAATTACAATTAATAAGGATTAATTTTACCAAATCTTGTACAGTTATTACTGTTATTAGGGTGCTTCTCACTTGTATGAAGAATTTTTTTTATTTTTTCACTTTATGAGCAATGACGTTTTTTGTTCCTTTTGACATGTACATACATATGTAAACCATAACAAAATTTGAGTTTGAAAAAAAGTTGTTTTAAACTTCTAAAAAAATATTTGTTAATACATGTACTACATACATACATATGTATGCAGTCTAAATCTAATTCAGATTATACAAAATACAAAGATAAATATGAAAGAACGACCCAATTACCAAACTGTATACATCAATAACCCTTAAGGAACAGTATAGATCAGTAGTCGGGAACCTTTTTCTAGCTAAGGGCCAAATCAAGGAAAAAAATACAAAATTTGAAAGATTAGAAGCTACAACATTATTTTTTGATTATATATTGAATATTAAAAAGATCCTACTCATTTGTGGACTGGAATAGTTAAGAGAATCAATATATTGCTAAAAATTATTATAAAGTTTAATCTTGAAAACGATTTTAAAGCTTTTAAAGAGTATGAAGATTATATGAAAAACGAAAAATTATGATAAGATTCATATTGATTTTGTGAAATTTCTGTTTCAAACACCCTTTTCGGAATATTTATATTATTTCACGTAAACGTTGGTTGAAAATGAGAGCTCCAGGTTCGTCATAGATTCATATTCAGCAAATTCATAATTTTTATCGTGACATTTGGTATTGTATTATTATTTTCCAACTCGGATAGAATATTGTATAGTTAATCAAATGAAGTCATAAAAACAAAGTCCATTAAACAAGAAAATATACAGAAATACGAATTTTCAATTTAAACTTTCTTGTCAAAATCTCAAATTTCAAAATGATTGCATTCGAGGTCAAAAAGTTTTATAAGCTCGTTTCAGTAAATAACCAAAAAGAAATAAAAAAACGATGTTGCTCAAGAATTTCCAGAAAATTGTGTAACGAGAAGCACTTTGTATATGATGAAAGTATCAATTACCGCTGACAGCGAGGAAATCATCGATGGTCGTAATATCATCGACGGCTTCAGTGAGTAGACGCACTCCGAGTTCCCAAGCTCTAGCGAAGACTTCGGCATTCTCTTGAGCCACACGAGAGCGAGCCCGTGCAGCCAAAACGCGTGCTGCATTAATTACCTGCAAATTGAAAAATCAGTGATACAGTGCCATTCCAAGCAAAATCATATTATATACATATACATATATGACAACAACGAATAAATGCATACTTGCGGACACAGATTTTCAATTTGGATGGCTGCGTGACGCACCATCTTAACGCCGTCTTCGTTATTCGACATGGAGCATACGAGATTGGCCACCTAAAAACAACACACAAATGATACAATAACACTAACGGACAAACTTTTTCATGGGAAAAATCAACGATAGTAACCTCTACGAGCTTGTTGGCGTGTTCGGTGAAAACTACGGCATACTCTTCGACTTCCTTCTCTTGACCGTTGCGTGCGGCTTCCATTAAAACGAGCAATGGAACGTTTGTCTCCAAAAAGCTGGAAAAATAAAACATTAGCATTAATAAATCTTACACCTTAACGCAGCGGTTCCCAAGCTGTGGGTCGCGAAAAGTTTTTGAAATGTGAATTTTTATCCCAGCTGCTACTTTTCGTTAATTAAATAATACTGTGGATATATTGTCAAGTATAAAAACAGTATTAAAAAAATATATATAAATACTGCTCCCCTCATGTCCATTAAAGCAAGGTGGGTCGCGAAAGTTTGTCATTCTACAGTTTGTCATTGACAGTGTTATCGGGTGGTTATCATTTATGCATACATATACCTATAGTGTATTTAGTATGTAGTAGGTAGTTGAAAAATTAAAACACTTCGCGCTACCCGTGCCATGAGTGCATGCGCGAGTGAGTGAGTAAGTGTATGTGTACATACCATGAGTGTATGCAAGCGTTCTGCGGCTATCCAGGCAGGCAGCCGGCCAGCCAAGCAGACCATTGCGCTACTATTTATATGTATAAATAACTAAAATCTGCTCGTTGGTTTGACCAATGTCAAAACGCTTTGTTGATATTACATAGTTACCATACTAACTTACTAATATGCGTTACGACAATATTAAACTATTTTGTTCTGGCCTTGCTGGACAACCGTCTGTCCTCAACGGAAAGGTCAACAGACTATATTCGTTGGGGGGGGTCGTGGCCCCATGTGAGGGTCTTGGGGAGAAAGGATGTGGAGGTGTTTCTCCTCAAGGTGGCTTATATACATATGTTGAAAATTTTAATTGGTATTTTTTTCTCCCATAACAAATAAATAATTCATTATTCGTCAACAGGCAATATCCTAGTATTTTTAAATTAAGCAAATTATAATATACCTATCGGAGACGTGATCGACTACAGCTTTACGCAATTGACGACGCAGATCACGAGTTTTACGACACATTTGATCAATGGCCCGTTCGAGTCCGTCAGACTGCTCCTTATTTCCGGCCTAAAATATACATAAAAATTAATACAAAGCATGTGAAAGTCTTTCCATCTATTGCACGTAATTAAAAATTCAACATAAGGAAACTGAAACTAACAAAACAAAATAAGAAAGTAATACACATATGGATTTTTATATACGGTTTTTGGATACAACAAGAGTGACACGTTTCGGTGAGAATTAAAACCGCAAAACATGCTGGGAATTAATAAAAGTTACAGTGCGACGAGTGCTATTATTATAACAATTCATTGTGCTAAAGTGAATATTGTATATATATGCGGCAATATAAAGGGTGACACGATCCAACTATGTAATTTACCGTCACTCCCGATCGCAGTGCCTGCAGCTGATGAATGGGCCATGTTAAGCAAAACAATCACCACATGTAATTAAGTATCTTATAATAACAATTAAAGCCAATTAGCGATTAGCGTTACCAGTCGACAACGAGGACTCTTACTTCTCTATACAATACATTGAATTGTTAAATATTTAATATATATATATATATATATATATCGATATGAAAGTAAACTACATATTACATTGGTCATGTATTCTTGAAGGAGATCCTGAAGAGCTTGACGAACGGCGTTACACTCGGCGACGATCCTCTCACGACGCTCGTCTCTATCAATGACAAAACAAACGGTTAATTCAAATAATAGTATCTTGGGTACATACATACATACATAGTATACGAAATAAAAATTACCGTGTGCAAGAAGAATCGGCCATTAGAGCCGCTCCTGATATAATTGATTCCAAGCGTTCTTCGAGTGAAGGTCTGGTTCTAACCTCGCTGTAAGCCAACGGTTCCATAACCATCCTTTCCTAAAAAAAAATACAACACAGTTCGTTCTAAATAACCTTATCCTTTCATAGCTGTAGTGAACGGCATTGTCAGGGTGCAAATAGTTACAATGCGAATTTCACACATTGTCTGTAACATACATATATATATGTATGTTAAAGACTTGATGATAAATTATTTTGAAGCCGAGATCTTCAATTTGTCACTCAAAGATTCATAGGAAAATTATAAGTTGATTTGTGAGCGATGTATCATACAGAGTTAATAATATAAAATTTAATGTTGTGATACGTTGGTATGCTGTTGGTTTTCTCAATTTTACAATTGAACTCTTCTTGTGGTATTCTTTAGCTTACTCACTTCTTCATCAGTTGATGTATTCTCAAAATGCACTGTGATATATTCATTTTCTAAGTTATTTTTTGGTATTTATCACCGTCTCATCAAAGTATAACCATTTGCAGTCATAAATGCATTCAGACGACGACAAAAGTCTAGTATATTCTATTATAGTCAAAATATTACATCAAAATCGTCGAGAGCATGTGCCAACTCTCCGGGTCCATGACGAGGAGTAGAAGCAGGAGGCGTACGACCCTGAGCAACGCTAGCAATGGCTCCGACTGCAGCGCAGACAGCTCGTAGAACATAGTCTCTGTTCGCTTTAGCGGCAGCTAGTTCCGGATGACGAACGTATACCTAAAACGAATACCAATATATAACATTCCCGTACTATTGACGAAGAATTTATAGCGAAATGTTCGTTACTTTAGAAGCAGTGAGCAACATTGTAGAATGTTTTTTGAGGACGGCTCGCGCCGAAGCGAGATCGTCTCTCATTTGGGAATCCTTCAATTCCATTTGACGCTTGGCAGCTTGATTCATCAACTCGTCTAAAAAACGAAATAATACCAATTAGTAGAACAAAAACACTCGTGATCAAAAATACAACCACTCGGCCACTTACTTGCATTTCTGCCGAACTGTTTAATATTTTCAATGAGTTCGCCTTGAGATGAAGCGTTTTTCAGATTATCGAGATCGTTCTCGACCTGAAATCAAACACAATGTTAGTAAAAAAAAAACAAAATATTATTCAATCTGGTTACGTACGACTCTTACCACACGTAAGCTTTTAAGCAGTAGATGCACGTCGACCATATCGGCCAACACGAGTAAATGGGTCACCGCAGAGAGCAAGTTTCGAGCTGCTCGTACCATAGCTCCTCTTTTGGATGATGCGCATGGCTCTTCAGAGAACTCTCTGGCGGCCAAAGACATTGCAGTTCCTATAGAAACAATACACGGTTGTGATGCGACGCTTAATTGTAATGTACAAAATTAATCACCGATTAATTTACCAGTCTTTCTGACGTCTTCGACGGCGGCGAGCATCTCCTGGGTGATATCTGGATTTTCATACGCGATGATTTCTCCCTTTTCTATAAAATTTTCGGTCGCTTTTTCGACGGTTCCGACGAGAGCACTCGCTCTTTTAGATTTACCTAAGATGATACGTTTCATATTAGTAAATCGACTTATTTTGATGTAATTTTTAATGAAACAAATTTGAAAAATCATACCTTTCTTTTTTTTACTAGGACCCTTAGTGTTGACGAGAGTCGTCACTTGCAGAACCAAAGGTTCCAACGTTTTTTCGACAGACATTGTTTTGATTTCTAAATTTTTCGGATCCCATTTTAACGACAAGGTCCCAAAATCGGACATCTTCGATATTGTTTATTTTTGACGGTGTATCTGAAAATAACAATCAATCCATTAATAAAATGCATTTAAATTTAAATTGAAGTTAATGTATGGTCGTATGAAATAATAAATAAAAAACTTTCGAGATTTTAATGTACATGAATCAAAATTGAAAGGTTAAGTTAAGTTGGAAAAAAACAAATAAAATCAAAATTTTTAAACTAAACTCCAGTACATTGCCCGTTGACGATCAACTCATGTTTATTGTTGACATGTGAGTGGGCTAACAATAGCGATAACAATGATTTATGGTAAAATAATTATTCAAAAAAAGTGTGTTAAGTGCTCTTGACGAACGACAGGTTTAAAGTTTTTGAATATATGTAGTACTAGAATATTGCCCGTTGACGATCAACTCGTGTTTATTGTTGACATATGAGTGGGCTAACAATGGTTTATGGTAAAATAATAATTCACAAAAAGTGTGTTGAGTGTTCTTGACGGACGACAGACTTAAATAATTTATATATATATATTTATTTATAGTATTATAGATTTATAATTATTTTATTATTATATAAATTAATAATATTTATATAAGATATTATTATTTCTTTATTATTAATAATATAATTCGAATAATAACTGATATATTGATAAAATTTATTAAAAGTTTTTGAATATATGTAGTACTAGAGTATTGCCCGTGGACGATTAATAGGTGTTCATTATTGACGTATGAGTGGGCCAAGAAAATAAAATACACAAACAAAAAAATATTAATTTTCAATGAAAACACAATAAGTGTGTGGATCGTTGATACTCTTGAAACAATTTAACAAAAAGTTTAACTTCCGCGACAACTACAAGACAACGTATTCGATTCAAAATGCTTTTCTAGTGAATATTTGACAGGAATCGTTACTAAGAAAATTATAATATACATACACCGAAACTATGAGTCAAAGCGTGCGATGCGAACATACGACGAATTCTATTTCAAATTTAGGTAAGATACGCTTCTGAATTGATCAATTGAGACCGCACCCAGAGATGAATAACCCAAATGTGTTCACACCACAACAGAACAATCAAAAAACATTAAGAATGGAAAAAAATTACACATAGAATCGTACCACCTGTGGAAAAGGAGTTTACGATTACAATAGAGGTGAATAGAATGTGAAATTCAAGTGTCAGGTTAATGCGATGCGTCACTAGCACTAGGTATGTGACAGATAACAAAAGGGAGGGGTGTGACTCACCGCGAAAGTGGGGGGCGTAGCCTCGAGGGGGCGAATTGGGGCTTAGCAGGAGCCACGCGAACGACTTCTGTGAAGATTCACAACTTATTTTAGCACCGTTTCGATTGTTGTTTAGTGAAAAAAATTGGAGTTTAAGCCCACCATTGACGACAGCAGCCGCTATTGACGGTAGTAGCGAACTAGCGGTAGCTGAAGCACTGTTGCCAACTTAAATATTTACGGCCATAAACAAGAAAAACACACGCTTTGCACAATTTTTGAATCGATTTTATTGCTTTTGTTGGTTGTTTAGACGCTCGGGCGATAAATCTTAAGCGAAGGTCTGTGATTTCAAAAGGTTTTATTGACTCTAAATATCGTTATTGGCATGATTTTAATGTTATTAAATCCCGATCGGCCGTCCTCTTCTAAGAATTTACCAATTTATCTAACTTTTATTATGTGATAATTCCACAAAATTGGCACAATCCAAAATATTCATCTTGCCTACCAAATCATTGTCCGTTCCTTCTATCTCTTCTTCCCCTACCTCTAGAAGGCAAATGGGAAAAGACTTATGAGTATGTATATGTATTTCCCTTTATGTCGCTATGACAGACGATACAATGTTTAACAAATTAATAGTAAATAGACAATGACTATTCACTATTAATTTGTTTTTTTTTTTTGTAGAATTTAACAGATCCGGATCCAGCCTGGCTGTCGCCAAAGACAGAAATGGAGGGAAGGGGATCTGTCAAATTCTATACAAAAAAAACCACTGAGCCGGCGCCAACAAGGCCGCCGCAAGCACGAAGCTAAGCTTTTAATATCAAGTACGCCACTTTCGGAAGAAGATTGATTATTAAAAATTGCAAAGCTATTTTGACATGTTTAAAATTTATGAATATGTTTAATGTTGAGAGTTAATATGACATTCTCGTTTGCGTGTTTGTATCGTTTCGTTTTATGCGACTAATAACATCGCTGGTTTTGTTGAACTAGGGCAGTTTTACAATGGCGATTTTTGTCGCACGAACCGTCAATTTGTATGGGCTTGCATAGAAACCCTTACAAATTTACATTTCGTACGACAAAAATCAACCAGTGTGAAACCGCTCTCACATAAATATTCCAATTCTAATATGTCCTCAATAATTATCAACAAATAACCTAATTGTCGATGTTCAATTCAAAATCATTACCATTCCCCCGAAATAATCATTAATTGAATGCATTTACAGCATAAGCGGGTCGGTGCTACTGATTTTTAGTAGACTCGAGTAAAGAAGGCACTAAAGTTACAACCCCAATACAGTCTAATATTACAATAACATTGAAAAGGTTAGGTTTGGTCTGTTTGATTATTCCGTTTCCCCACTCTCTTCTTTTTGCTCTATGAAATTAATAAATGTTTTCGTAATGGTTTAGCTGATTTCTTACAAAAAAATACCCTAAATTAATGGATCAATATTTTCATTACTTATCAATCGATGTTTATTGCGACAAAGTTATTGACCAAAAAGATTATAGCCGCAAACAAGATATCTATGCACCTAACTCTTTGACAACGATAACTTATAACGGCGATAGCGGCGACATAAAAACAGTTTACTTGAATAGTTTAATTTCGATAGCAAAATATTCATATGTATATGTGTTATCAAAATCACTTAATTTCACTTTTCTCAGCATAACACTGGCGAGCACACGAGATCGTGGCGCACAACGTTAAAGAATTGATTGAATATTATAAGCTCGCTCAAGGACAGAGGCTAGCTGAATTAAAACTTAATTGAACCAATGAGCTTTGGCGATCGAATACAAACCGAAATGAAATCATACTAGCAACGTCAAAATAGCAATGACACGAAAAATAATTTGTATTTAAAATGACGACAATACAACCCGCTCCTTTTCCAAATGATTGCATTTGTGCTATGAACACGTAGTTCTAATAAAAATAAACTAAAATACACTTGTGAGAAATTTGAAAGCAAAACAAAAAAAAATCCATCTAAATGCCATTGAACCTGTCCAACGGAAGCGATGAGGCACGACAAGAAAAAGTAGGACAAAAACAAACGTAACCAAACGGAACGTTGAATTTATGCATTTTCAACGCAAATTAATATTGTAATTTTTATTTTAGAAAATACGCGATTTCGTCAGCACGAAATATGCAATGAATCAAGCGCGCCAATCGTGCGAAAAACGTGGATCTTTCGAACCGGAAATAAAAATCGATATCTGCAAGTCGAATATCTGAGACGAGCTCGTTTGTGTCCCTTGGTTTGAATATTTTTCAAAAAAAATATTTATCGTGGACTGATTTTCTTTGCTCGTTTCGTTTAATTGAAGTCATAGATCTCCCGGTCGCACGGTACTTTCAACGGTGCCAGTGCCTCTCAAACTGTCCAAAGCCGCTATCGAAACCTTTCACATTTCTACGTGTTGCACTGCACTATTTACTCCATTGATAATGAATGGTTTGCTGTGGTATTGAACACGATATGCGAACGACAATGGCTTGTTTGTACGACGATAACGCTTCTATACTAACACACGACTTTCATTCGAAAATTCAAAGCGAACGACAGTATAAAAATCATAAGTCGATAAAGGCCCTCACAAACCCGAGCGGATTCGCTGCGTCAAGTTGGCGTCCTCTATCGTCGTTGATTCGCATCAATGCGAATTCTATCGGTGCGAATGGGACGTCAGTTTGACGCAGCGAATCCGCTAGGGTTTGTGAGAGCCTTAAAGGCGCTCACACACCTTAGCGAAATCGCTGCGTCAAACTTTCGCCCCCATCGTCGTCCCATTCGCACCGATATAATTCGCGTTGGTGCGAATCAACGACGATAGAGGGCGTCAGTTTGACGCAGCGATTTCGCTAAGGTGTGCGAACGCCTTACGAGCCATCAACTAAACACGTTTGTGAATGACCGAGTGAAAGCAATATTTTTACTATCCCGGTGTGAATCATCGACAGAATCCAACCGATGCTATCGATTCCCAAAATTTCGCACACAAAAAGGTCCGCATCGATATAATTCGCATTGGTGCGAATCAACGACGATAGAGGGCGTCAGTTTGACGCAGCGATTTCGCGAAGGTGTGCGAGCGCCTTAAGAGCCATCAACTAAACACGTTTGTGAATGACCCGAGTGAAAGCAATATTTTCACTATCCCGGTGTAAATCATCGACAGAATCCAACCGATGCTATCGATTGCCAAAATTTCGCCCACAAAAAGGTCCGAACATTTCGATTGGGAAGCTTAGAAATTGTACAACAACAAAAAAATCAACATAATCCACATTCCTTTTTGTATTACTCTCACGCGAATTTAACATTTGGATATAGATAGATACGTGGAATTTTTCAAAATTATAATACACCGTCAAATAGGAAACTTGGTCGACGCCGCGGCCGCGGCGAGATATTACAGTAAAAAATGGCGATTTTGATCAAAATTCTATATATAGCCGTTCAATAATAGCAATCGAAGAAAGTAAGTAGCCTGTGTGGACTCCAAAAATTCAATACTCACTTGACCTTGACCCAACGAACGTTCTCGCGAGCGAAAAAAGCTTCATCTCAAATATATTCATGCACGTAACGCGATCGATTGCGAGAATTCAAACCCACGTAGAAACAAGCGCACGTAAAGCCTGGAACAGACGGTGGCGACAAAATGTGCCAAATTGTCGAAATTGTTATTGAAATAATTAATGTGCCGGCAGTATGTTTTTCGCGTGTTGACGCTTCGATCCCTACCGTCTTTTCAACGTGTTGACACTTGTTGAGAGGCAACAAGTAGTTTCAACATTTTAACGTACATACGCACCAACAACACGTTGCCGAAACTATAGTTAGTTTTGTTGTTGTTTTTTTTTTTTTTTTTTTTTTGTGTATGGACACGTGCAAGTGTTGGTCCATGTTTCACACTCATGAAACTGTTCCTTCGGCACGCAGACACATTTCGTCTCTGTCTACCGCAAGCTTTATATTTTTAAACGTTCACTTTTGAAGAATCGAACTCGGAATATTCCAGAATGTTCCAAAATTTGTGACGAAAATAAAAATGCAGTTTGGTAATGTTGTATGTCCTTTCAAGGAATTGAACACTTAAAAAGTGGTAATGGGAATTTGGCAATTTAAAATGGTGTGTTTGAAATGTATTGTCAGCGGCCTCGGATTCGTCAGTAATAACGGAACGTTGCAGTGGTTCGGTCGCCTCGTGCCATTCGCCATCTTCCGCGACATTCTACGCACTTCCATTACGCCCAGTATTCGCCATTAGACCGTTTTTACATTCGCAATTGAAAGATGAGGGAAATAGTCCATTTGCAAGTGGGCCAGTGCGGAAATCAGATCGGATCCAAGGTGAGAAAACGTGTTCGGCGCAACATCCCAACATCCCAACGGCACGAGGCTATTTATATATCTGTTTTTGTCGTTACGTGTGCCGACTCTCCGACTCTCAACTCCGACGACCTACTTCGTCGTGTTTTCATCTGCACGCGTACGCATACTGCAGACCCGGCTTTACATTATTCAACCGATACAATTTTTGCTTTTTTTTTTTTTTTTTTTTTTTTTTTTTTTTTAACGGTCGATTATCTCATTGGTGAGTAATCTATCGCAATCTAAGTTTTGAGGTGCGCGCCCTAGTGGAAACTCACTTTATACGACGATAGAGAGCGCGCGCGTCGAACACGCGCGATTTATTACTATAAAAAATTATCATTTTAATAAATAATAAAAAAAAAATTTTTCCTTTGCCCTAAGGAATTATCATTTCTATCTAGGATGTTGAACGTATGTAGGGCCATGCACTGTGTATCTATTGTTATTTTCAGGCTCAAGGTCAATCTTGGAAAATTTACGTCGATCGCATTACCTATGTAGGATGTGTATGCGGAAAAAAAATCGAATCCCACATTGTTTGTGCCGCCGGCATGAAAATAATATTGTCTCATGCTGTCCGTACATGTCCACGCACGCCACTGTGCTTCAAAAAAAAAAAAAAATTGAATCGTTACTTTTAAGAATCGCCGCACGCCACTGGAATAAGCGAATCTACGGATCATTGAACATGATCCAATCCGACTATTCTCAACCCTATTTGGCTCGGCATTGACACTATTAGTTTTGTGTAATAAAATAATCGATGGACAATTTTAATTACATCAAGCTTGAGAACCGCACGTACTTCGTTTTTCGTGTACGCTGCATCATTTCGTTAATAAGATAAGGCATGAAGATAGGCCTCATTGCTATTTTCGTAATGTGTCGAATGCATTGCCTAATTATTGAATGTAAAAAAAAGCGTGTGCTTTAAATTACCCAATTTGTCAATCAATTGCCCTATTTACTTTATAGGATAATACCAGAAAATTGGATTTTTTTTTTTTATCAACTATGTAACAGATTGACCTATTCAGCGCCCACCAAAAAAGTAGCAGCGCCCCCCACAATTGAACTAGTTAACTGAAACGCCCCCGTTAATAAGCCAATAATCCAACCTCAGTGTGGAGAAAGTTATTTTTCATACTACAGATCTTGGGACGTCGATGAAAGTAGTCCAGTTTGAATCTGACATCATTATTTTTGGGCCCCGTGCTCTACTTCAAGCGCTCGTCAACACAATGGTCATACTACATCTTATCTCAATTTGCATACATAATTAGTTCAGTTTATACTCCATTGCCGCCAAATCAATTTAAAGTTAACATGCAAATTTTATTTATTCAATTGTTGCAAATCGTTTCTGAAACTGTGGTGGGCGCTTATGTAAATAATAAAATCGACCACATGTCCCCATTTTATTGTCACTTATTACAAGCGAATGTAAAAGTAATTTCGACGAAACTTGCCCTATTTAGGCCTACAAATGTAAATTTTATTGCACCGCGATTAAAGTACAATAAAATGGCCCTATTGAACTTTGTTCAACTGATGCCATAGTAAAAATATAACAATAGCAACGAAACACCATTGGAATTTTGCAATGTGTATAATGCCGATGCTGATTTTATTCTTTGTTTCAAAATGGACTATTCTTTTTGTTTAGTTTTGGGAGATCATATCCGACGAGCATGGAATTGATCCCAATGGATATTACAACGGAGATAATGATCTTCAGTTGGAGAGGATCAACGTTTATTACACGGAAGCGAATGGAGGTAAAATTAGTCCATTTTTAGATACAATAAATACAATGTATTTAGAAATGGAAGGTATTAAATCTGTTTTAAATTTTAGGCAAATACGTGCCCAGAGCCATTTTAGTCGACTTGGAACCCGGCACAATGGATGCAGCAAAATCGGGTCCATTCGGGAAACTGTTCAGACCGGATAATTTTGTATTCGGACAGAGCGGAGCTGGTTAATATAATAATATTTAAAAAATATACGTATATGTGAGAGCTAGATGATGAACTTTATTTTCGTTCTACAGGAAACAATTGGGCTAAAGGTCACTATACCGAAGGTGCTGAATTGATCGAATCGGTCATGGACATCATGAGGAAAGAGTCCGAAAGTTGTGATTGTTTACAAGGTAAATTATAACGTTTCTTATGGGTTATGAAATTTATAGAGCCATGGATATTAACTATATGTAATTTTCAGGATTCCAAATAGCCCACTCTTTGGGTGGTGGAACTGGTTCCGGAATGGGAACTTTGCTTCTCAGCAAGATTAGAGAGGAATACCCCGATAGAATCATAAACACATTCTCAATATTTCCATCGCCCAAGGTAAGTCACGCCAAATCGAATTTGAATTGTACATGCGTATAAAGATATTAATTCAATTTTCGTTTCAGGTTTCAGACACAGTAGTAGAACCGTACAATGCGACGCTTTCCGTACATCAATTAGTGGAAAACACCGATGAGACGTTTTGCATCGACAACGAAGCTCTATATGATATTTGTTTCAGAACGTTGAAATTAGCTTCACCAACATACGGGGATTTGAATCACCTCGTTTCAGTAAGTAGCTTAAATGGTTTTTTTTTGTCATTATGTAAAGATTTGCATACAAGTTTCAACGCACGCTGTATATGTATGTATTACTAATATGTTTACGAAATTTGCAGATGTGTATGTCGGGAGTCACAACATGTCTACGATTCCCGGGTCAATTAAACGCTGATTTAAGAAAATTAGCCGTCAATATGGTTCCATTCCCTAGACTTCACTTTTTCATGCCAGGTTAATATATTTACATGAACCCAAATTTCTAACGTAATGTTAGAAGGGTTCAAATTGAAAAATATCGAAATTAACATTCTGCATAACTAATCGCTTGTTTATAATCTTAAGGTTTTGCCCCATTAACGGCAAGGGGACTCCAGCAATATAGAGCGTTAACAATTCCAGAATTGACGTATCAAGTAAGCAAAAACTATCATACACAGTATTCTTCCGGTTTTTTTTGTTTTCATAGATCTTTTACTAAATCGTGTTTGATTTTTAGATGTTTGACGCAAAAAATATGATGACGGCCTGTGATCCCAGGCACGGTAGATATCTCACCGTTGCAACGATATTCCGCGGTCAAATGTCGATGAAAGAAGTCGACACGCAAATGCTCAATGTTCAAAATAAAAATTCTGGGTAAACTTAATAATATTTAAAATGTAAATAATATCCTCTAGGCACATTGATTAATAAGTACTTATATTTGACGCGTTTTAGATATTTCGTTGAGTGGATTCCAAACAATGTTAAGGTTGCTGTATGTGACATTCCTCCTCGTGGCTTAAAAATGTCAGCAACGTTCATTGGCAACAGCACTGCCATACAAGAAATATTCAAACGGATATCTGAACAATTCAACGCTATGTTCAGAAGGAAGGTAAATGGCTTTTCTTTACTAATATGTGATTAAGATACAAACAATGGCACCATAATAGAATAAATAAACCTGCACATGTTGAATGCAGCTAATTGATAAATTTAAAGTATCTACAATTTGATTCTCAAATCTGTTTGAATATAACTCTAGTTGTTTTTGGAACTAAATTAAAGTAAATAAAGAGACATGTCTGTTTTTATAGGGTGCACGTCAATCTGTTGGTCTGCCTCTGCTCGTGCTCGTCCTCGTGGCAGGGTGGGGATGAGCCTTCGTTATAGAAAAGAACTGTAATTTAATTCGAATCAATTTTTTTAAGGCTTTCCTTCACTGGTATACTAAAGAAGGCATGGATGAAATGGAATTCACCGAAGCCGAGAGCAACATGAACGATTTAGTTTCCGAGTATCAACAATATCAGGTATATTATTATATATATTTTTTTACATTGTGTAGAAATACTTTTAGCGTCAACGTTATACGTGGATTTGATTTATAGGACGCACCATGAGACTATGACGAACAATTCGAAGAAGAAGAGTACATCGAAGAGGGTGCATAAAATGGCTTAGCAGATACGACTATGTATAATTAATGTATTGTAATTATCCTTTAGTTTTACTGCTTAAGAAATCAAATAAATACACTAACATTTTTTAAATATTGCTTATTAATATTATTAAATACCTTCCAATAGTAAAAAAATTACAATATAAAAATTATTTTTCATTGGAAGCCATAGATTTAAACTCGTCGTACGATATGAAACCGTCTTTGTTGAAATCGATCGTGTTCAACGCTTGATCGGCCACTTTTGCGAGATCTTCATCCGTGTGAATTACATCTTGTCCTTTATCTTCGCCCGCTTCATCTGCGAAGTGTAAACATCTGATAAATAGCGCAATTTAAAATCATTGAAAATGCAAAATATCGATCAATTATAATATACAGACGGACAATTCGATGACGCAAGCACGTACTATAATAAAACGATCAACATTCAATAATAAAAAGCAATACTATAACATCATGCACATAACAAAGGATAATCTAGATATAAAATGAAAATTGATTAATTGAAAATGTATTATGTATTAATAAATGTTAATGTCTCTTCGATTTCTTCTTCTTTTTGACTGCTTTTTCGGATGCATCGGCTACTTCTTCGGGTTCTTGCGCATTCCGCACCATCAAATTGTACTCGTACCAATCAACGTAACCGTCTAAATCCAAATCGGATTCGGTCAATATGTTGTCAACGAGATCGGCGAGTGTCTCGTCCGTCATCGGAGTGTTCTCTTTCTCTTCTTCACCTAATTACATATATAATATGAAAATTTTATTCAATCTATCAAAAAGATATTTTAGAAAAGCACAAGTGTCCGTAGTTTAACACTTTGTAGTAACTCACCACTTAAGCGAAATCGAAAGGCATTATTTTTTCACGCTATCCATCGTCCTCGTTAAACAAAACCAATACGGTTAAATCGATGAAAAACACAGAAAGCTTAATAATTTGAGGTATGCAAAATGAATATGTACATCAAAATTTTTTTAACAATCGCTTAATATAATTGAATTCCTTCAAATTTTCAATTGTAAGACAAAACAATAAATAAAATATGTATTTTATGATTGATTGTGAATCACAGTAATATACTCTTCATACGTTATGAAACCATCTTCGTTTAAATCGGCCTTTTTCAGCGTAAAATCAACATCCCTCTCGATATGCTCCTCGGTTAGAATCACTTCTTTTTTAACTACTCCATCGTCTTCTGTGAAGTAGAAACATGGTTTGCGGATAAATGGCGCACAGTTGAAAATCTTCAGTGTGCAAATAAATTAATGAAAAAAGTGAAGTGTTTCTTTCAGTTTATTTAAGAACGTTGACGTTTTAACAAAAAAAAATTAGCGATGCTTCAAGAGAATACATTCATCCGTAAAATGTTAAACACTAAATATAATGTAAAGTGTTAAAAACAGTTGATCCAAAAAATCATAAAATGTATGAAATTATAGAATGACTGGCCGTGTAATAAAGATTTGAATTAAAATTTTGTCTACCGATCAGTTCATGTTCACAATGAGATATATTAGTTATAAATATTACATTCCCAAATGTATACAAACAATATGTAAATGAATATAAAAAAAAATGTTAAAAAGAGTTAAAAATTTGTGACGATTAATCAGATCTATGAACAATAGGAATGTTATTTTTAATATGCTATGAATAAATTCATAATTTACTACTAAATCATTTTTTTATTAATGTTACAGCCAATGTGTGTATATTACAGTTTATCAATAATCAATTCATCTGAAATATGCAAGTTTACTGCTAAACATTGACTATAACATTTACACATAACTGACATAACACATACATATTCAGTCTTAGAAATTACAAATTTAATAATATATTGTTTTGAACACAAAAGTAAAAACTAGAATTTAAATAATTTGGCAAATTCTTTTAATGCAACAAGAAAATATATTTTTTTCCATTAAAGATTTTTTTGAGAGAATAAATAGTTCAAGATGCAAAGTTTATATCTACAGATAAATTTTTGTGAATGTGCACTTCGAACTGAGCAACGTAAATTTGACAATTTTTCAATTTATTTAATTACTATATTGCCATATATGAGATAATAAGATAATTTTACACCAAATGGTTTCAACATAATAAAACAAAAAAAAATCTTAATAAATCAACAACACCTACATACATACATACTTTTACATCTAAAGATATAAACATGTTACAAAAAAATTCCAATATTAATTTACACAACCGTTCTGCCTGTAAAATAAAAAAAGTAGATGTAAAATTTCGAATATCAGATACCGATAAATAAATTAATACATAATTTGAAAATAAAAATAAAAATCGATAGTTTTACGTATTTTATCGGGGATTTACTTGATTTGATACACAGAACTCTAAATAAAATCGTTCATGAAACTCCAAAAGTTTCAAGACCCCTTTATGTTGTAAAATACATATGTACATACAAAAAAAATAAACGATAAAAATCGCAAAGTGTACACTTCATATCATTTACGGAAAAATAATTATCTCAACTATAAATGGAATCAATCTTAAAAATAGACATTGTTTGGGCAGCGATTACAACCTCATAAACGTATATAAAAAAAAAAAATGCCTGCATATTTGAGTATTAATAACTCTGCCACATTCTTGTAAGGAAAGTGTCATCTGGGGAGGTTTCAGCGAGAGGTGTAAAGAATGCAGATCGTCAACTACTTTCTCTTTAAAACTTCCCCAGACGACACGACACTAATTAAACTCTTCATACGTGATTCACACACCCGCTCACAAAATTTACTAATATGTACACATCGAGAAACAGTTGATCACATTTTATAAATTGAGTTTGCAATCAGATCGACGACTAGTTCTTTGCGGTTTGTTGAGCTTGAGCCTTTTGTTGCGCCCGCACGAATTCTGGATAATCTATATAACCGTCTTTGTTCCCGTCGTCCATATTTAGGATCGGATCAATCAAACCGACCAGCTCTTCGTCGGCAAAGATTTTCTCTTCTACTTGATTCGGTTGTTTAACTTCGCTTTCGTGATCGTGTTTGGATCCTTGTTCTGATTGTGAGAATGTAAAACCAAATCCGAGACATTTTCACACACCCGAGTTCAATGAAGTGATACATTTTAATTATAGTAATGATACACATTAATCGATTCATACAAACATTACATAGGATGGGTCCATACATTACCGAAATTCCAAGATTACACGGTTTAGTGGAAGTGGGGCGAGGTTCGAAAGCGGGAAAATCAGCCGATTTACGTTTCCGCACCACGAATCGGATTGCAATAAAGAAAAACAACACTCATAAATAACACGAAAGCAAAAAAAAAAGACACCAGTTTAAATACATAAACCACAACCACAAATATTCACAAACAGCAAATTTCTATTGATAAAATTTCTCTGATAAAATGACAATATAATTATAGAATGGCTAAGAAAGTAATTCAAAGAATCTTTTTGTTTTTAGTTCAGGATCTATTTCTTAACTACAGTAGTTCGCTGGTTTTTCTGGATTGGTTCAAAACCAGTTTTCATATCAGCTGCATCATTGAATAGTAAAATTAGCCTGTTTGGTAGCATATCTTAAATTCAATTCTTGTTAAAAGCTAAACCAGTTTAATTGATAAACCGAGTCTCACACGCTATATATTTATGTATGTATAATAATAACCTTTGAACTATTCTTAGCCAATACTAAATATATTTCATATTATATATATCCAATGCAAATTAAACGTTTCTTACCGTGCCAATGAATCAACGATTTGATCAGTTCGCATCCATCTAATTTATTATTGTTGTCGGCGTCGTGCATTTTGAAATAATGAAATTGCAACTCCTGCTCGGACATTTTACTAGTGTCGATTGGAACGTCCATGTGCTCTTGGATATGTCTGTGAAAAAAATTCAATAACACATTAGTGGCACCGAAGACGATTCAAATTTTTGCCATGCGAAATTGAACACTCACTGTTTTTCGTGCTCAATATTCCCAGGATTCAAAATCTGAGGGTTGTGATGACCTGACTGATGACCTTGATGTTGGTGCATTTCTAAAATAATAAAAAACTATTATACCGTAACATTTTTCACAACAACGTACAGTTAATTTGCTGCAAAGTGAAAACGAGCATTTGAATAATTTATTCTTCATACTTAAAAATACTCTTTTGTGATTTATATATGTACATAAATGTAAATTACGTTGTTGAGGCATTTGTTGCTGTGGAGGCATTTGTTGCTGTGGAATCATTTGTTGCTGATGAATCTGTTGTTGTTGTTGGGGCATTTGTTGCTGCTGTTGGGGCATTTGTTGCTGCTGTTGGGGCATTTGTTGCTGTTGCTGAGGCATTTGTTGCTGTTGTTGATACTGTGGCTGCACGGGAACCTATAATAATATAACAATGTTAAGCTTCATTCAACATAACATACATACATATATTCTTGATAGAAGATAAAATTGCCGTTAATTTTTTTTTTTGCATTGAATGTGGAAAGCAATACTTTATCTACATATACTATGTATGTATGTAGCTACATAGCATAGAATGATAAAGTAAAAAATGCATATCGTTGTTAAGCTGATAAAATCTCCAATGTGCAAATCAATGCAGAAAACTATGTTTCAAATCGCACAGTGATGTTTTTTCCGGGTGGAGTTGATATTATTTATTTATTTTTCAGATTATATCTTAGGATGTGTGGTTACTACCCATACTTGTACCCTAGTAAATTTATTCTGGGCAACGTCACATGTTTCTCCTATATCGTGGATTCATTTGGAATCATCGAGTGCTGGAGAGGATTGGCTTGTTTGTGCCGAATAATAACATTCGTTCACGAACACATCACCTACTCAGTGAGTCGTTAGTTAGGTCTAATGTATTCGCAGTTTCTCCCGTTACTAAAGGCTCTCAAGCTATTTAATGCCATAATTTTTCATCACTTATCTACGCCTTGCATCATATCTTAAACTTAATTTAGCTAAAATACTGAGCGAGAATGGTGATGATTATTTTTCAGTTCAGTTATGTTTATTTTTATAATAAAATTATTTAAAAATTTTAAATTTGTTCCATTTATGTTTTGTATTTTTATTTGATGTTTTAATTTATATGTATATCTATGTATGTATGTATGAATATTGATTGTATTTTGAGCTAAACACCTGTTAAAGTAAAATTATAAAATGATAAATGCTGAAAAGTCTGCATTTATATAGGTATATACATATGTATGTATGAACATATACTAAATTGTCGTAAATTAATAGGGCTAAAAACAGCCGTAACTATGGATAATATAAATAATAATTGAAATGTTCAATGAAAACTATCAAGTCATTATATATAGTCGAAATATGTATTAAAACTTTTCTTTGCTTGAGCATTACTTTCTTTTCGCTCAACGTCAACATCGACGGAAAACCACTGGAGAGAAACTGTCCATCATTACTTCAGTATGATGGACAGTTTAACAGGACAAAAAGTGAACAGGCAATACTTTTGATATCAAATACATTAGTTTAAGCAAAAGATACCTGATGGTGCTGAACCGGTACTTGATGTTGCTGTTGAATCGGCACATGTTGCTGCGGCTGAAATGCAAAAAAAAAATGAGTAAACAAAGTCCAATAAAATCATTGAGAAATAAAATATTTACCTGGTAGTGTTGCGGTGGAACTCCAGGAGCCACTCTCTGACCGAGAATGGCTACGAATAAATGTGCAAATAGTATCAGGGCGAATTCGACATTCATTGTGATGGTGTTATCTAAAAATATGCATAAAATTATATCATTAGTCTTTACACCGAAATTAGTATGAAGAAATATGAACATACGGTGAATATAATATTTCGATTTGACATGTCAAACTATAACTACTGATGAGTGTTATGTAAATTGGTGAATGTGGTGAAGTCTGAATGAAATACGAACCTCCTTTCGGGAACAAAATGTTATATCGAGAGTGTATTTGCAAATGAAATATTTTGTAAACAGATGCAACTGGCACCGCCACTGACACACGTGGACGTCAGGTGAGACAGGTACACGTCACCTGCATTCGTCTCGCTCTAACGCAATGCAATCCTAGCAAGAGTGACTGAAACGGCAAATGACAGCCAGATATCAGTGTTGCAAGTGTAAAAATATGCTGTTGTAAAGAAAAAAAATAATTTTCAGGTTTTTTGGAGAAAGTGGTAGTTTAGATATAAAGTAAAGAACTCGGCAGTTGGCACTTCAATTTTAATTCTAAAATATAGACAACGTACAAATTGTTTAAGGCTTGGTTTCGCAAGTGGCCACGGCCTGGCCGACTTGACCGTTGTGGCCGCGGCTGCATTCCAAGTATCTGTCAAATTATATACAAAAAAACCAAATGTCTTATACAAACACGGCTATGCGAGCCCCATAGAAGTCTATAAGTTCCTCAGATCATTAAAAACAGGAAAGGCCCCGAGCCCTGATAATATAACGATCAGATCGCTTACAGCTCAGTTTACGATCAAATCAGCTTACAGATCGAAGCCAGTTATTATATTTTTGTGACTAGGTATTGCTTTAAGGATTATAATATTACAATATTATGATGATACGAAATATTTTAAAGGCCGAAAAAAATAAAAAAACGAAATCTCGTTCAAGAGTAAACTGCCACTTCCGGTTAGCGGATATTGACCATATCTCTTACACCTTACGTGAAAATAATAGATAATAACAATAAGTTAAAAAGTACACCGACACAGCATAGACATTTTCCAAAAATCATGAAAACGTTATCAGGGGATGATACCTGATACAAAGCAGTCAAGATCTCGAGGTTAGTCTAATTAATTGATGCTGCAGAAATGAAATGATATTCGCAATTAAAACAATACGAAGGCAATGGACAATAGTGAACTTCCATTGGTGGTTCTTAAGTTATGGACCATTTTGTATTTGGATATGATTGGAAAATTAACTGAATAATTTTAATGAATTTAAAAATAATGTTTTATTTCATCCCTGGTTATAATTTGACTGAAATGATTAAAATCAATAAAAGAAAATTATTTTAAAGCGATGGTTTATTTCGTAGGATTTTTTCATGTCAACAAAATAGAATTTAATTATAAAAAAATATATGAAAATGAAATACACAGCATCAACAATAACAAAAAAATTATATTTCAACAATAATCACAAATATAAAGACAGTACCCAATTTCAAATCCGTTTTTATTTACACAATATAAACAGATGCGAGTATATTTAAAAACAAAAATGAAACATTGACGTACATATATTTATCTCCACAAACTCTATAACTGCTACGTGAACATTTTATTCTACATTTTTCACTAATAATTTATTTATTGTCAACGTATGAGAATACATTACAACAAAAAAATTTCCATGCAGGCCCGGGATAAAATAATATAAATAAATTTGGATAAAATTAATCGTTATAAACAAAATCGAATAAAAATAACAATATAATATACGTTTAAAACTTCATTCCGTAAAATTACAATTAAAAACATAAATTTTAACGCAACATTTCTTTAAAAATTCACATAGCACTAAGTTTAAATACAGTAAGCTAATAATATCACAGAAATGTGTGTTTTGTTTTTGAACGTGCACAAACTTTATTTGGTCTTGAATGGCAATAAGTATATATTGTATATAAATATGTCAATCAATAACAATATGATACAAATTGCAAACGAGGTAACGGCGCGAATAAATTTAAAGAATAAATATTATTCATACATATCTTACATTTTATAACTTTTATTGCTGTATTAAATGAACGATTAGCTTAGAAATTCAACTATCACGTATAAATATTTCTCTATGATTAGGTATATAAGTTTGCAATAATTTTTATTTTATATATAACAATTTCTATGCATTCGCTACTTATTTCGATTTACTAAAAACAATAAATAAATAACATCGCTGAAAATAAACAATGCGTAAAATAATTTTACACACTGACCATTTTCAACATATCGGCACCTACGTATATATTAATCTAATGTGTGCATTAACTTTTAAGTATTTGTTAAGTAACCCATCTCTAATTGCGCGATGGGTTTCATTGATCACTAAACTTAATGCACTTTTGTGGATTGATTGTTTCGTCGGCATATCACCATCGCACTAGCAAACGATACTGATCGTTGACGGCTAGTCTCTTGATAGTTTCGTAGCCGAGGATAATGCTGAAGGAGAAACTGGCAGATTGAACTAGACGGGCCGAGATCCCTTTGGCGAAAATACCGTTTGCACCCTCTTCAGCCCACAATTCTCTAAAAGCAGTACGCATCGAATCCAAACGTTGAACCTAAAAACACATATCATTATAAAAAAGACGATAACTTAAAAAAAGGCTTTTATTTTCAGCGCCGTAGCGAAGATATAACTTTTTGTAAAAAAAACCGATCTTTTAATGATCATCTTTATGTATATACATAATTAACAGAATATTAAAATCAATTGATACGTACTTGCAATCTTGCCCTAATTATATCTAAAGGATTTGTTAATATTGTCGTAGTGAATCCTCCGAGAGTACCGGATACGCACTGAATGAATAGGTGAGAGTACCAATCGGGACAAACTTTAAGTAACTTTTCTAAACAAACATATATAATTTATTACATAATATCATTCACACATCCAAAGTATATGATGTTAGCGTTGAAATTCAATATACCTTGATACATGTGGTAGAAAACCCACCACAATGCAGAATTCGGAACGTAAGCTACCAAAGAGGCGAAATATCCACGATAGAATCCTCTGAATCCATCGTGCTCGTATATCTTGGACGCAATGTCGCACGTCAACCGTAGTTTTGATTGGCCTGGCACTAATTTTACGCCTAGCGGATTCAAACCCAACTGAAAAAAAGTCAAACACATTTAATAAGACTTCCAATTCATTAGAATCTAAAATATGGTATGATATTACATACTATGAGTATTGCCCGCTAACGATCAACGGTTGTTAATTATTTAACACTCGTTGATCTTCATCGAGTCATATTCTAGTTTTATATAGTAATAAGTTGTGGATAAGTTATAAAATATACTCACACCACCGTTTGTTTTGTTATTCGCTAAGCCCAACACCATCATGTGCTGACTGAGCACATCGAAAGGAACGATTATCGTTTGGCTCACTAAAGATGCACATCCACCGGCGACAAATGTCTAAAAACAAACGTTTTAAATGACGTCCACATTCAATTGCAACATGCGAACTTTTATAGTGCGATATTTAAGCACGCATACCTTTATTCGAAGATTGAAATCTCTCAGACCGAGCATGTGTCGGACACCTTCGTACGTGGAGATGTAAAATATTCCGGAAACAATTTGCGGCTGCAATTTACCAAATATAGGATAAACAGGATGATGATTGAAAAATCGGTGTTATTTTCAAAACTTATAATGAAAAATTAATCATTTAATTCTTTTTCTGATGAAATGATGGTTTTTGCCGAATGAGTAAATATTAATCTAAAAATTGAGACTTGAAAAAAATACATACTACATATAAGAGAAGTTCATACTATATTAATCTATGTATATTACTATACAAGCTTATTGCCCGTAGATAATCAACGCACGCTGAATTATCAATATCGTAAAGCGCTTTTATTATAGAGATCCTAAATTTTTTTTTTGGGGATGGTTTGGGGAGTTTGTCGGGGCTTGAGGGAGTACATGAAACAAAAACAAAAAAATAGAAAAAAGGGAATAGAAAATTAAAACAAAAAAAAAAACGAGAGTGGGAGTAGGGGACAGCGTTCCCACAAATTTTCCATACAACACTTGCTACATACTTACACACATACACACTTTAAACTCTTTATCAATATTAATTAATAATTAATTAATGATAACAATCAACCTAATAGTTTGTTAGCGCATTTTTCTCTACAACTTTGAAAGGTAAAAAAAAAAACATTAAAATATAGGTACATTTTATTCTCTTATTAAAATTTTCTTAAATTAAAATGATTTTTTTTCAACTGCTTATTTTGGCATTAATAATCATCCGTTTGGCAAAAACTACCATCTCATTAGAAATATGAAGGCGATTACATTGAAATGCTTTCTTTTTTATTTATCACCGTGGCGTTATTAGTTTCGGAGATATGCGTTTTTTAAAACGGGTATCGGTTTTTGATGCCCATACACAAAATACATACATATATTTACGCAAATTTTCTACCGTTTCCAATTTCACACAGTTGATTGAATCGAATATTTCTTTAAATGATACGTATACGATTTTGATATACTGAAAAATATTAAAACTCACTGAAGAAACCCAAAAACCACGATATAGAGCACCGACTCCACCACTTGCGTATATCTTTCTAGCCGCGTCAATCATACCAGAGTATGCATCTCTTCGTCTTTGTATTTGTAATTGAGTTTTGATTAGCGTCAGAGGATAAAGTGCACATCGAACTGCAATAGTTGAACAAACAATACATAGTTGAAAACAAATTTCGACCGGTACAAACTGAATACAACCAAAATTACCGGTGAAACTGCTTAACATCGACAGCGGAAAAAACTTTCTCTTGTCCATCATGTCCCATTCGATGGTCGTGATCAATTGCGGCGGAGGATTATCCACGGTCGCGGCTGCCATCGTGATCTTATTCACATGCCGATTTGCCAACGGACTGTTCAACGTGTTCACGATCATCCGTTATAAAATATCAAAGGTCTTTATAATAAAAAACAATAACAATAAACTAGAACGAAGATACGGCGGGTCTCTCATCTGAAAAATAACAAAAAAAATTGTTATATTAAGTAGAAAAATGCGGAATATTGTAGATAAGTTTGAGTACAACACAAACATATGTATGTATAGGCATGTACATATATACAAGCCGTTGAAAACGTGCCAAAAATTATGAAATGGACTGTAGTAAGTGATCACACATTGTAATATATCCATTTTTAATCATTTTGACACAGTACAAGATTTGTATTTAAATATGTAAATATTCAAATTACTGCAATATTATCCATTGACGATCAAAACGTGTTTATTATTGACGTGTTAGTCTGTTAAAATGTAATAGTTAAAATTTTAAATGAAAACTACAGAAGTGTGTTGAGCTTTCCTGAAGAGACAAACAGACTTACAGATGTAGTTTTATTTCCTTACGATAATCTTATTATTTTACTGCACTTTCAAACAATTTTTGTAATCAAAAAGAAATTGGAATGAAATATTTCGAATCATATCGAGCTTGCGTTTGTTATACTATGTATAACATTTTGATTCAATTAAAAATTTATTCAAATGCATGACACTTATTTTCTTGTAAATTTATTTCACAATATTGCGTAAGTACATATATTCTTAAGCAGGATAACTCAAAGTTTATAATAAGTGAAAGTCTACTCATTTCACAAATATGTAGTGATGAAAGAGTCGATTAATATGCATTTACAGTGAGTCATTTTTTAATGGTTGAATAAAATTGTACAAAGGTAAACTTTCGGCTACTGTTTGCATAATGCGAAAGTACGTCACACTAAAAAATTAAGATAACAATATAAATAGTGGGACAGATAATATTGAATGTGTGAGTGTAGTTAGGTTAAGGTCGCGGCCTTACTTTAAGGTTACGAGTTAGAGAGATCGAAAGCGAGGGCGCAGCGTCTCAACTGGACGTCAGGATGACAGGAGGGCGCAAAAAAGGTCCAGGACGCATTCAAAACCACGCCAAAATCGCAAAAAAGCACACAGTAGGCGACGAAATAACTCACAAGTCCCCCACTGACAGATGGCCCCTATGTACACACACACATACAAGTATTCACATGACGTACGCTCAAGACTATAACAACTATATACACGAGCATGACGATATATGTTTTGATAAATATACAAATTTTGAATAATAAACAAATATTGAATGTGAATAAGTTTTGCAAAATTTTACTATTCAATACAAAATGTTAATGTATTTTTTTATTGCTTCATTGTCATGCTATTAATTCTTGCTCAAAGCTCCCCTTCGCTTGTGACCGCGTCCAGCTTTACATCTTATGTGTCAAATTCTATTTAAAAAAAAGCGGGGTTGGCGTCAGTCAGGCCAACGTGACGCATTCGTGAAATAAAAATCCTTAGAGACTATTTGTTATTGACGTGACGTACTCGCATGAGAGTAGGTTAGGTTTTTAATAAAAATAAAAATAATGGGCGAGCATGTTTTGCAAAATTTTGCTGTTGAAAATAAAATCTGAATGATATTTTCATTAATTTATTTTATACGATGATATTTTTTTTTAGTGTGGCAACACTGGCGATAAGCTTGAGTTTCGACGGTTACACTTTTGACACCTGGATTGTCAAAGATAACTTTGATTCTTTATTATTTAGGTGTTTAAAACGTTGTTTCGTAATATATCAATGATTTATCTGTTGATTTTATATATTTTATTGTTTTTGAAACTTTAAACGTTATATCGCTTTTATTATTTTGACTAACATAATTCGATGGGTTAGTGCACAGATATTATGTCCAGTTTTAAAAAAAATAGAATTATACACAAAACGTCTATCTGCATCAAACTTAAAACTAACTGCATCTTATTGATAATAATAATATTAAATAGTGACATGGTAAAATGGCAATATCGAGTGATAATGGCGATCGTTGTGTTGTACAAAAACTGCCCGTGAATGATTATCCCATATATAATTTTTTTTTCTGCATTAAAACTAACTGCGTCCAACTGCATCGTGTTTAAAAAGTATTGTATGTCCAAATAGTATATTTGAGAAGATATTGCCTTATTCAAATATATAATATGTCCATTTCGTCCATAGTTTTCATGTACAAGAGATGTATGTCACTAAACCATCGAATTATGTAAAAGTGTAATTCATTTTTAAACAATAAGGACGAAAAAAAGTATATGATAAGTTATTGGGTCACTTTTCGTGTTTAATTTTATTATTATTATAATATTTTTGCTTACTTTTTTGTAACTAAAATTTTTATTTTATAAAAATATCTTATCTACATAATTTGTTTCAAATGAAATGTTTCCCTTTCAGAATGTATGGATTCAAAGGGCTGATAAGTGCTTGTCGCAATTTAGAAAATTCCTTAGAAAATGCTAAAATCGGTGCCGTTCGTTATTCAGGCGTTGAAACGTTAAACAGAACCGACGACGAATGGGAAGAAATAATCAAAAATAAACTCAACGATATTAAACTGCTCAACTCGAAAGCTATCCTATTGAATGCTACCGTTCAAAAAAGTAACAATTTATACATATAAAATCGATTTACATTACATATGTTTGTATTTGATTAAAACTTTTTTAACATTGAAGAGAACATTGAAATAGACGATAGACTTACGAGCGATGAAGCAGAACTACAATTGCGTTACACGATCGAAACTCACGGCCATTGGAGTAATGCTTTGAAAATGAAAGCCATCTCTCAAGCAGTATATTTAGCTTATAAGAGTAACGACGATGAGAAAATTACGTATGCATACTTTCTTCCGTTGACTAATTGTAATAATCTCAATGCATGTATTGATTTTTTTTTAACGTTTTAGAGTATTCAAAGAGTTGCTGGAAATACTATCTAATCTCGATCAAATTTTGGACCAATTGAACGACACGGAAGTTTCTAAGAATAAAGAACTGGATGCCGTTACTCAAGAGTGGCAAAATATTACGACGCTTTGGAGCAAAAAGCAAAAAGTAGCACAGGAACAAAGGATTGCCAATCACAATAATTTGGAAAAAGATTGTCAAATTAAAGAGTAAGTTACGATTATTTACACAGTGTAAAAAAAAATCCAGTCCTTTTAAGTTCATTTAATTTACTTTTTTCAGACAAATCCATAAATTAATATCTAAAATGGAGATATTGAAAAATATTCAAGGTAGACTATTAGCATCGTGCGTTACATACGATTGGATGAGAAACCCTGAAAAGTTGGAAAAATATTTAATCGCAAGTCGTAAACCTCCGTCTAAAGTAGAAGATTTCATGTAACACCTCTCGGTTTATTATAATAAGATTTTTAAATAAATACACATGGTAAATTTTTATAAAATATTTATTAATTTATTGAATTGTTGATGAAATATTACATTATTAATTCACAAACCGATGAGTGTTGGTTAGACGTCAGATTAAATGATCGATTGATAATATTATGTTGTGAATGTTAAACAATACAATTCCATTTAAGCGGTTTTTTCTGTAACAAAAATATTAAATTAGGATTAGCGACAATGTTAAAATGAGACATAATTAATATATTAATACGGTTAAAAAATAAAATAAAATCTGTTGTAAATCATTGAACAGTCAATAAAATGAAATATTAATACGATTAGCAAAACTTTTTGTATTATTGATTAATTAAATAGACCGGAATTGCTCCAAGCCGCGGCCATTCCATCGCCAGCAATAACGCCAGTTATGACGCTATCAACGATTTCTTTTATGATCGTTTCTGCTGGTATGTGAATAAGCTCGGGCTCCACACTTGGTATACTGATACCTGGAATCTTAGGCAACGCTGTTGAAAGATCGGGTAGTACTGCGGTGGTAGCGTCGGCAGCGGGAGCTTCTGTACTCGATGCTCCGGGAGCTTCAGACGATGCATTTGCGGCCGGAGCTGGCGCGGTTACTCCGTCTTTGGGTGCTTCGGTCGATGCAGCATCAGCGCCTTTAGCATCCGGTGCAGCATCGCCGGGAGTTGCTACCGTTGTAGGGTCCGGAGTCGTTTCGGTTGCCGGTGCTGCAGTCGAAGCTTCAGCCGCCGCTGCCGTTTCAGTTGTCGTTTCAGCAGCAGCTACGTCTCTTCTGGATCTTCCGAAGATGAAACTGCTTGAAGCTAGCTATAATACAAGAAACAAAATAAAATAGCCATACAATCAACGAGGCCATAAAATCTATACTGAGATATTTAGATTTAAAATTTAAAAAAAACTCTAGTACTATATAGTACTTGAACTGGATGTGTGGAACTATTTTTAAGATTAGACTTATTTTATCGACACAAAATGGAGCAAATACGCAGCATTAAGTATGTAAAATGTAACAATTAATTGAATTACAGTGTATGCGGTGCAGTTTACCTTATGGTAATGTAACTTGTTTGTGACTCGAGTATTTCTGTAATTGATACTTCTTCAAACAGAAATGCAGTAAATTGTATTTTCGGTTATTAAGTGGCTGTAGCAAATTATTGAAACATTTGTTTAAATACGTAGCGTTATGTTAATTTGTTTGTTCGCTACATCAACTGCTGATCATACAGTATTATTCTTTTTTTTTTTGTTATATCATGAATATTAATTATTATATTTGTTAATTATTCGATTAATATAATTAATTCAACTATTTTAAAATCAAACACGTTTATCGTCTCTGTCTCGTCTCGGATGTTCGTCGTGGATTATTTTTAAATTACCGCCACTTTTGACTAATAAAGTAAGTCCTCAAACAATAATTGTTATATGGAAAGGGCTCACGTTAATAAAATCGGTATTGAGATATTTTGAGTTAAAGTAAAAATCTCTAGTAGTAGTAGTAATAATGCAACATGAAACTTAGTGGTTATTTTTAAAGTTCTTTCTTCTGTTGTTGACACACTGTAGATGTGTTTTAACAACCCATTGGCATAGAAAAGAGCAATTTTTCTAAATTATGACTTGATCCATTAACATCATGTATGATACACGTAGTTTAGAAAAAAAAATATAAATATTTGTACTATACAGTATCATAAAAATTTAAATAATGAATACTCGTCTGCAACCATCTATATTTGAGATTTTAAATAAAAATGAATCGTTATTACACTGTAAAATCTAAAATTTTACAAATGATACACCTCTACTAAGTACTCTATGTATAAATAAGATTGTATTTGTAGAAGTAATGTTTCCTATTGCGCAAATGCTAAACTATCTTGCAAGGAAACTCAACAAACTTTCTTTGATTTCATTGAAAAATCTGAATTATTTTTTATATTTGATTTTTCCCTGTAAGCGATTATTATCCCACTCATATGTCAATAATAAACATCTGTAGATCGTCAACGGGTAACACTTCAATTAAATTAATAAATTGAATGCCAAATTTTAACTAGCCTTTATTAACAAAAGTATGCAATTTGAGCTCGAGTATGTTTCTTCTAGACGTATGTGTTAAAAATCGACAAAAGTTCGCCTCTCTCCTAGCCATAAGCTACATTGCAGATTGTATAAGCTACATTGCTTTATTGCAGACTTTACGTATGAACAAGCAGTAAAAAAAAATGTATTATTATATTGGTTCATTAAAATGAACATAAATAATAATAGTTAAATTTTGCAAAATAACATACTCAATACGTCCAAGTTTTTTCAAACAAGATAAACCATTATTTTTCTATGGTCAAATTTTAAATATATGTACGTAAAGAATACTTCTTACCTGAAGTACTGATGCGGAGATAATTAAAAATACTAATACTTTGGATGAAACCATTTTGTGTAGGTTGTGTGTGCTGCTTTCAATCACAACGTTCTTCAGACTCCGACGATCTCGATAAACTAACGGCCATCTCCGAGTTCAATACATATTATATATCTCGTGGGTACGGATGTATTGTTTGCTCATCTGCACCAATCAGCAATCACCATTTAAAATGTTGACCCACTATAATCAACATTTGCATAGATGGTAATGAGAAGAGAGCAAATTTTTTTATCATCATCTTACATACCGCAAAAGCAAAAATTAATTTAATAATAATTTTTTATCAGCCAGATAAACAATGCATACCTGAAACAAGCAATTAAAACTAATTTTAATTTATTACCAAATCTGTATTCATAAAACGTATTGCTTTACAGGCCTAAATTGTATGTAGTTATTGAAACGGGATCAAATGTACATTGTCCGTTATTAAATTCAATAATATTATAAGAAGTGTACTTCCAACTAAATAATGTTAATTAAAAATGTGACTAATATTCTAAAATATTTAGTAGCGAATTAAAATATTGAATCATAGATTTGTCGAGTGTCAATTTATTGTGATAAATGATAAATCTTTGAATATATAATCGACGAATTTGCGTCAAAGGTATGCTTAAACACATTAAATTTGAATAGTCAAAAATGCAATACAAACTCTCTCAATTGTCTCGGTGAAATTTTAGCATTATGAAATTCAGTGTTTGTTCAAGTGTTGGCGAAGACGTTTCATCAAATTAATGCTAAAAGATACAAATATACGCTTTCAAATGCAAATTTCGATCAGCTTATGCAATCAAGAAAATATGCGCGAATTATAATTTATAATTTTCTGTGTTTACTCTTGTAACGTGTGTATGGCCGAGACATGATATATGTACGAATGCATATAAATATATTAAAACGATTTACTAATTTAGATTTTTCAGACATCCGGCGAACGCAGACAAATTAATATGGAAATAGTATGATAAATTTAAACACTCGTTATAGACGCGAGCCAAAAATGAAAATCTTATTTGTACAAGCAAGTCGTGAAACGTTCGCATCATTGCCTTCTACTTATTTCAAGTTCATCAGTGAAAATTTTCAATTGGAAATATAATCACATTGTAATTAACATGCGAGATAAGGGACAAAGACTATCGGAAAAAAAAAAGTCTTGAAGATATAAGAAGTATATGACTTGTTCGGGATAGGAAGGATCGGAGAGGCCTTATAGTCCAATAATAGGCCTTCGAAGTTAATGATGATGATGAAGTATACACACACAAGTTTCAAAACCGATGTTATCATGTATAGAATAAACTTATGTATATTTTTGCAAAATATTATGTAATTCAAACTAACCGATGATACACGCATCAATACAAAAAGTTACAAAGTTAATTTGTTCAATTTTAATTATTAACACTTATAAAATTCAAGATATCACAAAAATATATTATCACAGAATCTCACGTAAGTTCCATCAAATTGATTTGTATAAATGATTTATCGTTACAATTTATAAAAAAAAAAACAATACATTGATTAAAGTAAATTGACAATCTTCTTCTCGTGTAACATTGTAATGTATAGGTAATATTAATTCGGAGACATAATTTGCCTCGTAGACGGTTGTTGCTAACCTTTTCAACAATGCTTTAATTATTTTACAATATAAGTTGAAGTTGAGTACGCTACGATAAATAAATAGTCCGTTTATTTCGCACGAATACTCACCAGCTGTCATTTGAACTAATCATCGAAGACAAAGTAGATTTGGTTCACAATAAAAATATATTCAGTCGTATGGTAAACCATTTTAGGTTACATTGTAGTTGTGTCTAAAAATAATTCGTTCATTCTTTTATCTCGACAAACTCATTTATAAAATGAAATTAATATATTCATTCATCCGCCCATCCATTTGATTAAAATAAACAATCAAAAAATTCATCACTTAATAATAAAATAATAATATAAATACGTACATACGACATTCGGTTTAAACATTTATAAAAGTAACAAATATGCAAAAATAACAAAACACCCATTTAAAATACAATTTTATCCGTTATAGATAAAAACTGAAGAAATTCCAACAAAACACAAATAGGACCTTAAACAAGATACAGATTTCCTATTTTACAGTTTTTATGGGATTATTTCATTATTCCATTTTAGGAATTTTGAGTGTCGAAATAAAAAATAATAAGCGTCCAAAATGTTAAAAAAAATAGTTACAAAACACAATACATAATGTTAAATGTGCAAAAGATTGATTTTATTATAAAAAACAGTATTGGTTAGAAAAGAAAACCGATTCTTTTTAAATGTACAATGAAAATTAGTCTTCTAAAACAGTCCAATGTTTGAACAAAGTTTCATCAAAACAATTATCAAAGTAGACACTTAAATTGAAACAATTTGCTGACATTCAACATTGTTTTTAGTGTTCAAAATGAATTTTCCATAATTTTGACAATTTCAAATATTAAATACAGGAATATTACACAAATTAAAGGACAGGAATCAAAGAGGAAATAAAATATCTAAAAAATTCACCTGGGAAAAATATTATATCAACATACGTTACATTGAATCGAGGAAATAAAAAAAATATATATTCCACATAGATACATGCTAAAAATATAATTCATAATTTATTAGCGAGATTAAAGAAGTCCTCTACTAATCTATTAAAAACAATTTGACACCAAAGAATGTATTTTCCATTTAATTTTTTATTTTACAGATTTCATTAAACAATCTTAATACAAAAATGTTGTTTTTTTTAAACTCGTTTAAAATAATGATAAATATAGTGTGTGACGACCGTCAATTTCATTACATGTATATGAAATTGAAACGGCATAAGCTTTGAGATAGCGACGATATTATGGGTCCGTAGCCCTGAGAGTTGTCGTACAATTCAAACAGAGGAGCGGCGACTAGTTTGTAATTCTTAGGCACGGCAAACAGTGCTTTGTCTTGGAGCTGAACGAGAAATAAACGTTTGTGTTCTTTGGGTTTCGTTATGTGAGGCGGAATGTATGGATACTGCGGCGGTTCAAAGTTAGGTCTCCACCAATTGCCTAAAGACAAAACAAAAACGAAACATTAATGAAATACAACTAGCATTAATATATAAACGGCGAGAAATAAATTTTACCTATTGTATCTTCAATGACCCAATCTTGACGAACACCGTCCTGACGACCTAAGGTCTCAGTCAACAATCTCTTCAGACCCTCGATTTCGTCTTCACCAGTGTTTAGTTCACCGCCTGGCAATTTAAAAAATGTAGTACCTAACTGTAGAAGCAATACGTGTGGCAAACCGTGTTCGTGAACCTGAAACAAAAACAACATCTCATAAGTAAACCAATACGAGGCTTGTAATAATCAAAGAAATGAACTAGACGTATGTATGTAAACATCGTGACGGACCAATAGTACGCCTTCGACGGATCTCCGCATTCCTATTCGTTCGAATTCATCACGCATTCGTTGAAAACGGGCCGGTACCGAGGGGTCCTTTTCAAACAGCGGTTCTTTCGTGCCGAACGTGTAATTTGTCAATGGATACAGATGAATAGAGCGATTCAGTTGAGACGCAGGCTGCTGTGTGGGTTGTGAGCTCTGGGAGGTCGCTTGAGCCTGAGCGCTCTGAGATGAACCTTGAGGTGTGTTGCCGGAAACCTTGCGCGGCCAACCGCTGCCGGTTTTGTTGACCACCGCAGCCATATTGTGCTGAAAATTAAAAAAAACCAAAGTCACATAACAGGTACAATTCTTAAGAACGGGCCAAACGGGCTTAATATACCAAGTCCGTCTATTTACAGGTCACGAATGCTCAACAAATTTCTTTTGTATTCATTGAAAGTATAATTCTTCTATATGTAGGCTTACCATACGTCCTGGCCGGTTTGTCATTTTTATCCCGGTTTATCGTTTTGTACATGTCTATCATTGCATTCTTTGGAAAATCGATAGATGACACAACTCATGTACATATGTATATGCTTTTGGCAGAGAGGATAGGTTGCCGATAATTGTCGATCAGGTACTGTATAACAGTCAACAGAGGTTATCAAGAGTTTCTTGTCTCGTTTGCGGCAGATTAGACATGCCCAAAAGAAACTGTGCATTTCCGGATGCCATAAAGAAAGAATATCCATTTCTGAAAAAATTATATGGCTACGTTGATCACGTAAAGTGTGAACAATGTTTTTTCTGAGTTTTCGGTGCTTCAACGTGAGCGTTCAGATATGCTGGGTTTTAGAATAAAAAAAACCTCATCTGCAGCGCATTATTTTGCAAGTAAACAATCTAGTGATTTTTGTTATGAAATTTTAGATGCGAAATGTTCTTATGCGAGAAAATATTTCACATTTTTACTCAAAAAAATAAAGTAATTTTTTTTAAAAATTGTATACATTTTTCAAAAATAAAAATTCCCCCCAAAAAAAAAAACCAGTCGGAAAATATGAATATATAAACGTTTGGTATCTTCATTGAAACGATGAATACGGTGTTAAACTAAAGCATTGAATATATCAATATGCCGAGTATTAGCTGTTGTTTGTTGTGTGATCTTTCTTGTTATTTTCCACTGCCTTTTTGATTTAGATTACGCATTGACAATAATGAAATAGTAGTCATCGTAAAGAAGAAACCATACAATTTTTCCAATAAAACAAATCCAATTTGTATGACGTTAAGCAACCCATACAAATGTATTTATTGTCGTGCGTTTTTGTCGCAAGTGTGAAAACGCGCTACATACATACAAACATGCACGTAAAAAATTAAAATTGCAAATTCGAAGGACCAATCACAGATGGCGCATCAGCGTCGACCAATCAGAGCGCTCCGTTCAACTAGTGCGGAAACAAAATGACGTTTACCTTCAGAAATGAAATTGAATCGAACGATGCCAAACAAAAAGCAGGATGAAGGGTTGCGGCGCATTTTGTATGGATTCGTTTCCAATTTCGACATTAGATACATGCGCGCTACACAACAAACACAACCGACCGGCGCCTGACGCCGCCAAACGTCAAAAATGGCCAATCAAAGGTCACAGATTACCTGAGTCTGGTCAGTGGAGGAGGGCAATTCGACAATTCGAGGCAGGATGATTTCTTGACACCTGAATTTGGCGAAGACGAAAATGCCGGCGTCGCGCGTGTAGACGCTCACTCCGGACCTAAACACTGCCTAACTACGGCCATGCTCTCGACCCGCTCGAAATTTGTTTTTTTTTTACTTTTGTGCTAATGTCATTTTTGCGGTGTAAATAATATTCGAAACATTATAATTTAATCTACGGCTCTCCACCACTCTTCCGGTGGTATTTGGTCTGAACGATGTTGGACGGGCCGAAGTGCGACATTCATGACGTCACAAAAGACGGTCAACGTCAAACACAATATTATCATGGTACGATTCATCGATAATACATTTACACGCGGAGAGAGCGTGCATTTTTTCCATATATTTTGTAACTCCTCAAAGGTGCCTGTAAACGATCAACATATTCACGGAAATGTATTGCCGGTAATATTAATGTAATATGGTGATGTGGGCCGGAAATATAGTCGTGGCGAGTATTGTTGACATATTACCGATGATATCGCTCGGTATACGAAAATACGCGACAATATATGTTTCTTTCCTGGTCTCTCACATACGCGGGTCTCTGAGATGCGAACACGACACGACACGAGTGTTGACCTTTGGCGAATCTGGGCAATAATAAAACAGCAACTACTTGCTGGCAATCATTGGGCCACACATTACTGCGACACATATTGCGCATGTGATGCCTAAAATCGTTGTAAAAATGTTGACGAGCAATATTGCTGACAAATGTTGATTGTTTACAGACACCTTTAGGATAGTAATGAATGTGATCGGACCAGATTATCTAATCGGGTGGATGTGTACGTTTTCGGAAATGTTTTTCTCGGCAACAGCTGATCAATGACGAATTCGTTATTACCTAAACTATAACTGTACACACTTATACACAGAATAAATATTATCTACAAACCCCTCCGTGTATTGTAATAAAACGTCCCCTATAAATCTCTTTACTCGTTCTACCATGTCTGCTAGCTAGTCATACTTATCATTCGTATTTATCTACTTAAGTACATAAATAAAAGTAAAATATAAATAAATAAAAAAATATATAAATTGGACAAGGTCGCGACTTTTGTTGTTTTGACTTTTCTGTAGCAAACAGTTAGCTGTCACATATTATCGTTTTTATCAATTGAGCTGTATAATAACAAAATGTAAGTTTATTGTTGTATAATTAATCATATTATTAAAATTAATAACTCGTATCTCGTATCTCGTAACTCGGTAACTGAGTATGCAAGTAAAATTTATAGGTTAGATTACCAACACATGTTTTTTGTTATTTCTTTAATGTAAGTAAATATGTTCGTCGTTTATTTTCAGGGATTTCTCTCAGACAATATTTCTCGAGAAAGCTAGATCAAATATATGTGAGAAAAGTAAAATTCTCGAAGAAGTGCAAAAGTTGGAGACATACAAGCCAAAGGATGGAAGCACACTGAATTTTCATCCTGGTTTAGTAGATTATGCCAGTTTATCTAAAAATATGAAACCGGTTTTGGTCGAAGGTCTCGAACACATAACAGGAGTATTGGGGCTCATCGAAGATGAATCACCGGAATGTAGAAACGAAGAAAAGAACCAAAAAAACACAGGGAAACCAAAAAACGGCGCTTTATTTTGGGGACATATAGCAATGTATTGCGAAGAAAATTCTTACCATTTTGATTGTTCGAAGTGTGGTGGACAACCGCACGTAATATAATAATGTTTTGAACTTTAGTACAATTGGTATTAATTTATAGATTCCGCTAAATGTAACCGTTCGATTGTTCTTTTGTTTTCAGGTTTTAGAATTGCTAGAATCCACGACTTTACCTGGAATTTTAGTAGCTTGCCGTTCGTTACGTCCGGGTCAAACAGGACAATTTTTATTACCACCGGAAACAATGTATGGAGAACTAGGATCTCCTTCCAAAGTACCAAAGTCATGCACAATTCTAATGATAGTATCTTCTTTGAAATGGATAGATATTATGGCTCCACAGCGGTAAAATAATAATATTTTTTAACTACATATTATATGTACATACTTATGCACTGAATAGTCTTACATTGTCATTATTGTTGAACTGTTAAGGTTTTTTCTACTCGACGAGGTTACTCAGAAAGATTTCGCCGCTAACTTAAGCTTGTTGGACAGCACCAATGAAGCAGCTGCTAACGAATTTCAGTTGAAGAAATATAAATTGGCCCTGATTTATTACAAAAAACTAATAGATATGTTGAAAATTTTCGAGATAAATGCTGAAAATTATGATCAAATTGTTTCGTACAAGATTAAAACTTATATCAACATGGCCACTTGTTTCGTTATCCAGAATAAACCTATCGTAGCATTTTGGGCCCTGGATGAAGCCTCCATTTTAGGAGATTATAAACAGAATTGTAAATATTTGTTTACGAGAGGCAAATGCCATCAGATATTGTGCGAGTACGAAGATGCGTACGAATTTTTACTTTTAGCTTTGGATTTGGAGCCCAATAACATTGAAATTGCAGACGCGCTTATGACACTGGATCCCATAATTACTAAACATAGAACTGATGAAAAGTCTTTTGTTAAAAACATTTTCGCAGCTAATAGTTGTCTTTCCAATTTCAAAATCAACGTAGATACCGAAAAGTCTGTTAGAAATCTTTGCGAACATATTATAACTTCAGGATCTCGGTCGTTTCCTGTACCTGGGTCCCTTATAGAGGAGGAAGAAAAAATTTTGGAAAACATTGTTAAGACTTTTGATAATTTGAAGATAGAATCAAGACCTCTACCAGACGGTGAAGTCGAAAAATTTTTTGTAATTCAAGAATCTGCCAAATAAAAGATTTATGATATTCAATAGATATACATATATAAGATAATAAATAGTTAATAGTTAATAAATTTTGTTTGAGAAGAGAAATTCTTAGAGATAAGCGTCTTTAATGTTAATATTATTAGTCTATTAGTAATTACTAATAATAAATAAAAAATGAAAAATTTTAACATGTTTTATTTATTTATAAGCATGTTTTGTATGAAAAGTGTTACCATAGTTTAATGTAAGGTTGGGCTGGTTTACATCGTTAGTTTTATATACATAGTTGAACCTATAAAATAAAAATGAAAGTAAACAAGGTTTGATTTTGTACAGTATTAATTACTGACACTGTCAATATTATATGTAGGTACCAGTTAGTGGGTGAAGTTATTCATTTGAAACTTGTCACATAAAAATGTAAGCAAGTGGGGAAATGTCGTTTAAGTATAAGTATAATAAATTAGGCATTTCATACGTCCCGGTTAAGGTCCCTGTCTTTTGGCCGTTTTTCAATTTTATCACAGCGGAAGAAAATAAGAAAACTGGCCGAATAAATTTTACATTTTCTCATTAAATTCATCCAATTTTACAAACTATAGGCTGCTTATGTATGAGACAAAAATCAAGTGCAATAAAATAACGTATTTATTAAAGGCTTGGTTTCGCAAGTGGCCGCGGTCTGGCCGACTTGGCTGTTGTGGCCGACACCACGTGAGGTAGGCCGTTTAGGAGGGCTGCGGGGAAACGGCCAAGACGTTTGGTTTTTTTGCATAGAATTAGTTGAATAAGATGGATGGAAAGCGGCCGTGACCACTTGCGAAACCAAGCCTAAAACTATATTTTTCATTGTTATGAAAACGGGCAATACATGCAAATTTTTGTAACTTGCAACACTTGATAATATTTGTTAGCTGTCAGAACTGTCAGTGTGTTGATCAAACATGTTGGAAGTGATAGTTGAAATGGACGTTTTGAAATACTCGTGTATTTCTTGTTTACGGCCCGCTCCTTTCAAGATTTCAAACTTGAATGAACAATTAAAAGCTGAATACTTCAATATTACCAACATAAAAGTATGGTATAAATTTATTAATTAGATTATGGCTTTTTTACTATATTATCGCACATTTAACTCGTCACTTTTCAGGTATTCAACGTTCAAAATCTTCCAATACGACTGTGCTGTTATTGCAAGGTTACGTTGAAAAGAATCGTACGATTCAAAGAACAATGCTTGAAAAGTTTCAAACTTTTGACCGATTCTTCCTTCAAAACGTCGACGGAAACCAAAGTAAGTTTACAGTAAAGTTAATTTGTCAATACACACATACAATGTATGTACGTATTGTTATATTATATATTTTTCACTCCAAAGCTTTTGAATGATCAAATTTACGCACAATCGCCGACTTTCAATCTGTACATTGACCCGCAAGAAAATGTAAAATGTGAAGATGGCGATGCAAACATTTCAATATTTTCACACGTTAACTATAATAACACGTGCGAAAGTGACGTAGACTATGATGAACCGTTATCGTTGATAAAGATAGAGAAATGCTATTCACCTGTAATAAAAAATGATACAACAAAGAATAAGAAGAAAGATAAAATTGTACCGATGTCAAAACGTAGAGCTTCGAAAAAAGATTTAAAAATTTTTCTATCTATAGTTTTAACACCGGAACAACAAAAGACTGAATTCATAAGTAAGTTCAAACTATACAAGCATACACGTTGCCCAAGAAAATTCACATCTCCAAAACTAATTGCAATTTTGTCACAGCGCTAATTTTGGCATTAATACACAGGCCGATATGTTTTTCGTTGCTTTAAAGTTTGATTTGAGTCCTATACTAATTTGGGGGCGCTGTCATCACGTAAGGTTTTTTCACTATTTTTATTCCTGCAACGTTCCTGGGCTTCAACTAAAAAAATACATCTTATCCTGATATATGTACCATCTGCAAAACCTGTTCTTTATGGATGTGATGTCCCCATTCCGTCTCCATTCGTGAGTTTAAGCCACCATTTGTCTTATGAAAATTATACCAATGGGAGTGATCAAATGGACATTTACGGAGTTGAAACACAGCAACCACAAGTTTTCACACAAAGGGGTGTCGTTGAATACAATAGAGTGCTAGACTTAGAAAAATAAACCAAATTGATTGAATCCTGGCAGCCTTAAAGCAACACCTCTGTACATACATACATGTGCTAATAGATAATTAAGTTTATTTTGTAATTTTAGCTTTAAGTTACTTTTTTGTTTGTTGATAGCTTTTCAAGCTATTATAATTAAATAAATAAACAAAGCGAACGGAATGATTTGATAAGAAATTTAGGTCTTCCGAAGAATGCTGCACAAATTCTGGGATCAAGACTTCAGGATAAACAAAATCCGTGTGGAAGACGTCGTGCCCGACTTGGTGGCCAAAAAACATGACATGGTAGCCAAAAACTACGATTTATATAAAAAAAATAGGTATCAAAAGTAAAACAACGCGTTTACCAATAATTGGTTATTTGAAACTTGTAGGCCTGTGTGATCATCCGCTTGGCAAAAACTACTAAAAACATTAAAATGTTTTCTTTTCATTACCGTAGTGTAGTTAGTTTTGGAGATGGGTATATATTTTCGAAACATGTATCATCTATTGATGCCCATACATAATAATGCATACATTTAAGCTAATTTTCTACCGTTTCCAATTTCAGACAGTCGATTGAATGAAACATTTGTAGAAGCTCCGTATAAATGCGATGCATGCGCCAAAGGTTACGTTATGAAAATATCCCTCGAACGACATATGATTAAGCACAACGTAAATATATACAGTGTAGATTTGTCTGTTTGGTATACTTTTAATCTATCGTCAAATTAAAATAATAATGTGTACGTTTGTTTAAGAATGGCGGATCGTTCATTTGCGATTTGTGTAAGTTGCGATTCTCGTCGAAGTCAAATCTACGACAGCACTTTTTGAGACACTCGCACAGATACAAATGTCTGTTGTGCGAAAAAATACTGCACCACGCTTACGGATTGCGACAACATCTTGAAATTACCCACCAAGCTGATAGTAAGCCGCTGATTTGCACGTATTGCGGCAAAGCGTCTAGGTCTATTCACGTTTATTCTTCTAAATGAACTACGTAATAGGATAATTAATTTTATACGCGTCGATGCTTTCATTTGTAGGAATAAATACTCGTTGGAAAGACACATGAGAGTTCATTTGAAAACGAAAGATTACAAATGTGCCGTCTGTTCGAAAGCTTTCCTGCGTGTGACTGAACTCAATGCGCATATGGCGTAAGTATACATATGTATGTACTTAACAGAAATTCAAAGCTATGTTTTGTATAAATAATGATTTTGTTCAACTTAAGGAGGCTTTGGTTAACAATTTAAAAAATATACCCCTCCGACTTGCATTGTATAAAATATAACGAGAAAGGTTTACTTAAAAGTCGCTATAATACGCTGAAAAATTGACTTCTTTTTGCGTTACGTGGTTTTAAAACTCATCTCAACGACAGTATTAAGTTAATTTTTGATCAAAGTTTTCCGTCTGTTTTGTATGCGAAACAGTATGCTAATTTTAGAAACTTTATCGATCAACTAAACACAGCAAATAACTATTACGTTTTTGTAAGCTAAGCTGTGCATAAAACGATTGGATATATTTAGCTATATTATGAAGATCATTACATTGTATTATTCTTTGTTCTTTTCGCGTATCTTCGTGGCTCAAAATGTATGTATTCAAAGCGTCATACTTTCTATATAAAATACTTTTATATAGAAAGCATGATTTTGAATCATACATATACTCGCTGTATAGTTTTCTAGCCGATTCAATTTAATATTAAGAGCATATTATTATTTCATCGTATCGTTTGGTGGAGACTTGTACAAAATTCAACATCCGTTTGTTGTCATTAAAATTTTGATTGCTATTATTTTAATTTAATTTTTTTCCATAGCGCTATTATTAGCCCACTTATATCATAATTACATCATCGTCATCATTTTCAGCCGTTCACCATCCACTGCTGGATGTAGATCTCTCCAATCCTGTTCCATTCCTGTCTGTTCTGCCATTCCGAGCAATCTGCATTCAATTGATTTCACACATTCTGCTGTATCTGCCACTTTGGTCATGTTTCTTACCCATATATTCCTCTTACGATCTCTTCTTGTCATACCAAGCATACATCCTTCCATGGTTCTCTGTGTGCACAGCATCCACGTTTCACATCCATAAGACATAACTTTCAATACGCATTGGCAATATCTATGCCTTATTTTTTTAGCTTAGCGGGATGTTCATTCTTCCAAAAGCTCTCCATCCTAGTTTCATTTCTTCTTCTTTACATCCAGTCATGTTCACCAATTGTTCTAGGTATAAATAATTATCAACTATCTCTACAATATGGCTATCTACTGTAACTACGTTTTGCGTGCATTCATTAAACATAATTTTAGTTTTATTAAAGTTAATTCTTAAACCTACTTTCATACATTTCATACATGCGTTGCTTAATTGTGTTAATCTATTTCGTATCTACTGAGTCGTATGCAACTATAACTATGTCGTCAGCGAATCTTAGATGGACCAGTTATATGCTATACATAAAGGCCTTACCTGTTGATTTACCTGTTTATCCATCGATAGCACTCCAAATTTTGTCCAAAGATTATCATCGCTCGACACACTTTTTTTGTTTTATTAGTTTGTAACAGTGTTAAAATGGTTTAGTTTTATTCTAATTAACACTAGTCAAAGGCTAGTTTGTTGTATCTTCATATTCATTTCAGACGGCACTCGGGCGCCAAACCGTACAAATGCCGATACTGCAGTTCGACATTCTTGATGACTGTCGAACGGAGGAGTCACGAACTGATACACTCGCCATCTAAAAATTTCTACTGTGCAGAATGCGACCGATGCTTCAGATCGAAAGGTCTCCTGGCCCAGCATCTTCGGCGGGGCGCGAAACACATAAAAGTTGATCTCCTCAAGTGAGATCCGGTCCTTCTACCTCAACATACATAATATCATCTTCAACTTTGATAACATTTCATTTCGACAGGTTCACATGCGACCGATGCGATAAACGCTGCGGAAGCACCAGGGAACTGAAATTGCACATGGACCGAGTTCATTTGAAGCAACGTAGTGAGATATGCACCGTCTGTTCGGCCACTTTCATAACGAAGAGTGCATTGATGTGGCACATAAAAACCATTCACGAAGGGTACAAAAAGCCGAAAAATATCATGTGCGATACGTGCGGAAGGGGATTTTCCGTTAGTGTCTTTGAAATGTGTGCATTATTCTTTCTAGTCTATGGTGGGGTCTAGTCTATTCTCACTTTCGTTGTTATTTTGCAGAATGCAAGGTTGCTTCGGGAACATGTCAACAGTCATACGGGAGAAAGGCCATATTCGTGTACCTATTGCGAAGCTACGTTCGCTCAATCCGGAACGATGCACACTCACATAAGGCTCGTGCATTTGAAGACGGTGACAAGTTCGGAAAGGCAAAATTCGTCAAAGCGGAAAAAGTCGAAAATCATTAAGGCAGACGTCTCCATGGATTAGATGCAAATTATTTATTATAAGCATATTTTCTGTTAAAATGTCAATGAGTTCAATATAAAACCATATGGATAAAGTAAAAATCATTTGTTTTAATCACCCAAAATCTATATATAATTAGAGAACGAGTACAAGGTAAGATAGTAAATACCTGTTTTACGACTATTGTGGGCACTTTTAACGGTCATGATGGTGAATAACTTGAATTATTCTAAATTCTCAAAATACATATTTGAAACGTGTGAAAAAGTTGAAATGGCAATGGGCTGGACGAAGCGAGAAAAATGGATGGCAGATGGACGCGAGAAATACTGGAATGGTATCCAAGAGGATGTGAAAGAAAGCAAGGGAGACGGAGTGGACGATGGGCTGATGAATTGAGAAGAATGTGTGGAGTCAGTTAGATGCAGATTGCTCAAGACAGACAGGAATGGAAATGGGGGAAAAGTACAGGGAAGAGTGTATATAAAAAATCACTAAACACCAATTACTTCTTCACCCTGGTATCTATTCTCTAACTTGAATCCTATAGAAAATGTTTGACATCTGCTATAAACCAAACTAAATAAGCTCCCTTGTTCCAATAAATAAATCTTCAAAATGTAATTTGCGAGGTGTCCCATAATTTCTTGTTTGGGGACATGCAGCACAAGTATAGCACTAGTTATATTTAATTTCTCTGTTACCGACCATGTGTGAATCAGACATTATATAAAATGACAAAATAGCCAGATTTTGTAGAATATTGCTCGTTTTTTATCAACGTGTACTTATTATATTCAAATTTTCAATGCCACAAAATAAGGGTGTCGAGTGTTGATACTTCTGAAAAAATTTCAATACAATTCCTGAAGGACAGAGAGACTAGCTCTTTATATACTGATATGCTATAGGCAAAGTGTGAAATGCCCAAAATGGCCAGCCAAAGTGCAAAATATACTACGCTTCATAAATTGTTTAAAATATAACGTACGAATGTATGAAAAATACTGGTTCAAACGCAAATGATTACGCATTTCATATAATTTCTGATAGCAATCCTGATAAAATTAGAATGTATGTATGTAGACTTCTGGGTGACCAAAGAATCAGAATAATTGTTGGTAGAGGATGGGATCTCCGCCTCCGGCTGGGTCAAAGGAAGCCAAACAACTTCTAATATGACAGAATTTAAGATTCATTAATAAAGAATAATTTTTTTTTAGAAATGGCCACATGATCTAACTTAAATTTACAAAATAGCAGATCCCCTAATAGAACATCTTTTTTTTCCACCAAGTGTTTAGGTTACGGTCAGTTAAAAGTATTGTGATAGCTCCAGCTAAAACTGGCAAGGATGGAAGTACATAAAAGGATTGCTGTAATTATATTTGTTCAGTTGCGAGGAATTTGATGAAAGTTTGAAAGGCAAAATTTCACTAAGAAATATGATGCTTATGTTTACTATGTTGTAACACTGCCTGTTTGTTGATGAGTCGGATGACTCACACATTCTTATAATATCGTAGTTTCTAAAAACCAAGCTATAGATACATATATTATATTTCATTTGCAGAAAGTCTTTGTGCTTTTTTATGACAAGGAACTCGATGTAGATAAAACGAAATAATTATAAAATTTAGTCAGTCTTTTATTACAATTTTACTGTTTATAATACAAAAATAATCACAAATGCATACAAGTAACAAAAATTTTATTAAATTAAATATCATCAAGATTGTCTATAACCATTTTCACAGCATCCGTATCCTCACAAAACACTAATATATTGACATTTTTCCCTCTGCGCACCGGTACAGGTGGGTCAATTAAATGGTACATATTATTTACAAACGAATTTACACTATCGGTCGTCACTTCCTCGCCATTTGGAACTAATTGTATCTTATAGTACGATTGTATAGCATCTACGGTACCGTCACAGGTCGCCCTCACCGTTACCGTATTACTAAAACGTGGCCGACCACAATCTTCATAAGCACAACTCTCGTCTGACAGATAAGACTTTTCAAACACGTCCGAGCTGTGAAACGAATTGAGCGTCACTTGGTAACAATTCATCAAATCGGCTATTTTGTACTTGGCCGTCTTCGGCTTGTCCCTCAAGATTGAGCGGGTTCGTCTCATCGTTTCCACGTACTCGGTTACGTTTGTAACCGTGGTGGAATCGTGCTCCGAGACGATCGGATGAACTTTAGTCCGATGCCAAACAGTTGACTCGAGGAGACTATCGATCGAGCCGTTCAGATCTATCGAATTTGCCGAACATTGCTCGTCCTTATGCGTCTGGTGAGAATCAACGTCGGTTAAATTGGCGTCGAATACTCTATTGAAATTATTTAAATAGTTTGAGCTGATCAGTCGCACGTACATTTTTATTCTGTGCGGTAAAACCATTCCTTTGGTTTGAAGTAAACTTCCTTGGGTAATGTGAGACATGGTTATATTCTTGGCTATTAACGTTCCGAACGAGTGTATGAAGTTATTAATGATTATTTCATATTTAATGGTATCGTCTAATCTAGTTTCGTCTTCGTAGACGATGTTATCCAATCGTATATCGTTCTGCTCGGCAAGTTTGTCTAAGAACGTTTTGATACCCGGACTCGTACAAGTCAGCCTCGAGATTCCCCTCGACAATAATAACAAGCCGATGATCGGAAACGACGTATGATCCAAGACGGAAATGCTTTCAAACGAAAACAGCTGAACTATGTGAAGACAAGAAAAGCTAACGGTGCTGATCATAGTATTAACGTAATCGTAATCGTTCAAAATATGTACAATATCTTTGCTAACAGGAAAGTCCACATCGTTTCCGTTACTTTCATTGATTATATGAATGATTCCTTTGTGCCATTCTATATCGACGGGGATTACATCGTGCGTACGACAATTCAAAGCGGACGTCCGATGAAAGACTGCAGCATCCCAAGCGGTGCATCTCTCGTCACTCCTCGGATCGCTCGTCACGGAGACACCCTCGCACAGTATCAAATCAAACCACATCGCATACGCATCAACCTTACAATCCCGCGATACGTTCAAACGAGCGACCCGCTTCAGAGTACTACTCAGTATGTGCCTGATCGAGCTCGGATCTTGAAAGTCGATCTGGATTATCTCCACCGCATCGGTCACATACTGGACATCTTCGATCATCGTCAAGTCTTCGGTGTCGTACGGCTCGTCGATGTCGCTATGTACGTTGATGTTTTTAAAATTCAAATGTGCGAAGAGTTGATTGCGCTTCGTCCGTACGACTCGGTACTTCTTCGCCAACGTTTCGCTTTCGATGCCGCAGACGTACAATACAGCGGCTTTAGGTACGACTTTTCCTTCCGGAATCAAAAGACGGTCCCACGAGTCTAATATACTCTCCAGGGCATTTTCTCCGAAGAGTCCGGCGTCGAATATCTCCGTGACGATGGCTGTAAACTTCGCCCCCCCGTTGTCTACGGTCAAACTCGCCGATAGATCTTTCAACACTTTGATACTGTCGAACTTGTTCAGTTTGACAGCTTCTTCGGCGACTTTGTTCAGGGTATCGTTGAAGTCGCAAGCTACGACGGCGGCTCCGACATCGGCCGCGTAGAAAGATAACAAGCCGCTTCCGCATCCGATGTCTAAAACTGTATCTGAAGATGATATTACGGATTCGATTGCTCTTTTGTACGATAGGTTTCTGCGGCTATCGTTGAGCATGCGATAGTGCCATCGGTTGATTAGTAGTTCTTTGGTTATATTTACATACTTTTCGGCTTGGGCGAACGACGGGTCGATTTTTAATGATTTTTGTAGGAATCCGCACGCTTCTGAGAAGTTTCCCGTGTACATGATGTTGCGTCCGATTTGGTATAGGACGAAGCTGCCCTGTGGGAATATGCTCAGGGCTTGTGTGATGCAAGCGTAAAATGCTTCCATCTCGTCTTGTTCGAGTAGGGTGTGTGTGAACTCTGCCATTGTGAGGGCGAACTCGGGTTCGAAGTTGTCAATGGTGCTTTTGCCCATGAGGCCGGTTCTGGTGAGCAGTCTGAAGGCCATCACGTACTTGTTGAACGAATGTGCCCAATCTCCATCAACCGAGTGTTGTCGCGCCATCTCCAGGATTTTGATCGGATGATAAGACTTGCTTTTGCTGATAGAGGACGACATCCTGTCGCCGTCACTCGCCAAACAAACGTCACTTGTCAACTGTCAGTTGACGCGCACGTGCGTCTCTTTATCCAAGCGACTTGTGGCCAAAATATCATTTTAATCGACCATTATATTTAGCCTAGCATTTCTGCAGCTTTGGAAGCACGCCTTCATGTGAGATACTTCATGAGTAATTAATTGTCACCTTTGTCTATATTATTTATACTACTAGTATTAAACCAGTGACAATGAAAAATCTATAGATATCCTATATATAATAGCCGAAATCCGTCTGTGTGTGTGTCTGCTGATAACGCTCGCTGAGGTAAATAATTAAAAAACCAGAACGAGTGGGGATCGAACGCGGGACCACCAGGTCAGGAGGAATCGCGCTTACGCTACCGCCATCGCAGGTTGTCTTTTAGACACATACGAACTTTTCAACTTCTGCAACGAGTTTCAAGCTCGCAATTTTACCGATTAAAAATTCAGCACACTTCCAATTAAGCCTTTTAAACGAAAAAAAAAAATAGTGGGGCCAGAACACTATCCCAATAAACGTGTTTAAATAGAAAATACTCAATATAAAATAGTATTAACAGTGGGAAAAAATCCCAAGTGAAAATACATACTTTTGACTTTTGATTTGAACTGGACGACTACTTAGAAAGATCTGAAAGCTGAAAAGTACTACAAATGAAAGATAAAATACCCGACTATAGATTTCAATATTCATTTTGAACAAAAAGTTGACCGATTTTGAGACATCGAACGAACAACAACAAAGAAATAGAAAAATCGCGTGATTTAAAAAACACATATATCTCCGAATCTCGAGCCAATCAACATTTTTTATTACCAGATTCGTGTTCACTGGGCATAGATCTATAAGAAAAGTCATATCTCGTCTCGGAAACATTTTTAAAGTCGTAATTTGTCGAACAGTGTTATCGAAGAAGAAGAAGAATGTAATTGTACCGAATTATAATAAATAAAAGTAAACAAATGTGTGTGCCTAAAGTTTGTTTCATTATTTGATATAAAACTTCTCAATTTTGATATTTAAACCATTAAAGGTCCATTCTCATATCAAAATTGAGAAGTTTGTAGCTTTGGAGGATGTGTCCAGTAAAGACTTCCAGCAGAGAACTGCAACTATCAGAGCGACAGAAATTTTGGCAATAAAATGCTTAACCGTAGATACTCAATGTAAGCAATTTTTCTTTGAACGTAGCCATGTCCTCGTAGAACTCCAATGAAACGTGGCGCACTGAAATACCTATCCATTTTTCGTAAAAAATATATGGAACTCAGAGAAACAGGCATACTGTATCTTTTGATACTCGCAAAAAATAGAAACATGGAATCTGATTACTTTGAGGGGAAAAATCTTAGATATCCACTTGATTTTGTTTATAATATTGATTGGGTCATTTGGAAAGGAGATTAAAGGAAGGCAATTTGTCGATTATATTTAAGCCTTCACTAAATTAAAAAAAAAGAAGAAAATGCTTTGAAATGAATTTGCCGTTTATTACAAAAAGTATTTTCGTTGTGGTAGTTCACAACATTTGATATAAATCTATATTTTATTCATAAACAAAAATAAATTAAATGTAACGTAAAGATAAATATCATATTTTAAAACTTCAGTTGACTTCCATTCCTTGCTTATCGAAAGAAGACGGAGTAACAGATCGACATTTCTGAAAGTTTAAAAGAAAGGTAAAATATATTTTTCAAGACGTATAGTATCATATTTTTATTTAAATTTTCAATAATATATGTATTTACCTCTCTGTAATCGCTTTCTGCTAACACTATTCCTTGTCTGGCCTGAATCCCATGAACAGATTGCTCTTCGTCGTGTATCATTTTGAAGACGTCGGAACTTTTCAAGTGTTCCAATGTAACCGGTGGCTTTGCATATTTCATGAAATTAACTCTAAAATAATCACACAACGATTAATTAAGTAATATTACTTGATAGGGATTAAAATGAGAATGTCACTTAAAAAATTCGACCTCAAGAATTTGCTCTTTCTGAAAACATATACATACATATGTATATCGATTATTTTTATTCAACTACATATACGATTGTTAGTTTTACCTTAGAACATATTTTCTCGTATTATTAATTTCAATTAATACAAATTGTTAATGTACATATGTAGACTAAGCAACCATAGTATTTTTTTATACTTACCGACTACCTTTTATGGGGGGAACCATATGACAATTAGACTCTCTGAAAATGCCCAAATTATAAATTTATACTGTTCGAACACTTTTTTGCAAAATTTTCTTTAAGGAATTTTGTAATCATCTGTTTTCATAATTTTACCTATAAATACGATCATATTGCTGTTTACTCCACGGCCATATAGCATTCCAGTGTTGAATCTTTGTACAACATAATTACCATATAAGATTAATTACAAAATTGAGTAGTGACAAACATAAAACAAATATATGTACTTCAAAGAAAATATTTTACATTTACATACAAAGAATTTCTTTTGAATTAAGTTATTTACAAAACATTTATTTAGAGAAAAACTGTGGATTGATAATTTTATCTATATATAAACAAATATCGAGTGAACAATAAATAATAAACAATAGTTTAGTCACAAAAATAAATAAACATGCGAAAATTATTTACGTTTACAATAATATACGAGTAACATAATTATAAAGTTAGACACCAACGAATTCCAAAAAGTCTTTGTTTTATTTTATTTGATACATAGAATTACAAAGAAATGAGGTCGAATTTTCACAATGAATTACTTAACAAAATACCCATATTTTAAATCAAATGACCCGAATTAAAATAAATTACAATAATTTGAACAAAATCCATTTTATTTCGAGTCATTTGATAGTGAATAATATAACCGACGAATAATTTATTTAATGGTATATTAAAAATGAAATAATAATGAATTGTGATACCTTTCGTCATATGGAGGGTAGATGTATTCGATATGATTCCTAAAATGAAATTTAAGTTTAGAAACACATTTCAGATAGTCTGCATCCGTTCATATCAAATTACACACTTTTATTTCGACATCTCTGCTAGAATTTAGTATGAAATGGATACAAACTTGAATACACAATATGAAAAGCTATTTAAGCCAAAAATAATAAAAGTAAGTAATACAGCATTTATAAAATTAACCACCATGTTTAGTCATAATTTCTATATTTATCTTATTGTATTGTATCTATTTCATGAAACATCTATAGTGCTTACGATATGCGGGCTGAAATTCATTACGGTACATTGAAATTAGATAGATACCCCAAAGCTTTCCCCATGATGACTTCAGCTTGTCCACTCAGAGTCTCCGCTATGAAGGAATCGGAGAAAGCATCCCGTGGACCTCTCCAGCGGCGTCCACCTGGAAGTACTATCGGCCTCTCTTGAGGAGTCAACGGACCGAATGCCGGTTTCGGTCTTCCCACTCTGCCGGTAGGTCGCTGTTTTACTTGACGCATAACATGCTCCTCGGTCAATTCATCGATTAAATCCTATATTGCAACACGAACTCACTGTTTATTTACAACTCGTACGTTTTACCGTCTTTTGCATCTATAGTAATTTTATCATTCCACAGTTTTTAATATAAAATACAAATATTACATATTTCAATAACCAAACCTTTCGCAATTTATGGATATTTTTTCCATCTTCAACCTTTCCATTTTGTTCCAATTGTATTTCATTGCTTTCCTGGTTTAACTCTTGATATTTTTCCATTTCACCATTTTGAACTGTCGTCGATTCGCCATTGATATTTTCGCTATTTTCAACGGTCACTTCATTGGTTGTACTTTCATTATATTTTATTTGATTTATATCAGCTGATTCCATAGCTTCATCTGCAACTAATAATTTAACATTTAATCGTATATTAACGTTTATCGTAAAACAAACATTATAATAACACTAGTGTAAGCCCGTTGGATATCAACTAATGTGTTTGACGTAATTTAGCAAAGTCGCGAACCTACTAAGGATTAATATTTTCAAATTATTAGGAGGCCTCCCATCACCGGTGTTGGGTGAACGCGTTAGGGCTAACTCACTCAACCTGGTAATCACGGGTTCAAATCCCACTCGCGGCGTTCGTTTTTCCTTTATTCGAGGCGAGCGTTATCAATAGACAGACAGACAGACAGACAGACACGGAATTGGGCTATTATATATATAATAATACCTTCAGCTGATGCTTCACAACTATTTTCAACATTTTCTTCCGATTGAGTGACAGTCTCTATCGTTTGAATTGATTCAAAAATTTCCGTTGTTGATTTTGAAACCATTTTGCTTATTTTTTTGGTGACGAGATCGAGAGTTTGTTGAATCGTAGCCGGCAGCGCAGATAAAGCCATTAACTGTTGTTGAACTTTGGCGAGTTGTTCTTCTACACTTAAATTTTCATCTGAAATAATCAAAACTCAAATCGTATTGAACAATATAATATTTATGAAAAACCATGAAAAATTTAATATTGAATTTACCGTTTATTTCCGAAGTTTCACAAACACTTTTTTGTGTCATTTTTTTTAACGAAGCGTGGTCCATAGTTTCTTCAACGACTTCTTCTTCTTCTTGTTCTACGGTTTGATCGTTTGCCTCAACTTCAATGTTTTCTTCAATAACCTCTATTTTCTTTGGGATTGGTATAGGTATTCCGGTATCTTCTAAATCTGGGAACGAAGAATCGGACAAATATTCAGGGGCCTCAAAGTATTGCGGCACGGGTTCTGGAATCAAAATTGGAACTTCCGGTACTAAAAATAGTCCCTAAAAAAAACAACGACATAAAATGTATAAGTATAATTATATGTAGATATAAATTATATGAAGGTATAAAATATGCTGAAAGAACATTGTTACCTCTGTGAGAATGCTTGAAGTTTGAAATTCTGTAGCACTTCCTTTTCTATCTTGCCTTTTGATGTTCACTTTATAAGGTGATTCCTGAAATTAATATCAGATTCTTGAAAGAATGTACCTGCTTATACCGACGGCAAACAATTAATGGATATATTCACTGTACTTACTGACCATTTATATATGAATATAAAGTTGCCAAAAAGTCATTGCCAAATTTTTTAAATTTGTTTCAATGAAAACTAATCAATACATTGGCAAGCATTCAATAAAAAAATGATAATTTATAAAAAGATGTGTCTACATAAATCAATTTCATGTACACACCTGAAACTCCAACCTTTCTGCATCCCTTTTGCAAAACGGAACGGGTCCTTTAGGCTTTTGCAAAAACGAAGTCCAATTCTTCCTGCCTTCGTGCATTCGTTCAGCTTTGATTCTCAAATTTTCTTCATTCAATGCTTTGAAAACCTCAGAATCCCTCAAGAAACCGAATACCGGCAGCATATCTTTGTTTTCAGACGTGTTTATCTCATCGTCGGGACGGTTCATGTGCGAAGCCAACACTTTTGTCAACCTAAAACAAAAAATACACTATAAATCCAATTTATTCACAGTATTGTTAATTGTAAGGAAGATAAATTACCCGATAACGTGTTGTTCTCGGCTCAAGTTTGCTTCTCCACATATAATTGCGGAAATTTCCTCGTCGGGCAATCCGGGCTTGCCTATGTCTGAAACGAGTAGCATTTTAGGGCTTTTCAGTTTGAATTTCATTCAAATAAATTATTATTTTATAATGAAATTACCTTCATCGTAGTTTGTAACCGTGTCTAAATTGCTTGCAATGTTTAATATTTGTCTATCGTTATTAACAGTAGCGAAATTTCTCATAGGCTCCGACATTGTCTTGACATGCAATGGAGCTTCTTCGATGTATGATACACTTTCGTAATTCGAAGACATCATCAAGTCTTGGTTTAACTCGGTCCTTTCCTAAAATTTCAATTATTTCTTCTGATCTTACATTTTAGCATGAAATTAATTATGCCGAATGATTTATATACATAATATTTATATTATTATGTATGAAACGATAATGTAAGAAACTCAAAAACTTCGATCAATAAAACCACTCTACAGTTTCAATAGATACAAATTCTTCAAAAGCTTTTCTATTAAAAAAAAATCATCAAATCATAATATGATAAATAGACCCGAAATGTAAAAGTTTCAATGTTTCTTCAAAGGTAAACAAAAAAAAAAAATTAATTGAACAACAGAACTTTTTCTCTAAACAGTGTGTTGATCGCACTTTTTACTTTTATTTTGACAATTATGTTTTCAGTGCATCTCTGGTAAAAACATTGACACAATTATTATACATTTCAATGCTAAAAGTTACAGGGTCTAGTAATGACAAATATACATCGATTGATTCATCGAGTTCACAACGATATTATGTATTATTCATACTATGAACGTTCCTGAATAATGTATTTTATTGCATTTGATGACAACAATGACTATCAACAAGTTGCAAGTTAACTTTTGGATCAGTGTTACTTCACAATACAATGGAATATAACAAAAAAATAAAGCAATAAGCATGTGAAAGAAGTCATGATAGAAGCTCGTTGTACTAAAATGTTACATATCTAATAAAAAGCGAACGTATTTGTACTATGCATAATGGTAGAGAGTTCATAGCGAGTTACCTTTGTTGTTGTAAGGACTGTTTCATGCACTCCCTCTTGGCCGTTTGCAAAATTATGAGCAGAAGCAGGTATGTCATTGGTAAAACCATTGCCAGAAGCAGGAATAGAACTAAATACTGTATTTGCGGTGCCAAGGACAGCATTTGTGTTGTTTGTCGCGATAGCAGAAAACACACTGGTGGTACTATTATTATTTGTGGAATTTACTATTTCACTATGGGACATGTTAGTAGTACAAGTGGTAGAGTCGTTAGAGAAGCTTTCCGTGTTAGTAAGCTTTGACTTAAAATCAGCTGCGTTAGTAACAACTTTTTCTGTATTTGCGTTAATGGATTTCATTATGTTTTTAGTACTTTCACTATCAATATCGTGAGCTTGTTTGGTATCAGTAGAGATTTCATCAGATTTTGCGACGTTGTTTTCTTCAGCATTGGAGGTTATAATAGATTTTTCTGCCTTTTTATTGCTATTTATCACCACTGATGCGATCTGATCTTCACCTGAACTCTTCATAATGATACCATTTTTATTTTCATTCGATTGCAAGTCGGTTTTATTGACCGTTCGTTCGATTTGAACATCGCCGATTGTGAAAGTTGGTCGTCTGACTATAGAAAGGTCTTCGTGCTCTTCTGCTTTAGGAACTTCTTCCACTTTCGGAGCATCTTCGGGACAATCAGCTAATTTCCCTTTGATTTTAATATCCAACCTAAACATGTACTCGTCTGTGTTCGGAGTCTGCGGTACGCTAGACGTTACTTTTGTATCCCAGCCGGGACTCATTACATTCTCTACATCTTTAACGATCACTTCCTTTTCCTTTGAGGAATTTTCAGTTGATACATTAACTACTTCTTGAATGGTATTCAAATTTGTTAATACTTGCTTGGTTTCTATTGCTTCACTGTTTTGTATGATCTTTGTATTGCTTGCACTACTATTCTTCTCATCGATATCGGCTAACCATTCTAAAGGATCTTTACCATTCACCGTAACATCAACTCCAGTAGCCGTTTGAATATTTCCAATGACTTCTTTTAAAACTTGTTCGGTGTGGCAATTTTGCGATATTTCACTTTTCACTTCCTTTGACTCGGATACATACTTTTCATCTTTAGATTTAATCTCCTCTTTTTTGCTGCATATTTTTGTCTGGTTTTCTTCTCTAACACTTACCATCTGCTTATCTTGCATTTTTGCTAAGCACATGCAGACAGGACTGCACGATCTCGAGCACTTGGTTGAGTCCTCGTGCGTGATCATCTGCGTCAAAGCCACCATTACATCGGTCAAATGTATGAAGAATGTTTTAAGCAGCAAATCTGTCTGGGATTGGGTTTGTAATTTGACTGCCTCGCATGGCACAGATAGACATTTGTGTTTCATATTTTTCGATAATGCTTTGAAAGCATCAACCGTTCCCATGTTGGCACCTTCGAACGTTTGAACACCGTTGATTTTGGCCTGTTGAGATAAAGTATTTGCAGCTTTAATAGCTTCCACTTTTGCGTCTTCTAAAGATATTTCTTTGGATTGATCGTAAATTTCGTTTACAGTCTTCTTTTCTTCAATTTTCGTACACTGGACTTCGTTGAGCACGGCCTCTTTTTTTACTACCGAATTTTCAATAAATTTAGATTCATTTATTGATTTATTCTCTTCAATTTTGACAGTTTGAGCTTCCTTTTTAATGGAGTTATCAATAGTTATGGATTGTTCCTCCACAATATTAATATTGTTAGACATATTGTCAATTTCACATGTGCCATTAGTAGAATAATTTTTTTCTTCATGCAGTGTTTCAACACAATTATGATTGATAGTACCATTTTGTACAATTTCAACAGTTTTCATTATATTTCCATCCACAATTTCTCTGACAGACTTTTCAATTTCCTTAATATCAATTTTCTCACTTTGTTGAATACACACAGTGTTAGTAGTTTCTTTAGTGGACATGTTCGTTTGCTTGGAAGAAAACTCTTTCCATTCTTTCTGTTTGATAGTTTGGAAGTCCTCTACACAATTTGTGGAAAAAATCAACGGATTCTCTAACGGGGTTATATCGGTAAAAGTTTTATCGGAGAATGGTTTGTAAATATTGGGAGAATTAGTACCATGGAGGGGTACCTGATTGATGTCATTGGTGAGTGTAGAAGGTTCTGGTAATGAAAGGGTCTCAGATGCAAAATCATTTGACGATAGTTCAGTAAAGTTGCTCGTATTTCTAAAAAAAAAAAAAAAAATTAATCAAAACTATTCAATTCATTCAATTCAATTCATTAAGTATTAACTACTGGATCTATAATCGTGCGTCAATATAGTACCTCAATACTATAGCACTGAAATCGTTTCCAGCGTATGAAATAACTTCGTGCGCTTCGTCGTGACTCAAACACGACGTGTCGATGCCGTTTATCTTGGCTAGTATATCGTGCTCTCTCAAACCCACTTTCTCAGCTAAACTCCCTTCTGATACCTATAAAAGAAATGGGTCACAATTTAAATTTTAAAACCAATGCACGGTTTTTATATTTTATATATTGTATGTATGTATTTTGAATACTCACTTTGACTACGGTTAATGGCATATTGCAATCACTTCCACCGGTTAAACGAAACCCCCATGGAGTGTTGTCGAATCTCGAAAATTTCAACTCTAAAGCCATCGCAAATTATATTTGCGCTCTAAATTAATTTTAACTAAATTAAATAAAAAAAAATATTATATTATTATTTTGGAATTATTACATTTTATACTATATAATCTATGTAAGTGAGGAAAGAAGAGAGGGATTTGAACTCATAGTTTTTAAAAAATTCATTGAATAAGAATTTATTTTCAAAACGTCTTCATACAATTTTATACGTACATACATACATATGTAGATGTAAAATTTTAAATTTATTTTATCGCTATTAGAATTTTATTAATTAATTTTTAAAATATTGTAAAATAAATCATAAATAAATGTTTATAAAAATTTTTAAATTATTAAAAACTGGCTAAATATGCACTATTACACCTTTTAACGATAACAAAAATTAAATTAAAATTAACAAATACATATTTCATCCTAAATAACCACTGTTTATTGTCCAAACTGTACACTTCGTATAGCACACTATTTTCATTATGAAAAAATATACATATGTATATTATAACAATCCTAAATTGACTGTAGTATATGTACATATAATGCGTGTAGTTTAAATAGTGTAGTTCATAAAAAAATATTATTCATATTATAGTGCAAAAATTAATTATTATTTAAGTGTATCGTTACGTCGACTTATGCAATGGGTTGTTTTCTACGACGACGAAAATAGGAATTCAAAATTAGATATAAAAAGGAAGAAAGTCGATAGTAAAAGCTCACAAGTAATAATATATATAATGTACGTGGGGGACCCGGGGGAGGTGTGCTTATACCGGGGGGAACTAAACCGAACTGAATATTTGCACTCGGCTCGATCCCAAAGATTCGCACTTCAATTAAGCCGTTTCATTTTTAACCAAGATCACAACCGTAGACATTTATTTTTATTGTCAAACTATTCCGTTCAATGTTTCGTGCAAAAGGTCACATTTTCCAACTATGACGCACCTAATTAATTATACATAAACAGTCAATTCAACTACATACATACAAAATTAAATTAAAACTAAAATATTACAGACACCTTTACATACTAAGCTCAAGTGTTTATTATGATTGTATGAATTATATTATCCATAATCTATTTTCTGTTTCACTATAGTGTGGTTTTTTTTATCAACGTATTACTTAGTATTATATATTTTGTGTATACATAAATATATGTATATATTAGTAAAGGCTGCCCTACACGTGCATTCTTGGCCGCGCAAACCTGTTTGTGCAAAGTTTGCGCACATAAGATTACTATTGTATTGCCTACATACAATTTTATCACCTACATGCTCCATTTTGCTGTACAAACCAAGTTTTTATACGCAAACAAGCATACGCGTGTAGGGCAGCCTTAAGAGTTGAATACATATGTAGTTTGATTTAGTGAGAACTTTATTATTATTTAATCATGATATTTTTACTTCTTGCAATTAAGTTCGTGGTGTATTCACCTTGGAAAAATCTACTTTTCCTCTATATTGATATAAAGTTGTTATAAATATGTAATAGATGTAAGTTAAATTAGCTAATTAGCTATTAAAATAAATAAAATAATATTTTATGAAAAAATGATGTTTTGATTTTAGACATATTATAAATTTAATATACATAGTTAGGTGTCGAAAACAGATTCAGCGTCATTCAAAGACAGTTTTCATTCGATCTAATTAAAATAATTGTAGTGACCGTGTCTCTGGGGATATTGAGGCGGTTCACAAATAGCCGGCTATCAGTCGATTCGTCAATAGCAGACACGGATCAGTCGCGTATGCCAACACGTTGGCTTTGGTTTTTTTTACCCAGTTAACGAGCCTGCCAAACTATTTGTTTCACAACTACAGTTTACGGTCTATACGGTGTGCAGAATGCCAAGCGATACTTCTGGGATCCGGTGGCATTGTCAAAATTCAATGATCTCTCATTCGAAAATTTGCTGTTGTCGTTTCTAGCGTGATTGTTACTAATGGTGCAAATTGCCAAAACTGCAATCATTTGTTGGACTGATTAGTACAGTTAAAAAAACAGCTACAATATAAATTACATAAATGTTGAATAATTTTTAGCGTAGTATACAAAATATTTTCTTTTGCTTGAAACATATGTGACATTTGCCCAATATCGTTAATTTTCATATTAAATTGATCGAATATCGTATCGCCATCTAATGATCAAAAACAAACATTATTTTAAAATTTTTGTAATAAAATATATACCTTATTATGTATAAACAAAACAAAATTAAAACTTTGTATATAAATAAGGTATGTATTAAAAAAATTAAATATTGCCCGTCAACAATCAACGGACAGTAACTATGGGATTTTATGTGTTACAGGAAAAAAATCAAGTGTTCCTGATGTACACACCCACGGTTGTTAGTTATTATGTAGATTTGAATATATTTATTATAATATAACAATTATATTACCCATTGGTGATCAACGCGTTTTAACAATAGCAGTATCTATTGGTTATGGAAAAAAATAATAATTTAAACGAGTATCAAGCGTCGATAAATTAAAATAAAGCATTTTCAATAGCATTCCTCTCGAACAGATTATAGTTATTTTCTATGAGTGTTTAGGTACATATATATTTTCTAATTATGAGTTATTCATGATTATATGAATGTGCTTGTTTCAGCTTATCTGTATGTAATAGTCGAAGTATCATACAAATTTTTGAAAAAGTGTATCTTGACAATATGAATATGATTGTATGTATCTACCTGTGTATGTATGTACATATATAGTGTAAAAATTTCAAATTGAAAAACAAACAATAATCGAGTTATTCAAACTTTATTTTTACATATTTGCAGTATTAACGGTAACATGTGATTCGATTCATAAATAAACAAAAAAAAACTAAGGAAAGCACTAGACATTTTCAACCAGTCAATAATTTATTCACTTTACTTCTAACTCTATCACGCTGATCGGGTGGTAATTGTTGCAATTCCTTTTCTACATACTTATCCAAATCGTTAAGAGGTTGATAGTTCGAGTGAACGATTTGAGACCCGATGAACATGAACAATAGTGAGCTAACAGTAAAGCACACATAGTTTAGAGTTGAAACCCCAGCTGGCATTTTATTTCTACGATTAGTTGGCGAGCGGAAGGGATTCTTCACGCAGGACTTGCTCTATTAAATTTTTGGCTTCTCTCTTTTTGTAAGTATTGTAAAAATTTGTTTGGCCGATTTGCCACTTTATCATGGAAAACTCCAGGGCCCCACCGAAGACTGCAAATATTGGAAGAAAACGATAAACCCCAAATATTTTCTTCCCCGGCCACTTGTTCAGCAATTTGGCAAACCAGGGAAACCGCATTTGTCGAAAAGCCTGACTGCTGAGCTATACGTCAGAATCCAATTTTGACAGTTGTTAAAATAGCATGTCGTAGCACAACACAACACGGCCATTTATCTTATTTATATTACCCAAAAAAATTATTTTGCTTTTTGCGAAAATGAGAAACACTTAGAATATTAGAACCTGAAAAATTATGATTTAATCAATTTGATACAGTATACATACAAAAACATAAAAATAAAACACAAAAAAGATAATTTTTGGAAAAATCATAAAATGTTAAAATATGATAAGTAAACGTCCACAAAATATTGTGTGAGTAATTTAGGTGCATAAATATATCTTTACTACATATCTGTAGGAATCATAACTCTCGTCAATACATGCAAATGTATAAATATGTGTCACAAACGGTGTAGAGTGAACACACAAAAAATGCGTGTCTTAAAACAGGAAATCCCCCAAAAACAAACCATAGAGAAAACAAAAACGCATGCCTAAAACAGGAGATACCTCAATAACAACACCAATACAAACGCGCAATAGAGAGTTATAAAAGCCTTACGCCCACACTCACACAGTCAGTATGCCCCGCGCTTCCACTGCACCAGCAACGCTCTCACCATGGCAACAACACCCCGGCTACCTCACACCAGCTTTGGACCGGACGAATAGGCACTCGTCATCTGAACTCACGCTGCCCAGAACAAACGTACTCGTCATAACACACCACTACGCACGGATCCTGACCAGATACACGAAGCACGTCATAACGCCACCCTTCACGCCACGTCGTCACGTACCCTTCTGTGTACATACAATCTGCTGTACTTCAATAAATATAGAAAATAAAAATTTTCATAAAACATTTTGTATGAAAATATGAACATTACACACACACCATCACCCGTTCCTGGGTACTCCCCATTACTATAACTAATGACTACAAAGTTTCTATATATCTAAATAAAAAAAGTCAAAAACAAAACTTTTCTATCAATTTAGATTCTCATTATCAACGCAAAAGTATTAGCAAATTTTAACTTAAAAACAACATACGAGTGTGCCAAAGACGCACAATATTACGTTTATATTGGGATTAGAAATAAAATTATAAAAAACAATGGCGTTTGAATTTTGATAATAATTGGTTCAGCAGAAGTTGAAATTTGAATTGTGCGCACGTGTATCCAAAATCCAGTTTTGCGTTACATTTTCATGATAAGCCCTTACAAATTTAAACGGTATCTACCTCTACGAATATTTTACATTTCATTGCACTTTGAATTTCTCCAATTGGAACAGTTTTTCGTTGAGAAGATACTTTTTCCTCCATAAATTCTTTACGAATGATTTGAGCTGTTGCTCGATTGCATTTCAAGTCAATTTTATTGTCTTATAATTCAGAGCGATCACTACCTTAGTATTTACTATCAACTCAATACTGAATCATATTGGGCACTAAAATAACTTAAATTTTTATTATTTGTCGTGTTTGAGTCGTTGTTCGCGCACTGAAATTCTACCACCTGGGTTGTGTGGAAATAAATTTTGAACATTTTTTTACTTTATCCATATCGGATAATGTTAAATAATACGGAAAAATTCTCATACGATTATGTAAGCCGGTTTCGCCTTCCACTCGGTCTAGACCTAGAGGATGGTGCTACTAATTTTCGAGCTCTAGTTATGACAGATTTACGATGTATGATGTAAATTGAAGAAGTCTGCACGAGCGATGATGGAATACATAAAAGATGTGGAGCAATACTGCGCGCTAGTATTTAAGGGCGTTCCCCTACTTTGTGTTTGGTGGTGCTACGCAGTGCTACCATATTAAAGCATGAGAAAGGAGAGAATTCCTACAACCCCAAAAACTAGAAACAAGACGTTTAATACCTCTACTATAAATAAAAAAAAAAGCGCAGTATGAGATATTCTCAAGACACTTCATCTATCCAACACATTCACACAAAAAAATAGAGTGAAAAACAACACGGCGACAACAATTCACATCACGATGATTTTCAGAAACTGAAAAAAAAAACAAAGAAACGAACGGGACATGGCCGACATCGTCGCAACGTTAACACCGCAACTCTCAAGCTGGGGGACGCGACGATTCGCATTCGTCAACACGCCAAATGCGAACTTACATTCGCACAGATCGCACAAGGGCCTAAATATGTGAGTATTACTCCACGACTAACCCGCGAGCGTATCATACGCCGTACGTAGACGTATCAGAGGCGGACACCCACGTGGTGGGGGGGCGCGTCAAAACAGTTTGACATTACCAGTGGTAAATAAAGAGACAGTTGCGCCTCGTGCGAGTTGCGAGATGCGCAGTATTACACTTGTGGCCCACGGCGAGGTTCGTGTATACACTTTATTATTTATTCAAAGCGGAGGAGTGAGTGGTGGAGATATAAAGGTGCTCTGCCCCCTCACTTCCCCCCCCATTGATTCGATTTGCCCCCATTTAGGCAAATTCGATCAAACTTTTATTATTAATTGATAATTTCCATTTCGGTGGTCCTGGTTTCCATTTCAACCCCTGTGTATCCACGTGGACGCAGCACACGTTCGTTCGCGCATTTTGTCACCCCGTGCGAAAATAAATACACACACACACGTTCGTAAAATTCAATGTCATACTGTTATGAATGCACTGCGTAAACAATAATATTTATGTGTGCATATGCGCGTGATATGTGTGTGTTTATTTTTAGTGAATCCTTTGTAGCGCGGACGAAATAGGTGTGTCTCACTTTGTACGGGCCAGTGGCTCTCAATCTTTCTTCGGTAAATATTGTGGCGCGCCCGTCGCAATCAGCTGTTGTATGTATGTATTGGCAAAAACGCGCACATTTCAAGTCGCGTCGAGTGTCACGTTGTCGCTTTGTAGGTTATGTACTCGGAACCGACTGTTTTTACTTTATCCTGATCGGATAAAGTATTGTGATCGTGCGAAAATTCGACCTCGAGATTTTGACTGATTTGTATCAGGTATCATCCCCTGATCACGTTTTCATGATTTCTGGAAAATGTCTGTATGCTGTGTGTATGTATACTTATGTGTGTGTGTTTTCTCCGAAACTATCAATTCTATCAAGCTGAAATTTCATATCTATTATTTTCAAGTAAGGTGTAAGAGCCATAAGGAACAACACAGTGATTTCATGAAATGTATGTATGTTGGTTGGTGTGGTGGTGTGCATGTGTTTTATTTACTTACGTACTAATTTCGTTACTCTTTGTATTCCTCAAATATATGGATAGAGTCATGGGTTGGCAACAACCGAATTTTTTTGGTTTCTTCTCGACAACGATGAGTGTGGTGTTATTATGGTCAGCGTTTAAAGTCCATCGTCGATTGTCACTTTGTAGGTTATGTACCCGAAATAAACGGGTGTGATTCTGCAGTGTTGCGGAATCGGCCGTTTTGTTGATGTGACCGTATATTTTCATCTTGCCGATGAGTGCGGTATCACTACGGCCGGCGTTTAAAGTCTATCGTCGAATGTCACGTTGTCGCTTATTATGTTAAGTACTCGAAATTAGAAAATGGCAGATAACTATTAGGCATAAACCGGTTAATACTCGCCATATCGAAATTTCTCAAGGTTAAAGTTAAGTATCGTGTTCATTGTTGTAAAAGAGAAACTGGACGGTTTCAAATGGTGATATATTTTTTTTTATGCACCCATCTTTTGATTTGCATTGTAGATAGATTCGGTCGAATCACCCTGTACACCGAAACCGTGTTAATCGAGATTGAGAGTGTATGGGAAAGAAGTTTTGTAATTTGCTGACTAAATTTAACAATGGGCGCTTAACAGAGAAGACTACAAAAGACCGAGAAGAGAGAATCGTAAACATAAAGTCTATTCCATAGATATAAAATGCTATTCTACATCTATGGTCTATTCTCTTTCAGGCACCATGTAGAACAGGTACATTTTTTTTTTTTTATGGGTAAAATTTCCAAAGGAAACGGACTCTGCGTTTTTAATTTTGCGTAGCATATTCTAAAGGGCCTCACAAACTAGAGCGGATTATTATTAGCGAGTGGATAAATACGCTCGATAGTAATACAATGTGTATTTAGCGTGTTTAACCGTTTGCGAATTATATTCCACTACGGTTTGTGGGGTCTTCCCATTTCATAGAGAAAAATAATAAATAAATAAAAGTGAAATCGTGCACAATGAGTACTGTTCAAATCGAGGGATGGGTTGTACTACATCCAAAAAATGCACCTATGGAGAAATGTTTTTTAAATTCAGTCATTTTTCGTTGGATGCCTTTTAAGAATAATTTTTAAATTTTTTTGTATTAAAATAATGAGCCAAATGCGAAAGATTTTTTTTTTTTAAAGAAATGGTGTTCGATTACTTTTTGGTTAAAATTGGATCAAAGTCGAAAAAAAATCGTACTTGTTTTCGAAATAACACCGGTTGATAACCCCTGGTATAAAAGAAAATCAAATTTCTGTCGATATGGTGAATGGATCAAGTTCACTTGAAGCGTACGCGTGTTTGTTTTAGTTTTATCAACCATTACATTGTCAGCATTGAAATCAAATATGTATACACAATAACATTCATGGTCGCTTTAGTACCTAGTGTAATTTTAGAGGTCTTTTTTATGTGTGATATTTACTGTTCACTTTCAATTTTAGCATTGATTTAAAGCATTTCTAACATTCAACCGATAATTAGATATTCCTCCTTCCTCCTAAAAAAAAAAAAAAAGCAGTTTGCGAAGGCGATATTTTATTGATATGCAAAATGATGCAATACCATTTTGCTTTCGTTGCTTCACGCATGCTTCACTTTATGTTCTAGTTAATTTTAGACAAATTGCAACGTCTAGTCTCTTGCTTTAAACTATCAATTCAAACAGTTCAAAATAAAAATTCCTCAATTAACCAATTTAAATGTACGAAGACAAAATCCACACTTTTACACACGGAAGATCCCTAACTACTACAAGTTGAATTTACAGAAAATCTACAATAGAAAACCAGTTAACTGATTCTGTTCTACAATACTCTTATCGGTGTTATCTATAATCCTATTGTTAATTAACAAGAGAGTTTGCAGTTTGAATTTAAGTATATTTTTATAAACAGATGTTCAAACTCAATTTATGCATGACAATTTTCAGATTTACTTATCCGTAAATTCGATACTGTCTGATATGAAACGGGCTATTAATTTGAAACAATACATACGAGCACAATAGGATTATACTTTTTTGCTCGCAGACATTCAATAAGAAAATAACAAACTTCGCCACAGTTTGATTAAAAACCAACATGTCATAAAACATGATGAAACATCATTTTTGTCATACTGACTGTTTTGTCATACGATTCAGATAGCAATGTTGCTACAAGCTAAGTCAACGTAATTAGTATCAATTAAACGCAAAATAATCGACTTATCTTTCTTTACCGTGTACATAAATATCGTATGCAAACTGCCCGCTTTTCTTTTTTTTTTTTTTAGGTAAATCATCAGTTTAAATTGTAATGCCTTTTGTGCTTTTTCGCTTTCAGTTGAAATGAAAAACGTCGGCGATAATTGTGAATAGCGAATAAATAGTATAGCATATATCAAAATGTCTTACGTGCCGAATTTCTTTCGACGATTATTTCGTCTGAAAGGTTCGAAGCCTCCGTCAAACATCGAAGAGCGTGTATCTTGGCTGCTGAAACCGTACATGAGCACCGTTCAGGACATACTTATGTGGAGAAATCCAGTCGTCAGCTTGTGCACAGTCATCAGCATCAATCTAATTTTCTGGTATAATTTTTATTTATTTGTCAACAATTGATTATTAAGCGTCATTTGATGGAAGATTAATAAGTATTCAATAAAAAATTTCAGGAATAAATTGGATCAAGGTCCCATTATTGTTCCGTGAACTTTTTGACCCGTATTTTATGCAAATTTTTAAATCTGGCATTTTACCCCGCCGCACGTACAAAATTGCTTTTAACGATTGATAATTTCATAATTTCAGTCGTTTAATTCATTTCTTGTGTAAGATATCGTATATATACATATATATGTACATATTATGCATAGAAAAATCTTATGCAATTGAAAATGTAGACAAGTGGGTCACTTTTTTTTATATGCCATTCACTTTCCGTATAAAATGCCAATAGCGTGTTGTTGTCGTTGTGATCACTTTTCATTTCTTATCAGTTCGTGTTACCGTAAAATTTTTATTATTTATGATTGATATTTGAAAATAATTTTTAAATATTCACTTACTATGAAAGAATAACATTTTTAGATTTATGTAAATATCGAAATATTGATACGTATCATTCGAAATTAAACATATTTATACGAATTTTATCTATAATGCTGAGAATCAATCTATTATGTAATATTGTTATTAAATTTAAATTATGTACTCTCAGATTAGATAAAACTTTTTACTAAGTATTTTCGATTGAAAAGCGATGTTGTTCTTTACTAACGGAAAATTTGTTTAAATATTTTGACTCAGTTGTAGGTCAGGTTAGGTGGAGTTGTATTTCAATTTAGGTTGGGCTACTTTATTGTTAATTTAGTGATTAATAACTTTTCCCTCTATTTACATATATTGTAAAGCTTGTGTTGCTTTCTTAGGTAAAAAAAAAGGTAAAGGTATTATTTATACCTGAGTGAGTTATATGTTCTTCAATGTAATACCCTAAGTTGGGGATAGTTGGGTTAACTTACAAAAGTATCCAATATATGTAGAAGTAAATGGCAACTTAGTGCAATCAACTAAATAAATTGATTGTAATTGTTTCCAGTTCGGCTTGGTTTGGTTTTAGTTTAGCATACATTTCTTAATTTGTATTATTGAAAAAAAAACCATGAAATATTTTCTACTTAACAATTTTTATTAGTCAGCGACTTAATAAAACTTTTTTTTATCTCATTTCAGGCTGGTTAGCATATTCGAAATACGTCCTTTAGGACTATTAGGAGGCCTACTATTATGTGCAGTAGTACTAGACGCGTTGGCGACCACTTTGGGTGCTGGTCGACGTTCGAGCCGAGAGCGTATATCCAGCCGGGCTAATCCTAATGCAGATATACTCACACAAAGGCTATCTCAAGCCCGACAGTGGCTGGCCGCTACTTACGTTGAAATGATCAGACTCCGCGAACAAAACCCGTCAAAGGTAATACCGACACTAACACCACGCTACTATCTTACACCGCAATTGATTTTAATCTGCTCGTTTCATTTTCAGTTTTGCTTCATCACGTGCAGCAGTCTGGGTGTGATGTACTTCGTCGGAAGCATCATGGGGGAGTTGTTGTGGCACGCGTTGATTACTCTCGCGTTACTATCGCCACTGGCTGCAAATTTGCAAAGCACCATAGCATCCATACAATCTCAAGCAGGTAATAGTAATGTTTGTTTTCTGCCGCTGTCGCCCCCATATTATCACGCATTCTAATGTGTTAACTCGTGTTGCAGATTCCGACGGAGAGGTGGACGAATTCCTTCCAGTCATGTCTCCGAATGTGATGGAGGAACTAGACCGTGCCGGTGAAGTGTATCAAGACGCTCAGGAACCGATCTCGCTCACTTCCGGTGATCTTTCTCTACCGAACGGTAAGATAATGATAATTCGTATCGCCCGCACAAATCCGGCCAACTATCATCATTTTGTACACACTAATGACGTTGTTTTTTTTTTGGTTTTCATCCATAATACGATTAACAATCCTCAATCCTCAGCATATTACTCATACGTATTCCAAATTTTACTTCACGTCACTTTAATTTTTATTTGATAGAACTGTTAGGTAGAGTATACTTGTGTTTTATTGTCGAGGTAGCGCTCTTCGAAATTGAATGAAATAATTTACTTCAACACCGTTGGTGCTCATTGCATGTTGATGTTGATTTTTCTAATGAAACTTACAAACGTCGTGTGTTCAATTATTATCTAATTGCTAACTGCTTGTCTCGTTTAATTAATTTGCACTTTAACGATCGCTTAGCTATTAACCGTAATACAATTTTATATTATAATTTCGTTGCAACTAAATAACTGCATTTTTTTGTTATAATATCTATCCTTTATTCCACAATTTGCCCCAATGTGTGCTTTTTTTTTTCAATCACATATTCATCCTGTATTACACGATATTTTGGGAAAAATAATATACTACAGTAATGGCATTTGAAACTAGACTCGCTTAATTTTACGTTTAGACGTCAATATGGCACTGCTGTACGCCGCCGGTGAAGTAGAGAGTAGTGAGGAGGAAGATGACGAAACAAACCTATTATCGCATTTAAATAAACAGCCAACACCAACGCCTTCATTACCTTCAACCGATTCTAGTGATAGCGAATCTGAATTCATGTTAAAAGGTGAGGATAGAGGATAACGTTTTACAATGATGATACCTTAGGTTTAATTTGGTAACTTTAAAATTATGTATTTTTTTTATAAGTAAACAATTTTTAACATTACCGTTGCTTTACAGATGTAGGTAAACGTCCCGCCGTTGAAAATAAGACTTCGCCCTCGGCAAAGAGTAGCGATACTCCTCAATCCGGTGTCACGGCTGGTTGGCTCGCGTCTGTATTCAGCAAGCCGCAGGTTAAGCCACCTCCGTACGACGAATCCGATTCCGACGAGTTTGAGCTAATCGACCGCAATGATTTATAGTTGAATTAGTAAAAAAAACAGTCCCGAATTATATGCATTTCGTTCAATATATATATATAAATATTTATGTGTGTATGTGAAATTCAATTCAAAACTGGCAACTATTATGGAGTACAATAGATGTTTTGTCCTAGAGTTGGCGTTGATGAATTATGTAAATTCTTTTTTAGTTTTAAATGACAGTAGGGAAGAATTTAATTGGTGCTAAAAAAAAAACTACGCGTCTTAATTCGAATCACATATACTTTACTTCTTCTCTTTTCTGTAACTTTCGGGAGTTTTTATTAACCCTTTTATTTGTTTCCTATGTAACATGTGATTATTTCTGGCATTCCAGAAGCAAAAATTGAAAAACAATATGTTTTGTAATCTCATTCTTTTTTATAAATCTCATTCTATGAATTGTGCTAATTCTTCTTATTTGTTTAGGTATTAAAAAATTCTTTTTGCTATTATATAATCATTGTGTTTCACTTATTTTGACAACTTCGTGAGAAGGAATTTTTTTTATTTTACCATACTTTATAGTTTTAATAAGTTTTATTATTACATAGATGCCAATAAAGTCGATTAAAAACAATCACTTTTACTTTCGATTTTCTTATACTTTAAAATCATCATGAAAGAAAATTACGATATATTTTTTAATGTAATTAGTGTTTTAATAAAAAAATAATATATCATATCAATACTTCAAAAATTTTATGCACCATTTATTCATCTGTAAAAAGAATATTCTTATAAACCACTATATAATATTATATTTTTGCATCTATAAAAAATCTATTTAAATTTTTTCCTTTCATAACTTAATTTACAACTAATTATAATATATTATATTGTCAAAACTAAAATGTGTAACAAAAACGGCAGTGTCCGTAGTGTATGCTATAATCGAAATGTGTAATTTTAAAAGTAATAAAAATCAATTACATGCCAAAATTGAACGAATTGAATTATAAAACATTGAACAAAGATATTTGTATTATCGTGTAAATTTTTGCTGTATTTTCGTTTGCTTTAGTTGAATAATATCAAAAAATAACTTTTTTTACATTTTAAGAGATTTTTCTTTTACTAACTCAAAAAAATTAAATAGTACAAAAGATTTTATTTTATTTGTTTTAATGACATATTTTATTGTGTATGTGCTAATTTTTTGATCTTCATCATATATTCATGTATATTGATTGTTTTACAAAGTTTTTGACTTTTATTTTTGATTAACATGTCAATTTTATCGCCTTTTAGTTTAACGACAAAAATATAACTTTTAAATTACATGTATAAAAAAAAAAACATTTTTTCTTGTACATTTAACGTGTGTTTTCGTTTAGTAATTTAGAATATGTAAAGGTACTCAAATAAAAGTGACACGCAGAGACATATTTACATACGTGTACGTAGAAGTTTTGGTTTTGTAACTGTGATTATTTCGTTTAGATTTTATTATTAATCAAATCGCAAATCCGCTCAAGTCGTAAATGTAGTTTAGAATTTGCTTATCGGAGCGAACAGAGTATTATCGCTTTGTATTGTGTAAGATATACTCGCATATTTATTATATTGTCACAACACTATTGTAATTAAACATTTCCTCATTTCGTTTTCCTAACGTAGATTTTGTTGTGAATCATCTACTGCTTTTATTTATTTTATTTGTGTATATATACTCAAATCACGTTAACGTGTAAAACTTCAAATGCGAAGTTCAAATCCATAAGCTGATCTTATATTCTTATTATATGGCACTCGGGAAGATGTGTTGAAATTTGGCAATAGTGGATGTGAGCCTTCGCGTTTGAAACGAAACCTATCAGTAATGGATTGATGCTTTTGTTTCCAACATCACGTACAGGTGTATATTTTTATATTCAAATCTGTAAATGAACCGTCGTGATACGAATCTTTTGGAAAAAAAAAAAAGTATGTGCTTAATTAAAGAATTGTTACTGTGATATGGTGGATTAATTGATGATGTAATTGCCGATGTATTTAGAAAATAAAATTTATTTCAAATATAATCATTTACTTTTTGCTCACTCAAAAGTACCCTGGTACTGACTGATAAAATCGTACTTTTTTTCTCTTGTACATATGTACATACATACATATGTATGTTCTATTTTGTATGGTACCTGAAAAAAAAAAGACCTGCAAGATCATAGGAAGTACTTAAGTTCGGTGCCATTTTGTCAGTTTGCCAATGTATAAGGAACAGAATTAGAAAGACAAGAATTCCATTTGACATGTGAAATTACGTTATTAAATTTGTTAGGGCAAAGTATGAAATCTGCGCATTCTACAGGTATTCTAATTTAAGAGAGGAGTGCATTTTGCACATGGTTTTACCGTTTTGGGCTTTTTTAAAAATGCGTAGAGGAAATACAGGAGTTCAAATTTCTCTGTAACATATGCATAAAAGCCTAGTCTGCCTGTTAGTATTGAAACTCGTTGAAAATTTTCTATCCGTAATCCATAGTGTACCTCAATTGTTAGCCAACTCACGCCGACAATACTCCAGTAGACAGTATCGCCAATAGTGCGCCATTAAGATTTGATTTGAAATTGTTTTGTCGGGGTACAAAATAATGAAATGAAACGTTTTCTAATAAATAATTTATTTAGATTCTTCACCAGAATCGCTACATTTTGAATCGTCTACGTTCGTCTGTTCCGCTGAGACGCTAGCACCTTTTCTCATGGGTACTACTCTCATCAACGTTTCCGTCCACGTCACCCCTTCCGTTATCCTGAGGAGAATTTCAAATACTGAAACCAAAAAGTTGACCGTTTGAAGACAATATTGATAGTTTTCCAAAGTTGAAGTCAGTTCAATCGATAGTTACCGTGATCTATGGTTAATACTTTTCTGGTTTTCATATTTAAATATTCATTGAGCGGCAGTCGGCCGTGTTGGATTCCTTGTTCTACCGCTATTTTATGACAAAGTCCCTGAAAAAGTAAACACGCATTAAAACTTTGATAATAACAAATTGACTAATTAAATAAAGAATCCTCTTACTTTGTGTGAATTATGATCGACTAAGCCGCCAATTATGTACATTTTATTCGGTTCTATATTTTGTATAACATTTTCAGATTCGCTAGACAGATAAACTAAATCACTATTGGGAAACGTATCCATATAATTTTTCTCTTCAAATCTAACCTGAAATAAGAAACTTTTATAAACATTGTATTATAATACTGCAATAGTATGTAAATATGTCGATTTACGCACATCCCAATATTCATAACCGTTGTGTCTAGACATCTCTGCTTTAGTTCTACCGTTAAAATTACACACAACAAACTTCATTGGCGCCGATGATCTCCTATTCAACGAGTAACATCTAAGAATCTGCTTGATAACTTTAGCTCTGTCTTTTTCTATCATGAGATGGTCAAAACTTAAATCGATCACGACTCCGGTCGTGCAAGTACTGTTTGCCACCTTTGAGTGTTTCAACGCTTTCCGACTCGGTCCGATGTCAATGTTATTGATTTTGGCTTCGACTCGTCTCTGCTTCGCTCGTGCTTTCTCTTTAGCTCTCTTCTCGTTCTTTCTCCCTTCCCACTTTTCCTTCTTGAGCCATTTCCTCATTTGATTCTTGGTGAAGGGTCGCTGAATGATTGGATCTTCTGAAATTTCATCTTGTTCGAGTTTCGGCCTCTTAGATTGGTGCTCTGAACCACTATCGTCACTGCAGATGCTATTATTGCTGATATCTCCGTCAATCATTGTGTATTTTTGCAAAAACCAGTATATCAGTTGTAGGTTAGGTTGATAAGAGACATGTCAGCCACACATGGTATCAACTAGTCAGAAAAAAATGACATTTGATGTGTTGCTACTATAAAATAAAATATCGAGTGTGACCATCCCATGAATTTATCCATACATTTGAGGAACTTGCATAATTAATAGTAATTATTCATAAATGAGCATTTTAATTCCAAAAGTATATACATATACATGGTCCTGAGATGCGCAGCAACTAAAACTATAACTAATTTGTCACACGCATATGAAAACTGCGCAGTAGAAAGGGTGGGGATTTATATTTGTTAGATGGAAACACTGTATCTGTCACATTTAATGTCAGTTTGACAGCACGTGTTGCGTCAGTTGGTAAATTTTCAAGGTGACTACTTAATATGTACAAAGTACATTAAACGTACATATATATCTTCTTCTAAAACAATTGCATAATCTGAGTCAAAATAATTAATTTTTTTATTTGATAGAACTTGTATTAATTCACCATAAAAATTATTCTTGTACACTATTTCTTTTTAATTTTTGTTATATTTAAATATCCATACTCATCCACAATGTGCTAAATTTACTATATGTAATATTATTTTATTGTCCTAAATATGATTCACAATATAATTATGTAACCAATTTAATTAAAATTACTATTTAATGTAACAAGATCATAGCTACAATCTAATGACGAACTACTGATAAGGACGCATGAAACTTATGCAGTGTCATTCAAAAACTACGATAAATTCTATAATACTTCATTGCGTATAATTTATAATTTTTTTGCATTTATGTAAATTTATGGCTACAATAGTTTATTGATACATTTACATATATTTATTTTTCAGAAGGTCTATTCAAATATATGCAACGATGAATACTTCTATACGTACACTGACTATGTTAAATTCAATAAAAAAATCATCCAGAAGTTTATACTTCTTAAATAAATGTTATTCAAGTAACGTTAACGATAAAGCCACTACTGATATTGCGGTGAATATTTTAATACATTTTATTTTATTTTGCCTTATGATTTTGTTAAATATTTTTTTATATTATCAGTGCGAAGAAATCAAAGTTCCAGTACCGTGGGGACATATATCCTGTGTCCATTGGGGTCCAAAAGATAAGCAACCTATTGTTGCATTACACGGCTGGCAAGATAACGCTGGAACTTGGAAACCATTGATACCATATTTACCACCGAATACGTCAATCTTAGCTATAGATTCTCCAGGTCATGGATATTCTTCATGGTTTCCTCCAGGTAAAATTTTTTCAACAACAAAAAGATACCTGTTTTTAATAGCTTATATCTCTGAAACTAATAACACTATGGCGATGAAAAATAAATCCTTTTATAGGTCATTCAATTTTCTTTCTTATGATATGGTGATTTTTGGCAACCACATAATTTATAAATTATAAAATTAGCTCTCGAAAAAAATGCATTTTATAAGAAAATTTCATAGAATCATATTTATCTTTTCTATCGTTTATTTTTATGTTTCAAAGTTGTAGGGCATATAAAAGGCCATATTGAACCATTCATACTAAACTATGAAGTCAATTTTTATCTTTAACCATTAAAAAAAACGAAAGAAAATAAAATATTATTGTACAAAATTTCCTTATAAAATTTGTAAATCTTTTTCGAGCGCAAATTTTGGCATTATAATTATTATTTTGGTCAAAACCAGGAGGATTAAATGAGTTTTAAAATTATTTATTTTTCATTTACATACTTAGTGCTGTTAGTTTCGGAGATATGTATGTATGTATATACTTTTGAAAACAGGTATCGTTTTGATCATTGATTAAATTTTGATTAATATTTTATCATACTTTTATATTTATTCGATTCTATGCATTCCAGGTATGTTCTACAACTTCGCAGACAATCCAGTCATTTTAAGAAGAATCATATCTCACTTTGGATGGAAATCGGTATCACTCTTAGGACATTCCATGGGAGCCATAACGTCGTTTATATACGCTTCTCTATTTCCCGACGAAGTGAATTTTATGATTCAGTTAGACAACTTGAAACCGACGACGGGTCGTCATAAAAATTTCATGGACAGGTCGAGCATTTCCGTCGACAAATCCTTAGAAGCCGACGCTAGGAATATGGTAGGAAGTGAACCACCATCGTACACTCTCGAAGAATTGCTCGAAAAGGTATATATGGGCTCGCAAAAGTCCATACACAAGGAAAGCGCCAAGTATTTAATGGAGAGAGGGGTCTCCAAATCCTCATCGGATCCCAACAAGTATTATTTCACACGAGACTCTCGTCTGAAACGCAGTTTCGAGCTCGGAACTAATATGGAGGACGTGCGAGCGATGGCCGTTCGTATAAAATGTCCCACTTTGCATATCAAATTCGAATCCGGGCCGTATTTTGAGCCGAAAGAACATTATACGGAAATTTTGGATGTTGTAACAAAGTCTAATAAGAATTTCGAAGCGATCGTCGTTCCCGGAACTCATCACTCACATTTGAACAATCCCGAATTGAGCGCGGTTCATATAAATAAGTTTTTACAAAAGTATCATAAAAACTAGTACAATTCTTTTGTAATAGTCAATTTTATTTTATTTTTTAGACTAGCTTGATAGTATTATAAAAAAAATTTTTATTGCATATAAATAAAATATCTCATTATTAACACTACTAATAATGTGTAATTATTATGAATGTATACAACAATTGTTCTATAAATCATATTGTAAGCAATTATTCATATGCTCGCTCATATAAATTGTATAATTTAATTGCCCGGTGCAAACATTCATTAGTGTTAATTTATTAAGTATTTGAAACTCTAATATATTTGTTAAATAATTATTATTTGTATTAGAAAATTGGTATTAGTATTAAATAAGCAAACTGTATTGATATTGTCATACATACTTGACGTCTGTGATTTTATGTATTAAAACAGTATTGTGTAACTGAGTATTTTTATGTTGTAATGAAAATATATTTTTATTATAATCGAAACGACCTTTTTTTTTCATTGTTTAAAACAAAAATAATAAAACACGCACACTTTTTGTTGTTTTGATACTTTATATATATTTATATTTCTTTAACAACACTGTTTGTTCACTTACATTTCAATATGACTGTCTTCCATAACATCGTATACATTTATTTATATAATATAATAATTACAGATGAATTGAAAGAGAATCTTATTAATTAATATTTTTTTATAGCAGTATTTACCCATTGAATTTATCAACAGCAAATTGCACAACAATACATACATACACTTCGTTTACGTTATTGCACTAACAACACGTAACTTAACATCATACATTTAGGAACACAGCACAATGTACATTATTAAAAAAAAATTGAGCACACTGCTATTTAACAATGCGCACCGATTATATTATTAAATTCAATTTTTTTTTTGTATATAAGATTATAAATTCACCATATTTAACATCTTTGCGGCTGAAATATCTATTAGATTAAAATGTTTGATTGTAGATTGATTTTTCTAATATGGCACAGTGAACTAACCCCAAAATGTGAATATTGATTGTTCAAGTCTCATACAACTGAGATCCCATATACATACATCACAAAAAAACAATCAAATATCTGCATTGCCTATATTATATTATATTTGAGGAAGTCTATATATTGTTACTTTTTGGTTTCAGATGGCAATAAACAATTGGAGGGAGAGAGAAAGTATAAACAAACATCTTAAAAACCCGAACAAACCAAAACATATACAAATCAAGACGGACACTCGCACTAGTAAATTATATAAAATTGTGATATGAATTGAATTATTAAACATTTTTGTGACATATATAGTATTACGATTGTACCTCACGTTGAGTTTTATAAATCACACGTAGGTGGAGATTGAGAGCGGAGTGCAGCGTTGATCGCTTTCAGCAATGGATGACGACCGCAGCCGCATCGATTGCGGAAGTCGTCCAAGTCTAAAGCCCAAATCATGGCACCGCCGAGTCCCATCTTGGGGATCAGCTCAGTCTTCCTGGTGACCATGCTAGTATCGTCAAACGACACCCATTGAGTTCCCCGTCTAGCCCACGGTCCGATGCGGTTCTCCGGATCACGTTCCACGGACCATCCTCCGTGCTTCACTCGTTCGCAAATCTAAACTCACAATAAACATATCGTTATCACCCTTAGATATTTCAAACGGTGTAACAAATTCTGAGTATGACTATAATCTATTTTTCGAAACGAGAGAATACAAAGCTATATCTATTTCTTCTAACCACCTATGTTAAAAGGGGACAAAATTACGAGTGGTGACGCCTACTCTACTGTATTGGCCACCTTACACGGTCTATATTATTGACCTTTTTTTTTTTAAAGTAAAATCAATATTATTGTCAATACGTACAATTGTCAATCGTACATACAAAAATGCACCAACAACATCTTGCATTGCCTTTTTTGACAGTAAACTTACATTGTATTCTCTCGTCTTGAAAAAGAGACATTTTTTTAAGGAAGGTGCAGTAAGGCGACAAATTAAATTCACATTCTACTATGGAAGATTGAAACGAGCTATGTTTTGTTATAGCATTAACATTGAACGTTTGGAATAACGAGAAGGCATCCCAAGATGACACTAGCATATAGCAAGTGAAAATGCTGAAGTATCCAAAGAGTATCTGGCGGGACTTTCAGGAATAAAAGAGGATTGAAGAGGTCTTCAATTCGCAATGAATGGTTAAATATTAATTTTTGAATACTGTACCTCATAATAAGCTAAGAATCCGGGCGCTTTTGTATATTCGCCGGCTTCTCCGGGTCCGCTCGCCGGTGCGTGCAATCCTCGGTTAGACGTATCGATCAGCGTGAAGGATTGTCCATACAAAGGTATGCCCAAGATTAATTTGCTAGCCGGTGCACCACTTTCGATCCAATAATTGACGGAGAAGTTCTGAAAAATTAAAAAAAATTACATACAAAATCCATCGGTATGATTAAAAAAAGTAATAGTGTAAAACTAACCGCGTTGAAGTAATCGTAAGTATCACCAGGATAATTGTACAGTGGTGCTACGTGTCCAGTTTTACGATCCCAATGACCGTGATAGTCGTAGGTCATGATTGCAATCCAGTCAAGATCTCTAGCTAGTGATGGGACGTCGTAAGCGGCATCGATCACGGCACGGCTTGCCGATACGGCAGCCGATAGTAACCAGTCTCGAGGTTTGAAAGCTTGTTTAAGCTCTCTAACTAGATTTGCAAATCCTTGTTTGTCCGATGCTGGACCGGCGTTACAATCGACCTATAAAAAAAATTTACCATCTCAATAACTTGGATTTATAAATTGTATATATTTTTTAAATTTTCTATGAAGATTTTTACCTGCCAACACCTAGGATATTCCCAATCTAAATCTAATCCATCAAAGTGATATTTTTCAATAAACTCTATGACGTTTGCGACGAAGCGAGCTCGAGCCGATGGACTGTTAACCATTTTTGAATATTTATCACCGAGTGAATCGTTCCATCCTCCGATGGCTATTAAGACTTTTTTGCCCTTAGCTCTCAGTGCTGTTACTTTTCCATAGAAGTCTAACAAAACAAATGTAAATTAAATCACAACTGAACACAAAACAACTACATGAGGTATAAGGAAGAGAATGGGGAAATAAACAAAATCACATTACACTGCATTGATTTATAAACTATGTAAATATCACAGCTAAATCATATCACTATATTATTATGAGATGTAAATATCACAGCTAAATCATATCACTATATTATTATGAGATGTAAATAAACACACTGCGTTGTTGGTGCCAAAAAAAATCGCAAAATCTTAAAAATGACTAGTTTGAAAAAAAAAACTTGAAATATAGAAAACTGTTTTTTTTCTATATACTTGTAGACTTATAGTTTGTAGTGATGTTTTCGTCAATAGACAGACAAATTTAAGGTTTTTATATATAAAGTACTAGTATATTGGCCGTTCACAATCAACGTGTGGAAGAAAATAAATAGTTAAAATTTTCAATGAAACAAAATGACTTGTGCGGCCAATTTGACTTTGGGTCAAGTTTTTGCTCGCAAGCGTTTTGACATCGGTCAAACCAACAAACCGATTTTAGCCATTTACATATGTGTAACAATAGACAATAGATGGATTGTTTACCATTGTCTATATCTGCCCAGGAGTCGTGTGGAGTAATAGTCAACTTTGTAGAATCGAGTACGGCGAATCCGTAAGCAATGTGCGTGCAAAGATCGGCCTCTATATCTTCCGGACGATACTTTCCTTCTCCAGTTCTGTTTAAATTTAACAACGAACATATAAAAATACACTTGTAACATTTTAAAAACGGTTAGTAATATCAGTGCAGTACATACCTGTACCAAGCCCAGTTGGTGAAGTAGCACACGACTTTATAGTCGGACGGGCTTGTTATAATAATAGGTCCCTGGGTTGTGTCTGATGGTTTTGAAGGTGGAAGTACTGCAGGTGGTGCATGTAGTGGAGGCTTTACTGTGACTCCAGTACCAGGTACGGGTTTACATCTTGAATTCGAAGGCCAATCACAGTGATCCTAAATGAAATAGCACTTTTATAAATCATCTGATGTTTTAATATTAGTCGGGACAATAAAATCAACATGACTATTACATTGTTCCAGTGTAGACTTGCAGGGCATGACTGCGGCAGAAGCATTCCTTGATTACACAAATAGTATTTGTTGCAGTCCATGGGATCCGGAGCGAAGATTCGACCCTTGCACGGTTGAGCGAACGGTGAAACCTCAAATTGACACATTACATTGATTATAAATTCATTGATAATGGTATATTAAATCGAATCTAACTGCTTACAGCTCCAGGTTGTGATCCGGTGTCGGAAATATGGGTCGGAATAGTAACTGCTTCGGGTCTCATAGTTGATATTACTACCGGTTCTTGAGTGGTTATTTCCGGTGGAGGTGTTGGAAGTATCACACCTGAAGGTTACAATCATTCCATGATGTATTGTTAAAATCGTATTGTATTATTAAATATTAACTAGTCAAGTGCTCGTAATTAAACAACCGGTGTACGTCACGTGACCAGACCGTGACAGACCGGCCATGCTAGCACATTTTTCGCTTTTATATATAGTAATAAAATCAATACCCGTAGCTGTTTCGAGTTGGCATCTGGGTTGTGGAGTAGTCAATCGTCCGAGTTCTCTAGCAGCAGCGCTGAGCAATGGTGATTTTTCACATCCGCATGCTCCACGGAAGTCATCAAGATCCAGTGCCCAGACCATTCCTCCTGCGAGTCCCATGGCCTTTACGTAAGAGCTCTAAAAAGACAATTCTTCGTTAGGCACGTGTATAAAATGCTTTACTTTTGCTTAAGCAAGTGTATGTAATTGCGTTACTTACTTTGTGTCTTATCATTGAAATATCGTCAAAGGACACCCATTGATCTCCTTTGTAGGCATATGGACCCATTCGTCCTCTGGGGTCACGTACGACGTTCCATTTTTGATTTTGTACTCGTTCACAAATCTGAAATTATTTGTTATATAAAGTCCACGAATGCAACGTATGCATCTATCGTTGTTGATTTTTGCACATATTAACCAAATTGGAATTTTTAATTTATATTTTGACTGCATCATTGCCTGTTGACGGTCAACGGGTGTTTATTATTGAAATATGATTGGACTAACACTAACTAAACAATATTATAAATTTTTAATGAAAACAAAACATTGAGTGTTCTTGGCGGACAGACAGATTTAAGGCTTATTATGTATGTACATATAGTACTAGAGTATTGCCTGTTGGTAATCAATAAGTGTTAATTATTGATATATGAGTGGATTAACAATATCAGTAACTATGTATTACGGGAAAAAATAAATAATATTAAAAATTTCAATGAAAGAAAACAAGTGTGTTGATACACTTGTTACAAAATTTCACAAAAAAAAAAAGATTAAGTCCTTTATGTATAGTATGTGTTGGAGTAAGCATAAAAAACTAACCTCATAGTATGATAAGAATCCTCTTGCTCTTGTAAAATCACCAGCTTCTCCTCCACCATAAGTAGGAGCATTCAATCCATTATCGTCAGGCGAAGATAAAGAGAACGATTGACCGTACAACGACAATCCCAATACTAATTTTGACCGAGCTGCTCCACGAGATAACCAATGATGAATAGTATAATTCTAAAAATTCATTATATTACATTACACAAATCCAACAAATCAATATTTGTAAACTATAATCGGATATTTCACTCACCACATTGAAATATGTATCGGTATCTTCCGGGTGAGTGTACATAGGAGCGACGTGACCCGTCTTCTTATCCCACTGTCCGTGATAATCGTAAGTCATTACAGCGATCCAATCGAGATTTTCAGAAAGTACAGGCACATCATAACCTACAGATCAAAATGTATAAACTTTAGAATCAAAAATCATACATACACAACATATTGAAATTAAAAGTAATTACCGGCATCGATGACTTTTCTATTGGGCGATACGGCAGCCGTCAACAATAAGTTTTCGGGTTTGAAAAGTTGCCTCAATTCTTTCACTAAAGCTGAGAATCCATCTTTGTCAGAAGCCGGTCCTTTGTTGCATTCGACCTATAAAATTAAACGGACATACTAATACATTCTAATTTATAGGTTGAACGTACTAATTGTAAGAAAAATACTAACTTGCCAGCAAACTGGATACTCCCAATCTAAATCAAGTCCATCGAAATTGTGCATCTTGATGAATTCAAGAACATGAATTCCAAACTTTCGACGAGCTGATGGACTGTTTACCAATCTGCTGTATTTGTCTCCGGCTGAATCGTTCCATCCGCCCAAAGCCAACAACACTTTAACTCCTTTAGATCTCATAGCTACAACCTTTTCGTAGAACTCTAAAATTTTCGCCAATCAATCAATATTTTTGCATTATACTCATCAGTAATGTAATGGATATGCTAAGTCAACACTTACTATTGTCAATGTCTGCCCAAGAATCGTGCGGTTTGACCGTTAAAGTTTGTGTATCCAAAACGGCAAAACCGTACAATATATGCGTACACAAAGATGCATCTATGTCGCTAGGTAGATATTTGCCAGCACCTTGTCTAAATTTGAAAAAAAAATACAATTATTACCAAAAATGTTGAATATACATACATACATAATATAGTCTGTTTTTGAAACTAAGGGAGTACGGAATTATCTGTTTGTTGTAACCGCGTGTGTATAAAAGGGAAGAAAATGCGAATATGCAAAACGTTAATGGATTCTAGTGGCGAGCATATTATACTTTAAAAAATGCACCAATAACGGTTTGTTGTACCTTTCTCGTCTCATAAAGCAGTCTATATGTATATGGCTTTTGTCGGTTAAGATTAATACTCTTTGGTTTATGTTGACTAAAGTAAGAAGGACTGTTTTCTGCTAAATTACGTCTGTTGGAGGGTTAGCATTTATGTTTATCTCAACGCACCCAGAAGACAAATGACCATCATTGGCCATTTGCGAAAAAGCATACATCCTGCGGAAAAACTGTCAAGAAAATAGTCTTACTTTAGAACAGGGTATAACTAAATTTCTACATACCTATACCAGGCCCAATTTGTGAAGTAGCAAACGACCTTGTACGAATCATCTTCACCGCTCACATTTTCTTCTTCTTCTTCATCTCCTTCTTCTCCCACTTCACCCGACTCGGGCAATAGCTCTTCGTCTTCTTCTTCGGCTACAACCGGTTCAATCGACGGTTTCATTTCAACGGGACGTTCTTCTGGCTGCTCTACTGGCATTTGAACCGGTTTTTTAACCGGTTTTTGTGTCCAAGACACGTCATGCGTTGGACCTCCGGTATCCTTCAGCACATCGTGAATTGCGTTCAGGAGCGGATGTACACCTTCTCCACAACTGTGCATACGAAAAAAATTAATATTTCAATCTTCCATATAACTTTTGTCTCAAATACACGCATTAGCACTGAGTACTTGCCTGTTTTTGAAATCGTCCAAATCGAGAGCCCATATCATAGCACCACCCAAGTTCAAATCTTTGACAAACTGTGACTTCTTTATTATCATAGCCTTATCGTCGTAACCAACCCACTGGTCACCCTTGTAAGCGCGAGGACCCATTCGACCTTCTTCGTCCTGTTCCACGGTCCATTGTTGATTTTTAATCTTGTCGCATATCTAGAATTCAATGCATCATTGTAGAAAAAAATTTTACACACTAAGCACACGAGCAGAATCTTACGTACTTCATAGTATGCGAGGAATCCTGCTGAGCGCGTGTATTCACCAGCTTGTCCACCAGCTCTTGCTGGAACATTCAAACCCCGTTTGTCTTTGTTTTCTAACAAATCTTGCGGTGTATCCCAACTTGTACCCAATGTGAACGATTGCCCATAGAACGGCATTCCCATGACTAGTTTCCTTGGATGAGCACCTAGCGATATCCAATAGTTCATAGAATAGTTCTGAAATTAACAATACAATTTAGAAACGGAATCAATACTATTAATATTGATAATTGTGTCTGTGCGTGTCACGAGCTTTCTAGACCAGTGCCAGTTTTAGGAAAAAATTTGCTTTGACAGTATTTGTTTATGCACATTTATTACTTTTATATATATGCAAGTGTAGTAATGCTTACCGAGTTAAAGTATTTGTTATCGTCGTCGGGATGGTAGTAAAGTGGAGCTAAGTGTCCCGTCTTTTTGTCCCATTGTCCATGGTAATCGTAAGTCATGACTGCGATCCAGTCCATGTCTTCAGCAATGGAGGCTACGTCATATCCAGCATCGATGATCGTCTTACTTGCTGATACGGCTGCTGATAGCAAATATCCTTTCGGTTTGAAAGCAATGCTCAACTCGCGCACCCAAGCCGTGAAAGCCGCCTTATCCGAGTCGGGTCCCTTCGAGCAATCCGTCTGAAATAGTATCAAAGTTTCAATCAGAAATCGTTGATTTACTCATACATGTTCTTGGACAGGAACGATCGGCTTACCTGCCAGCAAGTTGGATACTCCCAATCTAAATCTAGTCCGTCAAAGTTGTGCTTTTCGAGGAATTCAAGCATGTGGTTTATGAAACGAGCTCTAGCGGCAGCATTGTTGACCAATTTGCTGTATTTGTCACCAGCTGAATCGTTCCATCCTCCCAGAGCCAAGGAAACTTTGACACCCTTCTTCTTATAAGCAGTGACGCGTTCATAGAATTCTGAAAAGTTTCAATTGTTTATAAACATAGCTTGAATATTGTAATTCTCTTTTGTATCAATTCCAGATTAAGAAGAAGTTGAACTTGTTGTTCAACCCTCATACTAACTATTATCGAAATCAGCCCAGGAGTCGTGAGCTTTGACCACAAGATTTTCATAGTCCAAAACTGCAAAGCCGTAAACAACGTGCGTGCAAAGGTTAGCGTTGATGTCTTCCGGTACGTATTTTCCGATTCCTCTTCTGTACCACGCCCAATTCGTAAAGTAGCATACGACCTTATAATATCCTGAAATTTACATACAATAAAGAATATACATATAGTCTGTTATTTTTTAACGAGAGTATGTGTTTCTTCTAACCGCGTGTGTTAAAAAGAACAAAAGTTCGTCTCTATCATAAAGAGAGAAACCCTTTTTAGCACATGTGACTAGACTAGTAGAGGAAACGCATACTCAAACTCAAACTGCATACTCTCTTGTTAAAGAAGATAATCAGTACCTATGTACATACATATATATATATATGCATAATCGAAAGTATTTAAAACTCTTTAATACCTGACAGTGGTTCTATGTTGCTGGCTTCTGTTGTGGTTGTAGTAGTTGCTACAGTAGGTGGTGTCCAGACTGGATTTGGAGTAGGTCTGCTCGAACTGGTCGTCAGTTCTGGAGGTATTTCTGGAAGAGGTGCTTCAGGGTCTATAGCACTCGTGCCTTGATCGCATTTAGCACTCGCAGGCCAGTCGCAAAGGCTCCTATCCTATAATTTAAATACAAATTATTACGTTGAACCAAATTTTAAATAGTTTCCTCTTTAGATTTAGAACATACCCTATTCCAGTGTAGACCTGGACTGCATTGGAACGGTTGGAAAACTCCCCATTGGCAAAGTTGATATTGCGAACAGTCTCCGGGATACGCTGAGAATGCGCCATCTCGGCAAGGTGCATCTATTGAATTGATTAAATAGTGTGTTGAATGACATGCATACGAAAATAAAAGATGATATCAAACGAAGAAAATGCACTCACTCAAAAGTGTGGCAACTTTTTTGAACGTAGCACCACCATTCTTGCAAGTGGTGTGCGATGCGAAATCGCACAAACTCTCCTTTTGATTCCAGAGCAATCCAGGTGCGCAAATTTGAGGAATTAGATTATCGTTGACGCAAATGTTAAACATGTCACATTCGTCGTGAGCATAGTAAACTCCGTTCTCGCAATGCTACAATTCAAAGACACAAAAACGTTAAACCAAATTGGACTTAAATGTGATAATCATCGATTCGATGAGACTAACCACGTGTGGTGGTTTCGTAGGCTTCTTGTGAGGACGGTGATGATGATGCTGATGATCGCCCATGGGTTTTCTCGTCGGTTTCCTGTGCGTGGTGGTTTCTTGGCGTTGAGTCGTGGTCCTGGTAGTTGTCACTCTTCGAGTCGTAGTATACATTGGCTTAGATGTGGTCATTTCCATGTCGATTCCAAACGTTCCAGGAGTTGTCATCATACTCATACCTACCCAGTTCATACTTAGTACTTATACGTTCATATCAAATATAAAAATAAATTACGTAAATACAATACCTCCAGTGCTTATACACTGAGCAGCCGTTGGCCAATCACAAAGCATAGCAGCTGCGTTCCAGTGAAGTCCTGGAGCACACTGTTGACGCTTATTCTCACCACCTGTACATATGAGGTACGTTGTGCAACTTCCTGGATCTGAACTGTAAGTGCCGACGGCACAAGGATCTCCAGTTCCACCTGTAAATCAATTTTTCATTGTAGAGCGTTTCCGAAGCTGTTTATCGGTCATCAGAGGACCATTACACCAGGCAACCTGCTTTTTTTTAAGGAAAATCAACCAACTAATGCAGGGAAACAAAGACCCAGACCCAAGAGCAGGTTAAAATAGGAATAATGGATAGGTGATGCCAATTTTCGGTGGAACCGTCTCCCAATCACGTTAAATAAATGAATTATAACAGGAGCCGACTGATCTGGATTTAGTAATGTTGCCAATGACGATAATTAAGGTCGAAAGCCGTCGAGAAAATCATTTTGACATGCGGTGATCGAGCCCTGGAGCTTCGCTTAAGAGACTAACGCTCTAACCACCCAGCTAACGCCTGGCTTTAGTATATAGTAATTCTAATTAATATATACTAAATAATACCTATTACTGCTACTGGAGCTGTAGAAGGAGGTCTTGATGTAGTAGTGGGTCTTGCCGTAGTAGTAGGTCTTGCTGTAGTAGTGGGTCTTGCTGTGGTAGTTGTAGTGGTAGTGGTACTTGCCCACCATGGTGACGTTGTAGTCGATGGTGTTTGGCTCCATTCAGTTGTCATACTGGCTCCTATGGTTTAAAATATTAGGAATTTAGGAATGTGTATTCAAATATATATACTAAGTTGTCAGATAGGACACGAACCTGCATCGAAGATGGTAGTGATGACTGGTGGAGCTGGAGTACTTGGTGGTGATGGACGTTCGCAAGGTGCATTCGGTGGAGCAGGTGTATTTCTACCCAAAGCTCTATTAGCAGCTCGAAGTAATGGGAATGGTTCAGCACAGCAAACATTGCTAAAGTCATCTAAATCCACAGTCCAAGCTACGAATCCTCCGAGTCCTTGTTGTTTCGCATACATAACCTTTTCAGCAATGGATGTTGGGTCTTCGTATCCCACCCATTGGTCTCTGTTGTAAGCATACGGACCAGCTCCATTCTGCATACCAGTTTGCCACCTCAAGTTTTTAACTGGAATAATAAAAAAACTTAGACAACCACTCAATAGTTTTAAGTTAAAAATAAGATAAAAAGCGTACCCCTATCGCAAACTTCATAGTAGGCCAACATTCCAGGTTGCTTAGTCAGATCGCCTGAAGTACCGGGTCCAACTGCTGAAGATCCTGGAGCTCTCTCGGTTCCTCCCAATCGGAACGTTTGTCCGTAGAAAGCAAGTCCAATTAATAACTTATCAGCTGGTGCTCCTTTAGATATTAAATACTTAATAGCAAAGTCCTATAAAAAATGTTTTAGCATTAGTTTCAACTCAATGGTTAACTTTTACCATTGAAGGTTTTAAATACTGACGGCTGTATATTGAGGATATTTATCTCCTGGACGAGCGTGCAAAGGACTTCCGTGCGATACGACAGATTCCCAACCACCGTGATAGTCGTAAGTCATAGCCGATAAGAAATCTGCATTGCTACCAATGGATGCAAGGTCGTAAGCAACGTCTATTACTTCTTTATAACCAGAAACTGCTATTCCAAGCTCCATTTTTTGAGTTTGCTGTTTGAACTCTTCTGCCAATTCCTAAAACAAAATTCACCGTTAGTACGTTTCAAGTGGAACGAGTAATGCAATGAAGGACTTCAACTTACTTGAACCAATTTAGCGAAATTGGCTTTGTCCGAGGCAGGTCCTTTGGCGCAATTGCTCTGCCAACACTTTGGATAATTCCAATCGAGCTGCAAACCCTGGAAGTTGTGTCGGCGCAAGAAAGCGACTAAATTAGTCACGAAAGTACGCCTCGATGATCCCGATGACACCATTCGACTATACTTGTCTCCCGATGAATCAGTCCAACCTCCAAGACCCAAAAGAACTTTGACATCACGCAGGGCGGTCACTCTAGAGTACAAATCTAAAAACAAAACAACCCAATCAGAAAACTGCAACAAAAACATCGAGTCCTTACAAGTTACAACACTCACTGTTGTCAATATCAGTCCAGGGATCAAACTCCTTGGCGATGAGCTTGACAGGATCCAAAGAAGCGTAAGCGTATACGACATGAGTACAAAGACGCGTATCCAAATGTTCAGGTACAAATTTTCCATCTCCTTTCCTGTAGAAGGACCAATTTGTGACGTAGCAAATTACTCGACTGTTTTCGCTGGCTGCAATGATTAAAATTAGAATTGGATTGTGCAATTAAAATTTAGTTTTATTGAATCAAACATTATATGTACACACCTTTCGTAGATTGTCTAAATTGGTTGTAGTACTCTTGATTGAGATCTTTCACCTTGACAGTGTCCACGTATTGATCGTCTTTGAATAAATTTTTCATACTCTGTCCAGGTAAACACATCGATGGATCCATCACCCTGTAAAGTTTAAATTTAGTGTGTGATAAACATAGTCTATAAATATTGGTTTTTATTGTGATTTATTTTTATTTACATACCTGCAAATTGATGTGGTCGTATCATATAAGGTGCCTTCATGACAGTGCAATCTATATTTCATACCACGTTTACACATGAAATAACTCGCACAACTTTTGGGATCAGACATCAGTCCATCGTCCACGTCGCAAAATCCGATCGCTTTTAGTTTGTTTCCGCTACTCATCAATGGTCTTTCTGTAAGAGAAAAATAAATATTTAAAATATGAATTTTAGACGCCAAAGCTGTAATTAAAAAAAATTACCGAATTGGGGTCAAAAAGGCTTATGGAAATACTATAAAAACAACTTTGTCTTCATTTAATATTAGAATTACTAATTTGAACTGAGTAATGAGTATGACAAGCCACTTGTCATTTGTCAGTTGCTACAATTAGCCTAAATATAGCGCTAATAAATAATATTAAATAACACTGTTCGACACGAAAAATGCTTCAGAGACGAGATATGTATGACTTTTCTTATAGATCTATGCCCAGTGAACACGAATCTGGTAATAAAAAATGTTGATTGGCTCGAGGTTCGGAGATATATGTGTTTTTTAAATCACGCGATTTTTCTATTTCTTGGTGTTGTTCGTTCGATGTCTCAAAATTTGTCAATTGCTATAGTCGGGTATTTTATCTTTCATTTGTAGTACTTTTCAGCTTTCAGATCTTTCTAAGTAGTCGTCCAGTTCAAATCAAAAGTCAAAAGTATGTATTTTCATTTGGGATTTTTTCCCACTGTTAATACTATTTTATATTGAGTATTATCTATTGAAACACGTTTATTGGGATAGTGTTCTGGCCACACTATTTTTTGTTTTCGTTTAAAATGGTTAATTGGAAGTGTGCTGAATTTTAAATCGGCAAAATTGCGGGCTTAAACCGCGTAATAGACCAGAATTGGGTTGTATATGGTAGCTCTTAGCATAAGATGCATGCGTGTGCGTGCGCTTGTGTATACTTGCGTCATTGAATACAACGAATAGAGCAGTGCACTGGTTTGAAACTTTCTTCAATTTGTTTATAAATAATTTTGTATTCCGTCCGTCTGTCTGTCTGTCTGTGTGTGTGTGTGTGTGTGTGTGTGTGTGTGTGTGTGTGTGTGTCTCTCTGTCTGCTGATAACGCTCGCCTCGGTAAATAATTTAAAAAAACCAGAACGTCGCGCGAATGGGATTTGAACCCGGTATCACTGATTCGGAACATTGAGCGCTTACGCTGTGATCCAAACTAGATAATAACGGACCTGCTTCAATTTGACTATATAATATCTCAATAGACTCGCGACTTTGTTAAATTGTTACGTGTTGTATTATAGCGCGCCATCTATGCAACAACTATAAAAACTATTCAATTTTATTTTATTTTTCAGTACGGGTGATGAGCGAGCGCTCCGTTGATATTCAACGGGCTTACACTAGTTTAATTATACGATTCATTCTTGCTTTGAGGGTATACCTATACATAATAATAAATAGCCTCCAGTCTGTCAGAACGCTTAAAACCAGTAGTATCGGAGTAACGTGTCTCAAGTCCGTTAGTTTGTTTGTGTGACCGTTAAGATAATTTAAAATGCAATTTGATTCAACTCGCCTCTCAGAGTATTCGATAGAGCAGTCAGCAAGGGCCATGGTTGGCCACAAAGTCCTCTAAAATCATCCATATCAGTGGCCCAAACTGCTCCACCAGCCAATCCCATCTTCTTCGCATAATTCATCTAAAATTTCACAAAATTAAAATATAAAACAAGAAACCATTGTATGCAAAATAAAAATCATCAAATATTTGCACCCCGAACATACATAGATATTTAACCTTGCATTCAAAGCCTACTTAATAAGCATAATTCAGCAATTTCATTACAATATCACACAAACGTGTGTGTGTTGTCTCTTTGGCGAGAATTCAAATCGCAAATTTGTACAACGCTTTCAGGTACACACACGACACGACTTGTCAACAATGACGCGATTGGAATGTGCAAAGAACACTCACCTTGCTGATAATGGAATCTTTATCGTCGTAACTGATCCATTGATCTCCTCGAGTGATGTACGGACTTCCAACTTCGTCGTGCTTCTTGCTCCACTCGTTCGAGTCCTCGTTGTTACAAATCTAATGACAAGATGCAAAACATTTGTAGTCTATTGATACTTACATACTTTGAAGCATCATAATTGTGCCTCAAATTGACTAAATACCTCAAAGTAAGCCAGCATTCCTTTGGTTTGAGTGTATTCCCCTTCGTCTCCGGGACCTACCGCTCTACTTCCGGGGAAGTTATTTATTGAATTTTCCAATTTGACTGATCTTCCAAAAAATGGTACTCCTAGTACTATTTTCAAAGCGGGCATTCCTCGTTTCATCCAATATTTAACGGAATAGTCCTGGAATTGAGCATAAACTTTAACATCTCCTACTTATATTTGAATATACATAAAAGCAGACGGATAAAATTATATAAAACTTACCACGTTGTAGAAGTTATCGGTTCCTGAAGCATCTCTAGGTCTTGGCCATAGTGGTGCATGATGATCTGCCACAGCACAACTTTCTCTTTCTGCTCTGAGATCGAATGCTTCAATGGTTATCCATTCTACGTATTGATTGATTGCCGTAGCGTTGTAGCCATCTTCTATTCTAAATCTGAAAAGGCGTAAAATTTATTCGATATGGTTCGTTTTAACTTTCCCTTTAAATTTATTGTCATATCTGTTTCTTACCTTGAAGCTGGCACAGCCATGCTTATAATCAAGTTTTCGGGATCGAATGCTTCTCTCATCTCCTTGAGCAACATTACAAGGTTTTCTTTGTCGGATGAGTTACCACCGAAGTCTTCAGCTCCTGTTAAAATTATTAATTTATAATAAGTTGACTATAGTCTTTTTGAATTGTGAACACTTTTCTTTCCCAATCAAAATTCAATCAGAGTATTTTCTCTTGGAGTTCTTTGTAGTGTTTTCACACTTAAACGGGGGCTCATCTTTTATGTATATAATCAGAAGGAAGCTACGGTGTCTTTAGTAAAAATGTCCATTCCCCACCTCTTCTATTATTGTTTTAATATCAGATAATGAGCGACAGGTAAAATACATTTTTAAAATTAAAGCGTTTTAATAATTTTTTTTTTGTATAACCTTTTTGAGACCAGGTTTTTCGTTTTTTTTAGTCAAAATTCCATCAATAATAATCATTGACTCACCAGGATACTGCCAATGAAGATCAACCCCATCGAATCCATTCGTTTTACAGAATTCAATAGCACTTTTGATAAAATCAGCTCTTCTAGAAGGTACCGAAGCCAACTGGGACAATCTTTTAGCACTAGCCCATCTGTCTCCGCCGACCGAGATCAAAACCTTCAAATCCAACTGGTGCCTCTTCAAACCAGTAACCATTCTATATCCACCTGGAAATACACAATCAAATAAAATCCATCCACAAATCAAATAGCCCAAAATTAACGGTACAAAAAAAAACCTTGGATAATATCGTATTCCCTATCGTTGGACATCATCGCGAACGTTTCGGGGTGTAGTGTTGCAAAAGCGTACAAAACATGGGTACAAATTGGAGGTAAGGAAGCTGAAGAGAAAGACAGAGGTGCCCTTCTGTACGAAGCCCAACTTTCGACATAGCAAACGACCAACGGTTCTCTAATGTGTCCGTCGAGTCTCAAATTTCGTGCTGTTGGAAACAATTTTAGATGTAACAATTGATTATGCTTTTTATGTCCACTATTTTATTAACGTATGACTTACCTCGATTTGAGTTTACTTCGTCTTCTGATGTGAATCGACCGTAGCGTGTTTGTTTCACTATCTGCTGGTAAGTGTTGTCCACTCGAAATTGGTCGATCGGTCCACTGAAAAGTCAAATATTGTGCAGTGTGATAAATTATTCATCGATTCCGTTACTTATTGTGGGGATGTACTTTCTGGATGTGGGTCAAGGCCACTCGTTATGACCTTATTACTCTGGGTACTGAGATTGTCGGGTTTAAGTGCCGTCAAGATTGACGGGTTTGATTTATCTTAGTTTAGTTCGAGTTATATTACTCTCGATAGGATCGAGTATCGAGAATGATTTTTACTGTATTTACATAAAATTCTCATTTGTGAATTTTTCTTGACAGTGTATATGTAGTGTTGATTTTGATTGTAATCATACCTATATAACAATAGGTTTAGAATATTAGACTATTCTATTTAAAATTTCATCAAAAAAAATTATTAGGGCCAATGTTCACATTCTTATACTAGTTTAATCCCGTTAAATAAAAATAATATTAAAATCAATAGTTTTTATAGTTGTTGCATAGATGGCGCGTTATAATACAACAACGTAATAATTTAGCAAAGTCGCGAGCCTATTGAGATATTAATATTGTCCAATTGTAGCATTCACTGTCCCGAGCCGGTGATCTCGGGTTCAAATCCCACTCGCGCGACGCTCTTGTTTTTTTTTTATTATTTACCTCAGTGAGCGTTATCAGCAGACAGACAGACGGATTTGGGCTATTATACATAACGGCTATTATATATATGTATAATATGTATAGGTATATAAACTAGAGTATTACTCGCTGACTATATTACCCGCTTCGTAATTAGAACACGAGTGGGCTAATACTAGTGGTAGCTATGAGACACCGGAATAAATCCCGACAGCTTATATAGTGTATTGCCCGTTGAAAATTTCGATTAGTGTTTATTAGTGACGCAATAAGCATACACGTTCGCTCTTAGACGGTCGCCAGCGAACTGACTTCGTCCCATTTGTAATTTTTTTTCCCCCATTCAAGACATACAAGACAGATTCGATATATGTGAATACACAGTACGGTTAGTCATGCTTGTTATCAAAAGTGGATCAAGTCCTATTCACGCTAACTTTATCTATGGATAATGTTTTTTTTATAATATATCCGATGAACATAATGTAGACTTGTTTCAAATTTAGTGTTCTTATTTATACACAGCAATGTATTTAAACTACAATACCATTTTGACCATCAAATTAAACCTTTTACAAGAGGTCTATTATACCTATAATGTATTAAATACTTCATGCTCAAGAATCAAAACCGACACATATACGAGTACTAACTACCAATCTCTGACACATTTGATATGTTAGAACGATTTTGTGCTACGATAACGAAAATATTAGGTGGATAACTACAAACGTGCAGGACGACAATAATAAAAATAGTTAGATTTTATATTACACTAGTAGTGAGAGTATTTATTGAGTGTAAAAGGATACAATGAAAGATAGGGTAAGCTCGATTGCTTTTTTATGCCTCGGATTTTATTTCTACAATAGATCATGCTTTATAAAAACCTATACTGTGGTTGGTAAGCCGCGTAATTATGTATCCAGGCTGCGTCACTGTTGTAAGGCTTAGCTGCTCCATAATAGTCGTAATTGACTCTGAGACCACCTCGATTGATGGGCAATTGGGAGTAGTGCTCCCTCTCTGACGATGGAAGCTGAATTACGTAGTGGTGATCCTTATTATTTGAAGGTTCCTGAAATGATTGGACAATAATTTTCACTTAAAAAGACCAGAGACGACTGAAAATTAGACTGAAGTAAAAATGGCTACCTGTTGAATTTTGTTCGGAGGCTTCTCGTTCTTGTTATCGCTAGACCAAGGATCGATTCCCAAGGATTCCAACTCATCAGTCAAAGCAAAGAGATCATCGTCGTATGCTGGAGGACGTCTTTCGACAGCGTCCCTCATCGGTACTCTCTCCCTTGGAGTTTCAACCCGCAAAAACCTGCAAGTGCACTCATCATTATACCAAAATTCGACCATTTCCGTTCGTATAATTGGTTTTGTTCTTACTTTGGTGGTATGCTTTCGACTGCGGCTCTCAAAGGTAGACGTCTGGATCCGATTTCGTCGTTGTCGATGCCCATGGCGTCTCTGAGGGCTGCTGATTGTCTGGTTTGCTGTTCGACAGGTGAGCTTTCCACGGCATTCCTGTTGAATCCTCCTCGCAATAGTGGAAATTCCCTCATGGATACATCTTGCCGTCTGCGAATCGATTTTGGCTGAACGATGACAGCCAAATATATCACCACCAGTGAAATGGTGATACTCTGTATCAAAAGTGACATAATTTTAGTAATCAATTTGTATTTGCGAGTATCCGCGTTACAGACAAAGTTCAAAATGCTTTTATAAAACGCTTCTGTGATTATAAAGGGCACATAATGTAAAACTAAACTAAAATTTGAAAAACACCGCACGAAAGAACCTCCTGCAAATTGTTTTTCAGGATTAACTGGTAACATAAAAAAAATGATTCGGGCATCAATCAATTACACTGAGCATAATTTGAGCGTAATTTAAAATCATTTTCCGCTCGAATTAGTACGTATATAATAAATTAGTACATATAAAATAAAAAAAAATCTTGCCGAAACAAAGGCCAAATAGCACGGGGAAAAAAATGTGTGAAAAAAAAAATATTTTTGACTTTAAAAATTTGCTAGACAATTAATTATAAGTATTTCAAAGCATTAAACAATCATAATCACCATTGATATCTGATTATTGATTTCAATACTCACTTTGAGCACAGCGATAATATATTTTGAGTTATACACCGCAAAAGCCAAAAAAATGGATATTTTTTACATTTTTTAAACCGCGAACATCTCATAAACGAGAGCATATCAACAAAAATCATTATCGGATTCGAATTCAGTGGGTCAAAGTAAAGATTGACTAATCTCCGCTCTGGGTTTTAAAAAACGTGATTTTTTGTTGCTCAGTGTTATTAATGTATTTCATGCTTTGCCTTTGAGCTTTGACTAGGCATTTTATACAATGCGAGCATTTCACACTTTGCCTGTTACATTAACATTAAACTAGCCATCAAACTGAGTAGCACAAAATTTTAATATAAAATTATTCAATATTTATTAATGGTTTGCATCGTTGGTGAATTTAAAAGTGTTACATTTTTATACAATAGATGTCGTTCATAAAATTTTCCTAAATTTTCTTTGATTGAAAAAAATAATCATATACAAATGTATGTATAACCGACCATAAAATATTTTATAAATATATATTTATTAGTAAACTTCAATTTAGGATAATTAAAAAAATAGTAGTTTATGAAGTATATACCACACGCCACGCCACACACATCTTCCGACGAAATCCTAAACGCATAAGTGTGTGTGTCACCCTTAAGTCTTCCATTATTAAAAATATGCGATATTATAATATCATTATCAAAATCTCTATAAACCTAAATAAGGCCAGGTCTTATTTATGTATTCTGCAGACGTCAAAGTCATCGAGTTGAATATAAAACCCGATACAGATCGATTAAAAATTATACTTTTAAAGTTAATGCGTTTTGAATTTGTTCGCTATACACGCGGGACAGTTTCCTTCCACATATCTCGAGTGGAAAAAAATACAAAGTAAATACATAAAAGCGAAATAATGAATAAGTAGAAGTTGGCGCGTTCCGAAGCGTAGTATATTGAGATTACATTCAACCCTCGAAGGTCGCCTAGTGATCTATACACAAGAGCTTAAAAACAATCGCATTGTCCGCGATCACTGTACTACTTCACTATCCGATAATGTGAAGCATCACATTACCACCTATGTATACTCGTACACTGTCATTGTATAGTGTACGCAAAAGTGACAAAGTGTCGTGGAAAATTGAATAATTTCGCGACAAGTCGTTTTTAATGTATGCAAAAGTATGCGCGCGCTGCTGAATATTTAATTGAGATGAGCTGTCCGACCGCAATGATTCACGTTCAAATATTTATATTGTACATATGCGAATGGCATTTGAAGAAAGTAAAATTCATAATTATTGCGACCGACACGAAACTTTTCCAATATCATTCAATTAATACTACATACATATTAAAACGAAAAACGGTTTTTATGTATGTATGTATGTCATCATCATCATTTTCAGCCGTTCACCATCCACTGCTGGATGAAGGCCTCTCCATTCCTCTTTCATTCCTGTCTGTCTTGAGCACTCGACTCCACACATTCTTCTCAATTCATCAGCCCATCTTCCATGCGGTCTACCTTGCGTTCTTTCACATCCTCTCGGATACCATTCAAGTATTTCTCGCGTCCATCCATTCTCTGGCTATGTGTATGTACATATGTATGTAAATCGCAGAAACAAAATTTTGTATGGAAACTACCCGAAAGAAAAGTGTTCTATTGCGCCGAAATTAGACACCATAAGATCCGCAAGATTCAAAGGAATGCCTATATAGTGCGGGAATGTAGAAGGAATAAACAGATACATAGAATGGAGATACGGATATATGTATGTTTGTATGTACAAACAGACAGACAAACAGACAGACAGACAGACAGACAGACAGACAGACAGACAGACAGACAGACAGACAGACAGACAGACAGACAGACAGACAGACAGAGACAGACAGACAGACAGACAGACAGACAGACAGACAGACAGACAGACAGACAGACAGACAGACAGACAGACAGACAGACAGACAGACAGACAGACAGACAGACAGACAGACAGACAGACAGACAGACAGACAGACAGACAGACAGACAGACAGACAGACAGACAGACAGACAGACAGACAGACAGACAGACAGACAGACAGACAGACAGACACAGACAGACAGACAGACAGACAGACAGACAGACAGACAGACAGACAGACAGACAGACAGACAGACAGACAGACAGACAGACAGACAGACAGACAGACAGACAGACAGACAGACAGACAAACAGACAAACAGACAGACAAACAGACACAGACAAACAGACAGACAAACATACACAGACCCAGACAAACAGACACAGACAAACACAGGCAAACAGACACAGATAGACAATAGTTCAATTTTATATACATAAAAAGCTCTTTTATAGATAGAAATTGTTGCATGTATGTATACATATATGTATATATAAAGTTATTTGGTGATTGCAAATACATACATATGTCGAAAAATTCTGTCTACAGTTGGAAATAGGATAAAATCTCACTCTATATTTATTCTACGCCTTTCATTCGTATGTACACTATACATTACTCCCACCTGTGTCTCATTAGAAAGACGTAAATTACGACTTTCGATCGATATTAATTCATTTTACGCCAGATAAACGATAATAATTCAGCTCGCCCGTTGCACACGATCAAAAAGGTCAGTTGATTCCATCGACAACAACAATAATAATAATAACGACCATAATTCTTGGTCGAAATGTCACACGGCCAATACGTTTGACCGTAACATTGAAACGATACACGGAATGCCGGGAAAACGGTACACCGTCACGGACATTTTTATTATCGTACATATATACATACATACATAGTAGATTTTATAATAACCACTTTGAATCAAAAATGCGAAATGGCTACGCGGTAATATATGGCCATACGCGTCCGTTGATGAAGCTGTATTGCTGAAAATGGTCGTATGCTAATTTATTTAGTGCGCATCGATAATTTATTGTTTTGTCGGTGTAGTCTAGGTGGTGTTGTGGCTGTTTGGCCAGTGCACTTGCACGGTCAAGACCGGTTTGATAAATCACTGATAACGAGCCTGCGAATTTATTTCTGATATAGATCGTGACAATGTTAAGGTCGCGTTTGTGCGCATTGTCGCGCTCCTGAAATCTGTCGATTTAATTACACTGAAAGCGATGGGGTAAAGTGAAACAGAAAATACGAAACAGTGAGCTTTGAGAGATACTGATCTGAGATGAGAGAGATCCGTCTGTCTGTGTGTCTGCTGATAACGCTCGCCGAGGTAAATAATTAAAAAAAACCAAAACGAGTGGGATTTGAGCCCGAAATCACCAGGCTGGGAGGAATCGTGCTTACACTATCATGTTCCAAACGGAGGCTCATGGCCAATACGCGACTTTGCTAAATTATTACGTTATTATAACGCGCCATAGATGGCGCTTGGTTGCATAGATGCAACAATTATAAAAACTATTAAATTTAATATTACTTTTCAGTACGGGTGATGAGAAAGCGCTCCGTTGATATGCATATATATTCAACTGGCTTAGACTAGTTACATATATTTATATATAATAGCCCAAATCCGTCTGTCTGTCTACTGATAACGCTCGCTGAGGTTAATGATTAAAAAAATGATTTGATTTGAACCCGCGATCACCAGATTGGAAGAGTAGTGCTAACACTGTCATCCAATGGAGGCGATTACGGGCCTGTTTCAATTCGACTATATAATATTAATAGGCTCGCGATTTAGATAAATTGTTACGTGTTGTATTGTAACGCGCCATCTATGCAATAACTGTAAAAATTACCAAATTTAATGTTATTTTTCAGTGCGGGTGATGAGAAAGCGCTCCGTTGATATGTATTCAACGGGCTTACACTATTTATATATATATATATATATATATATATAATAGCTCAAATCCGTCTGGCTGTCTACTGATTTGAACCCGTGATCACCAGGTTGGACGAGTCGTGCTAACACTATCATCCAACGGAGGCGATGACGGGCCTGTTTCAATTTGACCATATAATATTAACAGGCTCGCGACTTTGCTACATTGTTACGATGTCGTATTATAACGCGCCATCTATGGAACAACTATAAAAACTGTTAAATTTTATATTATTTTTCAGTACGGGCGATGAGAACGCTCCGTTGATATTCAACGGGCTTACACTAGTGTAATGTATTGCGCCACAATCTAATAGAGCATATTATGATAAAAATAGAGGCAAATCAAATATATGTATGTACGTAGATAGGCGGCAACGACCGTCAAACGGGAAATAAAATCGGGGTTGACATCACCAGCCCGCGCATTTCCATATATTAAAATGCGACAATTCCTCAGCAGGGCAACTGAACACTACAACAACCACACAATTTGAACCGGTTGAAATTTACGAACCGTTATTTAGTAGGATTTTTGTGTTTTTTCCGTGCGGGACGTGTCGTTGACCCCTTAACCGCCCCGCCATCATCATCGTCAATATTTGGAAATAAGCTTGCGTGCCGTGGAAAAAGCGCGACATTTTTTTATTATTGTTGACAGTTCGACGACCGATTTTACGCGTCCCCTGACTCGCCGCCATTGTATACCAATCGGAGAACAGAAAAAAAAAATGTTTGAATTTTAATAGGCGTTTTAGAGACGCGTGCCGAGTTGATTGACTTTGACGCACGTACATAGATTTCGGTAAGTACAGTGCGAGAGTGAGCCAAGCTGACGTGTTCGAGATTACGCCAACAGTAAAATATATTGAGTAAATCGACACTCAAACTATGCATGTCCATATAGCGAAAAATTCGAGTCCAAAATGTAAAAAGTGGTTAATTTATGCATAGTTTTACATTATATTATATTCAAAACAATAATTATTTATTATAAGTGAAAATTTATTCTAATTCTATAATTTGAATAGTCGAATAAACTATCGCATTAAAGTACATATTTTTATTATTAATACTAGAGTGATGGTTGATTGAAAGTCAATGGTTGTTTTATTGGCGTATGAGTGGGCTAACAATAGCGGTGTGTTGCGAAAAATAAATTAAATATCAAAAATAATGATTAACATTTTCTATGGGAAAAAAAAAACAGAGTTTATATATGTGTAGGTATATTATATCGTAAATACATTTTATGATAACAAAAGAAATGTAAGGCGTTCCTGATGGACAGACATACTTGAGGCATGCATAGTATCCTATTAAGGTTTTATAGTAGGTATATCTTTTTTTAGCAAAAGAGTATACAAAGAGTATGAAACTCAAAAGTTTTATTATAGTCGATTTATTTTGACCGCGTTTGTTAAAAAGGGACAAATTCGAGCGGCATAAAATGCATCAACTGCCTGTAGCATTCATCTCTCTTCTTATTTGTGAGGGACGCACTTTTTTTCCCTTTTTAACACACCTGGTTAGAAAAAAAAAACAGATAAATCAAACTCAAACTACAAACTAAAAAAAAAAAACAACAGCAAGCACCAGTCGGGAACCTGCGGCTCTGGAGCCGCATGCAACTCTTTGAATGAAAACCTGCGCCACTCATTGTCATTGAAAGTTTTGCGTAATGTAAAATAAGGCTTTCTTAAAAAGGCGTTAACCAACTTCGCGGAAATAAAAACCTTTAAAATCATTTTGTAGATCAAACTTTGTCTAACATTGAATAATATCTAGAATAATTTTTATTTATTTATTTATCCAGTACATCAATATTTTTATTTTAAGTATAAAATCCGAAAACAATATTTCAAACTTGTCATATAACCACTATACATAGAACCACTGCTGATTAAAATCCAAAGTTTAATCTTTGAATGCATTTTAGTTTTAATGATATAGCGTTTATAATCAGACACAATTTCTTTCCACGGTGAATTCACCGCGAATCAATCAACAATTTCATACATAATTGTGACAAACAATAATAAATGTATCTTCTGTGACCTTAAAGACGCCAATTTTCGACCACGAGCACTCACAACGAGTTTTCCGACATATAAAGCCAACCATCGATCATTCTAACGAACCCTATCATTATTTAAAGCCCAATCATTAACAATCAAATAAAATTATACACGTGTAATATGTCGATACAAAATAATATTTCTTTACCTTGAAGAAAAGTCTCCCCATGTTGAGAATTCGATCAGTTCAATGATAGTGTAACAACAGCATTTGTGGGAAACTCGAAATCGTAGACTATCTCAAGCAAGTCCTGTAATTAAAAAAAAAACAACACATAAATATTAATAATGTATAATTATGTAGCTATCTTGTATGTTTAGTGTCAATTCTGTGTTCGATATTCACTATGCACTATTTGCAATATTGAAAATGCACCCAGGCAACGCTGGGTACATTCAACTCGTATATTAAATAATAATGAAATGTCTAAATGTGAGGCCCTATTAGTCCAATTGTCTCGACAGCACGATTTTTAACGGCACTGCGATTAATGATGTGTTCAAATTGCGTGATGTGAATTAATCAACATTTGGCGTGTTAATCTGACTTGCTAAAAAGGACCAATATGTTAAACCGTTAAAACGGGATGAAATTCTTCGGTTGATGATGATGCCAAATTTCGTATACGATACCGTTCTTTTCACGAAAATACACAAATAAAGGTCAATTCAAATTTATCGATTTACAATTATGCGACTTGGCTTCGCACGCGTACGTAATATATTACTGTTTTTTTTTTTTTTTTTGCTGTACAAAAGATATATTTGCTATTTGGTATGAAACGTGTATGTCGTTGGTTTTATTTTGGAAGCGTTTTTGAGTCATTGAATGATGCGAGGGAAATCACAAAGAATATAAAAGTATACATTTGCATAAATAATTCACAAAATTTTTAATTTGTCATTCGATTATTTTTATAAAAAAATGTATCGTGCATTTACCGAGATTTCTTGTATTATAATACGATTATAAAATATCTAAATTTTTCATACAAAACTTTTTCATCCATGAAATAGTAACCTATGTACATACATATGTTTTCGTGAAATATAAAGTCAAATTTAGACATTTTAAATAACAGACCTATTCAAAAGCGGCTAAAATTCTTAGTCAAATAAAAACATATCATATACAATATTATAAAAAAACATTGTTAGCTACATAACATATTATATGAGTGGGTTAACAATAGCGGTAACTTTGGGGTATGGAAAAAAATTAAATCCAAACTTTTTCAATGAAAACAAAATATGTGTGTTGCACGTAGCTGACGGACAGATAGACAGGCGTACAGACCGACATTCATACATATGGACAGACAGGCAGACAGACTTAAGCCATTAAATATATAATAATAATTTATATCAATAAAAACGCACATCTCAGAAGCCATACACTGAAATTACTAAAAGACAAATCGAACAAAATTGTCAGAGACTCTTTTTTTTTCAAATAGAGTGGTCGAAGTTTGGAACCGTCTGCCAAATCAGCTAGTAACTTCCGAAAATTCAAATCTATTTAAAAATCATCTCGATAAGTTTTTGAACACAAATGGATTTTTGTAATCCTTCAAATATAAATAATTAAGAATTGTATGTACAAGTTATGTCAGACTCATGGGCTCCATCGGCTATGCCGCCTGCCCATGTATTTTAAATAAATAAATAATTAAAATATAATCTACAATTGCTTATTATTGAAAACATTTGAAAATTAGTCATTTTAACTTTTTCCTTTATTTAACATTTAACGTTTTCAAGCTTACACACAAATTTTTAATACTGGATAATTTTACTATAGGATTTTTTTCACCAAAGGTAAACAAACGTTTATGTATCCATAAAATATTACTCACGATTAACAAAGCGCACGTTTTAATTATTAAAATTAAAACTATATCATCGAATTAAACTTTCTAAGTGCAGTGCTTTAGGTGCGTACTTCACGTTAGGCGATAACACCAACACTGAACCAACGACAATAGGTGCACGCCTTAACCGAAAAAGATACGAAAGTGATTGATATCCCCAGACAGGACACAGGGGACCTTCTTTCGACCTAGAGGTCAGTAGGATACCATTGTCCCAAATATATATTGGCGACAATTGCGCAACAATCAATCAAAAACGCACAAATTCAAAAATTCACCTTCACCATCTAAGAAGACTATGAAGACAATGCTATAAAAAACTCAAATTTTGGCAAGGACGACTTATTGTAGGCCATTCGCTCCGGACATGCAAACATTCGACGGACAAACATCACCAAGACATGCGGAATCACAAATGTTTACGATGCTGAAGACCGTGTGTATGTTTGTCTGAAGTAAAAGAAGTGCAATCAGCATTCCGGTCACAGGTGCGAGAAGTGCGTGACGGGACTGTCGACTTTGTAAACCAGTCGAAAGTTGACGTTCGATATATTCAGTGTTGGCCGTAGGTGCCAGGCGTTGCCCGGGATATAATAGTTTATTCTCCGTATGGTTAAACATCTGCTGTGTAAGCAGTGCTCGAAATGGAAATTTTCACGAATGGGAGCGAGCGCTCGATAATTTTCAAAAAATATCAAACGACCTTTTCTTTTAACTATATGTATAGAAAATGTACGTACATTTATATATGTACATACATATGTATATTATAACACCAAAACACTCACGTAAAATATGTATATGTACACCAATATAAATGAATTTATGATTGTATATATTAGGTTATAGTATTATTATTATAGAAACTGTATTACATACATACATGCACAATTTACACGGTTATTTTTTTTTAAATTTGAATAATTGTTAATATCACTATTTAGTTAGTCACGTCCAGTAATTATAATTCAGACAACTTAAAAAATGTTGTTAGAAAAGTGTTTGTTAGTGATGAAGTGCAGTAATAAAATATAAATAAAAAAAATAATCAAGCGATTCCCGATGATAGATTGAAATTGCAAATACGTTCGGTAAATTCAAGTTCTCTCATCAGAGGGACAGGCAAGACTGAAGTATTTTGAAATTTTGGTTCCTTTAGTATAATGGTAGCGGTACAGCTGCTTTAGAAATTTTGTTAAAATAAGAAAGCCGACAATTCAAAGAAAGATATCATAAATTATTGAAATGACCGATGCCCCGAGAGGGACCCGTTGCAGTTCGATCATAAAGCAATAAAACTTTTTGCGCATAAAAACGCTCGAATTCTAAATGTTATCTTCAAGTAACACAAGTGCATCCAGCTTTTTCAAAACATAATAATATTTTAAATGGCTTTTGGCTACAGATAAGATGCCTTTGTCGGAATTGAAATGTAAAGAATTTAACTTTCAGTGAAAGATTGTGATTTAGGAGACATAAATGTAAAAAAAATTCACCTTCTAACATTTTTTCGGCAATAATTATTGAAAGAGCACGGAAATTTTGATTTTTTTACGAAAGGGAGCGCTAAATTTACAGATTTCACGAAAGGGTACGCTACGTTTTCAAATTCCACGAAAGGGAACGCCCGCTCCCTGCCGCTCCCGCTGAATTCGAGCACTGTGTGTAAGGCAGTTAACTGAATCAAAATTTTTCTATCCATAGACTATCGCACTTATGTAATGGGGGTATTACACAGGGATAGTTTACTCACTACGATCTCGCTGGTTTGCCGGTTTGCTGGTAAAAAGCCGCGTGTAATAGGTGAAGTTAGTAAACTAGCATGCTTTTTCGGCCGCGGTTCGAATGTTTGAACTTTACTCGCACTAGTTGGCTCGTGTGACGTCACTTGATTGACAGTTTGAGGTTAAGCGTTTCATTTTCAGCTCCCAACACACATACACAGTACACTTCAATGGACATGATACATTTACGATATTGAAAATTTAGTTGATGACAGCGCCTCTAGCGGCAGCGAGTGGCGACACTAGCGAGTAAACTTAACACGTGTAATAGGTTTACTAGCTACTCGCTACCAGCTCTACGTGCCGGTCAGTAAACCATCGAGATCGTAGCGAGTAAACTATCCCCGTGTAATACCCGCTTAATAGGTTTACTAGCTACTCGCTACCAGCTCTACGTACCAGTCAGTAAACTAGCGAGATCGTAGCGAGTAAACTATCCCTGCGTGATACCCGCTTAAGTATCTTGAAAGACTCGCAGGTTCATAGGAAGTGTTGTTCGGATTAGTCGAGTGATACACTGTACATACATACATATGTATGTAGTGACACGCTTGCATACAGACGAGAATTAATTTTTAGCACGGTTTTACAAATGTCGGTAAACATCGTGCGGGAAACACTTTTCCTTTCGCGATAATTGGCGCGTCATACGTTTACTATTGTCGAGGAAAATGCAAAGAATAAACGAATTTGTTAGCCTAATTTATTTTGTTTGATGTTTTTCGGCAATATCCCGACAACCGCAAACAATTACGAATCGAAAAAATCCAAAACCGCAACGTTTGCCGAAAATGACGTTCGTTCCGTCTAATTTCTCGACTATTCCCACAATGACAATGTTACTCATCGAATTTTTAATGCGTATAGATTCAATTGACACTTTCAATTTTTGCATTGTACTTTTTTGAAACGGTCATACATACATTTGCTTGTATTGTTTTAAACAGAAACCTCGATTCAAAGCATGTGCGATTTATTGTTGGCCGTCGCCTTATCAATCGCAAACGATTCAATATTGAAAATGGCGACTTTAATAATGAATAATAAAACTTTCGTCCTCTAAAGTTAGTAATTCGATATTGACATCGTTTCAAAATGTATGTAGCTGAACCATTGTTCGTAAACGTTTCACTTATATCCAATATTATATTAAAAATACACCCCATAACCAACACTTAAATATTTACATATAATACTTCCAGCTTTATTTTTAGATCCAATCCAATACCATTTCAAATAAGACATTAGTTGGAATTTTAATCTTTTCACAATCATTTAAAAATAGTACCGCTGCACACGTTCAAAAATTTTATACTACAAAATATTAAGAGATTCAATAACAAAACACGTCTATGAATGTTCTCTATTTAAAAACTACAATTTCTTCTAGTAAACTAAACTAGCTTATAATTTTTAGTATTATTTTGACTTAATACACGCAATAACATCTACAAATACAACTTGATACTTGGTAAGAAAAGTTGAGCTTATGTACCTATATCATTTCTTTTGAAGAAATTTATTTATAATAATATTAACTAATTAGCTAATTTAACTTGCATCTATTAAATATTTATAATAACTACACATGTAAATCTAGTAGTATACGTTATACACTATACTTATACATATCTACTATCCCTCACAGAGGTGTCTCTTCACACTTTGCAAGAATGCATTGATTAAGAAATGTTACATTAACAATTAAAGATAATTATCAAGTCTAATAAGTCAATTTTGTGGAGTTACATATGTATGCGTTTATTTACACGTTTAAAAAATGAGACTCGAGCTTGCCAAGTGTGCCAAAATTGGACTAAGAGTTATTTATGTGGAACGGAAGTTTGTGTGGGAAGCGCTCTGTTAAAGTCATTGATCCAGAAACATGTCAAATTTCATTTATATTGAAAGCTTATAGCGTATGCAAATTAGTTATGCAAACAATATGTCGGTCAAGCGGTCAGCGAAGGAAGGTGACCATTTACGTACGTTGACCAATGCAGGGTCGAGGACACATTTAATATGTGACATGCAAGTTAATTCGACATACGGTGAGATTTCCATCGAATTTTCCGAAAGGTGCACAGGTCGATCTCGCTATTTTATTGTAATGGGTTTCGAATGGCTCGTAAAAACCATTACCATCAATCTGGAGCGCATTGCACATGAAATAAGTTGTTAACATATCGTAAACTCGTAAAATCACTTTACGCTATCTATGTATGTATCTACATACGTAGGAACAACACTGTGCGCTATCTGCAACACTACGTGTATACCAACTTAACTCTTATCGTGTTTAACGACTTTTTATAGCAAAATATTACACGCAGTATTCGTTCAATTATTGCCTCATTAATTAACAATAGGCGGTACAAAAAAATCTTACCAATCACAAGAGGAAAATATTATAGAGAAACAACCGTTTTGGCACACATTATTACGGCATTTGTCCATGGCTAACTATGAATACCAATCTCCATTAAATTAATTGACACTGATCGACAACGAAAATGGTTCACCGATTATGTGACAAAGACAAAATTCCAGTACATATAATATAAATTCGCATAAAACAATTGCAACAGTAAAAAAAACCAATTGACTTTTGATCTAAACAGGACCGTTACTTGAAAGCTACACAATACAACAATTGAAAGAATAATCCTTCTTATATTCATTTTGATCGTAGGATTACATTATAATTTACGGCGCAACACTAAGCAAAAAAAAAATTGCACATTTTTAAACTCGTGTAGGTAGGTTGTATGTCTCTGGCGCTATTTTGTATTTTTATTGTCATATTAATTTTCAATGGGAATAAATATAATAGAAAAATTATATCTTATCGGTGAAACGGTGAAATGTTTTTTTTTTTTTTATACTAATCAATAAACTGTATTGTCATCGTATACGGTATTTTTTTTTCTTATTCATATAAAAAAATTAAAATCAAATTTACATATGTTCACAAGTCACCTTTTACTTATTTTTAACGTTTTCAATTTATCGACAAAAAAAACTTTACTTTTTAGCGACGGTGATTTTTGTTGTTTTCAATGTGAATATATTCAAATATCAACTAATAAAAATATTCAATACCTAGCGAAAAGGTGATACTTATAAATGTATACTCTCAAAAATTTACATAACGCAGGTTTATGTAAAATCACTGTACAATATTTACAATAGAAACCAATGTTACATACATAAGTATGGGACAATTAATTTTCGCGCGGGTTTCGAGCATCCCCGCTCGTCGATGTCTCCGCGGCAATACAATACTTTTTTATTACATACTATTTATGGATAAAGAGAGTAACAATGAAAATTCGTATCACACGAGTGAAATTCAAAGAAAGTAAAAACTCACTACAATATTGCCGTAACAAAAAACACGTAGGTGCAAATGAAACTCACCCCTGTTAGGTAAAAAAAAATAGCAAAGGTCGCAAACGCACAACGAACGTTCGACGCAATGACGCAAACTAACACTGCACCCGTACGTAAGCAGGTAGGTAATGAATGATGAGGAAAAACTCACAGGTGGTGGTGGTGGTGGTGGCTGTTGATGATAAAGCGAGTGTGGTCCCGGTGTGGAGACTTCGCGAGGGTTTCTGCCGGGCGAAACGGCAGCAGGTCCTCTTTTATAGGCGATATAAGAACGGCTCTCGCCCAAATCGCCACACCACAATAAAGCAGAGCAAGAAGACCCAACCGACCAATACCCGAAATTCTTGTATGATAATCGACAAACCCCTCCCCCACCACCCACTTCATTTTTCGCCGTAGATTTTCCGGACGTTTGTCTCACCGTGTCCGTTGTCGCATCGCGTATAGAGTTACCACTCTGTGATTGCACATACCGAGCCTGGAACATACAGAGGCAACACACATTGACCATGAATCATTTTTAATACTATTTTTTTATTTGTATAATAGTGGAGCTGTCATTTAAGAGGATATTTGTCGGGAAAAGTGCAAAGCAGTGCGTGCCAAGGGTACTTAAAAAAAAAGTGTTAACATTTTTACTTTCTTCGTCATATGTATGTACATAGGTACCCACCTATTATAAAAATATGTAATGAATACGTAAGCAATGTTTGTATCTACATAATTGCATATACGCAAATATATGTGTGTGTGTGTGTTTATCGTCGAAAATGATTTAATTTTGACATTGACATTTGCCGAGCGGTCGTTGAGAGTGTCCAAGCGCGCGATGATCAATATATGTCATCAATTTTGATAGTGTTTATTTTTTAAACTCACATACATATCATATTATTACAGTCTCGCAAGTGCTATACAGGTTATATTCAATGTTGCTAAGAACTGTGCCGTCCCAATTTATTCTCACCCTTAATTTACTTATAAATTTAAGGGTCGGCTAAGAAGATTATTATCTAAAGAAATTAAAATAATAATTTATACATAGTGTAATTGTCAGACCACATCTTATGTAATGTGGTTCTTTATTAAATATGTTAGATACAGTCAACTAGAGATGTATTTTGTATGTGTGTATTTTAAATGTTGATAGGTATGCTAGTATAAAAAATTCGGGTGTGGCCAACCCATGACTTTGTCCATACATTTGAGGAATATGAAAAGTAACCAAACACTGAAAAAGTCAAAAAACCGTGTACAAAGAAAAATAACAGGATTTTTTACTTTTTTACAGGAAAAAAAATCCCACTTTCGGTTGAGCAATTTTGATGATTTTTTTTCACAGATTGTAATTAGCATAATGATTATAGTTTTACAATATAATGAAGATACAAAATATTTAAAAGGCCGAAAAAAATTAAAAACGAAAAATCGTTCAAGAGTAAACTGCTACTTCCGGTGGGCGGATTTTGACCATAATCATAGTGTCTCTTAAACCTTACGTGAAAAAAATAGATATAAAATTTCAGCCTGATAGACTTGATAGTTTCGGAGAAAAAGTTAAAAAAGTTAAAAAGTACACAGACATACAGACATTCTCCAGAAATCATGAAAAGTCATATTTAAGTTAGATAATAATACGTTACCATCATATTTTAGTAAATTTATTGTGAGAGGAATGGATGTACCTACATATGTATGTGGATATAATTTAAGGAATAAAAATGATTTAATTATAAAAAAATGTTATAGTAAATAGAAATAGGAGAAGCATCTTGTACAAATGTGTTTTGGAATATAATAGACTGCCGGATGGAATTAGAAGTTCCAAAACTATTGATAAATTCCTGGCAGTCTTAAAAAAACATCCCTGTATAGGTGCTTAGTTAAGGATTATGTAATTAACATTAGCTACAATGCTTTGATTTTATTATTAATCGTTTAACTGTACAATATTATTGATTTCCGTTTTTAGTCATAATATTAAATCATTACAATCGATTCATCGGTTTATTTCTTATATATTAAATAGTTAATAGTGTCAATGTATTAATTGAATCTGACGTCGCTCTAAATTGGACATGACTCAAAACACGACTATACAGCGGAAACATGCCGAATGAATATGAATAAATTAGCATACCTATAACGGTCGCATAAGTTACATTAGGAAAAGTCGTTTTTTTTTACACAAATAATATACCGAGTTCTAATTTATTGGCATCAAATTTTTTTTCATTTTAAATTGGAAGTTACCATCATACAGAAGCGTACGCAAGCTTACAATATTTATTATAAGAAGACATTCATGCCGTAAGAATAATGTTGATTCAAAATTTGTCACGAAAGGATTGGTGCGACCATTGAGGGCGTTAGTTACGCCACTCTCCCGTCATATTCAATTAAAAAATAAACAAACAACAACAACAATCGCTTTTTCGTACGAATGCAATACGTTATAAAAGCGGTTGACAATTTTACAAGGAAGCATTGTAGCTTTGAACGCGCATGGGAACTGGATTCTCGACGTTCGTAAGTTACGACTGTGACGACAATGTCGAATTATGTATTTAAATGATAAAACGAAACGCAAAAAGACAACGCGATCGATTTTGATTTTAAAACAACGCACATTGGGGTGAAATTGGCGTAACGCTTTAATAGACTCGCACTTGTACTTAGCATTTTCGGTGATAGATGAGCTTAAACACGAAACGTTTCGCCAACGAAACCGGTTAACCCGGTGATGAATTGCCGGATTAACTCGACCAGAAGCTTTGTGACACTCTTCGTCTCCGTGGAGAATGTCCTCAGAATTGTAAACCTCGTGAGTTTTCGCATTGTGCTGTCGTAAATCCTGGAAATGGTATTTAAACGTTGCAACAATGAACAATTAAGTGTCGTGTCCGATTTTTATTGTTTATTTGAATAATGACATAGATTTTATTATACACTATATATATTCAAAGGTGCAGGGGTAAAAAAAAAGACAAAAACTCGCCAAATTCATATATGCTAATGGAATTGCATTGCACAGCCTTGAAAAATGCACTAAATGTAGTCAATATGCATAACAGTGAAAAAAGTTTAAACGGTGTATTTTTGGCGTGCAATCAAAGTGTTTGTGGAACTGTATTGTATATTTTCCATTATAAAGCTTTCTCAAACATACATATATAGGTATGAATATTAAAGATTGGGAAACCATGATTAAAATATTATTGCTTGAAAATTACTATATCTATTTAAATTACAAATTAATATATGTAGCTTGTATTGATTTAATCAGTATTTTTAATGAATCGCTAGTATTTATCATATAAAGAGTCAATATTTACACATTAGATATTTAAAATATCAATTTTCGGTCAGTATTTTTAAATAAATGGGCAGTGTATGTCAAAATATAATGACCACTTATTATTTCTCGCGACAGTTTAACAATTTATTGATAAAATACTGACCATATAAATAAACATACGTTGACATGATACGTACATATACGTTGACATATACGATATTAATATTTTTCATTTGCACAATTGCGAAAAATCACAATAGAAGGATATGTATGTATGTATGTACTAGTGTAAGCCCGTTGCATGTCAACGGACGTGTTTGACGTAATTAATTAACGTAACACTTTAGCAAAGTTACGAACCTACTAAGAATTAATATTTTCAAATTATAGGAGGCCTCATATTATAGGAGATCACGGGTTCAAATCCCACTCGCGACGTTCGTGTTTATTTCAGCCTTTACCGAGGCGAGCGTTATCAGCAGACGGACAGACAGACGGAATTGGGCTATTATATATGTACGCCCGTTGAATATCAACGGAGCGTTGAATATCAACGGAGCGTTGAATATCATCACCCGTACTGGAAAATAATATTAAATTTAATTGTTTTTATAGTTGTTGCATCTATGTATAGCGCGTTATAATACAACAACGTAACAATTTAGCAAAGTCTCGAACCTATTTTTTTATTATAAATAGTCATGTTGAAGCCAGCCCTGTATCATCTGGTTTGGCTAACCGCGTAAGCGCTCTGTTCCCACTCGTGCGACGTTCTGATTTTTTTAAATTATTTACCGAGGCGAGCGTTATCAGCAGACAGACGGATTTCGGCTATTATATATATAATAATATATATTAATAACTAGTGTAAGCCTGTTGAATATCAACGGAACGGTTTCTCATCACCCGTACTGAAAAATAATATTTAATTTAATAGTTTTTTTTATAGTTGTTGCATCTATGCAACAATGCGCCATCTATGGCGCGTTATAATACAACAACGTAACAATTTAGCAAAGTCGCGAGCCTATTTTTTATTACATAAATACATAGTCATGTTGAAGCCAGAATTATCATCTGGTTTGGCTCACCACGTAAGCGCTCTGTTTCGAATCAGTGATACCGGGTTCAAATCCCACTCGTTCTGGTTTTTTAAATTATTTACCGAGGTGAGCGTTAGCAGCAGACAGAAACACAGACAGACGGAATAGGGCTATTATATATACATATTCTATGTATGTATGTACATACATACATAGAATATACGTTTGAAGAAATTAAATGAGCCAATTTTCACAGTTCTTAAACTTTTTGATCACTCAAACTTATACATACATGTATTTTATTATGCAGAAATACATGTTTCAATTACACCCTCAAAAAAAATCTATACCAATGAAACTCGACCATTTATCATCCATTAAAAGGATAACCCGTTGTGTTTCAATTCCATTTATCCATAAATTCATACTTCGTTGTCATACCGCGATATGATAAACGGCGTATTTTATTATTATTTATGGCAAATAATTATTTTCGAATAAGTTGCAATTGGTACACGTTAATTGTGTATTGCTATCGTCGATTGCATCAATCATATCATCTCGGAAACCTTTTATCGTGCATCGATATCGAGCATCGCTTCGTCCAGCTTCCGTATGGTCGACAAGACTGGTCAAACTCCCTTCTCTTCGCGTTAATAAAACACACTCTGATAAATGTCAAATTATTGTTAAAATCAACGAAAGCATCCGTCGAGGTCCACCATTAAATAAATAATAAACATGTTCAAGTTTAGGAGTAGGTATGACTTTATTAAATGACAAATAAAACATACACAACTGTATCTGGATACGTATTATGTATGCGTGTGGAAAGTCTCGAGTCTATTTAGCATGGGAATCTAATAAAAATTGCAAGTTTTCGTCGCCAGCATTGAATTCATCACCGGATTATCCGAAACGAGTCGTGTGCATGTTGGTAAGCTTGTTTTTTTTTGATTTTCCTTTTTATTGATCGAATTTAATTTATGTTCGTGACGCCTTACCCGAGCATCGATACGTTGACGCTTTTCTGCAGATCGGAATTTCATTATTTGACGTTGATGATTTCGTTGTTAACCCTTTCGAAGCCGATTGTGTAAATTTTTAGTGAAAGGCTATGTAATTAGTTTAACGGGTTTTTTGACTTCGATTTTCAAGTTTTGCTGTACATTATATGATTAAAACAATTCTTTTCATTTTCATGCTATTATTCCCTTTTCATTTGCATGCTATTAGTTTGGTATACAGATATTTTACACTCAAGCTCTATAGTGTTACAAGACTTGCATATATTCACGAATTAAAAGTTCATCATGCTTGAAAATCAACTATTTTTATTATTTTATTTTATTATATACATACATACATATGTATATCCGTTAGAAACGCTCGAGAAACTTATTTTGCGTTAATTGGACACAAGCGAGAATAGAAGAGATCCCGTTAAGCTTAAAAAATAAGGCATACGACCAATGCGTACTGCCAGTTATGTCGCATGGACGGATGTATGCATGGTATAGCAGGAAGAGATCGTAAGAGGAATACATGGGTAAGAATCATGACCAAAGTGGCAGATATAGTAGAACGTGTGAAAAAGTTAAAGTGGACACTTAGCGAGAGGAATGGATGGCAGATGGACGTGAGAAATACTTGCACGGTATCTGAGAGGATGTGAAAGAAAGCAAGGAAGAGCAAGTGGACGACGTGGGCTGATGAATTGAGAAGGATGTGTGAAGTCAAGTGAATGCAGATTACTCAAGACAGATAGGACTGGATTGGAGAGGACTTCATCCAGCAGTGGATGGTGAACGGCTGAAAGTGACGACGATGATGAATACATATGTATGTACATCATCAATGCTCGACTCAACTTCTTTTGTGTTCATAATATGTACATACATATGGGTAAGAAGCTTGACCAAGGTGGCAGATATAGCAGAACGTGTGAAAAAGTTAAAGTGGACACATAGCGAGAAGAATGGATGGCAGATGGACGTGAGAAATACTGGAATGGTATCTGAGAGGATGTGAAAGAAAGCAAGGTAGACCCGAGTGGAAGATGGGCTGATGAATTGAGAAGAATGTGTGGCGACAAGTGGATGCAGATTGCTTAAGACAGACAGGAACGGAAGAGGATTGGAGAGGCCTTCATCCAGCAGTGGATGGTGAACGATGAATACATACATACATATGTACATATACTTACCTGAAGTCTGTCTATATGTGTGTTTGTCCGTTAGGAACGCTCGACACACTATTTTTTTGTATTGATTGATAATTTGATGCACTCATATGCCAATAATAAACACCAGTTGATAGTAAACGGGCATTAATATAGTTTCATAATATAAAATAAACATTCACAAACAAAATAAACCTCATAGTATTTGCCAAAATTAAACGTGACACGATTTCGGTAAAAAGGTTAAAAGTTGACTGCAAAATAATTAACGCTGAAAATTGTTTTGCTCGTCATCGAGCATTGAATATGTAGGAAAACTATGAAAACTTTCACGCAAATGTCATAGGAATAGGTTTCGTGCATGATCTCAACTCATAGATATTTCCATACATAAAAATGCCATTCTTAGACAAATACGATTCGTATTAAGAATGTTATGGAGAGGCTGAGTGCAATTTTAGAATTTTATTAAGCCGTTCTAGCAATGTGTAGGTCGCCATCTCCACTAGAGCGAACGCTATAAATTGTACGAATAATACATCGTGGGTCGAATGACATTTTTCCCAATATACTAACTTCGTCTTATCGTCTTCTTTACACATTATTTTTATCGCCATTTTGTTTACTTCGTGGCAACGCAACGTCTCATAAATATGTCACGACGCGGTGCAGTCGCTAATTCCGCTAAAAATTATCCATGTTTTCGCGAATTTTAACAGCGCGCCATCGTCGTCGAATCTATGTATGAGATCGTTGACTTGTAAATTAATACGTTTTTTTTTTTGTTTTTTTTGCTTTTGTGTTTTGTGCGCGATATTTTCGAAAATAATATATATTATTATTTGATCGGTCGATCGTACCTGCCTGTCATAATTAAGTATTGTAATTTTTTAAAGTTCACGAGGACTTTTCGACTTGACGGCAATGTATGTATTATAACTTTTGCACAAGAGAAGCGCAACACACAAGTGCGCATTTGCATTTGATTAAACGGTCATTACAACTATGTATGTATGTATGTACATACATACATATGTACGTAGTGTGGTCGCCGAAAGATTCGAATCTGCCGAGTCGATTTGCGTTAATAGATTCGGCGGAAACTCGACAAGCTTTTAACCTGTGGTTTTCTAGGTATGATGATTTTCCGCAAATATTTTAAATAAAATCTCAAGGTCGAATTTTTGCAAGACAAAACTTGTCGTGATTACGTGATACGTACTTTTGTTATATGTATGTAGATAACTGAAATTTTTAGTTGTTGTTTTTTTTATATTTAATTATTTTCCCGTAGCTTTTTTATTTATATTTATTGTTAGCCCGCTCATATGTCAATAGTAAAAACCTACATTGATAACAATAATAATGAAAATTTAATTTATTCAACACACTAAACTTGTAAACCGTAAAAGCGAAAAATCTGCCTGGTCACCAGACGAAACGTTACCATAACGACCGATAAACAATTCCCGTATCGTAAGGTCACTGTGAGCAGTTGTAGCGTAAAGTTAAATGTAAATTTGTTAGATTAAACAAAAATATATATAATTAAAGAGAAATAAGATTTAAAATTTGTTATAAACTAGGATTAGATACCCTGCTATAGAATTAATAAAGTGTGGCGCTCGACCTAAGAGCTTCGTGACACGGCCATATACGAGTACAGCGAGACCAACGCCGTATACACACACACACTATTAAATAAGAAGAATTTGCATTGTTGAAATGGCGATATCGTAAAGGTCAATGTCTTACAAATGAATGAAAATTACAACGTGATCACATACATCCCCGAAACGATTAACATCTTATGTACACCATTATCAATAATAATGACGTTCAACAACAATTAAGCCATCAAACTTTTCACACGATCAATTCAAATCATTGCAGCTCGGCATCGTAGCCGTTTAGTTAATTACACTAATTGACATCAAGTATTTCACATTGATTGAGCAGTATGCAAATGTACATCGCAATATATGTATGTATGTATGGAGTACGTGTTTCAATTCGACCGGTTCGATTAATACAGTGTTTAAATTATAATTTAATAATAGCGAACGCGCGTTAACCCTTTCATGTACGACGATGCATTTTCATTATACGTGATTTATGTGGAAAAAATCAGCGTCGATAATGACCTTTCATAGAATTTGAATATGCAATTAACCGTCGTGGTATTGAAAATTATGATTTATTGCACATCCGTCCGTGATAATTTCGGATCATTACGATCATCGTCTTACGATTGATTGATTTAATATGTGAATTTTTGCATTTTTCGAGTATTATTATATTATATAACGAAGAAAAAAAAACAGGTCCTCTTCATCAACTGCTTACCGCACAAAATAATATGATGTGATCAAGAAAAAAAAAATTATATATATCTGTATATGTATTTTTTTGTCGAAAAGGTGAACGTTCTCTTAAAAGTCAAAGGGTAAATTTTCTGGTTTTACTAATACGGTAAAATTATTTTTTTTTCATCATATCAAATGCGTATTCGTATTTATAATATGCGATTTGTTTTTATGAATTTGTATGTATTCTTAATTGATTTGCAGTGTGCAAACATTTCGATCGTTCGATGACGTTTCGTACATTTTAATTATATTTTTAAGTGTATGTGCGGTGTGTGGGCTTATTTATTGCAGATTTACAATTAATAAATAATTAAAAATATTAAAAAAAAAGGTATTTTATACAAAAATTCAACATGAGAGTAATTTGTATTTTTGGAATTAATCAAAATATCGTGAAATCGTTGCCTTTTGCACGTAAATAGCAAACCTGATGCTAATGTTATGGAAACCGTTTCAAGCTCATCTTTAAATTATATTCTTATTAAACATATTAAAAAACAATACGCATTTACATGAATTATATATTATTAAAGACGAGATATTTAAAATGTTAAATTATACTACTATTTTTAGGTATGTACAATCTATGTATACATTGTATAGGTATAAGAAAATATTTTCTGCGAGCTTGCATTTGACAACTATTAATTAGATTTTATATAATTATATATTAATCCAATTACGATTTGATAAGGTTAGTACAAAAGCGAAAAATTAGAAAGAGTTCAATATTAAATAGAGATAACGAGTATTGAACCAAAGAAGAAATAAAAAAATAAAAGGAAATAATAACTAGCAACTCAAAATTCAAAATCAAAAAAAAAAGTCCTCCTATACTATGTAATTGAATGTTGAAAATAGATCAAAAAATTGGTTCGGTGACAAAAGAGAACAAGACAAAACAGAACACGATAAAGAGAACAGGACAAAACAGAAAAGCGATAAAGAGAACAGGACAAAGAACACAAGACAAAACAGAAAAAGCGATAAAGAAAACGTGACAAAACAGAACAGTGGAAAAATAAAATATTTATTTTTTGTCGAATCTATTTATTAATTACATACATATAAATATTATAAAAATTACATACATTATATTTATTAATTAGATACAAATATGTATTCGACAAAAATAAATATTTTATTTTTCCACTGTTCTGTTTTGTCACTGTTCGCTTTATCGCTTTTCTGTTTTGTCCTGTTCTCTTTTGTCCTGTTCTCTTTTGTCATGTTCTCTTTTGTCCTGTTCTCTTTTGTCATGTTCTGCTTTGTCTTGTTCCCTTTTGTCCGGTTACCCAAAAAATTAACCAAATAACTTTTCGCGAAGTTACGTTGGGTACATCTTGGCTTGATTTCAGTTTTCAATTAACGCATTTTTTCGTCGATATTTGTGAAAATAGTCTACTTTTATCGAAGTTAGGATGGCTACAGGATGGCTTGAATTCAGTTTCCGGTTGACGCATTTTTTCGTCGATATTTGTGAAAAAAGTCTACTTTTCGCGAATTTAGGTTGGGTACAGGATGGCTTGAATTCAGTTTTCAATTGACGCATTTTTTGGTCGACATTTGTGAAAAAAGTATACTTTTCGCGAAGTTAGGATGGCTACAGGATGGCTAGAAATCAGTTTACGATTGACACATTTTTTCGTCGATATTTGTGAAAAAAGTATTCTTTTTGCGAAGTTAAGCTGTTTACATCATGGCTTAAATTAAGTTTTCGAATAACACGTTTTTTCGTCGATATTTCTGAAAAAAGTCTACTTTTCGCTTAGTTAGGTTGGGTAAAGGATGGCTTGAATTCAGTTTCCGGTTGACGCATTTTTCGTCGATATTTGTGAAAAAAGTCTCCTATTCGAGAAGTTAGGTTGGGTACAGTATGGCTTGAATTAAGTTTCCGATTGACGCATTTTTTCGTCGATATTTGTGAAAATAGTCTCCTATTCGAGAAGTTAGGTTGGGTACAGGATGGCTTGAATTAATATTTCGATTGACGCGTTTTTTCGTCGATATTTCTGAAAAAAGTCTACTTTTCGCTTAGTTAGGTTGGGTACAGGATGGCTTGAATTCAGTTTCCGGTTGACGCATTTTTCGTCGATATTTGTGAAAAAAGTCTCCTATTCGAGAAGTTAGGTTGGGTACAGGATGGCTTAAATTCAGTTTTCAATTAACGCGTTTTTTCGTTGATATTTATGAAAAAAGTATACTTTTCGCGAAGTTAAATTGGGGACATCATGGCTTAAATTTAGTTTTCGTTTATCGCATTTTTTCATCGAATTTGTGAAAAAAGTAAAATTTTCATGAAGCTAGGTTGGGTACAGGATGGCTTGATTTCAGTTTTCAATTAACGCATTTTTTCATCGATATTTGTGAAAAAAGTCTACTTTTATCGAAGTTAGGATGGCTACAGGATGGCTAGAAATCAGTTTTCGATTGACGCATTTTTTCGTCGATATTTCTGAAAAAAGTCTACTTTTCGCGAAATTGGGTTGGGTACAGGATGGCTTGAATTCAGTTTTTGATTTCTGGCACTGTTACCTGTGCCAGAAATATCGAGTGGTTATGTCGTCTTTTTAACTGATATCTGTGAACATCTCAATGTTTTAAATAAGTAGCTACAGGGGCGAGCTAAACTTGTTAACGACTTCTAGTATCATGTTAAATCGTCTGAAACAAAACTTGAGTTATTTAAAAATCACCTTGTGCAAAATAATTTTACTCATTTTCTCTGTGATAATTTGTCTAAAAATATACCTATTCAGAATTTTCCAATCGAAAACAGTATTCACAATATTAAATTATTACAGATAGCGTTTGAAGATCGATTTATAGATTTTTAAAGTAATTTAAAAGTGTTTCAATTTATCCACAATCCATTTGATATCGATATCAACGATATTGAAGAAGATTTTCGATTAGAATGATGGTTTGAAGTCATTATTTAAAAATGAAGCGTTAATTAAATTTTATGCTTTATTGGAGGAGTCTGATTTTATCCAAAAATAAAAGCATTTGCTAAAAAAATTGTATCAATTTTTCGTAGCACATACATATGCGAACTGACGTTTTCCAAAATGAAATATGTATATTAAATCAAAAAATATGGAAATTTTTTTACACACATACATATGTACATATGTATATAAAAAATATACGCAAATTGGTTTGAATTGGATTCCAATAAGATTTTTTTTCATCTGGCCTTCTATACATTTCAAAATTCTGAACAAGCCCATTTCCCAAAAAGGTTGGAGAACCCTAGTTTACAGGCACCTTTACAAATCCGATACCCTAAGTACATACATAAGTAGACATTTAAACGACATCATTAACCCGTACAGAACAATACAAGCGCGCGCAATGTAAATCCAAGGATATGAATGAACCTTTAACCAGAGGGGAATGCTGCAGAAGCAGTTTACAAAACGAATAGGTATATATCATCATCGGCTGCAAACCATCATCAACGGATCAACAATGGAATCAGGGTGAACGTTTCGAGAGAGAGAGAGAGAGAGTGAGGGGGACCTACACACTAATCGGTGTCCAATTCAACGCCAACACGAAACCATTGTGTCTCGCGTTAAGGGCTCATCCCCTACTGAATTATTCATGGTGACATGGTGACTCACACCATGTTGTCTTTGTCGACACCAAGATCTACCGATGACTCTCTGTGAATTGGCCGTATGTTATTCGAATTATTTATCCTCACCGCATCAGCTGGAGGATCTTCCCGATCTTTGTCTAGTTGGATCGGCAGTGGGTCAAAGTTAACGGTTCGTTGCCGATGAGGTTAACATTGTTGATGTATGATTTCATACGGTGAATGAACGTATTGGTGATGAAGATTTTAACTTTGACTTGTTTATGGTTATTTGTGTTCAATGCAATTATATTATGGCAGTTTTAAATACTTATATATGTACATAGTATAGTGAGTCGCCGATCTATGCATAATTTTGTATCGGTATTTATAAGAATTGAAAAAAATTGGGTAGTTTTTGGAAAATTGTGCAATACTGATGGTGATGGTGTTATTTGGAGGTTTCTCTGATTGGTTTTATGTCTATGTTTTGTAATTAACAGGTATCAATAACTTTCTGACGAATTCTTAAATAGATGTACATAAATCGGTGGTCAAAAAAAAGATTTTTTCTTCATACAATTTGGATTCAATATGGAAAATTTATGCAAAACTGTTTGTCTAATCTGAAAACACACTGCCGTTTTTAAAAAGTGCCGTCATCGGTGAGTGACGAAATATTTTTATTTTATATGTACGTATGTACATAAATATGTACATTAAGATTAAGCTTAATTAGACTTTGAAAAAATTATTATTTAATTTCATATATAATTTTGGAACGTGCGAAAAAGTTGAAGTGGACACATAGCGAGAAGAATGGATGGCAGATGGACGCGCGAAATACTGGAATGGTATCCGAGAGGATGTGAAAGAAAGCAAGGTAGGCCGAGTGGACGATGGGCTAATGAATTGAGAAGAATATGTGGAGTCAACTGGATGCAGATTGCTCAAGATAGACAGGAATGGAACAGGATTGGAGAGGCTTTCATCCAGCAGTGGATGATGATACAATTTTGATTCAATGTGAATTTTTTTTCCAAAACTGCTAATCTAATGTGAAAACTTCACATTGTAAAAACAATGTGTCGTCATCGATGAGTATTTTTTATATTATTATTTTTTATACATTAAGATTCCATTGCTTTGAACGCATTCACAAAAGCTGTTCATAATTGTTGTGAACACGAATGAAAGTAATATCAAAAATTCACAGTACCGCCATCGGTGGATAACAAAACTAAAGTATAATTTACCATACATTTCTAAAAACCCATATACAAAAAAAAAAATCAATCGTGACAATCATATGTCGAATAAAACCACCAGCGGTGAGCATTTTCATTTTCAAATATATATGTACATATTTTTTTTTTTTATTTAAAAAAGCTTTTTATTATTCTTATACACAATACATCTTAAATCTATTTTAATAGCTACTGGTCCAGTGACCATTATCTATTTTACACATTGTTCATTTTGTTAGTATAGTATAAGGATTCTTTTATTTTAATGTTAGTGTTTAAAGCATAATAGGAGAAAGAGCTCAAAAACCTATTTACAATTCTTATCAAATGTTTATAATATATTTTACATAATTAAATACTTTTTAGAGTCAGCGATCTAAAGAAAATTATGTTTAGGTAATTTGTGTTTATACCTAAAGGCTAAAAACGTCTTGCTATAATCACCGAGACCTTTCACTAATTTGTTAGTGTGGTTATTGGTAATTCTATCATAGAATCTACTGGTTAATCTGTTAGTGACATCTACGACTAATGAGATGTTATACTGGGAATGTAGTCTTTTTAGGTTAGTATACATATATGGGCGTGTTATAAATGATTTTTAATGATTTATTTTGGACTACTTGAAGCTTTGATTGGTTAGTATTGGAGGCATTATTCCATACGGGAGCAGCGTACGTTAGTAATACATACATATGTATGTACAGATGAAATACTGCTTACAGAGCTTTTGTATGAAAAACGTACTAATCATCAGGTGTATGTAAAGTTCGAAGTTCACAGTATCGCAGTCGATACAATGTAATCGATATTTTCCGTTAAAGACTGGTAGTCTCGGAAAGTGGCCGTCTGTCATCCTCGAATTGGGCTGACGATGATCAAGAATCGAGATCATGATGATGCTGATGATGTCGCACGTGGTGGTAGTTGTTGGTCGCGCCCACAGCAGCCAAGTTCAAGGTGGATCGTTGCCATTTAACAGTGGCCGGTCCTCAGCCGACAACAACAGAGACGATCAACATCATCATCAAGATCATCACCATTGCTGCGCTCCTCTCGTTGATGCACATTCATGCACGCGACCCCTTGCTGCCCTTCAGCACCGACGACTTACATGATTTTCAGAACTACTTTAAAATAATTAACAGTCTATAATTCAATATCAATCTATTCTCACACAGTTTTACTAATTGGTTTAAGCTTTACAGAAGTGCAATGATCCTGTGGGTTTCATGCGGTACTTAGTATTGGCTAGTTTAGTAAAGGCAATACACGGAAATAAGTATAACTGATTATGGCCGGGAAATGTTGGGTAGTTACAGCCAGTGCACTTCATGAAGATTAACTTTTGTATGTAGGATATTTTTTTATATAGGATTAAATTTCGCAGAAGTACTTTCTATAATCCTACGGGTATTATTGTATGGAATATTTGTTTGCGATTTGCTATCGGACATTTTTCTGTCGGATTGAATACTATACAAAGTTTTATTTCGATGACTTCGACTAATGATACATAGGTAGAGTATTTATTGCCAGTATAATTTTTTGTACCCGGGTAACGCCGGCTACTTACAACTAGTCTACAATACATCATCATCATCATCATTATCATTTTCAGCCGTTCACCATCCACTGCTGGATGAAGGCCCAATCTCCAATCCTCTTCCGTTCCTGTCTGTCTTGAGCAATCTGCACCCAGTTGACACGACGCGTTCTTCTCAATTCATCAGCCCATCGTCCACTCGGTTTACCTTGCTTTATCTCACATCCTCTCGGATACCATTCAAGTATTTCTCGCATCCATCTGCCATACATTCTTCTCGCTGTGTCGAATCCATTGCCACTTCAACTTTTTCACACGTTCCCCACACTACGTTATATATATAATAGCCGAAATCCGTCTGTATGTCTGCTGATAACGCTCGCCGAGATAAATGATTAAAAGACACGAACCGTCCGCGCGCGGGTGGGATTTGAACCCGTGATCACCAGTTTGGAATGAGTCGTGTTGACACTATCATCCAACGGAGGCGATGACGCACCTGCTACGATTCGACAATATTTTATTGTAAATAGGCTCGCGACTTTGCTAAATTGTTACGTCGTTGTATTATAACGCGCCATCTATGCAACAACTATAAAAACTATTAAATTTAATATTATTTTTCAGCACGGGTGATGAGAACGCTCCGTTGATATTCAACGGGCTTACACTAACTAGTATTATATGAAATTGAATGTTTTTCTGCCTATCTATGTACATATGTACATACATACATATATGTATATATATATATTTGATTCTCATACATTCTCACACAGTTTGACTGATGGCAACCAAATTTCGCAAAAGTACTTCCTACGATCCTGCAGTTTTCGATTACTTAGTACTCATGTACCTATGTATGTACATAAGTGCAATAGGATTTTTTTCTCTACAAAGTTTTTCCATGACTAATAATATAATAACAGGTGAAATGCCACCGATCAAAGCAGTTTAACGTTTCAATGCAAATTAAATTCGTACCCGGGCAACGCGTGCTTATGCATACATAAAATTGGGATACAAAAAGGTTCATATGTACAATTTTAACGACTGCCATATTTCGAAAAATACAACAATAGACGGGAAAATCTGAATAAAATCCGCGATTTTTTTAAATGTGAATGTGACCCGTGCGTCAATAGGCGGGTGTCGAGACAATGCCCGTGCAAATTAAATATTTGCCGAGATCTCGTTTCGCATACGTACATATTTATATGTATGTATGTATGTACATACATACATACATGCAAATAAAGGCACAACGGAAAGTGTTACTTTTTACCACGACCTATGTGTGTTTATTATATGACGGCTACCGCTATCTGTCATCGTTTTGGCTATTATTTAAATCGAACAGTTTAAAAGTTGCCATTGTTGTTTCGTTACCACCGAAAAGCTCTGGATTGAAAGTGCGACACTGTGACCTTGAGACCGCACACAGAGGCCATTGCCGCGTCACAAATTAAAGGGTAAGTTACGCTTCGCTCGGATCGTCAGCTTTTCAATGTGACATCAAATTCCGACGGTTCGACGAGATCGTTTTTTGTTTGTCGTTTGTACTCCACTACATACATATGTATATAGAAAGATCGTCGAAAGTTGCATTTGATGGTAATAATTTGATTGAAATGTATCATAAAAACTATCACATATGTAAAATGCGACCATAAGTGGGAATTGTGCGGAATCGGGCCGGAAACTTCCGGATAACTCTTTTGTGAAAATGTGAAAGTAGTTGCAACTAATAAAAGATTTCCTCAAGTTTGTATCGTAACATCAATATTCTAATGTCGAATCCTACCGTCGCTAGCCGATAGACAAACATACAGACAGACACGCGGACAGACAGACAGACAGACAGATAGACAGACAGAAACAGACGAAAAAATAGGCATTGTGACAGATGGATAGCCAAACAGACAAAACAAAAATAGAGATAGACAGAAAGGTATGAAGATATGCAGACAGGCAGACGAACATATGGACAGATAGGCATTATGACAAACAGGTAGACAAAAACAAAAATAGAGATAGAATCCTACCGTTCCTAGCCGATAGACACACATACAGACAACCATGCAGACAGATAGACAGACGTAGAAACAGACGAAAAAATAGGAATTATGACAAACATATAGACAAAACCAAAAATAGAGATAGAATCCTACCGTTCCTAGCCGATAGACACACATACAGACAGATAGACAGACAGACAGACAACCATATAGACAGATAGACAGACGTAGAAACAGACGAAAAAAAAGGGCATTGTGACAGACAGATAGCCAAACAGACAAAAAAAAAAATAGAGATAGACAGAAAGGTATGAAGATAGGCAGACGAACATATGGACAGATAGACAGACGTAGAAACAGACGAAAAAATAGGCATTGCGACAAACAGACAGACAAAAAAAAAAATAGAGATAGAATCCTATCGTTCCTAGCCGATAGACAGACAAACAGACAACCATACAGACAGATAGACAGACGTAGAAACAGACAAAAAATAGGCATTATGACAAACAGACAAAAACAAAAATAGACAGAAAGATATGAAGATATGCAGACAGGCAGACGAACATTCAGACAGACAGACATTTAGACAGAGAAACAGATATACATATGTACATACAGACAGACAGCCAAACACGCAGATAGAATTTATATCCTTAGGGATATTATAATGTATGCAACGCATAAAATAGTAATTATTTATTTTTAATTTTTAATTACGAAAACACCCACCACGACATAGCAGATTAATCGAATCGCCATGGTGGGTAAATTACAAAGATAAAAAAATAATAAAAAATGGTAAAAACTTAATAAAACACAGTGAAAACTAATAATACCAGAAGATACATCACTACCTCAAGAGCTCGCACAACTACAAATTAACGTAACTGCGATTAAAAAAAAGTCATTAAGTGCGTTCATAACTCAAATTTGCAATTTTCACGCGTCCAATTCAATTAGAGAAATGAACGCATCGTCGCCGAAGGGTTAAATGTGTTAATTTATCGCGTCGTGGGTGATTTATGTATATAGCGAGACAGCTGGGTTAGGTTTGTCGTCTGGATTCCATTGCAATAATAATACGTTGATTATTATTCGGCGTTTGTTATCGTATAATAATGTTCTTCGTTTGCGAGGTTGTTGACACCCCCACAGACACCTGCTTGATCATGATGCTTGTAATCGACAAACATTTTTAAACAATGATCATCATCGGCCGATTTTCGGCAGACAGATATGTCTAACGACTTGTCTTAATCGGTTCTTAACTATCGACACTACAGATGTTACTCGTTAGCTTGTCGTTATGTACGAATTAAGATACATATGTATATTACTTACATAATTTCTTATCTGCAAAAAAGTAAATAATTGTAACAATATTAGCTTATCAAGTAGCTAATTATGTAATACTACGAAATGTAGGTCATTCTGTCCAATAATAACAATAGTATACATATGTAGATTCAAGTAATAATTTACATGAGTTGATTTCGCTTATTTATTGTATTTTTTTATTATTTATATAACAAACAAGACAAGAGAGAAGAGAAGTAGGAAAGTAGGCTTAAAAATTAATTTTAATAAAACTAAAATTATGTATGTATAATGAATTTTGCACGCAAAACGTAGTCACAGTAGATAACCATATTGTAGAGATAGTTGATAGTCATTTATATGTACCTAGGGCAGTTGGTGAATATGACTGGATGTAAAGAAGAAGAAATAAAACGAAGAATCAAACTAGGATGAAGTGCTTTTGGAAGAATGAACATAGTTTTTAAATCCAACATTCCGCTATGATTAAAAAAGAAGGCATACGACCAATGCGTACTGCCAGTTATGACGTATGGATGTGAAACTTTGACGCTAAATTCAAGAATGCTACGAAAGATCCGGTGCACACAGAGAAGCATGGAAAGATGTATGCTTGGCATAACAAGAAGAGATCGCAAAAGAAATACATGGGTAAGAAGTTATGACCAAAGTGGCAGATATAGCAGTACGGGTGAAAAAGTTGAAGTGGCAATGGGCTGGACACATAGCAAGAAGAATGGATGGCAGATGGACGCGAAAAGTACTGGAATGGTATCCGAGAGGATGTGAAAAAAACCAAGGTAGTCCGAGTGGACGATGGGCTGATGAATTGAGATGAATGTGTGGAGTCAAGTGGATGCAGATTGCTCAAGACAGACAAGAATGGAAGAGGATTGGAGAGGCCTTCATCCAGCAGTGGATGGTGAACGGCTGAAAATGATATCAAACAGCTTATAGTATACAATAAAATATAAATACAAAATAATATTGATATCACACAATACACTACAGCCAAAATAGTTACAAAAGAACAACAGATCAAAACAAGAAAGGAACTTAGGAGTTAGTCCTGGAAAGGAACTTACATAAGTAAAGATGATAATCTAAAGGAGGGCAAAGAATAGAGAAAATGATCAATATGTGCCGGGATTTCGTTAAATGACGAGCAGGATCTATAAATGAAGAAAAATCTATTTTAGTATTACTCACTGAAATAACAACGATCATCCCTCATAGAATCTGTTATGAGTTTAGAAAACGCTAGATAATTAACTTATAAGATTTAATTTGGTATGTTTACTCACCGATGTTGGCGCTATAATAATACCGATGGTGAATCGATGAATCTGCATGGATTCAAACTACGCTCGGTACTTTTGTATGTGTGTGATTATTTTTAATTTATATACATTATATTACGTTTTCATAGTAATTTAAAGATGAGCTGATCATAATGAACAGATTCTTTTATTTCATTATATAATTTTGTATTAAATCATCGATTTATTTATAACTTATATCTGCAATCTAATAACGCGAATTCGTTAATACACATAACCGGTACAGATTATCCGTTGAAGTGTTCTTTAAAGTCAGCGAGGATGCAAAACAAAACAAAACAAAAAATGCTCTATGCAAATTAAGCATCGATTCGCCTTTATCTTTCTAAAATTAATTACTCTCTTTGAAATCCAATCGGTTGCATTATTTAATAAGTAACAAACAGATTGGCCAATCAATCAATCGATCGGATAAATCGCGCAGTGCTAATTTTCATTAGCGAGAGAATCTTTAGTTTTGTCTTTTTTTTATTTTTTTCGTCAATTTTGGAACGTCTAATTTGATCTTGATATTTGGTTGTCATTCGTTTTCAAATAGACAACGCGTTTGTTATACATATATTCAAAAAGTTGTTTCATCGGCATTCTCTTCTCATCTGCATACATATTTGTCCACGCTAATCAAACATCAAACGATCCTATCATTCTTCAACCAAAAAATGTTAATCTTTCATGTTGAAATTGTACCTTTGATGACTTAAAACTTATACTTATTAAATAGAAATATGAAAATCTTAATCAAACGTCAATTCAATTTTCTAATTTTTTGATACGATATAAAATATGTACATTGAAATTTCAATAAAAATGTTTCAAGACCGAAAATGTTTCCTCTTACAGCTAAAATTCCAGTTGTTGAATTTTTATTTATCACATATATACATACATATATGTATGTACATATGTACAATATACAAATTACCTTTTAATTATAACTTAGTGTTCTCTATCGAGGTTAAGGAAGCCTTCAAGGTCATTTCAGCGTCAAAAATTGGATATTTTTGTCATATACAATGTAACTATGTATAATTAAGTTAGGTTAGGCAAATCTTATAGTCATTTAAAATAGTATATGCAGTTTGAGTTTTATTATGTGTGTCTTCTAATTGGGTGTAAAAAGGGATAAAAATACGAGTGCATTAAAAGCGTTTAGCGTTCGTAAGTAACTGAAACAGATAGTCATATTCAACTACATACACTTTTATGTTTAAACAAAATGGACTATATGCAGGTTAGTTTAGGATAATTATCTGCATATTTTTAATTAAAAAAAAGTAGGAATATTATGTGGGCTAAGAAGATTATTATCTAATGAAACTAAAATAATAATTTATAATGTAATTGTCAGACCACATCTTATGTATTGTGGTTCATTATTAAATATGTTAGATAAGTCAACTAGAGATAGATTACAAATATTACAAAATAGAGGTATGAGATGTATTTTAAATGTTGATAGGTATGCTAGTATAAAAAAGATGATGATTGAATTAGATTGGTTGAATGTGAATGATACTTTGAGGATTTGTATGTTGGTAATTATGTACATATGTATATTTAAGTTAGATAATAATATGTTATAATATGTTAATATGTTAATATGCGATCTTAGTGAGAATGTGGACAAATTCTATTCCATTATTTCAACAATAATTAAGAAATGTGTACCAATTTATACTACTCGCCACTCTTTGTATCCTAAATGGTTCTCTAAGGATTTGATAAGCCTTATTCTTGACAAAAAATTAGCTCATAGGAATTTTAAGCGGTCTAAGTCTGTATTTGACTACTTGTCTTTTCATAAAGCTAGGACCAATTGTAAAAAATTATCTAAAGAATGTTACAAATCTTTTATTAATAATGTTGAGTCCTCTATTTCTAAGGATGTCAGTTATTTTTGGAAATTTATTAAATCCTCTAGAGCGAATAGTTCTAGTTTACCTACTCATATGTGTTACAATGGAAAATCTGGAAATGATGATAAATCTATTGCTGAGTTATTTGCAGTATTTTTTCAAGATGTCTACACTAATACTGATTCTTTGATTGATGAACATAATTTTCAATTAAGGGAACAGCTTGCTATTTCATCTTGTAAAATTGAATTAGCAGACATTGTAAAGAAAATAAAATCATTAAATACTAATTTATCTAGTGGACCTGATAATATTCCTCCATTATTTCTTGTCAACTGTATAAATTCGATTTCTTATCCGTTGTATTTACTTTTCAATAATTCTTTGTCTTCTGGATTATTACCCAATGTTTGGAAACAGGGATTTGTTGTCCCTGTTTTTAAAAAGGGCTGTAAATCTGATGTATGTAATTATCGTCCCATTTGTCTACTTTCTTCTATTCCTAAACTATTTGAAAGTTTAATTTTAGATAATATTATTAGACAGATTCAACCTGTCATTTCTCATTCTCAACATGGCTTTATGGCAGGTCGTTCAACTTTGACAAACTTACTTACATATCAGAAATATTTATTTGACTCCTTTGTTAATAGATATCAAGTTGATTCTGTATATACTGATTTTACTAAAGCATTTGATTCAGTGAATCATAGTATATTATTATATAAACTTAAAAGAATTGGTTTTGGTGGATCTTTTCTTAGTTGGATAAAATCCTACTTAACTGATAGAAAATTATCAGTCAGAATTAACTCATCTTTATCTTCTCAATATGTTCCAACAAGCGGTGTTCCCCAAGGTTCACATTTGGGCCCTTTGTTATTTAATTTGTTTATAAATGATGTTATTGACATATTTGACAGTGTTGAAGTATTGTTGTATGCTGATGACATGAAAATATTTAAAACCATTACTGAGCCAAGTGACTGTTTAATTCTCCAAGATAATCTTAATAAATTGTATGACTGGTGTATTCTCAATAAATTGTACCTTAATCCTGACAAGTGTCAATCCATTACATTTAAAAGATTCACTAATTATTTTCATTTTATTTATTCTATTAATGGATTGAATCTGCAGGTTGTTTCTAAAATAAAGGATCTGGGTGTAGTGTTTGATGAATGCCTCACTTTTAATGAGCATATAAATTGTATCTCTGGAGAGGGGAATAGATTATTGGGTTTCATTTTTAGAGTTACTAAATGTTTTAGAAATATTAATACCTTAAAATTATTATTCTGTTCACTTGTCAGAAGTAAGTTAGAGTATAATTCTATTGTTTGGTCTCCTTCTTATTTTATTCATTCATATTCTCTAGAAAGAGTTCAAAATAAATTCTTAAGATTCATTATGTTTAAATTCATGTATCTTATTGATAATAACTGTTATGACTCTCTTTTACTTAGTTTGAAAATGCATAAATTATCTGATAGGAGAGTTATAAATGACTTGGTCTTCTTTTATAAAATTGTAAATTCTCTAATTGATTGTCCTGCTCTTGTTGAGTCTATTTTACGTTTAAAGGTTCCTGCACGTTTTACACGATCTAAATTATTGTTTGTTGATGAAGGTAATTCATGCACCAACTATTATGTACAATCTCCTATTCCTAGGTTGATTCGGACCGGCAATGAGTATGGGAATCTTTTGGATTATTTCTGCATGAGCATTCATTTGGTAAAGCTGCTTTCTTTAAGAAGTTTCTATTCTTAGTTCAATTAAATTTTACTGTTCTTATAGTCATTTTTTTTATATTTTTGTTTCTATTTATACATATGTACATTACTCTTGTATTTTTGTCTTTTTTGTTTATATTATTTCTTGTAAAAGCTTTTTTAGGCGTCAAATAAATAAATAAAAAAATGTTACCATCATATTTTAGTAAATTTATTGTGAGAGGAATGGATGTATGTATGTGAATATAATTTAAGGAATAAAAATGATTTAATTATAAAAAAAAATGTTAGATTTAATAGAAATAGGAGAAGCATCTTGTACAGAGGTTTTTGGAATATAAAAGACTGCCGGATGGAATTATAAGTTCCAAAACTATTGATAAATTCCTGGCAGTCTTAAAAAAAACATCTCTGTATATGTGCTTAGTTAAGGATTATGTAATTAGCTTTAGCTATTATATTATATAAATAAATATCATAGTGACGGCAAAGTGCATTATGAATCTAATGAAAAACAAAAGACATCATTGTACAAAAATACCTAAATTTAAGACCACATACATATGTATGTGGAAGAACTTTTAAGCTTATAGCAATAAATACAAAAAAATTGCGAGTACATGCGAGTACAATAAAATACTATTATTTTCACGTAAAAACGACCGAAAATATATTTTTAATTTAAAAAGGAATAAATTCTGCGTTCAAACAGCGTGGACAACTCGCGTTATCTAAGCAAGTGGCAATGAAATAATAAACGCGACCGTGAAATGTTAGACAACCCTGCACTGCTGCAATAATGTTGACCCATAAACAATGAGAATACATACATACACATGTAATGTATGTACTATGTACATACAATAATAATTTAAGTGTACCGGACTGATTAAATTTGCTTTCTCACATTTTGGCAAAGTTATACATGTTTAGATTCCCACATTTATTCGCTCGAGAGTATAAACAGGTTGCGAATTCCGAAGTAATAATAATATAATTTTTATGCGACTTCCCAAAATGGACGTAAAAGAATCGCGAAAATTAACACGCCGCAACATTGCATTGGCGAGATAACATTTGACCCGAAAAGGTTTTTCGGAAACCCCGCCATAAATATGAACCGGTCCCTTCTTATTACCAATTACGTTTCGAATTTCAGACCTTTTTGTATTTTAAATTTGAGAGTGTATAAATTTCGCGTTTTCAAAACGCGAAGCCAATCTTCAGTTTAGTACAAGATCCTCAAACTGTACACATAGTAGGTATTTCGAAATAAATTTAGTAATCAAAAATTACAATCACCAAATAAAACCTTTAACTACTCTTATATGTACATATGAGTCGCCTAGTTCCAAACCCCGATATGTCCACAATATATAAAAAACGAGGATAAAATATTTTCTGGTTCTAAGAATGTTTTCAAACGATGCCTTATACTTGAATTATTCCAAATACCGCCAAGTGTGCCGTAAAAAAATATTGAAAATCAGTGTTAGTTCCAAAAACTGACAATTGCACTATGATAAAAGCTGATAAAAGCCATATTTAGAAACAAACAACGATAAGTCCATGTTTATAATCTCAATATTTTGTTTAATATCAACAAAATTAAGTTTAAATGAGTTTAAACGCCATCAAGCAAATAAGTCTGTAGCAGAAAAACCGCGTTTGCGAACAAGTGAGTTTTATGGACTTATCGGGATTTGGAACTAGGCGACTCATATATCACGCGTAGTTTGTTTTTTAACAAGATACTATACCTTTAGAGTTTGAGTATCTCTTTTTTCTAATCGCGTGTGTTAAAATGGGACAAAAGTTCGTCTTTCTTATAAACAGCTATTGGTTCATTTGTTGTCACTACAATTTTTTATCCCTTTTAACATTCGCAACGAACAGATAGTCAAACTCAAACTGCATACTGTCCCGTTAAAAACTCATACATTTAATTTGATATGTAATATTGTATGATATCAAAAATTGAATATCTTATTGTATCAATAAATAAAATAAGTAAGATCTTTGCTTTGATTTCAATTGAAATTCAATGTGAAAATGTATTATAAATTATCTTAACAATTAGTGACATCTACAGAAAGTTTTCCAAACTAAAAAATATAAAACAATTGAAGTATATTATTTTTTTCCAATTTCAAGGCAAATTATAGTAAAAAAAAGTATTATTACGTTTTTTTAAAAAATAATTTTATTTTCAGAATATTCAATTCTGATTTTTCTTTTAAATAAAGTGCTGCATTCTTCATATTCCTCGACTTATTTTGAACTCACATACTGTGACCAATAAATGTAATATGGATAGTATAGTTTTAAGTGTACGAAAGCTGCGTTTGATTTATGTCGCAATTACGCTCTTTTAACTTCGCAAATAATTAACTGAGAGCGTAAATTAACAAATAAATAAATGGAACGTCAATAAAACGCGAATCGTAAAACATTTTACGACGAGTCTTCGTATACTTGGCACACACATACAATAGCAATCTTACGACAGTTAACCTAATCATTCGGAAGACGCGATCCGGAAAAGTCACACGTGAATCAACACATACATATGTACATTCCAGATAAAAATTAAACACGATAGCAATAGCGATCGATAGCATTGTGCATATTAGATAATAGAAAATACGTATTCGAACCGATAAATCTTGTACTAAACAGGCCTTTGATAATTATTGCATATTTAATGGCGATCACTATCTCAACTCTAGTTTTACATTCGAAAGAAATATAAAATGGAATAATAAAAAAAAATCAAATCACAGTTGAACCGGTTCTAAACTATGGGATAACTAAAACCGACCGATAACAATAAGCGGCGACGTATTTTTAATTAGCATTCCGATCTATCGCCCAACAATAGGCCTTTCATATCGAATAAGATTCAAATGTATAGTTATCACAATCGATAGATTCGCATATCATTTTCACGACGCAATATATGTAAATGAATTTTCTGATTAGATAATAATACCATTTATCTGCGGTTATCGCTTAATCGGGACATTCTTTCGCGTCGAGTTCAATAACGTTCAAGTTCAACTAGTCGGTGGATCGAGTCAATTAAACCGATCTTACGCTTGAACTTGAACTTAACGTTTGACGCAAAGCTTTTGAACTCGTTTTAGGCTTTTTTTTTAATAAGCATTGTTAGAATTGAGCAAAGGTCGTAGACCCACTTTGGATTAACTAAAACTACCTGGTATTTTACCAAAGTGAATCACATTGTCAAATTGTGATGTGATCTCCCAAACGAAATGTGTCCTTACGATGAACAACGATTATAATGAATCGTGTGGAATGACAATGCACTATTATACATGTTGCCTTGTTGAGAAAATACAAGGTTTGCATTTTTGCTTACTGACAAATCTGAGTAAATGTTTTTTACGTATATTTTTGATACTTTTGTTCGCAAGGATTCCAATTATTATGTCCTTACCTAAAATAGGCACTAAGACACCAATTTTTTTACTATGACTATCTTCTTTCTTATGTCAAATTTCACTGTACAATTTATATCGATATCATCTTGCACTTAGTATGGAACAAATGGACTATGTATTTTATTTATTTATTTATTTATTCAATCATGCAACAAACAGCTTATAGTATATGTACAATAAAATATAAATACAAAATAATATTAATATCACACAATACACTACAGCCAAAATAGTTGCAAACGAACAACAGATCAAAATAAGAAAGGAACTTAGGAGTTAGGACTGGAAAGGAACTTAATCAAAGATAATTTAAAGGAGGGCAAAGAATAGAGAAAAGGATCAATATGTGCCGGGATTTCGTTAAATGACGAGCAGGATCTATAAATGAAGGAGTTAAGTGAATAATTTGTGGAACAAAGATTCAAATGAAACAATGGAGGATTTCTGACAGGCCTAAGGGGACAATGTAGAAGGATCCTACTTAGTAGGTAAGGGCTATCTAATAAATTATTTAAAAGTTTAAATACAAGGCAGAGATCCGAGACCGTCCTCCTGGTTTGCAGGGAGACGTAATCACGGGAATTTGCAGAAGAAAGTCAAAACCTGGAAATGGAGTACGTATGGAACTTCTTATTAATTTTTTCCAATTTATTAATGGAATCTTGGTAAAACGGGTTCCATATAGTACTAGCAAATTCCAGGTGACTTCTCACAAATACATTATATAGTAAAGACACTGTATCAAAGGACTTCAAGGGTTTGGATATGTGTGTACATACATACACATGTCCTCTCGTTGTAAACTTTTTGTGTAATTGTGAGTTATATTCAGTGTTGTGTTTCAACTTACCTGCAACACCAAAAATTCTTTTAAACCATTTTTTATTTTAATTCGTATACACATTATCATGATCCATATTGAATTAGTGTTGGGTAATATAACACGTTGTCGGTTAATGTATGTACGTGTATAACAATCACCGAAAAACCAGATCAGCCGGTAAACCAGATAAACGAGAAGCGACGATCGAAAATAGCCAACATTCGGTCAAATGTTGCTTGTCTGACGAGCGACCATTTTTATATATGTATATTAATTAGAATAGAAGACGTACTTGAAAGGCAAGGTCGCTATGTAGCCATCGGCAATGTGCACGCTTACTTTTTTATTGTTCTTGTTTTGTTTTTTTTTTTTTTTTGTGTTGGGTTTTTATTTGGAATTATAAATCGACGCAAGGAAAAGCGAGCTATGCTCGAACCATTTTCTCAATGCGTATGAATTTTCTTATCGATTTTATCGTGAACGTACCAACATATTCCTGCAGATTTTACACAGATACTTTAGGTGTGTTTCCGTAAACTGAAATAAGCTTGATTGTATCGCAATAAATGGTTCTATGTATGTATGTTGATGTAAGAAACAAACTGTCTGATATGCTTCGTTGTCATTTCATTTAGCTCTGAACCAAACGTATGCATGGACTCAATAGCAATTAAATTGCATAATATTATATGTATGGTATTGTTTATATATTACCGAACAGTATTCAAGAGAACATAAAACGCTTAGGTATGTTTCCATAAAAAAATTTAAGCCAAAATCTATATATGTTTCCGTTTAAAAGTGGTCTAGATATTAGCCGTTGTTTTATAAAGTTTAACAAGTTTATAAAAATATTAGCACTTCCATACAAAAGTTTCTTTGAGCTTTTTCCTTGTACCATTGTTTTATGTAATATTTATATCAATTCGAGAATGTTACGCAAGATCCAGTGCACACAGAGAAGCATGAAAAGATGTACATATGATCGGTATAACGAGAATAGATCGTAAGAGGAATACATACATACATACATGTGTGAGAAGCATGACCAAGGTGGCAGATATAGCGGAACGTGCGATAAAGTTAAAATGGACACAGCGAGAATAATGTATGGCAGATGGACGCGTGAAATACTGGAATGGTATTCGAGAGGATGTGAAAGAAAGCAAGGTAGACCGAGTGGACGATAGGCTGATGAATTGAGAAGAATGTTTGGAGTCAAGTGGATGCAGATTGCTCAAGACGACGTCTTGCGTTGACGCTTTTATAATTGGCGTTTACTATACTGCCGTCCTAAGCCCACTTAACGTAACTGACAAAAATTACAAAAATGAAGTAGGTTATGGGAGTGTATTCTTGCGATTTTTCATATCAAAATTAATGTATCTTCATCCAAAAGTGACTTTTTTAAGCTATTAAATCTAACGTATCTGCATGCACAGAGAAATAGTATCACCAATATCCAATATTTACTTCGGTCACTACCTTATCATGAAAGATTGAAAAGACTGAATCTCTCCACATTGGAGACGAGGAGATTAAGAGGTGATTTAATTGAAGTATTCAAAATACGAAATAATCATTATTCATGTGAAATGACCAACCTCATTATGTTCAATGAGAACCCTCATCTAAGAGGTGATACTCTTAGACTCCGAAAAGAAAAATCAAATAAGACTGTTAGAGATTCATTCTTTTCAAATAGAGTGGTTGAAGTTTGGAATAGTCATATGTATACATTAATAATGAATAATTAAGTGACATATCTACTAAAGTATTCATGTTTTTTTTTTTTTTTTTTTTTCTCAGAATTATCAAAACACAATAGAAAATAACCTCATGCACTAAAAAAAAGTTTAAATAAATCAGTAATATATGACGAAAAACACAAATTTAGAATAAAACTTTCGAGGCCATTTATCTCGATATTGTTTGTTTTGTCAGTTACGTTAAGTGGGCTCAGGACGGTAGTATAGCTCAATTTCTTTTATCTAGAAAGTGAATATACGCGTTCAGTCACAAAGGCAAATGAATTTCCCGCACTTTTCCTCGCACTATGCAAGTTATTGTTCGTCGTTTTGCTTTGAGGACGACGAGTTTAAACTTGTGGGTTCCAGGAGTTTTTAGGGTCACCGCCCTTGGTCCTGACAGAGGGGTCGGTGGCACCACATATTCAAGTCTTGCCCGAAACTCGATTCGCAACTTTTTTACAATCGGCAAATATTCGTATTGCCAAATGAAATCGGGCGTAGCTGAAGCGCAAAAGATCGAGTGAGTATTCAAACGCTTTGCATACCACCAACTGGTGAACCAACTTCTCGGAACTCACACAGCAACAAATCGAAAAATATTCATTTGAAATATTTCCTTTACGTGCCCACCAACAGTTGACGCCCATTACTATATACCAAATAAATACCTATCCGAGACTGGGTAAGTCGCACACACGTTTAAGCACTACAGTTTGCTCGTAGGGATTCGTGGAGCTAAACTGACGATAGCCAATGCCAAAATTAGCACTTAAAAAATAAAATGTTTCATTGGGGAAATTTCAATCGATCTTTCTACATCAAATATGAGTTGTAATGAATCATTCACGTGTCGATAGACTATTCCAGCGGTTCCCGAATTCTTTTGGCTACGGAACCCTTTTGGTTTTACCATTTTTGGGCGGAACCCTAGCTTAAGTAAAAAGTAAACTAACTGTAACATTGTTTTTTTACGTGAAATCACACCATACTGAGGCTTTTTGGATTGGTGTCCGCATCTTCTAAGTATAGTTTGACTTTAAAGGAAAGACTTTTTAAGATAAAAATATTTATTTAGTTGGAACAAAAAGATATTTATTTAATGTGATGAATGAAATCTTTTCATAGTTTTCCTTAAAATAACATTGAAGTCAGGTTTTATGTCTGACAATTGGATGCGGAGGTCTGGTGCAGCATTCAACCTATTTAACGTGTAGGCGTAAGCTGAAAACCCAGCCTCGCATCTGTAAGTTGACACAAATGGGAGTAACGCCCATGGTAGCCTTTCCAGCGATACCCGGGTATTCGTTTTTCAGGCCAAACCAAAATTGGCTCAGGTTCGTGGTAGCTTTTGATTCGAAAAGTTGTTGGAGTGTGGATGAATTTTTAATATCAATTAAATTTTCATACTCCAATACAGTCAATGTTGAAGGTTTGGTACTAATCCTAAATAATAACGATTTACAATATGGAAATCTTGAATGGAACCCCTGAGAGCCTCTTACGGAACCCCGAGGTTCCGCGGAACACCATTCGCTGGACTATTCAGTCGGTTGTTGTCATCATCATCATCATGATCATTTTCAGCCGTTCACCATCCACTGCTGGATGAAGGCCTATCCAATCCTCTTCCATTCTTGTCTGTCTTGAGCAATCTGCATCCACTTGACTCCGCACATTCTTCTCAATTCATCAGCCCATCTACCACTCGGTCTACCTTGCTTTCTTTCACATCCTGTCGGATACCATTCCAGTATTTCTCGCGTCCATCTGCCATCCATTCTTCTTCTTCATGTATTTCTTTTGCGATCTCTTCTTGTTATTCCAAGCATACATCTTTCCATGCTTCTCTGTGTGCACTGTGGATTTTACGCAACATTCTTGAATTTAGCGTGCAAGTTTCACATCCATACGTCATAACTGGCAGTACGCATTGGTCGTATGCCTTCTTTTTTAAGCATAGCGGAATGTTGGATTTAAAAACTATGTTCATTCTTCTAAAAGCACTTCATTCTTCGTTTTATTTCTTCTTCTTTACATCCAGTCATATTCACCAACTGCCCTAGGTATAAATAACTATCAACTGTCTCTACAATATGGTTATCTACTATGACTACGTTTTGCGTGCAAAATTCATTATACATACATAATTTTAGTTTTATTAAAATTAATTTTTAAGCCTACTTTCCTACTTTCGTTAGTTAATTCTGTAAGCCCATTTTGTAAATCTACTGAGTTACATGCAACTATAACTATGTCGTCAGCGAATCTTAGATGGCTCAAATGTCTTCCGTTAATCTTGGCCCCTGATTTTTGCCATTCCAGCGACCTAAATATGTCCTCGAGCACCGCATTGAATAATTTAGGAGAAATGGTGTCTCCTTGCCTAACACCTTTCTCATAGATATAAAATACCATAGATATGCCATTCCAAACAAATTTGCCTGGAGAAAGCGTCAGAAGCAACGGGGGTGTGCGGGGGGTCTAAAGTGCGGGGAATTCTCACAAAAAGAAGTCCCAAAAAAAAAAAGTCAAGCAAAATGCATGCAAGGAGTGCATTTTGCATGCCCTTTTTGTATGTCATTTTTCAGGCGCTAAGGCCAATCTATTATACTACATACATCTATGGTTGTCATTTAATTTAAAATAAACAATTTTGAATGTTATGCTGCGTACACACCGACGAACCGAACGGCGAACGACGCAAGGGTTGCTATCTTATCGTCCGATGATTTATGAACGTTCACACGCACTAGCAACCCTTCGTCGTTTGCTGTTCGGTTCGTCGCAGCATTACTATCGCGACCGATAAACGACTCCCGCAAAGTGACATCACTTGTCACGATCGGCGCGAGCCGTGGAAACTGAATTGTTCGATCAATGTCGGCTTTAAATGGTTCGTAACGCAACCATATATGTATGTATTTGAGCGCAGCGAGAAGACGCCCTGTACACACACACTAACTACACGTACATACATATTGCATGAAATTCTTTTAATAAAATGCGTTTTTTGTGTATTTTGTTTTCGAGCGCAAATTTTATGACAAAAGCAATCATATTATTGGATAGAAAAATAAATGACCTTTAAAGTGGTTTTATTTTATTATTAATAGATATAAATTTTTGAAAACAGGACCGGTTTTTTTTGCCCAACCAGAAGTTTTAGTCCACATTCTCTCATTATTCTCCTTCTCGTTCCATTTTTCGTCCTTTTTATTATTCTCCGCATTATATGTGCAAGTAAATGACTTATTTAGCACTGTCCTTGATCAATTTTGACGTCTTTCCCGAGATGCCTATAATTTTTTCACATAAAAATTGTGAAAATATCGTCGTTTTATTATTGGACCGAACTAAAATATAAAATATTTATATTATTATGCATTGTATTCATACGTATTTATTTGCGTGCCACATTTAGTAGGACATGTCTGTCAGTGACACGAAATCGATGTGACTGCCTCAAACGTATTGTATTATCCTATCTATTTCGCTTATATACAATATCTCCTTGCTGCCACCAATTTCTTTCACGGATGCGATGATTCGACCGTACAATCTCAATAGGGGAAAAAATAGCCCAGTGTAACCAACACACGACTTTAAATTAACAAAAAAAAGCGCAAAAATTAAATACAATACGAAAATCGATTGAAAATATAAAAAAAAGTAATTACGGAATAGATAAAGTATGTACCATCTATTATCATAATGAATATAATATGGATGGAACGATAAATATTGCGCCAATAAACTTCGATTGTGCGCCAAAATGAACCCCTTGCACGTTTCAACCCTCATAGGAAGGATAAAGGATAAGGGGTGGGAATTACCCCCGCTAAATTAGCGTTTTAATACCCCTTAATATTATGTTTATCGACACGTTCGTCGGTCGTATAAGTGAACTGCGTGTCGCCATTTTATTAACGCGTCATAAAATGGCCGAGAAAATTATGTTATAATTTTTATTATTTTCATTTTGAGTAGCTTCGAATAGCTGATCGTTTTACTGATGAACATTGAAGGCAACTTAAGCTCTCGTCTGTCTGTTTATTACATATGTAACTAGTGTAAGCCCGTTGAATATCAACGGAGCGTTCACATCACCCGTACTGAAGAATAATATTAAATTTAATAGTGTTTATAGTTGTTGCATAGATGGCGCGTTATATGTAATACAACAACGTAACAATTTAGCAAAGTCGCGAGCCTATTGAGAAATTAATATTGTCAAATCGTAGCAGGTTCGTCACCGCCTCCGTTGGATGATAGTGTTAGCACGACTCATTTCGACCTGGTGATTACGGGGACGTTCTGGTTTTTTAATCATTTATCTCAGCGAGCGTTATTAGCAGACAGACAGACAGACGGATTTCGGCTTATATATATATATATATATATATATAATGATAATAATAATAATAATCGGGGCCAAGCTTTGCAGAAATACTTTCTACTATCCGGTGGGTCTCGTGTCATTAACTAGGTCTCGTGTGTGATATAGGAGATTCAACTTTCGTGAATATCCCATATAAAGATAACCTAATGACGCGACCTATCAATCGACACAATTTGAATACGGTTACAGGCAGTGTGAAATTACCGCATTGTATAAATAACCCAGCATTTTATACACTGCCTAAGCGTTTTAGGCCAAGTGTGAAATAAATGAATTTTGCTGTTCGAATCATTCATTTGAAACGGCTGATCCTGGAGAACAATTTGAACTGGTATTTTCATGTAGCTTTGTTTTTCATACGTGCTACAATTTCTATAATATTTCCATCTATGAAGTGAAGTTCATTTTGCACTTTTCCTGAGCCATCGTGTCAAATTCACACTTTGCCTGCAACATAAACGTAAAGAGCAAAAGTCTGTCTGACTACCTGTTGTTCGTCAGGAGTAACAATGCTCGACATACATATTTTTTTTTGTTTCATTGAAAAATTGAACAACACACCCCATTTTTTTTCCCCATAACCCATAGTTAATACTATTTTCAGCTTACTCATATGTACATAGATATGTATGTACATAATACGTACAACCATTGATTGTTAAAGGGCAATACATATACAGTAGTAAAATATAAAAACGCACGTACATATGTATGTATGTAGGTGTACAAACAGGTTATAGTTTCAATACAAACCTTATTTGAGCTCGGGCAACGCCGAGTACTACAGTTGATAAAAAAATACAAAAAAAAACATTATACATATATGTACATATGTATGTGAAAGCGAAAGTTGCCCTTAGTTTACATGTACATACATAGGTATTCGGTATACTCTGCTTTTCATCCTACTGAAAAAAATGTAAATAATGTAGAAATGGCGCTACCGGTTGACAAGACTTCATTTGCAGGTTGTCGGATACTTTCAGTCGTTTTCAGCTGAACGAGACGTGTAAGCGATGATGCGTTGCGGTAACAGACGAGTTTCTTGCGTCTTGTTTCAATTTTATCCAGCTACCACTCACTATCTTGGTAAATAAAAATTGTGCGTGACCAATTGCTATAAATACGAGTGAGTCGACTTCATTTTATATAAGTTTCAATTTTATTTTTTCCTATACGAAACAAACAATATCGATTGCTTCTATATATAATATTTACATCCCCACGACCCCCGCTAGACTAGAAAGCTGAAAGTTAGCCGCATCTCGGTTTAGTTTTATTCCTTTTTTTTCAAGCTGATTAAATTAATTATCAGGGGATCACTACACTTTGACGTGTTATCTTGACGGCTTAGTCTTAACAGTTGCTTAATTCATATTAATATAATTATATTATATACACTATGTAGTATAATACTGTCCATTGATAAATAATTACACTGTGCAACAAAAAAAAAAAAACTACCGGAGCGGAGACTAGTCAATCTTTACTAAGTTTGACCGACTGAATCCGAATATGATGTTTATGAGATATGAGCGTTTAAAAAAATGGTCAATTTTTATATATTTTTTTACTTTTGTGGTCTTTAACTCAAAATCTGGTATTGCTGTGCTTAAAGTGTGTATTGGAATCAATAGTCAGATATTTTTTCTATTGATTGTGATATTTCATTGCTTTAAAATACTCATAATTATTTATCTATCGAATTTTAAAACTGAAAAATATTATTTTTTTCCGTGCGTTTATTCGACCAATTTTTAATTTCAACACGTTTATAAGGATTGGTTTTTTATCTCAATACTTTTTGGTTTAATCTAAATGTGCTAAATCGAGCGGTAAATGATTTTCAATCCATACTTTCTGTTTATCGAAAAAAGAAAGTATGGAGCAAACTGTTTCTTCTGGTGGCATGTGTTAAAAGGGGACAAAAAGACGACGCGTACTCTACCGGAAACATTAATGGGATTCTAATGACCGACAACAGTTTACACAAAAAAATGCACCTATAATCTGTTGGGTTACCTTTTCCACAGCGGATTTAATACTCTATCGTAGTAAAAAAACAGAATTTGTTGGGGAAATTCTTGCTAAGCCTTGTGCGTATACGCTATGAATAACCGGATAAATGTGTCTTAAAAGGCTAATTGTCCAGAAACAAATTCGATGTTAACACTGAACTAATTTATCTGAACTCAATTTGTATGAAGCCCAGGTCGAAATCTTAACACATATGTACATATGTATGTATGTACATAGATTTGAATTTTTTTATATTTGAGTTCATATCCAATTAATTATTATAAGTTTTTGGATAATTTTTTTAATAGGTTTAAATAAGTAGCATTTTAGCTAACCCTCACGCCCACGTATCGTTTCCGAGGATACCGCCAAAGCACGTCCCGTTGACAATATTCAAAGCAAACAAGGGATGTGGATAAAAGGGGATGTTCAAGATGGGGAGAGTCACAGTACGCATCGGCCATCCACTCGTACAGGATACATCCCCACAGCAAACTCATCTCTACATAAAGGTGCTATCACATTATTAACAAATCAAATCAAATATCATATCAAAATTTAAGTATAACATATCTGTCATAAATCGAATCATACTTGAACAATAAACTGATTCGCCAGTCTTTAAATGAAATCAAAAAATTTAACACCATTCAAAAGATGGTACATAATATTATATTTAAAAAAAATAACCTCTTCTGTATGTTTGTCTATAACGCTCGATACTATTCTTTTGTTGTTCGTTGAAAATCTGAAAGTTGGTCGCCAACGGGCAATAATCTATTTATTATATTGATGGGTTAGTGCACAGATATTGTACATGTCTAGTTTTTACCAAAATTGAGTTATCATACACAAAACGTCCATCTGCATCAAACCTTCATGTTTAAAAAGTAATTGTATGTCCAAATAATTTGAGAAGATATTGCCTTATTCAAATATATAACATGTCCATTTTGTCCATAGTTTCATGCAAAAGAGATTTATGTCACTTACAATATTTTAAAACAAAACCCATCGACATATTATATATTTCTTTAAGTTTTAATATTCTTTTGTCAAATAAACTTTGTATTATGTATATAAAATAACTAAATTGTTTTAAAATTGAAAAAATTTGTACATTTAATTTCTCAAATAATACAGTTGTACAGGAATTATAATCAGTGAACTTTTAAAGTATGTACATATTTATATGAAAATTAATCAATTTAATCTTACGTTATGCTAATTGTTCAAACTAAATACATACTACATGTGCATAAACATCTAAAGTCTGTCTGTTGTTAGTCGATCCATCGGAAATTGTTTAAACTGGGTTTTAAAAGTCTATAGTTAGTCCACTCGTATGTCAATAATTAATAAGCAACCGTTGTTGACAAATTTCCAATCTTTTCAGAATGTGGGCAATCCTGACCAATTTCCTATTTATGTTTCTCCTGTTGGACGGTGGACGAGTAACCGGAGCACCATCGGTAGACTGGTCCGAAAGATACTTGGATAAAGAAGTAAATATATAACCTAACCTAACCCACATTTAAGTGAATTTTTGATGAAAAACATGATAATTTTTCAGTACGCCGCAGAATTATACAACTTACTACAGAACTACTTGAACGCAAACAACGGTATCTCACCTCTGATGACAACCAAAAGAAACTCGGAGATAATCAATTCCCTCCTCGCTCTACCGAAGAGTATGGCAGACGTCGGACGCTGATTGTGGTGTTGGATTACTCACGTCCCCAAATTGAATATGTCATTAGATTATATATGTAAAATTATATTTCAATTTACTACTATGCTTCAGCTTGTCGACATGTGTATATTTAAAAGAAAGCTGTCAAACAATATCATTACACGGAAAATATTATATTATAAAATCATCTTGGATTATATTTTTGTTATATAACTGATGAAACTACAGGTGCAATAAATAATAAACTGTTCAATATTTAAATTCTTTTTAATTGATTACTATCCTTCATAAGAAAAATAACATCTTACAAACACTTACATTGTAATAACATTTTTATTTCATGGCGAGTGTTTATTTTATTTTTTTGTTTTAAATATATATAAAAATATATTCATAAGTATGTATACATAATAAATATTATTTACACTAAAATGTATCATGTTGTTAAGAGAATAATTGTTAAGTGAAAATAGATCAGGTTATCAATACTCGTTGAAAGTGCTGTCTGAATTACATATTTATTAGCTAAAAAAAATCGTATCGGAATTGAGATTATTGCTCGGTGCAACAAATACATATTGGCCGTTTTTCAAAATTGTGTAAATACTTTTAGGAACATGAAATATTGATCACATTATACCGTATATCGATTTGAAACAATGAGCTGTACATTATAACAATATATGCATGTTAATTTATTTGATAAGTACGTTGATTGATAACGATGTAAGAACTGAACAAGTGAACTGAAGCTTATACACACATACATACATATGCAAAAAATATAAATATGTATATATGAAACAATACTAATTTGACATGAATTTTAGCGATTTTTTTTTAATATCTATAATGAACTTAAACATATGCAAAAAATATAAATATACATATACGAAACGATACTAATTTGACATGAATCTTAGCGACTTTTTTTTAAACTATTATTATATAACTAGCATTGTACTATTTCAAAAATTACACGTTTCTAACTAAACTTGAACATTTGAAAAAAAAACTATTCAACATCTAAACTTTTGGACATTGTACATGTGCATTATAAATTTAGGGTTGATTTCTCACTTATAATTCACATAAACACAATGTAGTTAACGTTAACTCACTTTTTAATTTATTGCATTTACATTATTAAAGCTTTTGGTATTGTAGTTAAAACAAAATTACCTTACAACAGAAATGTTGTAAGATAATTTCTATGTAATGAGTAATAAATCATTTATAAACAAATATCGAGTGTTTTGACACGTGTCATTATTGTGCATTTTTATTTAAAAACATAAGTCACTTGAGTGAAAAGTACATAAAACAAAAATAAAAAAGCACCAAAAATCTTTCACCTTCATTGGTTACCTTGTAAGTGTATTCAGCTATTTTTCAATTTATTTACAACAATTCTATTTAAAGTAAAACATGGACAATCGTTCACTTCATGACACACTCGTTTAAAATCTAAGAGAAAAACCACTGGATGGAGGTAAATACGGAGCCATGGCGGGCGCCGGAGCCCCCATATGAAACCCTAAAGCTGCCTGATCATCTTCTTTGAGGAGTTTGTACTGATCGCCACCCGACGGCGGCTTCGGACTGTGTTGATGACGTCTTCCGCTCTCGGATTTCGCGGGCCACGTCGGAAACATAGCAGGATCAATGGCCAACGGTTGTTCCTATAATAAAAAATTACATACATATACAAACACAATCGAGTTAAACGATTAAAAATAACAATATCTCATTGATATATTTACTTTGAAATAATTGTCGCACAATGCTTGATGAGCTGTAGATCGCTGCTGTGGATCGTAAGTCAGCAGAGCGTTCAACAAAGTCAATCCGGTCTCGCTCAAGGTAGATCCCATACGAGTACGGAGACCACCGCCTGGTTGATCTGCCCACGTGGCACGAGCACCCGACAGAGAGCTCCAACCCGGCCATATACTCTCGTTCGGAGTACCCAATTCCTGATAAAATACCGAAAAAATAACAATCACACAACGATTTACAATTGAATTCACAGTCAATTGAGTTTAAAATTACCTTAAATATTCTATTCAATTGATCGACTTCGCTCTTTCCGGGGAAGAGAGCGTTCATCGTGAGGAATTCGGCGAATATACAACCGACGGACCATATATCGATTGCAGTCGAATACTGACGAGCGGCCAGTAGTAGTTCTGGCGCACGATACCATAACGTTACTACAATAGGCGTGTAGGATTTCAAAGGAGATCCGTATTCTCTCGCTAGTCCAAAATCGCCAACCTAAAAAAATTTAAACAGAAAAACTTAAATTTATTTTCAAAAGTTCAAACATACACAGATATAAAGTATAAAATTAATTAAAAAATACCTTAAGAATTCCTTTGTGAGATAATAGTAAATTACTAGTCTTAAGATCGCGATGTAAGATCCAATTATCGTGCAGATGATCGACAGCGAGAAGTAGCTGATGCATAAGACACTTAACTTCACCTATGAATTTGAAAATAAATAAATATACTGAATGAATAGCCCCACGAAAGCTTACACGTATTTATCGTCGACTTAAAACTATAGAGTACCTGGTAGGAAGACTTGCTTCCGACTGCGCATCGTCTCCATCAAACCCTTGAGGTCGTGCTCCACATAATCCATGACAATGAATATTTTGTCCATGTTTGAGCCCACGACGATCTCGCGCACGGTGACAATATTAGGATGTTGGCCCTAAAACAATAAAGCACACTTCACATTAGACACTGGACCGACGAGCGCCTTCCGCAGTACCACCGATGCCAATTTGGGTTTGATGTAAAGACACGACGATCGTCAACGACTCGTTACGATTGAGAATTTCACTAAAAAGCAAACGACGACAGTTTAAATTTGACCACATTACCTACAACCGTCCCCGATATTGAAAAGTTTTTATACTTTACCTGTATGTTATGGTAAAAAAAAAATAAAATAACTAAATATTTTAGTATTCAAATAATACTTTTGAATCCTTCTCTTTTGCACTCGATAAAAAAATTATAAAATAAAATTCACGCACTTGAACACAAAAAAAAAAAAAATACATATGATTGAAACACTTGTCACTGTAGAACTGTAGTTGTAATTAAAATCACCTGAAAAAACGCCTCTGAAATGACAAAGAGTACAAATTGAAATTCATGCACATTGTGGTTGCAATCAAGATAACATGATTTTCCATTTCATTGACAACTTTCTCAATACACAAGATATAAAATAAATTTGATTATCCATACATTTGTTAAACAAATTTATAGGTAGTTTAAAAAGTCAGCTTATTGACGTTACAAAGAAGGTTCAAAAGTATTATTACGAAATCACAATTTAATCCGTTCCAAATCCAATTCATTAATTTCCCTATTACTGTTTTCACTCAATGTTTTCAACAAAATGAAAATGTTAATATTTTTCAAATAAAATACACTATAACATTTTTTTTACACAAGTCATATCAATTTTGATTGTATGTACATTACAAACACTTTAAAATAATTCAAATATTTTATATGTTTCAATGAACCACCATTATCAATTTGACTAATGGTTATAATTTCCTTTGACTCGTATATTAACATGGTTAATACAATTTTTCAATACAAAAAAAATATACGGATGATTTCAAGATTTCAGAACAATGACACCTCAACGCGAAAAGTAACCATTTGAAACTTGAACTTCAAATGATTACGTTACAGTTAAAGGTCGTCGGTCGTCGCATATGGATAAAGTAAAAACAATATGCATAAGAGAAACATCATTCACAATAATGTAACAATCACACTGTTATTTCTTAAACAGAACATCAGCACGAAAAATCCAATTATCTACAGTCGGGTGGGGGGCGATCGAAAATCTTTTAACAATGATGGACCACATTCGACTTTCAATAAATTAATAATACAAATCCACTCAGCACTACATCTCTACTATGTAAGCGTGAGTTAGTTGGTAGTATTGGGCCACGTCATACTCGTCCAAATTTAAAATTAGAATAATGAATCCAATAACGAAAAAATTAGAACATCCGGAAGAGTGAAGCAAGTTAAATGGTCAAAAAGTTCATATGTGAAATTTTAAAGCATAATTTTGAGTTGCGTGAAACGCTCCCGTGAAAATTATCAAAACGACGGTAATTGGAACAACAAATTTGAGAGCGTTCAACGTTGTGCGCATAAAACGGAAAAAAAGCGAGCGCACGGGTCAACTACAAAATATCTCAATAAACAAGTGGCCCCGCCCTTTGCTCTGAGAAGTAGATTGGTTAACCTTGATATTGGTTCAGAGGTCAATCACAATTCTCTTGCAGAAGAGGTGCCGGGCCTGTAGAATAAAAATACATAATAAAATTAATAAGCGGCTTCGATGAACGCCAAGTGTGCAGTGTGTTCGCAGATCTGTTCCACACTGGGCCACAACGCAACGCAACGCAAAAACTTATAAGCTAACCAAAATAAATGTCGTCGACAGTCGTGCGTACGGTCGTGAGAACAAATGCGAGTGGTACTTGAGTACCCTGGACACTGAACACCTGTCGATTGATACGTATTTGATGAGGGTAATAGAGATATTTTACCTTGAGCAGTGTGTTGATCTCGCGCAGCGACGTGATCGGAAAACCTTCCTTTTCCTTTTCCATCTTGAGGCGTTTCAGTGCCACAATCTCATCGGTCGTCTTATCCCGCGCTCTATAAACAACACCAAACGTCCCTTCCTCTATCCTATTGAGGCACTGAAACTCCTCCACATTGCGACAACCCTGAAATCAAACAATTTTAAATATTACATCGATTCCCGTTCACTTTGCAATACCTACTCGAAGAAAATTTCAAGTCAACTATGACAATTGTTATTGTACGTATATATTATACATAAACATTACAAATGTAAACGGTGATACAAACCTGTATGGCGGGATAGTACGGCGGCAAGTCCAGTTTGTCGTCCGGAGTTGTTGCGACCGGCGAGCTAGGTTGCTCCACAACGGCTTCCTCCACGGCTCCATTTTCATCCACAGGTGGCGGTGAAAATGAGTGGGATCTTGAACGCGATCGAGATCTACAACAAACGTGAGTCAAACGCCCAAATAAAAATACGACACATAAAGTTAACCGCTACTGAACAAACCTATGCTTTGGAGTAGCCGAGTGGATGGAAGCCGGCGAATTATCGATGTGATGAGCCGAGGGTGGTTCGGTAGATTGGCGTCCTTCGTCTACTTTCTCCTCGTCTCTTTGTACGATTGGTTTACTTTTAAGAATATCTTCATCTTTCTTATCGTCTACATCCTCCTCCTCTTCTTCCGATTCGGTTTCTTCGGCACTCGTTTCGGTTGAAGATCCGGAAGTACTGGCAGTACCTATAAAATTATAATATCGAAAATTAATAAAAGATATTAGCTTACATTGAATGAAGACGTTTCAAGTGTCACATCGTCACCTTCTTCTGTATTATTAGAATGTTGGGAAATATCACTCTTAAGTTCTAAATCACTGGCGTCTGAGACCATTACGACATCGTCTAACGGCGTTAACGGCGACGGAGAAGTTGGACGCGTATGGCGACGACGTTTTTTATGTTGCGTAGGTGATGAAGTCGATGGTCGTTTCACTCCATCTTCTTTGAGTCTTTCTCTCCGGGCTGCCAGTGCCGCACGAGAAGTTTTCTTGCGGTGTGACATCTCTCTTTCTACAATAAAAAAAATTCAAATATATAATCATAGTGTGTTGAAACCGATATCAAAAAGTAACAATATATTACCGGTTTTCAATAGTTTTTCTCTCCTTTCCAACTGGCATTTGTCTAAATCTGGCAATCGCGAGGAATGTATGAGCTCCCGTTCGAGGCTACCGTCGCTTTTTTCGTCACGCTGCTGCTTTCTGGAAACTTGCTGCTGCTCTTTAGTCTGCCGCTTGCTGAGCAAACGAGATCTCAAATCTTCCAACTCTTTGTCGCCGGACAGTTTTTCCCTATTCTCCTTCTCTACGTAACGTAAACTCGAATCTTTCAGCCGACTACCGTCATCGCTGTGTCTCAACCTCAAATCATCTCGCGACATCACCTTCCTGTCGACTTCGACGTGTCTGTGAGATTTGGAGCGATCGGTTTCTCCGTGTCGCGACACCCGATCCTTCTCCCTCATCACATATATTTCCTTCTCGCGCACCATTTCCTTCTCTCGATATGGATCCTTTTCTCTGTACGAATCTTTGTAAAATTCTTTATCCCTAAAATTGTCTTTTTCCTTGTGGTGATCTTTTTCTCTATACGGTTCCTTTATTCTATAAGATTCTTTCTCTCTGTAGACGTCCTTTTCTCTATACGGATCCCCCTCTCTATATACATCCTTTTCTTTGTAGTCTTTTTCTCTATAATGTTCTCTGCCGCGATACGCCTCTTTTTCCCTATAAACTTCCTTTTCTCTAATGTACTCCCGTTCCCTGTAATATTCCTTGTTGTGAAAGAGTTCACGTTCAGAATGTTTAGCAATTTCGGGTTCACGCTTACCAGTGCGCAACTCCAATTGTTCTCTATCCCTGTAAAAAAAAAAAGAAAGTCACGTACGGTGGAAATAAACATACACATGCGGCACATTAAAAATGTAAATTACAAAAAACGCACCTGTAAAGGTGTTTTTTATGAGAGCGTGTATGGTCTTTGCGACGTTCGGGTTTAGCGTGTCTCGATCTCCTCTCATCTTTAACTCTGTCGGCTCGTAACTTGGCCTGAGGTGGTTTTATATCCAGCGAATCGCCAGTGTCCGCCTCGTCTTCCGACAAACTGATAAAAAAAATCATCAAATAGATATTAAAACACAACCGTATCGTTTCCAATCGTCCGTTTAAATACCTCGCATGTAATATCTAAATGTGAAATATTCATACGTATTGACATTTTTTTTTCCTCTTTGTTTGCCCTCTTTAGCCGTGACCTAGTTATGACCATATTCGTAATTGAGTCCGTATTTTTGTATGACTCAGTTCTATTACGGCGGGGTGATTTTACGAATCTGAATTAGACTACTGAGATATTTACACTCGATCTTATCTAATCCACAGATAATTCACATGAAAATGTGTAAAATTACTATCGAATCGCGTGATTTCACATATCGAGTGCATAGTAATTATTTAGCATACGATCAACGATCGGGGTTACATTTATACGGTTGTCTCTTTTCAAAAAACGAGTAAAAAATTGTTCAGTTGCCAAAGTGACCAACTCCAATTTTGGTCAATTTACTCGAAAAGTGTATGTATACTGCCGTCCTAAGCCCACTTAACGTAACCGACAAAACAAAATTATCGAGATAAATGGACTTGAAAGTTTTATTCTAAATTTGTATTTTTCTTCATATACATTACTGATTTATTTAAACTTTTTTTTAGTGCATGATTATTTTATATTGTGATTTGATAATTCTAAGGAAAAATTAAAAAAAAAATGAATACTTTATTACACTTACGTTAAATTTGCTTAGGAAATCATATGTATTTTAATAGTTGTGTTATTTTAGCTAAGCAAAATGCTTCGGTAGCTTTGCGTAGACTAACGTAACTGCATTATCCTTAGACGAAAAACGTATCTGCATGCAGATACGTTGAATTTGCTATGTAAATGTTGGATACGTTATTTTCGCTAAGTATTGGTGATACTATTTCTCTGCGCATGCAGATGCGTTAGATTTAATAGCTTAAAAAAGTCACTTTTGGATGAAGATACATTAATTTTGATATGAAAAATCGCAAGAATACACCCCCCATAACCCCTAAAACACATCTAACTCATTTTCGTAATTTTTGTCAATTGCGTTAAGTGGGCTTAGGACGGCAGTATATACACTCGTATTTGTGTAATGGGTGGAAAGGATATCAAAATTGACAATAAGTGGATTTGGTCATATTGGCAACTGAATAGTTCGTATACCGTTAAAATTGATCGAATCGGTATACGTAGGTCGGGTGCGAAAAGACTGCGTCGTAAGAACGAGGAAATGGTTAAATAATAACATACACAATTACCAAGTTTTTAGGTTGGTAATGCGTATAGGTTATGTTTGACGAGTGAAACGATTGGTAGGCCTGATGGAGCCGCGTTCGTGATGCTCGCTCCTGTCAACCGGAAATGTCAGATGTGAAGGGCGCGGTCGACGGTCAGGGTTGTAGGGTTGCAGAGGTCACGCCAAAACCCTGGACATTTGCGAGTGCTGGATGCGGAATTCGGGAGGTCGTAGGGTTATGGGGATAAATGAGCGAGAATGTTTTAGTGTGTCACCTGAAGTCGATGTGTGGCGGAGGCGGACTGCGCGCCAATTCGCCATCTTCGCTCTGTTCGTCAGAATAAGCGCTCATGGCGGAATGAGGTGGAGTGGCGAGGAGTCCGAGTCGGAGACGAAAACAGAGGAGCTCCTCGCCCCGACTGCTACTAAAGTACGGCTTGAGAAGCGACAAAACCAAAACCACTCGATCGCTCGTCCGCTCGAATTGACGACGCACGACGCACAACGCCCCTAACACTATTCACTTCGCGGCCATTGCCGCCGCTGTGATTCACCATTGAAATATTTTTCATTTCATTTTGCATTCGTTCCATTCGACTTTCGGTCTCCTGTAATGCGTTTATTTCAAATTAAATTCATTTAAAATAAACGTATTTGTGGATATTCAGAAAAATGTTTCCACAACATGGCGAGTTTCAGATGTGAATACTCTCGCTAAATACGAGTGTTCAAGCTTGTGATGCGTAAAGGTTTGGTTTCGCAAATGGCTGTGTAGCCGTTTCCCCATACCCTCCTACCTCGTGTGGCGTCATTCACAACCAGGGTGCATTGCCCAGATGTTCCGATTTCAACAGACAAATCCTGAGTCCCATTGCCTCCGAAAATCCCGATTTAAAAAAATGTATGTAGTTAAAAAGGCTGGCTTAATTATATGTATTTAAATCATAATGTAATTCCTGTGACTACTTATTTATATTATATATATATATATATATATATATTGTCTTTCCGCCGTGCTTAAAAAATAAGATAAACGTATGGATGTGAAACATGTACGATCCAGTGCAAACAGAGAGGCATGTAAAGATGTATGTATGCTTGGTAAAACAAGAAGAGATCGTAAGAGGAACACGTGGGTGAGAAACATGACCAAAGCGGTAGATATAGCGGAACGTGCGAAAAAGTTGAAGTGGACACATAGCGAGAAGAATGAATGGCGGATGGACGCGAGAAATACTGGAATAGTATCCGAGAGAATGTGAAGTAAAGCAATGTAGACCGAGTGGACGATGTGCTGATGAATTAAGAAGAATGTTTGGAATCAAGTGGATGCAGATTACTCAAGACAGACAGAAATGGAAGATTGATGAACGGCTCTGCAAATCATGATGATAATTTAATTAAAATGATCTATTTTTTCTTAATTTCATTCTCAATTCCTTAACTTTTTTTTTGATTATTTGAAATGGTGACTACCCGATCTGTGATTTTGGAAATCTGACAACCTTGTTCACAAAGGACACGTTTGGTTTTTTTGTATAGAATGATGGAAAGCGGCCAGGCCGTGGCCACTTGCGAAATCAAGCCTTTAATCGATCTTGTTTAGTGTTAACGATTAATGAGGCAGTACTCAACTGATCGAACCACTAACTTTCATATTTAATCTGGCGGTGAATTCTGATACTTTTCCTGATAGATGGAAGAAATCTAGAATAACACCGGTCCATAAATGTGGGCCAAAGAACGTTATTGGAAATTACCGACCAGTGGCAATACTATCTTCTTTCGCGAAAGTATTTGAAACTATTTTACATAAATATATCTATTCTAAAGTGGATCCATATATTGGAAACATTCAGCATGGATTTAGGAAGAAGCATTCCACAACTACTAATTTATTAGTATTCACCAATTATATTATTCAGAATTTGGATTTAGGTTCTCAGGTTGATGTCATATATACAGATTTTAAAAAGGCGTTCGACTAGGTAGATAATGATGTGATGCTTAGGAAATTGGCTTCATTTGGTTTCTCATTTAGCTCCATCGTTTTTTTCTCTTCATACTTTCAAGGTAGAAGTCAGTATGTTGACTTCTGTGGTTTCAATTCTGAAACATTTCTTGCTTTTTCTGGAGTGCCTCAAGGGTCTAATTTGGGACCACTGCTTTTCATCATTTTCATAAATGATGTCAGTAGTGTAATTAATTCTTCGAGAATTCTTCTATTCGCAGATGATCTCAAAATTTATAGGAATATGGTTGACATTGAATCTTGTCAGTTGTTACAGGATGACGTAGATACATTAGTTGAATGGACTCGTACAAGTAATATGGAATTCTGCATTCATAAATGCAGGGTGGTCAGCTATACAACATCTAATAATCCTACTGTTTTCAACTATTCCATAAATGATGTAGCATTGGAGAGGGTAATGGAAATTGTTGACCTTGGAGTCATTTTTGATTCAAAGTTAAATTTCCATTCCCAAATTCTTAATGTAGTTAAATCAACATTAAATCTTCTAGCCTTTTTAATAAGGAACTCTGGGTTATTACGCAATGTTGACGTAATTAAGATTCTTTATTATTCCATAGTTTTATCGAAACTTGAATATAATTCGTTAATTTGGTTTCCTCATGAACAGTCGTACATTGGTATGTTGGAAAGGGTAGATAAAAAATTTGCCCGTTACATATATAAGAGGATGTACGGCTACTACCCTTTTCTCTTCCCAACAAAATTCATTAGGGGTATGACTGGCATGAGGTCTTTGGAGTGGAGGAGGAAAGTATCTCTGTTGAAACATATGTTCATGATTATAAATGGACATATGTTCAATGGGGAAATACTAGAGCGTCTCCAACTTTACATGTTTATTGTCGTTCACGAGCTATTTGTGGTGCCGGGTACAGAACAATGCTTATGGGGTCCAGCCCGGTGATTACTGCTCTCAAATTATTTAATTCGTTGTCGACTGATGTTGACATTTTCAACATCAGCCTGGCGCAGTTTGTAGTCAAACTAAAGACTTATAAATTATAGTATTATTTTGTTATTATTTCTTTTTTTTTTGTTTGATTTTCTAATGTTTTTTTTTCTTTATTATATTATATTATACTCTGTGTAACTTTTATGTATCTTTTTTAATATTCTTATTCTTTTTGTTTTTATATATGTATGTATTTAATTTTGATATGTATGTATATGTAATTATATTTTGGGCTAAAAAACCTGTTTATAAATAAATAAATAAATATAAACATATGTAATTTAGATGTATTAATTTATTAAGAAATGAATAAATAACACTTTGTAATATGTAAAAAAACTATATTAATTTTCTGTAAAAATACATTTTTATTATTTACAATCTTTTTAAAATATAATTACAACAGCAATTTGCAGATATTAATAAAGATCCTCTGAAAGAGAAATAACAAAATATTAATAATTACACACATAACCAACAAAGTAGTAAACTATCTACCTCCTTCTCTCTTGATATCCGTCACAAAATAAATTAGTACAATTTCTAAAATGACACATGAAATCAGAATCAAGTGTTCGCATCGTGATGGCACAACTTCTAAAAAACTAAAATTTCGGCTTAAGAGTGGAAACAATTTGTAGCGGGAAAACCTGACTTGAATAAAAACGCGTAACTGCTTGCTTATTTACTTGCTGTGTTGAGCAATAAAATATACAGATATTAAAAAAAGCCTTATGGAGATTTCAAGCTTCTGTCGTCCCGAGCGTACGATTATCCCTTACCGTGAACGTAAAATCAATTGACTCTTATGATAAACACAAAAATTCTTTTTAATTTTCAATTTGAAAATCGACAAGTTTGTCATTGCTGCGAAATGCATGCGTCCTCGTCAAAATGGTGTGATTTTGTTATGTACATTTTTGGATTTTCGATGCGTCAAAACGATGACAAACTTGCTAGTAAATAATACAGTACTTATATAAATCTGTTGATATAATATTCTAATAAATAAATTATGTAAAGAATGATACATATCTTGTTAAAGGCACTCCGTTTACATTTGACAAATGAAAAGTTGTGTGTATTTGCATCCCTTGTAAAAATTGCAATTCGCTGCTAAAATGGATAATAAAAATAAAACAATATTGCATACATAAATTTTAGAAAATTTTCTGTTAAAAAAATAATTGATCTTTTCTTTCTAAAAAATAATTGATTGAAAAAATGATGATAAAAATATCTAAACGTGTAGAAAAATAATATTTTTTTTATACATTAAAAATTTTAGTATAAACGAATTTGTATTAAAAAAAATCATAAATTTTATTAAACATTTTAAGCCGAGTAAAACGAATGAGATGCTAAAATACACACAAATTTTAAATATGAAATAAAAATATATTTTGTATTTCAGAGGTATTTTCAAATATACACATCTATATGCGTAGCATATTTGTGCAACTAAAGATGTAAAATATACATAGAACAATAATATCGAATTCCAGAAAGCTGATTAACGTTATAAAGCCGGATTGGTTACAAGACCGGGCAAGTAACGATCACATTAAAAGATATTAGACATCTCTGATCGAATGTCACGTGACTTCAAATTACACATTATTACCGCTCTATGTATATTCAACCTCTTTATGGTCATCTCAAATTTTGTGTTTTTTTTTTTATAAATACGTTTTTTTGAATCGTGCAATTCAAAGTTATATACATAAAAATATTTTATAAATCTGTATTCTTCTGTGTGCACAATAAGTAGTTACTATTTTAATAGTACACACGCATAAATAAAGATAATATTTTTTTTTATTAGATAAAACTATAACACTGACAATCCTTTGGCTTATCTAACACCTTCTATTGTCACAAGCCTTCATCTTCTTGACATAAAATATATTTCCAATTATATAATATTTACAAAACAACATTCTGTTTTTATTTTTTTATATCACATCAGTTAAGTGGAGGATTTCTGATTGCAAATCGTCTGATGTGATGTATTCACAAGTCGTATGTATAATGATATTCAGAATCGCACTGTAACGATCTTGACTATTTTACCATACCATTGTTCGACATAATCAATATTTGCAAGCACGTTCCAATGTTCGTATTTAACAATATATTGAATTTTTATTTGTATATTTTTAATTTTTTTGTTTTGGTTTAGTCAAAAACCAATTTCAACGTGTTTCACAATAGACGAGCGACGCGTGCGGCCGCACGTGCAAAAGCGGTTAGTCGGGCACAAATTCCTCGACGGATGCCTCATTTAGACTTCTCCTCACAATACAGTTCTTTCAACGCTTTGAGTTCATCGATGAGCGCCTTGTTTTGATTTTCTAGAACGGCCACTCTGTTCTCTAGGCACTTGATGTACTCCTTTTTTTTCCTACGACACTCCCGAGCCGCCTCGCGGTTCTTCAGAAGTCGCATCTCGCGTTTTCTAGTCTGGTCTTCCATCAATGGTCCACCTTGCGCAACTGAAAAAACACGAAAAGAAAAGGAATTGGAGACAGAGTCACATCGGGAACGGTAACTATAATTGATAAATTCCAAAATTACTCTATAATCTATAAAGAATGCGTAAATCAGTAATAACTGTTGCACATTCTAACAAGCAAATAAATAGATAAATTTAAGCCTTACTATATGGCTACACACCTCTACGTATTACTATTAAAATTAAAGACGATGCAAAGTGTAAGGAAAAAGCAGCTATAACTAAATACGACGAAGAAGAGGGCAGATCAAATGTCTAAAGTTAAAAATCATATTCAAAATCAGCCAAAAGTGTATGGAAAACAGCATCCGACCATAAAGGATAAATATACAACAAAAAAAAATAAGAAAAATTAAACATATTATGTAAATATAAAAGCTGTAATGGAATTTAGTTAGAAGCCAATTGGTTAGATTAACTAAAGTGTTTTCTTGGCCAGTGTTAAAACGATACTTTTAGATATAAGATTGTACACTATGCAATAACCGACGAATTGTTCTAATTCTTCATATTCTAATAACTACCTGGTACAAAAAATTGACCATCTTGACTTGTATATTGTACAATTGTTCCACCTGAACCTGCATTGGGCATTGTAAGCGCTTGCAAGCCCCCTTCTCCTTGTAAAGCACCAGCTGGTATAACTGCAATATAGTTTATAATAGTCATACTCATAACTCTATTATATGTACATAGCTCATTGATTACTTGAATGGCAGTCATTCTCGTGTTCTACGGACAAATTTTGAAACAAAAACAACAAAAACAATACTCTATCCGATATGGATAAAGTAAAAAGAAACTAACGCTAGATTGCTTTTTTTATGAAACATTGTGACGTTTTACAAATGACAATTTTTCCAAACATTAAAAATAAATAAATCAAGTGAAATGACAAAAAATTCGACAATGATGTCCGAAAAATTGAGGCAGCTATAAAAGTGAGGTGACATGCTCATGAGACACGAAACACACTGCATATATAAAGGCAAAGTATAACTGACCATCAAGAAAATTAATAATTGAATCACTATAACGTTTATCACCTTTCCATTACAACTCTTTTGCTGCTTAAACTTTACCAATAACATATGCGTTAACGTTAAGACATATGTACATCTAAAGCACACTACATTCTCTAGGTAAATTTATGATGAAAGTTTATAAAAAGGTCAAAATATGATCAATTTTATCATTAATTTATAATTTGAAGCGATGAAAGTCAATAGTTTTCGTAATTTTTTTTGTTTCCTTGATAAATTTGAAAAAATACTGTTTTTCTAACACCAATATACATAAATGTACTATATGTATGTAGGTACAACTAAATATGACAAATGATAATTCGACCCAACCACCAAAATGTTCAACAGTTAAAATTGAAATACTACTCGGTATAGAAATGAGCGCTCTAAATAAATGAAAATATTAAACATACACATTCAATGAAAATAATAATAAGCTTTCTAATATGTTAGGCAGTTTTTGGTTTTAGTTACAAACATATAATTAATATACCTACATGTACAAAAAAAAATGTAATCTTGTGCAAAAATATACAGAAAGAATCCTTTAAAATAAAGCCAGTAGTGTCAACATGTTGGAGTATAGAGAAATAAATAAATAAATAAAAGATGATGTCCCGCAAACATTTTTTTTATAAGAAATAATAAAATGTTAAAGCTGATAGACATGAGAACTTACGGAGTGTATAAAATGAAATGAATGATTATTCGATGAAAGCCCAACAAAAAAAGGCTTACCGAAGAATAAACTCTAGGTACAAATATAATAATAATGAGGGGCATTCCAAAATATTTTTATTTTCAAAACATAAAGCTGATGAACAAAAATACTTTTTTGCATAAAAAATACAACCATTCGGTAAAATATTTACCTTTACAAAAAAATATTTTCTACTACTATTAAATCAGATGGAATATTTGTTGATGGAATCGGGATTGGCGGGGATTTGGGTTTGAGGGAAAAGTCTTGTTATATACAAAACAGTAACTGCTCTAGTGGCCAACATGTTGAAACTAACCTGACGAAAATGGCAAGGGGGGCGGCAATGATACTTCACTCTCGCATTCCGATGAGTTCGTTTCCAAGCGATTCTCTGCAAAGTGTCCACCAATAACATCACATACATTTAGCTACTCCATTAGTTTTATATTAGTAAAGACTAACTAATCAATGCAAACTTTAAAATTGCTCCGAATTGCAAGATAGTTTGTTTTAAATGTTTTTCATCCAACTAAATTATATGTGATATTACTTTTGATTAATTTATGCGATGTTTAGACACCAGCGATCTGATTGAAATATTTTGAAAATTTCATTGAGATTCAATTCTTATATTAAAACATTCATTCTAATATTGATTTAACAATAAGAGTCATGTGTATATATTATATATAGTATTGTATTGAAAAATCTCAAATATCATACAAATTAGTTATGAAATGACATAATTATTTAAAAAAGCATTATTTAGTAGCAATAAATTTTTAAAAACTTACAAGCAAAAATTCACAGGCATTATTAACAATTGAAGGTTATATTTCTCTGTCACTAATATAATAAATATTACAATTGGTAAATAGCACAAAAATCAACTTTAGTAATCAGCTAAAAATGCACTAAATTATAAGCGTTAATTGGATGAGTATTTCATTCAAAACAAAGCTCTTTTTTAAAATCGTCAAAAAGATCTAATATAATATCATCTACTAACGATCGCACTAGTCGATTCCCCAAATGATTGGTTAAAATTAATTGTCTTTTCAATGAAATTACAATATCAAAAATTTAAATGATTCTAAATAGATTTTGTTTATATAAATTCAATAGTGAAAATGAGACATGAGGATATACCAGCTATTTCAGCTCCGCCAAGCTCATTCAGAATCTTTCTGTAAGAAGGTCGTCTCGTCAAAAGATCCCGCCGTTTTTTTTGATTTTCGTCGTCGCTTAAACTATCGTCACTACCTGAATCCATTTTGACAACGGAAGACACTAAACTTGGCTCCGATTTAATCTAAAAACAATGTGGAACATTTCACACAATGGAACGTGTTTCGATAATGTTAATGAGGAAAAAGGACCTATGTACATACCTGGAGGGTTTGTAGCGAGCCCTGAGTAGTGTGAATAACAGAACTCGGCTTCCCGAGTAGAATTACATTTGCTTTAGACATTTGCACTGATTGAATATTTGAAGGCGTTTGTATTACTGATTGCTGATTAGGCTGTATCACTGACTGAGCCTAAAAACAAACACTGAAATCTAGATGGGCTATAACATTTTCAAAGCTTTCAAAAATACTACAAAATATGTACATAAATAAAATAATCATAGTTAGTTAGAGATTTTATAAAAAAAAAAATTAAATATAAATTTTCAATCCGATTTCTTCTTTTTGCCAATTCATTGAAATTGTTCAATTTACCTAACGTCACGATAAATCAAACTGTCCATGTGAAAAAATATCAGCTGAGTCAATATTTAAAGAGAACACACCAAAATAGACCGTCTTTATAAGTTTTAACATTAAATAATTAATTGTAACCAGAAAGTTGAATATTACAATTCTTTAATTAGATATTATAACTATAATTAGAAAGTTGCTATAGTCACAAATTTTTATTTGAATATATTTATGTAGCCGGCAAGAATCAGAACAGTCACTCCTGTCACTCAGAATAATAATATTATTATTTAATAAATTAAGGAGTATTATTGTACCGTAGACATATTACAAAATTTGAGATAATTCGCTATAGGTTGTTAAAAGTATCTTTGAAAATTCTTCTTTTATCTGTAAGGTCAAATAAAAAACATAATTATACGAACGAGAAAAAAAAGAGGTATTGTGCATATACAGAAGCTTTTACGGAATGTGTTCATACCACAGCGGGTGATTGGGAAGTGAGCGAAAGCTGAACGATGCTGGTGGCGGTGACGGCGTGAGAACTCGCATGGACTCCTTGACTCGAAGAAGACGATTTCAGGGATTCGACTGTGCTCCCTGTGCTACCAGCCCCATTCTCCTCCACCATTCCGTCCATGCCCTCCCTAGAGGGGCACCTGAAATCAATCAAAACACAATTGTCATTATTGACATTTACATACATGGCTACTAGTTAAGATTTGCTAAGTTTTACTATGCCGGAAACACCAATGAAATTCTAGTGCACGAAAATAATGCACCAATAGCATATTGCATTACCTTCTCCAAAGGGTGTTAAGGACAAAAATTATTCATATTAAATTTTCTTATATAAAAATAATAGTTGGGCTTAAAAAAAATTAATTCAATTTAATTTAATCATCCTTTTCGCTACACTGCTAATTCGGTGTAAAAGTTTATTATGTTCTTTTATTTCATTGAAAAATTATGAACTACGCTCAGAATACCTCGGATAGTGAAAAATTTCAACTTATTTCTTTCTTTGGTCCACTGTCCGCTGATTATGGAAAATATTCTTTCTTCATTGGAATTTTGGCCAGGTATTGCAAAAAGAATTGATATTTATAACAGTGGGGTGGCCAATAACAACGCGAGAACGCGATTTCACGTGCCCATCACCGAGTTTTTGCTTCAAACTTAAAATAATTTAAAGTTGGCGAAATTGAAAAAGAGAACAATCCGAGTATAAAAAGAGAACCCGTTGGCAACCCTAGCTTAATAAATACTTTTGCATCTCAAAAAAAGACTACATTATCAAAACTTGGGCAATCTTGATGAACTGTAGTAAAATTGAATATCATATATTGGTTTTATTGATATAGATAATTTTTTTAAATATAATAATTTAAATGTAAATATTCATTAACATTGTGTCCGATCAATAAATTAGATTTGGAACCACTACAATTCAAAGCGGTTGGACATACTAATATATGTATAATAACAAAACATATTTCAGATGATATTCTAATATCAGACAATTCTTGGCAACTATAAAATCGCATACAAGAAAACAAAACAAGGGGAAGTAGTACCTCCGGTTGACGAAAACATTGGCACCAAACTTATAAATATTAAGTTTTAGTGTGATGGAATAAACGGTTTTTGAGTTATAGTGATTCTATCCGCCTAATACACGCCCATTTTTTCAAAAATTATGAAAACGTGATCAGCGGACGATACCTGATACGAATCAGTCAAAATCTCGAGATTTAATTTTTGCACAATGACAATACAAGACAATGGATAAAATAAAAAAAAGTCGTGGAGTGGGATATACAGTCTATCAATTAAACTTTATTTGCAAGTTTGCTGAAAATTTTATTTTTTGACGATTTTTACATTGTTTAGGTTGCAACAATTTTATGAAGTTCGTGACAATATTGGGCACACACGATTTTGGAGTCTCAACATGGCAAACTAGTCCTCTTTCCAGGAGCAACACTGGCACATCTGTTTCTTAATGCCTATCTTTCATTAATTCATAGCGTTTCAATAATAACGGAAACTTTAAACCCATTTATCTAAACCGGGTATTTTTTTTAAGTTGTACCACTATTGTAGCCTGTAAGCGAATTATATTCAAGAAGTGTGGGCGAAGATGGAATGAATACCTCTCGAACAATAACGTGCGCTCCCCCCCCCCCTAACTCTGCGTTTGGAGATGTTGCCATTGTGAATAGTTCGGAAGGAGAGAATTCCTACAGAACCATAGATGTAAAATAGTCTATATACGCCCACACGGTCTGAAAATATTCCCACCAAGACACTTGGTCGTGGAAAACTGTAGGTTTTGACCGTTTCGTACAAAATGTCGTCTTGTGTAGTGAAATTGTGCCATAATCATACACGTAGAATAGTAACTCGGGTATAAAAATCCTAGTCGAAGTGTTCTTTGTTATTCGAGTCTCGGGTTCTGTCCATTCATCCCTACTCTTGCGACGATTTTTGTCGACCGAAAAGTACATACATATAAAGTGTGGCATATTAATCATCTATGTACATACACATGTACAGAACTAAAAGTGGGGCCAGCGAAGTTGATGCACTTAAAAGTACGTTTAAACACAACTGGCAACACTGCCATCCGAAAATAATCCGCGCGGCGGGCAGTCGCATAAAAGGTGCGGCGACATTAGCGCGCGAACACTAGCGCGCCGACGTTAGCGCGCAATTTATAATTTTTATATTTGATAAAAAAAAAAAAAAAAACAATTATTCTAAAAACTAAAAACACATACACGAAATAAGAACCATAACAATCAATGTTTGTTGATTTTATAACAATTGACTTATGTACATATAATGGTTTAAGAAGAAAAAAAGCGGCACGAGTTGTTTCAATAAGTCTTTGTCGGTTTCACAACAATTGGCTTTTAGTTAAAGTCGCAATGACCTTTACTTTGTACATAAAGGGACCGAAACTGTTTCATTTCGCCGTCGCCGCCACCGGACACAAAGCTCAAATTTTATTGCTAATTATTATTTATACCCTTTCGGCAAAATCGCCGTCATCCTCAAACGGTTAGCTCTACTTTCTATCGATAAACATTTTCGAAACCAAACATTTATGGGTTATATACATTAAATAATATCTTATTATTATTTTTTCAAATCGATAAAATTTTCATAGATAGGTTTGTAAAAGTACCGATTAATTTTAAATGAGATGTAATTTTGACAGAAAAGCTATCTTGGATAAGTAAATTTCTTTAAATGAGCAGTCAACAATACAAAATAATCTTGTTTTGCGCGCTAAAGTCCCACGCGCTAATGTCGGGGTGCCCATAAAAGATACCATCGTACGAAACACTCGATTACGCTCGCGTTGGCCACACTGACACGCGCCGATGCATACGAACGTCTCGACGAACAGAACGTGCCGCGAGCGTCGGGTTTGTTTGCTACAACAGTGCTGCCAACATTGTTTACATACGTCAACCGGAGACGAGGGGAGGAGAGGAGAGGAGGGGGGAGGGGGGGGGCACACTTGCAGCAGGGGTTGAAACGCTCTGACGGCTGAGACCAGGGGGAGGGAGAGGGGTGCATTAAAGGTTACACAACGCGAGCGCTCGCGGCGGCCGTCCGCCGAAGCTCCGTTCGAGACGAAAAACGACGATGGAGTCTCACGTCACGTTCGTCGATTGTCGTGTGCGACGTGTGACGCGTCCCACGTAGTTTCGCGGCACGTGTCGCGTTGTTGTGGTATCCCTACACTGTGCACCGTGTATAGATGCAGAGGTATCTGTATCTGTGTGCGTGCGTGTGTTTGGTGATACTCACAGCAGGTGTCGCGGCCACGTAGCCGGGGCCACACTCCGCTCCGCAATACGTATATCTGTTTATGTATATTGTGTATTGTGTATTGTGTACGTACTATTCCACTATCACCGGGTGGTTGTGAAATGTGGATATTGTATCAAATGACTGTACGCTTCGTGCGCCACCTCTCGTCGTCAGACGCCACGCTCGAAATGCGCATGCGCACTCCAAGCGCGCCATCTTTCAAATTAGCCCGTTTCGATTTCGGATTTGTCGCGGCCGAAATGACGAAGCGCGTCGGTTGTATGCGTAGACTGAGGGGGGGGTTTCCGAACATTAGTATCGCAATCAATTGAATATCTATGAAAAGAATTCGTCCTTCAAAAAAAATTCACCTGCGGCGCATTTTAATGTAATTTTTACTCCATTTGGAATACTGTGTGTTGCCGTTGATGTGAATTTTCGTTCAAGACAATGAATATTATTTATTTACTACGATACGTACGATATCCACCCACCATAGCATAGATTGGCCTTAGCGGCCGAAAAATGACACACAAAAAGGGCATGCAAAATGCATGCCTTACATGCATTTTGCTTGACTTTTTTTTTTGTGCGAATTGCCCGCACATTAGACCCCCCCCGCACACCCCCGTTCCTTCTGACGCCTTCCCCGGGCAAATTTGTTTGGAATGGCCTATCTATGGTATTTTATATCTATGCCACCCACCAATTACAGCACGGCTTCATCCACCAAGAAGTACGTTGACATGCGTTACGTCGACGTACAACATCCACGCACCGATTGCAGTACGAGTGTTGCAGCACGAGCGAGAAAGCCTCGGTGGATGAGAGCCTTTAAGCCCGTTGTATATCAACGGAGCGTTCTCATCGCCCGTACTGAAAGATAATATTAAATTTAATAGTTTTTATGGTCGTCGCGTAGATGGCGCGTTACACTACAACAACGTAACAATTTAGCAAAGTCGCGAGCCTATTGAGAATTTATATTGTCAAATTGTAGCTGGCCCGTTATTATCTAGATCGGTTGAATGCGTGTAAGCGCACCCTCTACCGAACTGGTCATCTCGGGTTCTAGTCCCACTCGCGCGCGAACCGTTCGTGTCTTTTAATTATTTACCTCGGCGAGCGTTATCAGCAGACAGACGGACATACGGAATTGGGCTATTTTATATATAATAATGAGGTCTGAAGGTTGGGGAGACTTTGTGTCCTCGTTTTGAAAACCAAAAAATGTCCCCGTTTTTGAACTCTCGCTCTGATAACCGCAATCTAGAGGGGTGTGTAAACGAGATAGACCAGGGTTAATTGCCACTGTCACACTACACTAGCGGAATGATGGTGAATTCCAATCGTAAACCTACAATTCAAAAAATATCGTTTGATAAGACAAAGGCGGATTGGAAAAAAAAAAAAAATAGAGCGGTAGTGGGTAGTGAGCCATTACTCCACTAATGGGTGTAAGTGTGGCAAATCTAATTTTATTTTTAAATTCAAGTCTAAATAGATACCTCAGTATCGATTTTATGAACCCCCCCAACTCATTGATTCAACTCAGCTCAGACCAAAAGGGTCGTTGCTGAAACTTTAGAGGGATTTTGTCACGTGTGTAAATAAATTGTACATAATTCCCATTTTTATCGAAAGATACGCGCAAATTCAATTCAACTTGCGGAACTAATTCCAAATTTCGAAACGGGAAAAAAAAGTCATGACATAAAAATCAATAATGCGCGAATAAAAAAAAAACCTTATCTAAATCACACTGGATACTGTGCATTACATATGTACATCATGTATTCATAATATTTACTTTGTATTTTTAAAACGGACAACAGTGCGAAATATAAATTCACTTCCCGTCCAACAAAATGTGGGCCACGTACGAGTCAGAACTGGGCAAATTTCACGTACGTTTCAGTGCGCGCTGAAAAAAGTTTGCCACTGCACGGAAGACTGCGCGCGGAAGGAAATTAATGCAAAAGAATACGAATCTATTTATATGCCAGAGTCCAATGGGAAACAACGAATGTATGTATATCAAAGGCAATTACCGAGATGGGGTCGTTGAATGTGAATGGAGTTCCCATAGGCATAGGCAGAATGTTAGCGTACATATTGTATGGGTATGCGGTAGTTGTTGCGATGCGGTGACGCGCCGTGACTCAGGCGCGCAAATAGCGATGACGTCATCCAACATTGGCTTGCGTCATCAACAGAAGCGCCACACAAACACACATAAATACACACACAAACAGGGCCGCCAACCGACGGTCGTTCAACGTTACCAGTTCGTACTGGCAACATTTTTATTTATAACTAGCCGAATTGCGGGTGGGTGAATTCAAATGAGAAAAAACAAATGAATATCGAAATAAACATGTATTCTCCAGTGCAAACAAAAATTGATTAAAATTTTTGTATGGGGACACCTTGACCCCTTCCAAAAACCATCTACGGTTAGTGAGATAGTATCTATACCAAATTCGGTGGTTCTAAATTATTAAAAACTGTAGATTTGCATGTTGTAAGTCGAGAATATTCTCCGAGAATACTCTTTTTTCTTGGTTATAAAACATCTCTAGATAGTTTAATAGCTTTTTAGAGGATTCTAGGATATTTTTAGAATCTAATAGGAGTAATAGGACATTCTAGAGTGTCGGAGCATTTTGAATGACATTTTTTCATTCTGACGACACTGAACGTGTCATTTCGTCATTTTAACATACGCACTCCTAGCATGAACGTTTTCCGCGAAATTCTCACAGGAATGCAATGCTTATCAACTCTGGAAGCAATAAATTATATATACATATTTTTATTACTTTGGTTATGATATTCCAGTGAAATTGTTTCAACTTATGATCATTCATTTAAACTACATACATACTACTAAACTAATATTATTCGTGTAATCCGTATCACCTCTCCCAAGTATTAGCCCGGATTAGAGGGAGTTTACTGTATATTTAAGCAAATACAGCAAGAGTTAGAATATTCTCCAAAAGATTATTCCCTAGAATTTTACAACACTACATATAAAGACCCTTACAAACCCGAGCGGATTCGCTGCGTCAAGTTGCCGCCCTCTATCGTTGTTGATTCGCACGATAGGGGTGTTAGTTTGACGCAGCGAACTTGTGTGGGTCTTAATAGCCGAAATCCGTCTGTCTGCTGATAACGCTCGCTGAAGTAAATGATTAAAAAACCAGAACGTCGCATAAGTGAGATTTGAACCCAGTACCACCTGGTTGGGAGGAATCGTGCTTACGCTATCTTCAAAACGGAGGCGTTGACGTACGTGCTTATAATTGGCCAATATTAATAAATCTTAAAGTGTTCGCGACTTTGCTAAATTGTTACGTTGTTGTAACAATCGAGCGGCTCAGCTCACTGCACTGACTTGTGTAACGCTCGAGTTGTATCGTGTAAACAAGTCAGTCGCCGCCTTTACGAGTTGTATTATAAAGCGCCATCTATACAACAACTATAAAAACTATTTAATTTAATATTATTTTTCAGTACGGGTTGATACGGTCCGTTGATACTCAACGGGTTTACAATAGTACTGACATAAATGTCAAAAAGTACTATTTTTTTTTTAGTTTGTCGAGGCGTATTTCTGAAAAGGCGACCGGAATTTGAAAATGTTCCAGTCATACTCCAAAAAAAAAAACTATTACGCATTTTTTGTCGCTTTTTCCATCGTGGAAACAATCTGATAGAGGGCAACTAGAAAATTGATCCTTTTTATATATACTCTGTCCGACTCGAGAAACACCCTAGTCTTAACCGATTTAGAGTCGTCTGCGAATAAAAGAAAGCGGTTCAACCAATGGACTTCGTCAGCATCTCGGCTTCTTGGAATAAACATTAACCATAATCAGTGGCGTATCGTAAACGATAATGACGCCCCTTCTTATACAACTATTTCCTAGCAGAAAAGTAAACATTCAAAATTCCAGAAAGTCACTAGAGGCTTTGAAAATTTTGTTGATTTTTTGCATCTAAATTATTTGAATTTCAAAAAATTATTGAAAAGAGTTCGGAAATCTCAGACAGCCACTAGCCTCTTTTTTACTTTATCCTTATCGGATAAAGTATTGTGATCGTACAAAAATTCGACCTTGACATTTTGACTGATTTGTATCAGGTATCCTCTGATCACGTTTTCATGATTTCTGGAAAATGTCTGTATGGCTGTGTACATTTGTGTAGAATCGCTTATAACTCAAAAACCGTTTATCCTATTACACGGAAACTTCATTTTGTTTTAAGTTGGATTATAGTACGACATACCGCACATTTTGCATAGCAACCCGTACGCATTGCAAGAGTTTGAAAGTAGCTGCGACGTGAACGAAATGCGCCGCAGGTGATTTTTTTTTTTGTATCACAATATGAAACCTTGAAAAATACGCCAAAAACGAAATTTAAATCCAAATGATCGTATTTTTGTTTTAAAAAAAAATGGCCAGAGTTATCCCGCGTGTACCTTAACTGCGTCATAGTATGTAGTTGCGCCACTGCCATGGACCTGATATAATTTCCGGTTTTCAACGCCTGCCGCAATCGAAACGTCAAACTAAGTTCAATTGGGGAGAGTTCGATGTCAATGTGGTTCATCGCTGTTGTGCTTGTGTTATCTAAATTTTGGTGCTGAAGTAGCGCCATATTGGAAATTACATACGTTTGGCCATCTTAATTTCTATAACTGGATTGTGCAATCGCAGGATAAGCTCGAATCCCTAAATTAAATGCACATTTAATTCTTTACATTTCGTAAACGCAACTTTACGAATCTGCAGAGTGCCCTCTTAGCTCTTGCGCAACAGTACAACTTTCAAATCTGCCGCTACGGTCAGATCGGTATGAAGCCTATTGCGCAGTTTCTCAAACTGTGCAGATTTAAAAGTTCGAGGGGCTAATTCTAATTCTAATTGAAAGAAGGGATTTGCTGTTTCTATAGATAACATATTATATATTTATTATACTTAGTTAATTAATTTAATTGTATGTAATAAATTTGGCTGTGATGACGAATTGGGGTAACCTGTTAGGTCATCACAGTATATATATTTTTAAAAATAAATAAATACATATGTTTTTTCCACTATTCAACTAACCCTGCACAGCTTGGGCAATGTCTATGAACAATAACAATAACAAAAACACAATTTAATAGTAACGGATAATAAATACAGTATGGAAATGATGATGATTGTGACATATATTTAAAAAATAAAATACGGAAAATGTAAACAGAAACCTAGTACATACGATACGCCACATCCGACCGATAAAATTCGTACCGCGTCCAATATCAAAACTTTGCACGTTTACGACAAAAGTAAAACACTAACGACGTGTCTAAGCAAATTTGACCGATATCGTTTCATACGCTTTTAATTATATTTATTGCTAAATAACTTACGCAAGTTTGAAACCTGTTGGACCACTCGTTCGTTTGTACGAGACTGGTTTTTAGTGGTGTTTCGCGACCTGAATACATTTTGAGAAGGGTTGGTCGATCTATCGGGAGGAAAGAAACAAAAAAAAAAAATGAAAGCACCCGAGGCAGTGAGGTGTTGCAATACGATTATCTCGTACATTGTACAGTGCAATTTTCGAAACCATTCACGCTTGCGAAAACATAGTTTTCCAAGGTGTACATTAGTGTTTAACGACAGTACAAAGTTTAAAGCTTGCTTTTTTTTTTTGTGTATATCTATTATAGATTTTCAATAAGAATAACAAAGATGTATGTTTTTGTCGAATGCAATTTGACATTTTCCTATACGCAGCGTTTGTAAAACCAGTTCCAACTTGACCACGTAAATAAGATATGCGGTGTAATTTCCGTTGTCAAATTTAGTTTTAGTTATTATCCTGCTTTCAAATTGCTCGATTCTACATATGTATTAATTATTACAACAAATTTTTACTGCTTGTTACTTTAGCATTCAATTTATTCCCTCTTTCCTTGTGGAAACATTCGGAATACAATAACATTATGTATTATCTGTCCAACTTAGGAAACATCCAAGTCTTGATCGATTTTGAATCGATCTGCGCAGACTATGCACCTGGGTCTGAACGAATGGATCCTCGTCACCATCGCGGCTTATTGGAATAAACACTAATGACAACCAACCAAAGTCGTAAATCTCCGACAGCCGCAGCCCCCGCACAAACAAGGTGCTTCTTGAGTTGGACAGAGCGCATTAGTCACGGGGAGGCTTTGTTGTGTTGTGTTTTAATAAATAAAATTTTGAAAAGATAATTAATCCTACCACCCAAGTATTTTAAATTGTGATATTTAAATCGTATCGATAAATTGTCGCTCTCGGCGAAATGTTAATACGAGTTGTGACTCATATGAGTCATCGAGTATTTATCCTCAAAACTTGTAGTGGTTTCATTATTGGAGGAAATTTCTTATTATTATTATTATTATTGTGGTAATTTATTGCTGAAATCCTTGACGGGACATGTTTTTTTTTTAATTTGAAAATGCTCTGCGACGAAAAAACACAAAACTTTTCTGTCTTTGTTAGCGAATATTTGAGGGGGCCCTCACATGAGGCCATTACCATCCCAACAAACACAGTACGTTGACCTTTCCGTCGAAATTCTGTGAAAACACCAGCGTCCAATTTAAAAAAAACACAAACATTTCGCACAATTAAAAAGTTGGAAAGAGAACACACAGAGAAGTGGGGTATTTATTCCACGCGAGAAAATCGAACCGTGCAAAAATTGATCGCGAAACATCCAACAATGGTATCGTCCGCACGTCGAGAGAAATAAAAAAAAAAAAGTAAGTTGAAACACATTTTTAGTAAATATTGCGCGCGAGTACAAACTGCGTTTCGACAACAACGATGATGATGATGATGATGATGATGATGAGGGTGATGATGATAATGATGCGATAAGAGTGGTGAGCGAATGGCGCGAGTCCAAAAGCGAAAATTCAAATGACACATACTGTGATATCCGCGCGGACGCAATCGTTGAACTCTCGTCACTTTTTGATCAGCGCGTTACGAAAAGGGCCTATAGGGCGATTGGGAGGGGGCGGGGCCTCGGGGGCAGGGGGAGGAGCTGGACTAAAAGGGGAGGGGCGGGGTGTGTGATGACATCACTGGTTACGTCAGGTGGATGACGTCAGCCGCGTCAGGTGACGCGCGCGCACCAGAGACTCCCACTCAACTGGCGAACGAACGTTTCCCCCTCTCCCCACCCCCCATCCCCACACGCAAACGCACACACACTCACTCACACTCACACTCAACTGTGTGGCGCACGCGTAAACCCCCGAATGCATACGTCGTATTTGTACGCGGTGGCGAACGCCATTATTATTGTCGTCGCGTTGTCGTCGTAATGATTATTTTTTGACAATTTCATACCTTCAATTGGGTCGCGGACGTTGATGTCGTAGCGGCCGCGCGGACGTTGTGTGACGCGGTGACGTCATGCTCGTCGCACCGGTGACGTCATCGATGCGTCGTCGACGTGGTCGCTCTCCGCGTCGCCTTGTCTATGGTGCGATTGTTTCGCGCTTCTGCCTTTTCGGCGCGATCGTCGCACGACAAAAGTCAATTCGCATGCAAATTTGCTATTTATAGCGTCCGGGCGCCGGTTGAATTTTGTGCGAAAACGTAACTTCGTTTGATGCGATGCAATTTTAAATTTCGTTTTGATTTTGTCTGCGTAATTCGAAATTTTTAACTTTAATAGTTTTGGGCGTTTTGTTTCGTTACGATGGCAGCACTGCCGGTTTCGGTCGAGATTTAGTCTGTGAACGATTTTGGGCGCATGCACACCGACGGTAAAAAAAAAACCGCACGACCCGTCAATTTGCATGCAATGCGGTCGTAACGGATTCTATACAAAAAGTCGCGCGGTTTTTTTGCCGCATAATTTGTACGCAATTATATTATGTCAAAAGTACATTGTATATGTGGAATTTGATTATGATTATGATTTAAGATGCAAATCGCACACAAATCAAGCTCTTATCAATTTTTTTTTTTTTATTTAGCATTTATTAAAAAATTTAAACAACGTTATATAAATCTTCCTCGGAACTTATGCTCATTTCAAGGATAAATTTAATTTTTCAAAAGCAATTTTCCTTGTGGAATGTCAGAAAATTGATTGTTTTCAAAAATTAACTGTCCTCTCAAGTATGTCTGCAATACTTTTCCCTTTAATCTCATTCCGAGATATGGAGTCAACTGAAAAGCAAAATTTTCATCAAATTTCCACAAAAATACAACAATTTAATAAATCAATGAAACCGTCTTACTTTGTTTTTGTGATATATCATATCTTTTGTAACAGTATAACCATCTTCAGGATCGAATACGATAATATCTGCATCGAGACCTACTCGGAACGAACCTTTCTTATCATCCAAACAACAAAGTTTCGCCGGCGATGCACTGAGAAGTCTTGAAATATCCGTTAACTTAAAACCCCGCCGACTTGCATTGGTCCAAATTAACGATAAACCTTTAAAAACATCAATGGAATATCAATCAGCATCCTCTGAAGCAAATCAATTGTTTAAATTTAAAAACTTACCAAATTGCAAAGACGATATACCACCCCATGCTTCTAAAAATCCACCTTCTTTTAGTTCTGGTGTACACGGCGAATGATCTGATACAATCATATCGATTACATTCTCTTCGATATACTTCCACATGTTTTCCTAAATGTTTAAACAATTTTTATTGTTGTTTCAAACGGTCAATAGGTCAAAATAATTGAGATAAGTATATATTTTATTATGCGAGTTTACTCTATTTTCGGAACATCGCACAGGAGGGGCACATTTATATTCCGTAGCAGAGTTCGGTATCTCTTCAGCTGATAGCGTCAAATAATGAGGACACGTTTCAGCAGTTATATGAACACCTTTCTTCTTCATATCGCTAATAATGCTAGCGGCACTCGATGCCGATACATGAACTATGTGATATCTAACATTTCTAAAACAGGAAAAGAAAAAAAATTAATCAATAAAATACAATATGATTGTGTACGTCAACAATATTTCCTTACGGATATTTATCAGCCATTTTATTTATGAGCTTTAATGCTTTGTGTTCCATTTCTGGAGGACGACTTAACAAATATGTTTTATATTCTTCGCTATCTATAATGATCATAATATCGAAAATTAAAAAATGCATTATGTTTTATTATTATTTCCACATAAAATTACTTGACATAAATTACTTGACTTTTTACAATCGTCTTCATCTAAATTACACTCTGCATGGAACTAAAATTATAAATGTGAAATACATAAATGTTGAATTACAATATTCTAATTTTATATCAACATTATGAAAATGAGTCTTACTGCTAAAACAGTATTTGTATTTTCTAAAATTTTCAACGCTTTATCTAAATCATCCTCGACCACATGCGGAAACTCATCCACTCCACTCGGACAAAGAAAACACTTAAAACCGACAACACCAGCATTTATCAAACTCAGTAAATCATCCTAAAAAATACATAAAAGAATCAACGTTGATATTATTTAACAGTGTATGTATTTCCAAAAGTTTAATTTTAAGTTTTTAATCACCTGATTACCGGGAATTACACCGCCCCAAAAAGCCACATCGACGTACACCGTATTCTGAGCTACTTCTGTTTTTGTTAATAAATTGTTCAACGTTGTCGTGGGAGGAATGGAATTGCTGAAATTCATATTATTTACATGTTAATTACAATTTTACCATTTTGTCTGTCGTGCCATGATAAAACATTTACAGCGGCATATCGGCTATTGTCGTAACACCTCCGGCTGCTGCAGCTCGTGTAGCACAAGGATAATCTTCCCATTCTGAACGTCCTGGACTGTTAACATGGACGTGTGAATCTACTATGCCTGGCATCAACACACCATTTGATATCTGAAAAAAAGGAAACAAATCAGCAAAATCAAAATCAAAATTTTTCATTCTTGAATTGACTTAAAAACTCATGCAGGAAAATATGATTGGATTAGTGTTGTACACGCTATTCAAAACGAGATAATAATCGAATAAAAATGAATGGAGACGCCATCTTGAATATCATAACCTCCTCACAATACATTTTGTTGCGTCACATAACAAATAGAGCATTTTAAAATTGTTTACTCAGAGATAGGTGTTCGATGCAAAATCAAATATAAACTGTTATCAAGACTGTTTACATTCACTTATCAATTTGTTCAAATTTTTCCCACCCGGTAAAACATTTCGACTTATTCGACTGATTATTTCAACTGATTCGGCGAATTTATATCTCATCCAAAGAAGGATTCGTCGGAAACTCAACTTTCTCGAATTACCTACACACATTTGGAAATCCCGCTCGAAAGAGTCACAAGAACCGTTTTAAATGTGGACAAACAAATACAAATAAAAGCGGAGCGACTAAGTTTATGATAACGACTGTGACCTGGATAACTCGAGCCCGATCTCCTAGATTTGCGCATTCTCGCCCACTCCTGATTATCTCTACTATTTTCCCCGAGACGTCTACAATCAGGGCTCCATCCACTATTTCACCATCTAGAATGATTTGACTACACCTGAAAGCGATCAGAATTGAAGGGCACATTGCGAAACGAAAATTCGACCGACTAACCAACCGACCGGACAACTGAGATACGACTAACCAATCAAGCTTTTACATAAATGTAACCATAAACGAAACGCGCAGATGTACATACGTAGATACATATGTAGATAGCGATTTTCTTTTTACATTATTTTCGAACTATCTTTAAAATTGTCACAACGATAACGCTCATATTGAAGAAATTAATAAATGTGCAAATCAATATTTACGATCAAAGTTTAAGGCAACTCGACAATTTAAGCGATCGGGGGATAAGCTACGAAGGTCATTTTTTAAATTAAATTTTACACGTGAAACAATCATTTAAAAATCAATTTTATAAAAAAGATTGACTGAAAATATATATATAAGTTTTGTCGCATATTAAATAGATGCGCCATTTCGATTAGTTAAAAAACAAAAGAAAAATTCAAACTATGCGTACAAATTAGCTTGATCTATTTATTCGAATTTTGAATTAACGGGGTGTAATTTTTTTTACTATCCTTTTAAAGCGCACTTTAATTTGCATTTCTCCGTATAATATCGTGTACTCGTTGCGTTTGAACATTTTTCAACTTGAAATTTGCACACAAAAATGCGAATTTAACGCCAAAAATACCCAAAGACGAATCGATTAAAAATAAATAAAATCGAATTTAAACGGCGCCATAAATGCTTAAACGAATCCGTTATGATTTTTAAAGCGCATTAAACCGGTCGGCGACAATTAAAACGTCTATTAAATTGCAAAAAAGTGAAAATGTTGGCGTTATCGGCAATGGCCGTGCAGCGTCGCGTTATTAGGTGAATGGCTGTCTTGTGTCGTTTAGCCGCGTCTCTTCTGCAGTTACAGAAGCGTATGACAATTTAACCATTAACCATTAACCATGGGCAAGAAAGCTAGAGTTTACAATCCTGGAGATTACGTGTTTGCCAAAGTCAAGGGATATCCAGCGTGGCCAGCCAAGGTAAAACATTTCGCCCGACATTCCCGCCATTCTCAATCTCACGTCACATTTCCCATTCAATGAACCCTTCCATGTCGTATATATTATGTCGAGCGTCACTTGAATACCACCGATGAATATTAAACGTTTTATCCTTTTGATCTGATTGGTCAATTACAAATTGGCATGTGTTGTGATGTAAAATGTGAAAACGAGAGATATGTTTGCCTAATCGTATTGTAGTTGAATTTCATCTATTAACCAGGGGTTTCCAATCTGAGGTCGTCAAATTTTACCTGGCTTTTGTACTTGCGTTTTCTTTCAATACTGTATTATGCTATAATCAATCGAAAATTGTACTGAAAATTTGATTCACGAGAAACTCTAAACAGGTTAGCCCACTCGTGTGTCAATAAAATAAACAAACCCCCGTTAATAGTCAACGGGTTTAACTGTAGTACTCTACATAAGTTCATCTGTCAGTTTGTCCGTCAGAATTTCCATAGTTTCCGCCATTGTTAGCCCATTCATATGTCAATGATGAACACCCGTTGATCGTCAACGGATAATACTTGGAAGAAATAAACTTATTTTTAAACCGCATATAAAAGTTTTGTAGCACATTTGAGCCAAATATTTCTAAACTTATCAATCAGTTCCGAGTATTTTCCCCGTTGACGATCAACGGGTGTTTATTATTGAAGCGTGTGTCGCGCGTTCTCGACGGACAGACAAAATCGATGCCTTTTATATAATATATATATATATATATTGAAAACAGTGTCAAATACTAAAAACACTCTTTTTCACAATATTTACCATCTATCTCTGACGGAAAGGTTATAAGGTCAATAGACTATATTCGTTGGGGGGGCCTCATGTGAGGGTTTTGGGGGGAAAGACGGTGGTGTTCTCCTCAAGGCGACTTATATAATATTTACTATAATAATTTCATATGTATTGTATATTATAATATGACGAATGCCTTTTTTTTTTTTTTTTTTTTCAGATCGTTAGTCTCAATGGAAAGAAATACAATATATATTTCTTCGGCACCGGTGAAACGTATAAAATTTGACGATAATTATTCACTTCACTTACCGTTGATTTCATTGTAAATAAAAAAAAACCATGTACGTATCGATTTTAGGGGAAACCTGCCTGCTAATGACATATTCGATTACTTCGAACATAAGCAGAAATTTTTGGAAAAGGTACTAAAACGCAGAGACTACAATGACGGACTCGCTCAGATCGAGCACGAAACCACCGAATTGGGACTGACGAGCAATGGCGAGAGGGCCGACGTCACTTTAGACACTACCACTGAACAGAATGACACGATAAACACCCTGAACGAGTCTGCGGCCGAGGTTAAAACACATTTTTTGCATTCGATTCTTGTCTTACGTAACTCGATAGTAATCAGGGTGAATGTTTAGGTGGAAGCCGACCAGTCATTGAACAGTTCTGCCGTACCAGAAGTGGAACCGACCGTACCGGAAGTTGCAAAAGTATTCACTCACATGTACATATATCGGTACTGTAATATCTATTTATTATTGTTTGTTTGTAACGTTGCTTTTGTATGCATTAGGTACCCAAAAAAAGAGGCGCTGAAACGCCCAATAGCAACGCACAACCGCCGGCTAAAACGAGAAAAATTGAGGAGCCGGAAGTTGTCGAGGAGCCGGAAAAGGAGCCTCCGAAAACTAGTCCGATTGTCGCATCCGAAGATTCGGCTAGCCAAATTGAGAAAGAAACGGAAGAGACTCAAATTGCTAAAGGTGCATAAGTCGGAGTACAATTTCCAACGATTGCTTATCTCATTATTACTCATCAGCCGTTTGTAATACACTACTCGATGAAAGCTTCTCGAATCCCCTACCATTCCTGTCTTGGGTAGTGTTACCAGATCGAGAATTCAAAAATAGGGAAATGTAAACTGTGACATTTTTTGGTTTTAAAATGATTTTCACACCATCTGCCTATTATTGAAGTGTGTGTCGAGCGTTCCCAATGGACAGACAAAATCGAGGCTATTTATATAATACTAGTGTAAGCCCGTTGAATATCAATGGAGCGGTTTCTCATCACCCGTACTGTGAGTGTTTGTGTGGATGAGTATATATGCGAGCGATTCGCGCCTATTCAGCCAGGCAGAACCTTGCGCTACTATATATATACTTATATACTATGCATACTTTAAACTTGACGTATGAATAAAGTACTGAGCTTAGAAAAAAAAAAAATTAAATTTAATAGTTTTTATAGTTCTTGCATAGGTGGCGCGTTTTAATACAACAATGGAACGATTTAGCAAAGTCGCGAACCTTTTGAGGATTAATATTGTCAAACTGTGGCAGGCCCGTCATTATCTAGTTTGAATGAATGCGTAAGCGCACCCTCTTCCGAGCTGGTGATCTTGGGTTCAAATTCCACTCGCGCGCGATGATTCGTGTCTTTTAATCATTTACCTCGGCGAGCGTTATCAGCAGACATGGAATAGGGCTATTATTTATATAAATATATAAATATAAATATGTTGACAACAGGGCTATTATAATATGGAATTGAAAACAGCATCAAATATTAAAACACTCTTTCACAATATTTACCGTTTATCTCCAACGGAAAGGTCAATAGACTATATTTGTCGAGGGGGTGGTGGCCTCGTGTGAGGATCTCGAGGAGAAAGAAGTTGAAGATGTTCTCCTCTAGGCGACTATATATGCTCGGCCTCCACATGTTCATAAGCCCGTATTCCATTCGGTTTTCCTTGTTTTCGTCTATAATACATCCTTCGAGTATCTGCTGTCCGTTCTTCTCGTTGCAATGTATAAAATCTGAATATTTCCTTTCAGAAGCCGAATCTGCGGATTCAGCAGTTGCTACGGAGCCGACTGTCGGCGAGGATGTCGTTCGAACCGCTACATCCGGCAGGGGTAGAAAACCTTCGATAAAAACGCCAAATGCTACACCGGTGCGTTGTTGATGTGTCGCCATTAACTTTTTCGTACGAAACGTGTGCATAATGTTGTAATTAATATTGCAGAGAACTCCGCGCAGAACGGTGGTAAAACAAGAAGTCTCGTCTCCGGTTTACGAGCCGCACGTTCCGGTGCCGGAGAGTGTCAGCCGCAGCGGGAGAAAAATAAAACCAAAGAGGTAAACGACCGAAGATCGGTGGCAATGTACGTATATTCCGAACGGTGAATAATTCGATCTGATCATTTCAGGTACTTGGACGAGGAGACGGCCGAGGTGCAAGGTGCCGCAACTCCGCCAAAAAAGATAAAGACTCAATTGTCGTCGCCGACTTTGCCTCCGGCGGGAACCGAAGACGATGATGGTACAGCCGTGTCGCCTTCGGCCGCACCCGTGGATGCGATCGCCGCTCCGGCTTCTACGCCAGCTTCGACGGAGACTCCCGCAGAACCCCCCCCTCGGAAAGGTCGCAAAAAAGTCATCAAACAACAAAAGTCCATCAGTATTATTGCTCTGAACGATTTGGAGAAATTTATCGAAACGTCCATCGAAGAAGAGACACATGAAAACAGCACCAACAAAGTGTTACCTGCCGTATTACCCTCCGGTAAAATTGTAGGAATCAAACTCACCATGGTAATTTCTATTGTCTTATTTTGACTATGAATTCATGATAATTTAAATAATAATCTTTAAATTAATTATTTTACAGGACTGTCCTAATTTTAATACAGCTGAAGTGAAACAGTTGTGGCAGAATACATTCATGCAACACATTTCAAGAATGAGGCAAGAATTAGGTAATATCGGTATGCTTATTGTGAGTCAAATTTCCATATGTACTTTAATTAACTTTAAATTTTAGAAAATGGTCTCCTTTTACCGGCGGCGATTCCCAACCAACTAGAATTGGATCTCAATCTTACGCCAGATGAAGCTAATGTTCTTAGACTAGAAAAAGATAACAGTTTGTGCTTAAAATAACAGCGCCGAAATATCGTAGAACGCTTCAATTGTAATTAATTGTACTAAATATTTCAGACATAAAGAAAAAGAAGATTAAAGCATTAAAAATAGAACAACGACTATTAGAAATAGAGAAATCTATTAGGTCTACTCTCGGCTACGAAGTGGCCAATACGGAACATTGTATGGAATTATTGGACGAACTTTCGGGTATGAGTCATCACTTGAATTATATTTACACGTATAATATTGAGGATTGAGTATATTTATTTTCTTTGCAGAACTACCTTTAACCAAAGTGATGCTTTTGAAGAATTCTCCGATGGTTTCTCTCATCAAACGCGTGCGAAAATACATCGGCAATCTCGATCAATGGAAACTGTCGGACAACGAGACGGAAAAGTTCAAGGAGAATGTTAAAGTTATAAATAAGAAAGCCGAATCATGTTACGATAAATTCAAGGTATTAATCGTTGTCAAAACTGTCGAAGAGTTTTTACTTTCGCGTTGTTTATTTTGATTGTCGTTTTTAGTGGTTGTTCGATATGAAAAATGATGATGCATTCCGAGACTATTATTCGCAACAGTTGGTGATCATGAAAATGTTATATAACAGTAACAACAATCGAGAATTTCTCGAACTCGTCGACGATCCACCGGGTGCGTGTCATTTTGGAAATTGGAATTTGACTAAAATTGATGTTGTTTTTTATGGTTGATTTTGTTTGTAGAGTTGTCACAACCGAACACGTTCAACGTTTTGAATGATGATTCAAAAGATAAGATTAAAGGGAAAAAAGAAGCTCAATCCACCAATAAAATTAAATCTGAATCCAAAATTGATGTTAAATTGGTGAGTCATTCGCAATATTTCGATTGAATTGTATATAATGAAATAATATAGATGTTATATACTAGTTTTCTTTCCAGTCAATTAAGAAAAATGACGGTGCTGGAAAATCTCCAAAAAAGAGAAAAATCAATTCAGGCTAGTTAAACCCGAGTTATGTGTTCGAAAATTAAGCATGAAATTTATTTCGAGTCGCATTTTTAATATTTCGTTCACACAAACTTTTAAGTGAAGATTACATTTCTGTGTATCTGTTTATTCCATTAAAAAAAATGTAAAATTATAAACAAATGTGTATTTTTTTTATGTACCTGAAGGAATAAAAGAAAATAGCATAATTATTAAAAGACACTGGTATGGCATACATTTTCTATAATTTATTATAAATAAATTCAAAATCCTTTTACATACAACCATTTATATTGTATTTTACATTTTCATTATAATCATACATTGTTATTATTTTTAATATATACAAATACAACTTGTAGAGCGCGCATTGTAACAATATACTTTTTTGTATTTTAATTTATACAGGAAAAATAAAAGCTCTCTCGAGCCTTGTGTGTGTGTGTGTATGTGTTTTTTTGCCTATGTTTTGATTTACGCATTATACATATTAGGAGCGTTTAAATGTTTCACATGTACATATAATACATATAATAATAATTCATATTTATTTATAGCCATCTGAGGTTACGCACGCAATCCTAAAAAACGTTAGCCAAAAACTCAAAAGTCACTAATTTTAGCCATTTTATTTTTATTAATTTTTTTATTTTGGAAAGTTTTTTTTATAATTTTTACGAATCGTCACGACTACCGATAAAAAATTTCAAGTGAATAAAAAAAATCACACGTATATCCATATTATTAAATTTATTACAGCACACAAAGTCAATTGTAAAATAGAATGTATAGAATGATTTCTTTTTTTTTGTTATGTTTAATTTAATTTTATTATTTCTAATTTGTTTCAATTGCTCGTCGATTTTGATCGATGCAATATTGGGGGACGTTCAGAGTTGTGACGTTTTGAATATCTCTGTAGCAAGTTTGAGAACCTCTACCACTTTTGCCGATTCTTCCAAAGACTTTGTTGATTTGGGAAATTGCAAACACGTTCAAGAACAAAAATTTATGCATTAAGTTCATATATTATGTATACAAAACTATAAAAATAAAAACCAAAAAAAGATTTTTTTTTATGCATACATATATTTTTTTTTTTTTCAAGAGCAAAACTAATATTGAATGTGCGTACGTCATGATGTACATAATGTAATTTTTCATTGAGATTAAAAAATTCGTTAATAATAATACTGATACATAAGAGGAATGAGAATAGTAAAAAACAAATAATAAATATATAAAAAAAAATTGGCAAATAAAGACTGCATTAGAAAAAATTTGAATAATTACGTTCAGTAATAAGTATCGATGGCATTTAAAAATTTCACGAAACTATGACTATTCAACGTAATATCGACTACCTTACAATTTAAATATCACTGGGGTACTGTTTAAATTTCGTTTTTTACTTAATTTCTTGTTATGCATAATTAAATAATAAAATACTTATAATTGTCACTAAATGAATACTTTCATTTAACTTATACACGTATGTACACAATTTGGCTTAATTCAAAATTCATACTAATAATAGTTTCATTTTATCGTATTGTAAAAAAGTATCAAAAATTAAATAAACAACAAAAAAAAACTAATACAAAAAGTGTTCGATTAAGGTTTAATGCCCCAAATTAATTGTAAATGAAAACTAAAAAAAAAAAAACAACCTTCACACCACGTTTAAATGGATGTGAAATTATTACTACGTAAATATAAATTTGCTACTTAAAGCAAAAAAAATCAACGCTTTTGACTAGTGAAACTGTTACGGCGCTCAGTACAGACCAGCGACGCCGGTGTAAATGCACCATTACAATTTAGACTGCCTGATGGGAATGTACTCTATTGTAAAACCGATGTACAAAGCAAATTTAAATGATGATATGTACACATTTTTACAGAAATAATATTATTCATTTATACATTACGTACGTTATTTTTGACAGTGAATAAATTATTATTATTAAGACGGACGCGATTACACACTCGCAATTTTATATGTATAATAATAATAATAATAATAATAATAATGAAAGTTAACCTTTTCATCTTAAATAAGTACATAAATAAATTATTATTTACAAATATTCTTCGATGTTACAATAATAGTTATTCTTAAAAACATTAAAATAATTAAAATAATAATAATTAAAAAACAATACTATATTCGACTTGGATCACACTTAAAAAATCGGTACAACGTTCAAATGCGATACACACACCAGTCTTTTTGTTCTCGACTTCTTCACACACGATCACAAAATCTTATAAAGACGTGTTTAGACAAAAAAAAAAAAACAACAAACTGCACCTTGCGACGACGACGACGTGTGCACGAAAGGTTCGGCATTACAAAATGCACAATTGTAATATACAAAATTCAAGTCTTAAAACCATTTTAGAAAACGTTGTAACGTAAAACATCACATTTGGTACCCAACGTACAAAATATAACCTACTCGTATATAACGGGACGAAAGCAACGCGTACTTTTAACACCTGAAAGAGAATGAGATTTATGCCAATCTTGTCGTACAATCGGATACGTGTACGTATAGTAAAAAAACGGTAGGAGCCAATGGTCCAAAAAAAAATTAGGCCAAGCTTTAATTTAAACGTATCAACTATAGGAGGTGCGATCGGAGAATTCAAAGGGATGACTGAATTACTCGGGTGATTCGTTTCAATTTTGAATAAATAAAGGTTTACTTGTACTGACGGAGTACTACAACAATCGAGAAACAGTTAAACGACAATACATCGGCCGACATTTCTCGCAGGTACTGACATGTATTAATATATATATATATTTTTACTTTTTTTTTTAGGTTGCATCGTGAGACGGCAACGTTAACACCGAATTGCTTATCGAAATAATCTTATCACAGTCGTGCTGTTTTTTCTTTATTTTGGTCAGTGAATTAAACCGCACTCCATTTGTCTTCGAAGAATCGCCTCATGCCGTGGCCGGCCTGTCCGACTGGACTCTCGTCCTCGTTGAAGACTTCGCAGTTGTGGAATATTTGACGCACGTCGCACGCGAACTCGTCTTTCGATTTGTAACTAAGAATTTATAATTCGAGAGTTAGTATACATTGAACGCAAACATACAAAATGCATCGAAGAGTTTCATACTGACCACAAGTCTTGGAGTTTTCTTTTGATCGTTGAAAGATCCATCGGGGATCTGATGACTTTTTTGTACGTGGGAAATTGTTTTGTATTTACTGGTAGTAAGAACGGCCATGAATCGTCGTGTAATTCCATCTCTTCTAACAAAGCTCTAAAATACAAAATAAACTTATATATAATTTTTGTTTAAAAATATTTAATTTATGGAAATAAAACACATTTCTAAAAGTAAATTTTGATATAGCTAGAAAAACTAACCAAGTTCAAATTTTGAATTTTCGGGTTTTATAGATATAACGAAATGCTAAATCCTTCCTTGAATCAAAATTGATGAAGTCAAATTTCTAGGTAGAATCCAAGATTCTTTTATTGATCAAGTCCTAACAAAATATTAAAAATTTGTGGACTCGGTTCAGTTTTTCTAGTATGTATACTACCGATATGTACACTAGCAATAAAAATCAAGAAAGCAGAACTCTTCCATTTGCTATATAACAATTGAAATAATTATTAGAATTAATATTGAACAAACAAATTATCAAATTTTAGTCCCTATAAGCAAACGGGGAAAAGTTCGAAGTGCAATGTTATTATCAATACTGATTTTATACGCATACAAAACTCACACCGCTATACATGTGTTAAAAATTAATTATTATACGAATTTATTACTTGCACGGTGCCAATTCTTTGTTTAGTCTCTTTGTTGTGTTTCTGTCCTTTTTATTGCTATTACACGAATGTTTAGCTTCTCGGTCACGCAAAGGCGACGATGGTACCTCTACATCTTTATCGAAATGCTTATTGTGACCTAAACGAGTGAAACAAAAAAATTAACAAAATTCTTCTTACGATACGTATAGGTATACGAAATTTAGCGATGTAACCTTTATTATTGCAATCTTCGCTGTTGTGTCCGGAGCTGGAATCGTTCTCGGCCGCACTGTACGAAATTTCACCGTCGATGTTGGAACAATCATCAATATTGGACGAGGAACATTTGAGTTCAGCGTCTTGGTTATTTTCCATTGCAAAATCCTCAGGCGCATTTTCATCAACGTTGTCCACGTCCATACCGACGTTGTCGGTCATGTTAATCTCATCCGAGTCTCCGTAGTCTTTGGACTCCTTATCCATGTACTCAGTCAAATCTCGAGCTCCGGTCTTCGCGCCGCTTCCGTCAATTAGCATATTGTTGACGGGAGAGTTTGTCGTGGAATTGTTGACGGACGAGAATGATTTCACGTTGTCGGGTGTCGAGAACGCGTTGAATTGCGATTGGCTATTTTGAAAGTGTTTCTCGGGTGTTGATTGCACGCTGCTGAGCGACGATTGGCAAAATTGCGACATTGTTATCGGACAGTCGTCGATCGTAGTCGTTGTGGACGCTTGCGAAGGAGCCGGGCTAAAAATAAACATCATGATTAGATTCTTCAATTGAATAAATACGACATTGCAAGTCAACCAACCAATCATTTGGCCAGACAATGAATGTATTTGTTTCATATCGTCAGCTTAACTATTGAACTGCTACACATTGAATCAAAAACGAGTTAAAAATGCTGTCTAGTCATAGATATGGAATACATAGATATGCCCCTTCATACTTTTCGGTCGAAAAAAATCGTCGCAAGAGTAGGTAACCTGAGACTCGGAAGAGTAGGCAACCTGAGACTCGAATAACAAAGAAGTGACCTTATTTTTCAATACTTAAACTCCCACAACTAGGATTTTTATACTGCTGTCCTAAGCCCACTTAACGTAACTGACAAAACAACAATATCGAGATAAATGGACTCGAAAGTTTTATTCCAAATTTGTATTTTTCTTCATATATTACTGATTTATTTAAACTTTTTTTTAGTGCATGAGGTTATTTCCTATTGTGTTTTGATAATTCTAAGGAAAAATAAAAAAAAAAATGAATACTTTAGTAGTTACGTCACTTCATTATTCATTATTAATGTATACAGATGACTATTCCAAACTTCAACCACTCTATTTGAAAAGAATGAATCTCTAACAATCTTATTTGATTTTTCTTTTCGGAGTCTAAGAGTATGACCTCTTAGATGAGGGTTCTCATTGAACATAATGAGGTTGGTCATTTCACATGAATAATGATTATTTATTATTTTGAATACTTCAATTAAATCACCTCTTAATCTCCTCATCTCTAATGTGGAGAGATTCAGTCTTTTCAATCTTTCATGATAAGGTAGTTCGCTAAGTATTGGTGATACTATTTCTCTGCACATGCAGATACGTTAAGCTTAAATAGCTTAAAAAAGTCACTTTTGGATGAAGATACATTAATTTTGATTTGATAATCGCAAGAATACACTCCCATAACCCCTAAAACACATTTTCGTAATTTTTGTCAGTTACGTTAAGTGGGCTTAGGACGGCAGTATACTTGAGTGTCTTAGTTAGAACATATCTAAACTATTCTACATCTATGTATGTATCTAGAGTAAAAATATAATACGCGAAGTTCCATACAATTTTATTCTTCGGAACAATCCGTTATTAAGCCGAGGATGTGAAAAGATATCCAATATCAATATTTTACCTTGGCGGTTGAGTACTATCGAGCATATCAAGACTTGATGCATTTTTAGACGTCGATTTCTTGTTACGAGGCTTTTTCGGCGGCGCTTTCGATATGCAATTGACGCAATACCATTTTCCTCGAGGCATCTGAAACGAGTAACAATTCACAATTAACCACCGGAATGTTTAAATTTCACGATTTTGTAAGCGGACGTGAGATTGTTTACTTTGTTCATAGGCGGATAGTGGCAATCCTGGTGGTATGCTCTGGGACAAATGGCGCATGGTATCAACCGGCCTTTGGCCACGGGAACCATCGCGCCGCCGCTCGATACGGTACGGCCGCCGCATACGATGCAAACTTTTTCGCCGGTCGCTTTGTTCAAGCATTCAAAGCAGTACCTGAAACGTGCGACAAATGTTATCGATAACGGTCGACATGCGAGGGACGAAAGTTATCAGTCGCCTTTTAGTTATTTACCAGTCGCCTTCGGGAATCTTGTCCATTTTCGGTTTGAAACAATACGTGTGATATCCTTTATCACAACCGTCGCACAGAAGCAACTTGTCTTCCGAATCGCCGCTCAGGCAAAATTGACAATTCTGAAATTCGATTTTAGATTTCAAAATCTCGGTCAAATATACTACCTTTCCATTATAATTGGTTACACGTACGGCTTTCATTATGCTCTTATCCCACGCGATTGCGGATTCTAGAGCGTGAAGTACCATCGCCAATTGCGAAGTCGTTTGGCAGCGAGCGGCGCCTTCTCGCCATGTCGCTAAACCGCGCGATATTCCAACGGCTGTAATGCAAAAAAAAACACAAGCAAATCAATACACTATCTTGACTACAACATAAAACTATCTGCAATTATACAATTTATATATTGTCTAACACAGTGCTTCCCAAACTTTTAACTTTAATGTACGCGAGGAGATTGGGGGGTATTTACAATTTTTTTAATACTGTTTTTATTCTTCCAGAGTTTTATTTATTTTTATTCACGATAACAAGCAGCTGGTATAAAGCCTTGTACATACATCCATGAATTCGTCCAATTGAATTGAGAAAATTCACTTACACCAACTTTTTAGATCTTCTACCCACTGGGACATTTCATCGGTACTGCGTGCAACTATTTTATTTCTTGCCTCACCAAACATAACTACAACCGTGTATTTTATCGCCGGGAACACTGAAGATTCGCCAATTGTGTGTGGCTTAGCAGTTTGCGCGATTCGCAAACTAATCAGGTACGAGGCGTGGAGAGATTTTTCATTAATACGCCGACGCAATTTGTTCGGTCGCATGCTCTCGTTCGTGAGTACATTGCAGCAAATAACGCACTGCAGATTTTAATGATCTTTCGACCGAGGAAAGACAAGAGTCGGCCGTTTACGCAGTACTCGGCACGGATTACATCAATCCAGCATCGAAGGTGATGCAGTTCCGTAGCTTTAGGTTGTGCTGTTTTTATTTTCAAATAATTTCAAAAACTTTGTTATATAAAGTATACGACGTCGGGTGTCCTATAAGACCTGCAGGGTCGTGCAAAGTACCAGTGCAAAGCTCGGTACGGAGTAGTCATACGGTGCAGGACGTACATGAATTCAACCAACCTTTAGTGTCATTGGCGTCTGTATGATTGTGCGTAGGACTGGACGGCCGTGATCCGACGGGAGTGTCGGAACCGGTGTGAGCAGTTTCATTGGTGGACGTGACCGGTGAAGAGCATGGCATGATGGAAGATGCCGGAGCTGGCGGAGATCCAGCGCCCAACGGTGGACGTAAGTAGCGACGTTCGATCGCAGCTTCCAGACTGAGGAGACGAGCTCGTGCGTGTTCAATGGCGTCTTCGTAATCGTCCCCTCTCGGTGATTCGTCACTGCGAACACCAGGTTTCCAACCTTTGATTTGCATCGAGGCGGCTGCAACTCTATCCTCCAACGCTTCCACCTGATGACAATATGCGGGTTATAATTATCATACGACAATGCTGCGTTAGCGTCGGTAATATTTTACGAACCTGTTCGAGAAGAGCCATTTCGATGCGATGGCAAGTTTTGACGCTGAAACCGTCGGCGGAATCGGGTCCTGGGAAGCCTCCGTTCTGTGCAATCACACGGTCTAAATGAGATATCGATAGCTCGGTCGCTAGTATATCCCCTTTCTCTATGTGTATCTAATGAATGAATGAATAATAACATTGTAGTCCGTTTTTCTTTAACAGTGTATGTATGTATATGCAGTTTGAGTTTGAATATGTTTGTTCTAACCATGTGTATTAAAAAAGGGACAAAAGTTCGAAGAAATATACTAAAACTCATCATGTTACTAATATGAGTGTATAGTGTATAGTGAAAATCTATTCTCACCTTTCCGTTCGTCTGTTGCAAGTTAAACAAGAATGAATTGTGGAGTTCTCTTTCACGTACGCCCCTAAGATGTAATTTTTCAAGCACTTCTTGCAATTGTTCCGTGTCGGAAATACGCCACCAACCGTGTCTACATTAAAATAATAATTAAATTAGACATTGGCCCATTTAGAATCCTGAGCGCAGCAATTAGATTAAAATATTACCTGAAATCCTTGGTGACGAAAGTTCCATCCAACTTTTTAGGCAGACCGTTTACTTTACAATACTCCAACTGCTCGCTTTCTTCGGGAGTCATCTGGATTGGCGCCGGACTATCACAACTGACGTACGCGGTCAGCGCCGACAGATTAACATTCGAGAAATTAGGCACGAAGCCTTGATTGCAATTTGAAATGCTATTCATGTAAAAGCTGTGGGGCAGCTGGACTTTGACTTTAATATCGGACTTGCTACAATCGTGATCGTCTATCGTTTCGTTCGCACTAGTATCCTTGCATATTATATCAATCATCGGAGGTTCGTCCTTGACGTCTGCCATTTCGCTATCGCTCCCAAAGGAGTTTTGCTTATCGAGAAAACTGGCATCGATCGTCTCCTGATCCAAACCCGACATGGTCAAACTCGAATCTGCATGGTAATATGTCGTATTTATCGGTTGGAGATTGTGGATGCCGTTCGTGTTCGAAAATAGACCGCTCGGGTTGTTGAGCAAGTGGAGATTGTTTACAATGTCCCATCGGTTTCCTTGTGTCAGGATTATTTCCGAGCAAGTCGTCGTATTGTCACAGAAAGCCAAGCTGACAAAATTACCGATGCAATGGTGCATGTTTAAGAGATCCATCGGTTTAGGAGTGATGCAATCCTTTTCTTGCAAATGATCCGATTCGTTGTTTTGAGTGACAGTGTTCGATATCACCGCAGCTTCTTTGCGTAAGATTGAAAACCACTTTCCGTCAGACATTAGTGTGTTTAATAGAGCATCGGCTTTATCGGGATCGTTAGTTTCGTCCTTGACTTCGACTTTTTCCTCTTTAATAGGAGTATCGTTTGATTTAGCGTCGTTTTCTTTGGTTTCCCACGATATCACAGAGTCGGCGATTTTTTTCAGTTCTTCTAAATTGTTTGAGAGTATACCATCTTTCCTCTCAATTTTTACTATTCCCATATCAGAATCTGTATCTTCTTTGATTTCGACATCGTCTGAATTTGAAATGTCGGCTTTATCACTGTCGTTTTCGTTTTTGATCGTCGCATCACTTCTGTCGTCTTCTGTTTGTGAATTAGAAGTAGAATTGTACATATTTTTTCCCGATTGAGGTTTCTGAACGAGAAAAGCCGTCGGTATAGAATCTTCAATATCCAACAGATAATCTTCGGCTGATGTATGGTGCTGAATGAATTTTTCTTCAGTTTTAATCGGAGAACCTACGGAAATAAAGATATTCAATAATATCAACACTTGAAAGTGAAAATGAGACATCAACTAAATAAATCAATAAATTTAAATTTCATGAAAAACACCGCTATAAAGTACATATAATAACATCAGACTAAAGCTCTAAGAGAAAATATTTGTTATAAAATAATAAAAATAAATAAATTACAATGAAAATTGTATACAAATAAACGCGAAAATCAGACATACGATAATAAAAACAAACATAAAAACGTAAACACTGCACATTTAGAGAAAGTAAGAACAATACAAATATCATAACATTTGAAAACATTATTTTTGTTTGTATACCTTCAACTTTTCCATGTCCCATTTGTACGTTCGACTCATACTTAATTATACGTGTATGATCACTGATATTCAGTTCAGTTTTAATATTTCGCAATTCAAGTTCGGACTGTAGCTGATCATCAAGCCCATCCGTATCATCTTGATATTTAGATTTTTCCGATTTATTGCCTACACACAACGAAAACGAATTTCATATTTCAACATAATATATTCACAAATGCATCTGAATATCCCTCTATAGTGGTAAAGCCTTAATTCTTTTTAAAATATCTTAGAGCAGTAGTTTCTTAAGAGGTATTTTTATTGTATTGCATACACCATTTTTTAAGTATAATAACCTTTTTTTTTGCGTAGTCGACGACCTCGCATTCGACAATTAGCTTCGTCTTCCTCTCGGTGTTTAGCATTCAGCTCCATTCTCTCGTGATAGTCTATAATTTCAGGTTGTGCCGATTCCATACCTTCGACAAATATTCCACCGCATTTACTTAACGACCAATACCGTCTCCAATATCTGAAACAAAATTCACCCTTTTAGTTAAAGCACCCTTGCATCAAAACGAACACCGATAATAATAGAATTTGAACAAACCTATCTTGGCCGTAGCACGTTGCTCTCAAAGCGTGAGATCCAGCTATTAAATTTTGCAATTGGACATCAGATTGTTTAATCAGTCTTTCTAATTTTTTTGCCAATTCTTCGGCAGGTAAGTTCTTGTCTTCGTCCTGATTCAAAATACACCAAATATTAGTTTAAATAATGTATAATTAATTAATAGTAATGAAAAGGCTAACAATTACCTCCTCTGGTTGAGTTCCCTCACTTTCAACATCACTAAGAATCATTTCACTGTCTCCCATAACACTATCTTTATCCGTTAAATGCAAATCTTTGACGATTATCGACGTCGCAGTGCCGTTAGCTTTCGCTATATCCATTATACCCTCCTTTTCTTGATCTTTCATGTACGGAGCCGGTGCCGCAATTAAAATTGAATTATTAATCGAATTCACCAAGTCGTGGTGGGGCGAGTCAATTTCGTGGTTGATTTCACTGTTTGTGGTTTTATCTATGCTTTCTTCGATTTCGTTATTATCTATCACAGTTTCTTCCAACGACTTTTTGTTAAACGCGTTGTTCAACTCTGAATAGAAATTATCGTTCTTCCCTTCGCACATTTCCATGTTCGATATATCATTTTCTTTGTCGTTGGCTGATTTTTCTTTAAGCATTTGCTGAGCGGCCAGTTCATTCTCTTCGACCATCTTTTGCATGCGTTCCAAAGCGAGCGCTTGTTGCTTTTCGGCATTTTCCATTCTGACTTTACGACTGTGCATCACCTTGAGTCTGAAATGAGAATTTCATTTGAGAATTACAATTCCATACAAAACAAATCATAAATATATAAATAAAAAAAAACTCACTTTCTCAACTTAGTATCGACAACGTAACGGTCTTTCCTCAATTGATTTAGATTCTCCAAAGAAGCGTCAATTTGTCGAAGTACTGGTTTGCTTTGAAGTAAATTGTCGCATATGCGAGCTAGTATATTTGATTTGGTCGTTGGGTCTAACGCGGCATACGGTCGAGATCGAAGCCTCTCGGCTAATTTCCACGATGGACGAGAGTGTAAATGACGGTAATACTGAACGTTGCGACCGTGACACGACTGTTGCAATACATCTGTGTCGTTCTGATGATGATCGGCTACACGTTTCTCCCGATCTCTCTCTGGATTTATACCTAAAATATAAACAATACAATCAATTATACATTTTAGATGAAAATTTGTCATTATTTTTATCACATTCAAAACATACCAGTTAAAACTTTCACTTCCCCAGTCGCGTGAGCATACAAATATATCCGCAAAAGTTCGCTTATGTTGGCCGGTGTAATTTCGTTTGTACGCAGTGTTTGTCCGAGTATCGTTGTGTGTCTTCCGGGATGAGGAATACCAGGATCCTCTGAAATTATCAGAACACATTTTGTTAATAATTCAGTATGGTAAATCGATGCTAGATATATGTACATATAAAGAAAAAGTGTATTACCAATTGCGCACGCTAATAAATGAGTCAAAACTGATATGAGATCTTCTTCAGCATCGGCGCAACAATCCGGCAACAATGCCATTTGCAACGTATTTAAACTCGGAAGAGCTTCCATATCTAAAAAAAAAATCCAATATTGTGAAAAATTTGTCAAGTCTTCAATGTATCAACGAGACAGAAATTGCTTTAACATTTACCGAATCCGAGGGTTTGTCCGAAATTGTGTAAAAATTCGAATACCATCAGAATATCGCCCATAGCTTCTCCCGGTAATTTCAGACCGGGAATTCTATTGTACGTCGGTAGTGCTTTCTGGTCTGATAGTGTAGTATCTTCTTGAGGTTTTCTGTTGTCAAATTAAATGGTTATATTAGAACAGACTCAAATTTATTGAATAACGTAAATAAATATGTAAAATTTACCTCAATTCAGTCAGTAGCTCAATCTCCTTTTTCCGTTCTTCTAATCGTTTCTCTTTGAGCAATAATTTATCTAGTAATACTTGATGTTTTCTCTTTTCTCTATCTTCGTAGCGACGTCTACTATCTAGCTGCTTAACGAGTGCCATGTGCTGCCTTCTCCTTTCACGTTCCTGAAACAAAATTATAAGTTATAATAAAATGAATATGTTAAGGAATAAAACGATGGTGTATAAAAATCAAACGATGCTTCATAATAAAATTATATACAAAAGAAAAATTATAAATCAATCATTTAAGATCGTATTATACTGAAATATCAGATTACATTACTAAAATTTACAAACAATAAGATTTTTACAATTCATCAATTCTTTTGTACAAATTTTTCGATCACACATGCAATGTAATTTATTTTAAAAAATCAACAACAACGAATACACTGAAAGTATATTAATAAAATATTTAAAAAAAAAAGTTCTAAAGTTTGACCTATACGAAAATATGAACTCAAATAAGAGCCCATCCAAAGAATAAAACAATTTAAAAACCACAAATTTTAGTGAAGAACAAAAAGTATCACTACGTATTAATGAAAGATCTTTCTTTAAACAAAAAATTAAATATAGGTATAATGAAAGCAGTGTGTATGTATGCATGTATGGGAAGAGTAACATGCACATGCTAAGGATCGTGGGACGTACCAGCTCTGCCGTGAACATCATCTCACGTTGCTTGCTCATCTCCACAATGTACATCTGGGCGATGCGAGGTGGAGTAAGGCAAAAAAGGAAAGAAACACACACACATGTACACACCATTTAAAAATGAGAGAAAATAGTTTGACAAAATCACACATTGAACAATTAAGCATATTATGTATGTATGTAATGTATATCGATTGTTTATACAAAAAATATTCTATTTTATTTTTTACTACGTGTAACTCTATACTCGATTCAAGTTAAGATTACGGCGTATTCATCTATTTCAGTGTTTGTTTCGTGTGCCACATTTATGTCACGTAAATTATTTGACGACTACCAATTTGTAGAGAGAACAGTAAACTATGAAAGAAGATACAATGTGTTTGTAGGACGAATATATCAATTTAGATATGTGTTATTCAGATTGAAAAACATTTCAAAACTAAGTTCCAAACCAAACAATCACAGACTACGTACAAACTTGCATATGCAAACAAATTGAATACATATTGATAATAAAAAATAATAATAAATTTTGAAAAAATTTGTCTAGCAACTCAATATTCGATAGATAGCGAAAGTGACGGGGTACAGATATTTATATTTATATTAATAATAAAATTCACTGTGTTCACACAGAATGATGTTCAGGTCAATAACACACTAATATAGTTCAAGAAATGCTTGTATGTACTAATGATTGGCTATATCACTATTTTAGAGTTATTAATGTGATATTGACTATATCAATACGTTATAAAACGAATAAGTAAGTACATACAATAGATGCCAATTTATGATTTTTTTTAATTCGAATTCATAGAAATAACAATAGCAGTGAAGTAATTTCGGCAAATAATTAACTGGTATCTATTGTATGTGAATTTGTAATTGTTTATAGATGGGATGAAAAAAGGTCTTCACAAACATACCTGTTCTTTCAGCAAAACTGCTTGTTGCCTTTTCAATTCTCTTTCCTAAAAAAATAAACAACAGTGTAATGTTAGAATGTGAATAGTAATAGAATGTCTATGAATAATAATAATAAAACTTATACAGAAACAAACCTGCTGTTTTCTGGTCTGATCTTCGTGTCTTTGTTTTTCGAGTTCCTCTTGTCGTTTTCTCCTGGCCTATTTGTATTCATTCGTTTTAAATGCGTCAATTAATTAATTGCAGACAAAAAACGGCAACATGAAACAAGAAAAAATATATAAAAAATGTGGTTGAATGTATGAAATAATGTCAAAAAATATATATAAATAATTTTACTCTATCAAAACTGTATAGTTATGCTTGCATTATATAAATAGAAAAATATAATTGAAAGGATTTTTAAGAAAAGTTTCTATAATGCAAGCACACACGATGAAACTAAATCTTTTAACTAAACGGTTTATTTAAATAAAAATACATATCACAAGAGATTAAGCATATAAGTAAATTAATTGTACTATTCATAATGTTAGTGAACTGTAAAAAAGACATAAAAACCCAAAAAAAAAAAAACAGTTATACATTAAATATTATCGTGCACATGCTTTCTAATAAACCATATTGCATTCGTGCAAGGAGAATTTATTTCTCATGATTAAAATAATGAGTAGTTTATTATGAATCTTCTTGCACAAGTATAATACAGTGAAGTAGTTACATACATTCATAGGTCTACGTGAAGATTTAACATATTAGCAACCATTTACAACATAGTTATCAAAATAATATACGTTTAATAGATCTTACTCGTGATATTTCGGTTTAGAAAATTTCGTATATACATTTAAATTATTGTCTTACTATATTACTATATTATACGAGAGTAAAATTGATAAATTTTGGAAAGTTGTGAGGGTCAAATAAGATACATAAGTATAATACAAAAGTGGGTTAGTTTTATTTTAAAGACAATTTATTTACAGTTATTTTGTATTAGTTACTTTTATTATTAATTTATTTTGTATTAGTTACTCAAACACCAGAGGTTAAGAAAAAATATACATATGGCTTAACATTCTTGGATAAACTGCACTACACATATAAATAATAAGTAAAAATAATAGTTTTAAGAAAAAAATTGTATTTTGTGATAGAGTGAGTGTTTTAAAATGATTTTATTTGATTTACGGATAAATTACAATGTAACATTGGTTTTTAATCACATATACTATGCATACAAAAATGAAAAGAATAGCATACTAAAGGCAATAGTGAATTTCTAAATAATACACAATTGATTGATGGTTAAATTTTGATTGTAGAAAATTTTTTTTAACAATGTTTCTAAAAATTAATAATGAAATAGTACAATTTTTGAATGAAAAAAAAAATTATGTCAATTATTTAGAAATAATGGAAGAAAAAAACCAATAAAGCCCTAAAAGTTTTAATAATACAATACACCTTAACACTGCAGCAAAGCGTCAAACAGTTTGTGAACGTATTCTGACTACCTATGTTAATAGATAAATATTTCTTAAAAGCTGGAAAGTTCACTAAAAGCATAAGCATTTCATATACAGTATATACAAGACCTTAAAATGTTATTAGCTTTAAAACCAGAAGAGAAAAAAATATTCAACCAAAAGAAAAAACATCTAAAGATATATAAATATAATAGGAAATTATTTAAACGCCCAAAATTTTCATTATTATTAATAGTATGTATATAAATAATTCACTAATCCTCGTATTATAATTTCTTCCAGGAATGTAGTGCGGTTTTGACCAAAAATGAAAACCAACAGTTATAAATTATAGCAGTTTAATATGAATAATATAGATATATATTATGTACTATTGCTTAAATCAGCTTGGATAAGACATACCGGCGTTATTCCTTGATCTCTGACGTTCATTTTCTTGGACAAGTCTAGTTGGGATGCGTCGACTTTGACATCGTTAAAACTATTCATACCTGTATTAATTCTACCAGGAGTTTTAACTTTATCAGCTCTCTCTTTGCTATCGTCTATCAAGTCGATAACATTATCTTCCGAGTACGATTGACAAATATTCTTCCGGGACGATTTCAAATTAGGTATGAGCATTAAATATTGTGACATATATTCATTTTTAGCATTGAGATAGGACAATTCTATGTCTTTCAAATCGTTGTAACAAAATTTTTGCGTTTTGTTCACATTCAATTTGGACGGTTTCAAATCTGTCCAAGTGCAACTACCTGTCATGAATTCGTTCATTCTCGAATACGCACTTCCGAGATTCGACAAAAGATTGTTGTCTTCGCTTCTTGTCAATTCTCGTCTGTTCGATTTGATCACCGACACTGTATTGCTTTTATCGTTTTGATGCGAGACGTGCGTACCAGTTCTATTGACAGGATTTTTATAATCTTTTCTCGTAACTGATTTTGTTTTTGAAAAATTCAGCGCTGCATTTTCGGTAAAGTTGACGATCTTGTCTAGTGCGTTGTATTGATCGCTAGCGCTTTCGAGATCTCCGGATAAACAGTTCATCGATGGTCTGCCGGAAGATGTGACGTTATCCCATTTAGTCCAAAAATCGTTAGTAATATTGAACGTTTGTGTGAGTTTACTTTTTGGCTCTACTATTGGCGGGAGCTGAACCCAGTCCTGTCAAAAGTTTATCAATAATCGTTTGAAAAGAGAGCTTGTCAAGTTATTTTTAATAATAAATAACAACATTATTACAATTATGTATCTAAAAATAAAAGAGGATGCCCGTTTGACGCCTATGTATTCATAAGAAATGTCACATGGTAAATAATTATATAAATACGAAAAATTCGTGGAAGAGTTTAATAATGTAATACGTTTTGATGGTTGTTCAGAAGTAAATAATAATATTTCTGAACATCCTTCAATTTAATTTCGAAATACTTTAATTCATGTCACTAATCTACACCGAGTGTTACTCATAAATAACATCACAAATATTTCCTACACAAACATTTCGCAAATTTCACTATGTCTTCAATATAAATTAAAAATCAACCAATCAGGGATTTGACCGGAAACAAAACGAAAAATTGATTGAAAAATAAATATTATAATTTGGATGTTAAGCTTGATAAATAATCGGAAGAAAAAAAGTTTGGTTGAATGAAGCTCGACGATTCAAGTCCCTGATTATATTTACTAAATTTTGATATCTAAAATATTCATCCAAAATAAAAATAAATATCTAAGACATTACTGCAAATAAACTGACAATTCAAACTCTTTCCAAAAAAGCCACAACAAATGCATAATTACATACATTATTTATTCAATAAAGGGGAACAATTTAAAATAGCTTACCAACACACAATACAGATGTGCCTCTTTTGTCTTATTATTTTAATGTATAGATTGAATTTAAGTCGAACTTGACACACCGTTCGCGATTAGGAACATCTGTATTTTAAGGCAAACATATTCAATTAAAATACTATAGTCTTACTTCCATGATTTGTTGACTGCGCGCTTCCCGATCCCGTTTCGCTTGCTCGGCTTTCTCCGATCTTTCCTGTTCTCTAGCTAAACGTGCCTGTAATTGCATATATATTTACTATAGTGCGCTCTCGTGTGTGAAGTGACTGTGAGTGAAGAATTCTCGTCTTTCTTAGGCGGGACGCGTACCGAAAACGTCTGCATCTTGCGAATCTGTTCGAATTTACAAGACGCAGACGTGGCGTGGCGTGATCTTTACCTGTTCTCGTCCTTTCACGGCGTCTTTCCTCGCTTCTCTAGCGGCCTGCTGCTGTCTCGCTAGTTCTATACGTTGTTCCACAGCTAACGCCGAACCTCCCAGACTTCCCAGTGCACGTTTGGCTTCGTCCAATCTGAAGAAAATAAAAGTGAATTATTAGAATTGACCACATTCAAACAAGCCGTAATGTAATTTAGTAATAATAATGAATACAAACCTCTTTGCAACTTCCGTTTCTGACATTTTGAGGACTTCCGTTTCGGATCCAGGTAATCCGAACGCGGGAGTGATTTGTAAAAATGATCCAATCAGCGGTCGAGACGAAAAGCTGAAGTTATCTTTCGTCAATGGTGGACAAGGATTTTTTTCCAAATACTGCAAAAATTAATTATTGTATTAAATAATGCATCAAAGTACAAATAAAACTTGAATGTGTAAATTGGAAATTGCTTACAGATGTCAGCTCTTGTGCCGATTTTATTTTTACGGACGAGTTGCATTCCGGTGGGTAATAAACGACATCTCCTTTTATACCGCCACTTCTGGACAGTCCTTTGATTAGAGTTTCACGCTTCCAACCTTAGAACAAAAGTAATTTAAGTACATCATATGCATATGTTATTGTAAAAGTACATAACGATTAAAAAAATTAAATATGTACCTAAAGCGATGGGCACCCGTAAGTGTGCATGATCTGAATAATGTCTACTGCGATTTCCGAAAGCGTCAGAGCCTTCCGTATCCGACGGACATGACTCCCAAGGACCTTCGGATTCACTTTCAGACATTTCCATAACCGACGACGGATCGCTCATAGCTGCCTTCAATTTTTCCTGCAATTCAGGATTCAGCTAAAATTAAATTTACATGATATTAAAAAAAAATAGCCATAAACAACAACATAATGAAAGCAAAATCGACCCAAAACGCAACAAAATAAGTAATTTTTTTAAAATTAAAATTACCAGATCTGCTGCCTCTTGCAAATACTGATGAGCCAACGCTGGACGAATACCCAACGCTCTGGATTGCGCTAAAAGAGAGGCAACGGTGTTTTTCTTCGGCTTAGAGACACCACGTCCGAGATTTCTAGGTCTTCCTTCTTTATTCGAATGCCATGGTCCCACTGAAAATTATTAGAATGTTTAACATACAGGACTCGGTTATTATAAAATCATTCAATTTTATATTATATAAAAACTTACTATCATTATCCTCGCTACCGCTCGATTTTGGTCCTGGACTTTCACTGGCAAGAGGCGCACCGATTAAATGTGACAAGCCGATGAAATTATTACTTCCCTCTTTATCTTTTTGTTGTTGCAATGACGGTGATGTGTTTCTCTGCGGTGAAACTGAAGATTGTATCACCGTGTCTTGTATCACTCTTCGAGGCTTGGCGCCCGGCTTTCGACGAGCTGAAATATTCATTTAAAATTAATACAACACATTGACAGAATGCAATAACGACGTTTCCTCTAAAATACTTACAAATTCTGTCTGGTGGAGGTGGTGCCGCTCTTGCGCCGAGCTTCGCCGTAATATTACTAAGTGAATTCAAAGAGTTAGTGGTTTCATCGTGCGTTCGCACTTGACTATTAGTTTTCCAATCTGAAAAACAAGTACAAGAGAAATGATGCTCGACTTAAAGAACACATGTTTAAAATAAATAAAAAATGGTCATATTTCACACATACCGTTATCGCTTTGGTTTGTACTAGATTTGAGTGATAAGTTTAAGGGTGCGTCTTCATCGTTGATTGTACTGGCCGGTGATGACTCTCGATGCGACAAATCAGTTGGAAGGTGAGGTGATGCTGAGGGTTTCGAACTTAAATTTAAACCTAAAACGTAATAAAAATCATGGAGACATTAGAAACGGTTAATTAAATAAAATAATTTGACTTGACTACAAAAATTAATATATTGATTGGCATAAAGTACTACTTTGTGTATTGAGCAATTGATTTCAAACTCATTGTAAATTCAGCCAGCATAGTAATAGATGAATACATAAATAAATTTAAAAGCAATTCTACTGCAGTCAAGAGACAATTTAATCTAGTTCAACGGTCTATATAGTCTATGATAGTCCACATATATCTTGAGAAAAAAACTATAAAAGTTCGTAAGACATGTGTCATGGGAAATTGAGATTATATATTGAAGAAGAGTTAATCGACTGAGGTTGGCATGTGTTTGATTTTAAACTACTCAAAATATTTAATCTAATAGTGTCATATTATTACTAACCGAAATCTTCATTGATGCTAGAGAAATTACTGGAACCAAAGGTTCCTAATGAAGACGGTCTATACGACGACGAAGTGGAACCAAATTGATCGGCAAACTGTTTTTCTAACGTGGCTAAATTTAGGCCGCTTTGATTTGCTATCGACTGAAGCAACTCCTTAGAAAGGCCTAATAGGAATTCAAGTAAATGCCATGTGTGATTTTTTTAGACAACAAATACAATAGAGAAAAAATGTATGGATATAAATAATACCTGTATAGCTGGACATGCTGAACGGCGAAGAATTTTGTGAACTAGAACCAGACGGTAATTTTATTACTTCTACTCTATCGCCGTTGGCAGAATTCGCTCCCGACGTTGGCGTGGCAGAATTTTGATGAGCCATGGGTAAAGCCCCATAATCTGCATCCTAAAAAATTAAAATTTGCATACGTAGAGTATGAATTTGTATTTAATTGTGTTAAATTTGGTCGAACAAAATACCATTTTTTGTCTTTTCGCAGAGCCGCCCCGTTCAACCAGCAAACCAGTGGATGATAAAGCCGGTAACACAGACACATGCGGAGGATCTAATGATATTGTTTTTTTCCTACCTCTGTTGGTCGTGCCCGGAATCTGAAAGGAAGCGGAAACAATGAGAGCAGTAAATTTTAAACACGCTTACTATATAAAATTTAAAACGCAAAATAAATTTGTTATTTTAAATAAAGCAGAGAATAATAAAAAAAATTGATATCGAACCTTTCTCACCTTAGGACCCACGATGGATGAGGTGTATTTGATAATTTCAGTATCGGGCGGTAAACGCACACCGCCCAATATTGAAGCGTTATCACTGCAAGAGACAAAATTAACAATATAAATTTATGCACTTTGGTTCGTTGATTAATTTCACTACTAATGACTAAGAAAGTTTAATGTGAGATTTTAATATATTTTACCTTCCTTCCAATGCCGCACTGGAGGTATACCAAAAATAATCAAAAAAACAATCATTAAAATGAATATAATTCATAGATCCAATCCAAAGGAGAATTAAAATTTATAGACATTTTATTTTCTGATTAATTTCTATCAAGAAACCACTTTTTTGTTTTGAAACAAATTAGTTTTGTCATTATTATATTACTCGAGTATTACCATTGACGATCAGTGTTGTGTTTATTATTGAAACATGAGTGGATTTATGATGGAATGGCGATAATAGAAAAAAATTAACTATTCAAATTTTCAATGGACGAACAGACGACAGCCTTTAACATATAATTTATATTGCAACTTATGTTGGAAAGAAAAATGTTTATTTTTTGTCAAAAATAAAATGTCTAGGATAAATTTTGCCTTAAGATTTTATATAGGTGTTAAAGGTAGGTAAATTAGTTATAATTAAAATATATAATAACCTTAAAATAGTCTGTGGAAGATTTGCTATTGAATCTAAGCTAGAATGACGATCTTTGTCGGAAGAACCGCCAAGTGATCCCAAAGCGAAGGGATTGTTGAATAGCGAAGAAGAATTCTGAAACAGCACAAAACACTCATTCACTGTAATACAAAACTTCTAATACGAAATTCTAATTTTAAGTATTAAAATACAACATATGTATATGTAGAAAAAAATATGTATCGTAAAATACCTTGCCTCCTTTATGGGTTGCCGCTGCCGCGACCGCCGCTTGATAGGCATTTTGCGCCATAGCCGCTTGTGCCATTATTAAATCGCCACGCAACAAAGCCAATTCCTTGTCTTTCAACGAAGCGCTTGAATTTTTGTTAGATCCCCCACCGCTGACACCCTGGGCTAAATAAGCCCCGCTTAAAGCACTAGCTTTTGCGGCGACCGACGATGAAGATTTCCCTGCAAAAATAACAAAAAAAAATCAAATACAGTGCATCGAGTGTGTATACGTATATTTGTGTGTGTGATTGATTCTCACTAGAGTGTTTATTAGACATGGACGCTGATGAAGTGGAATGAGTGGTTGCTTTCGAATGTGAGCCGGCGAGACTGTTCAAGCCGAGCGACGACAGACCGGACGTCATTGATAAGCTTTGCGCGTTGGATAAAGACGGAGACGAAGTTTTTGGCAAGCCGTAGGAAGATCCTGCAAACAATTGTAACCACACTGAGAAATTTATACACAATTATAACGATCAACTCGCGAGTTTAAGTACAGAGCCTCCGATATTGGTACAACAACCCCGCCGGAATGAAATTCCAAAGTACACAATCGATTGGATTGCAAACTTTTATCGAAGACTCTGTATTATCAATTGACAAATTAAGCGACGATTTACGCTAAAGAAATCTTACTTAGACTATTTTGAGAATTCATTTGACTTTGAGAACTGCTATTGCTGTTGATGTTTTTGTCTTTGTTGTGGGATCTGTGCGATGGAGCACGAGGAGCACGTGGGGCTCTACTCGACGTATTCCTAACGTTCGATGTGGAACCACCTAGAGCACCCAAAGCGGCAGCGTATGGATCAGGTGGAAATGCCGCAAGTCCCGATGCTTGCAACCTTGCGAGGTAGTCTTGGGCCGCAAGTTGGGAAGCCATTGACCACCAAGCGGCGCCTGAAACGAAGTGGAAAATTAAAATATCGGTGTATCATTGTGAAATTCGATTTGTGCAAATACATAAGATAGAAAGGTGTATTACTAGCTGCGGGATGTAGTCCCAAGCTAGCGGCTTGGCTGGCCGCTACGGATAGCGTTGAAGTAGGTGGATATCGGCCGGCCGTGGGACCGCCTGAACCGGCCCCAGCACCCAGCAAGCTAAATCCACCCATGCTTCCGCTTCCGGCTCCGGGAAATCCAGCACTTCCACCTAACAACGAGGCAGCCGCAGCTTGCGAACTTGTATCTCGTCCCCAATAGGCTGAAATCAAAATAACATTTGTATTTGTCATTTATGTATGCAGTAAGAGCAATTTTGTTCAGACTAGTCACTGTTGTATGACAGTTGAGTAGATAAAAATGACCATCAACTCTATACATTAATAGAAAAAGCCCTGTGCGTATACACTATCAGTCCTATTTGGCAAATCTGAACAGCACTCACTGAAAGTATCATATAAAAAATACATATAGGTATACCTCCGAAAAGAGATGCAGCATCAAGTAAAGATGAAGTATCCCCTTTACTAGAATTCCCATTTCCTCCGATCCCATCAATTAAGTTTGATTCACCATTTTCTTTCTCCATACTTTTTCAAGACATCAATGGAAGTACTCTGTAAAGTACAATTACAATGAACAACGTCGAATTAAACTAATTAATTAATTAATTAATAGCATGTAAAACAAAATTGTTAATGGAACTCTTCGTTTAACATAAGTGCACATACGTACTTAACAATATGTAAATTTCAGTATAATTATGTGCATACATAATATATTATGATGTAATTATTGAGTAAATGTATGGCTTATTATTACGTACGCATCACATTATATTTTGGAATTAAACTACATTATATTGGTGAATTTACAGTATAAACGCTGATAAAAATAAACTGTTCAAAAGCTAATGGATAACAACTACATAATAATACATAGTTCTGTTAATAGAAAAACAAAAGACTTACACTTAACGGTCTAGTTACTGTAAGAAAATACTAGCAAACGTGCTGTCTCTTATGTTTATCTTCCATTGTAATAATATTGTATATACATATGTATAACATTGGATTATTTACATTTTCCAATTTAGATTAATTATAACTTGACTTTTTATAGCTCAACAAGCCTGTACAAAAAAATAAAAAATAAATTAAAAATAGATAAATAATTTTAAACAGCTGAGTAATCAATAGATACACATGTAGTAGTAGTACAAAATTTCAAGTTTGTGCCAAAAGTTATACACCATTGAACTTCAAAGATATTTTTTTATTCTATTTTTTCAAAACCCGTTTTTCATTCAAAAAACAAGCATTATTTTTGAATGAATGAAATGAATTCTACGGTGGATAAGTTTCAGAACGTAATTGTGTAGCAATCTTTCAGTACATATATCATCTATCAATTAAATCGCTTAAATAATGATTACAGCGTAAAATTTTAAATATAAACTCACAATTAAAATGTCTCAAGGACGTTTCTAGAATATGATGGTGCCATTTTCCACCTGAAAAGAAAAAACACAAATATATGAATTTTTTTGCATCATTTATGATACACATTGAACCAAATAATAGCCTCATTAAAAAATTAAATCATTCATATACAAATGTACATGTCTTCATCGTTTACACCACTAATAAATAAACAATAAACAATTGATTTCAAACAGAAAACATTCGCATTGCTAGAAATTCCACGTGAATCATTCGTCACGATAAAAATTAAACACACGTACATACATTCCGACACACACAGACAAAACATAAGCAAAACCAATCCGGAACCGACGAAAACGAACACAAATCGAGAGAAGACACGATACACACGCCAGAACTGCAACGAAACTAAATCCTACATGTACGTGTGCATATGAACACTGCAACACTGCACAGGAGTGTTGTTATAATTATGCATCGGGTTTTAAAACGCATGTGCGGGATCGAGATCGCGTGGCAACCCGAGATATTAGACTAGGGGACAACAGCTGCCCTCACGAAAAGGTACAAACAACTATGTGGACAAAAAATAAAATAAAATCCACCAGAACTAGTTAGTATGTAGTCGTATACACGTTTGGATCGTAATCGTTACCTACCCAAAAATCTCGCCAAGACGCGAAACCTATTATTATTTACGAAGAGCGTGCCGAAATACGGCAGGTATACAAAATATACGTTTGATCGGTCTGGTAAAGTTACAATGGCGGAATGAGGACGTGATGTGATGGTTCTTCTTCCGCAGTGTACATATTATGTATATGTATGTGCCGATGAACCGTGGTGTGTGTGTGTTTAACTTAACTTTCACTGGTGCAAATAACCCATTGGATGATCTCTAGTCGGTGCGACCCAGCTATTCTACAGTATGCGTAAATAATAATTGGATTTTGAACACTTTCGGAATTAGAGAGTGAAATTCAAATGTTCGTTGGAATTCCTACGACCGTGACAGTCCGCAGTGTAATGCGTAGTATGGCGTTACAAAATCGTACAAGAAAATCTTTAGAAAAAATAACACGTGCTGAGAATGATTCGTAATTAGCACAATCGTAAAAAGACAACGAAAAACGTTATCAAAATTCAAAAAAACCACAATTATAAAACGCAATTACTACGTGGAGGGTTCACGGATCAAGTCTATCCCGAATGGGTAATTTAAACACTTGCGTCAATGACGGGAGTCTATGGATGGCAGATGGACGCGAGAAATGCTTGAATGGTATCCGAGTGGAAGATGGGCTGATGAATGGAGAAGAACGCGCGGAGTCCAGTGGATGCAGATTGCTCCAGACAGACATGAGTGGAAGTGGATTGGAGAGACCTTCATTCAGCAGTGGATGATGAACAGCTGAAAATGATGTTGATGATGAACAGAAGTCTAACTTTAAAAGTAGTTCAATACTAAAAGTTTCGAATTGCATTACTATGTACATATGTACATACATCAAGTCTAAATATTTCAGTATCGTTCCATTATTATTATTATACTAGTGTAAGCCCGTTGAATATCAACGGAGCGTTCTCATCACCCACACTGAAAAATAATATTAAATTTAATAGTTTTTGTAGTACAACAACGTAACAATTTAGCAAAGTCGCGAACTTCCAACCGATTAATATGTTCAAAATAAAAGGGATATCGCATCATCTGGTTTGGCTCACCGCGTAAGCGCTCTGTTCCGAATCAGTGATACCGGGTTCAAATTCCACTCGTGCGACGTTTTGGTTTTTTAATTATTTACCGAGGCGAGCGTTATCTGCAGACGATGATAATGCTCGCCTAGGTAAATAATTAAAAAACCAGAACGTCGCGCGAGTGGGATTTGAACCCGGGTATCACCAGGTTGGAAGAATCGTGCTAACACTATCATCCAGCGGAGGCGATGACGGGCCTGTTTCAATTTGACTATGTAATATTGACTTTGCTCAATTGTTGCGTGTTATAATATAACGCGCCATCTATGCAACAACTATAAAAACTATTAAATACACATAAACTCACCCCAGCAAACATACGTCGATATTCATCGGGCGTACACTAGTTGATATAATAAAAACGAAAGTCTGCCTACCCGCTCACCGGTGAACGGAACGGAAAACCGCTACGACGGATAAACAACTCGTGAAACGCTCCGCGCCTATGCGCTGCGGATTGCGACAGTCGCCGCCGCATACACGTTGATTTCACGGCGATGTACGAGCGAAGCGAGAAGACGCAGTCTACACACACTAGGTATAATCAACGGTGATGTATTGAGTCCACGCATACCAGTAGGGGTATTATCTATCTTCGCGTTTCTTATGATACAATATACATATGTATATTTAAAAAATAGGCCACGAAGCAGTCTTTCGAATCACGCGGATGAGGAAAAATCATTAAAAATAAAAAGAAGCGAGAAAAGTGGTCGTGTCCGCCCAAAGTCGCCCAAAAGGTCGGTCGAAAGAAAAACCAAATACAAATCCGCGTCGTTCAAACGGTTAATTTCCCGATGCTCACCGCTGACGGCGTATCGTATTGTCCGCGCGTAATGAATAGAAAAACATATGACTGCTAGAATGAATGGACGCTACGTGCGAACTTTTAGTGAGTCATCGCAAAATTCGCGTAATAAAATTTACCACTGCGTACATCAAATTAGATCGTTCAAGACACGCCGGAACATATTGGGAAACGCCGTATAGTGTATACATACATAATAATTTAAAAGCGGCGTGCATTAAATGCCACTTTGTCATTGGCGAACTCGCACACAAAACGACTATGTACACACATATAAAACATGTACATAAAATGTACCTCTGCAAGTGTGAGAAGAGCAGGAAACCCCATTTACTTGCTACGCACACAACCGAACTCTAGTCGTTCAATAAAAATATTGAACAAAACACCCTTCACTAAAAACAAGGGTGTGTTGCGTTCAGTTCGCTAAATTTATGGGGTGACACGAAAGTACCAATCGAAAACTCTCGACCAGACTAAATTTAGTTTTGCCTAGCACGTAGTTTGCACTGTGAGCAAAGCGGTTTCGTAATTGCGCACAATCGACTTTCGATACGTTTAAAACATCAAAACTAGCATTGATATAATCTGGAAGAGGTCCGTGAGATAATACCGAAGGAGTCTGCCGTTTGACGATATTCCCAGTTTGCGCAGACAATGAAAAACTGGTTGTAAAGGCCACGCTAGAAGATTCCTCTTTCGATTTATAACCAACTATAATACAATGAAACGCTGGTATTGATGGGGAACGTGCCGGGGGAATATGAGGGGGAGGATGGTCGCCAAGGAGATGAAACGAGCAGATTAAGTGTGTAATTCAAACCTTTCATCTGCTTTAAAAGCTACGAAGGAATAGAAAGAGTTGGAAGAACCTAGTGAGTAATCGGGGAGACCCAAACCGATGTAGAATATACACGTGATATCGATTATAATACGCAAAAGGCATTGCGCTTGATTTGATATGCATTCAAATAATTATTGTAGTATGTATTCGAAAACCACAATAAACATTAAAGGAAGTGTGCATGTTTACAAACTTGGAAATTTAAACTAAGTACGTACTGATAATGTACATATGTACATACATATGTGCCTACATACTTTTTCAAGTTGTTCTAAACCTAAACGAAAGAGTAAGTGTATGCTAGCAGTGAGGCTTTTATATAGGTAGATTCTTATAAAGATATCAGAATACGAGTGTGTAACTCAGAATCGTAAGATTTATTTAGAATAAATTAATGCAAATGTTGAGTTGAATACGCTCGAGGTGCAATAAAAGCATTAACAAGTTAAATAGCCAATTTGTTCAATAAAATTGTAGCCGAAATGTCAATTATCTACAGTCACCTCGACATTTAGTAGTTACCTAAATTAGAATGACATTGCAGACATTGCAAGATTATAAAGGCAAGGTTAATCAAGATTTAAAACAAGGATTTTTAATTAGAATATTGACAAGAAATAATAATTGATAAGAAACTGCAATTTCTTTAATGGGATTTCACCTTTATTCCCCATTTCCAAATATTAAACAATACATTTTTGTATAGGTTTATTCAGATTAGCATTTCATATTTGATTTGTCTGTCAATTTTCGCGAAAGTCTCAGTTGGGCCAATTATACAGTTATAATCTCTAGAGGAGAGCCCATCACAGCAATTCGTAACGGGTCCCGTAATATGTACTCTCAAATGCGTAAAACGACTTCTCAAATGTCTTTAAAACCAACCGCTGTCTATAAAAACCTCCTCACGCAAATCGGTGATTGCATTTCAAGCATTTCCGGTACCAGAGAGATCCACGAAAGCACCTACCTATGTACTCAGTTGATGTTACTATATATATATGTATAACAATTGACCTCTTAATCTTTTTAAGCCCATCCTACAATTTTGCCACGAGTCCTGTAATACTGCGTTCAATGACTCCTCAAACGACTTTAGACTAACCGTGGTGAACACTATTATACACAGATCGCATTTCAAGCATTTCCGGAACCAGATTCACGAAAGAATCTACTTAACTACTCAATCTTCTCTAAACCCAGTGGAGTTTTTACTATACATACATACGCTTTAGGTGAACACCTAAAAATTTCAATAGTTTACTTGTATTAAACTAGATAAATGATTCGGACCGATTTTTTTTCACAGATAGTAATTAGCATAATGGTTATAGTTTTACAATATTATGAAGATTCTAAATATTTAAAAGGCCGAAAAAAATAAAAAAACAAAATATCGTTCAAGAGTAAACTGCCACTTCCGGTTGGCGGATTTGACCATAATCATAGTATCTCTTACACCTTACGTGAAAAATATAGATATGAAATTTCAACTTGATAGTTTCAGAGAAAAAGTTTAAGTTAAAAAGTACACAGACACACACAAATACAGAAATTTTCCAGAAATCGTGAAAACGTAATCAGGGGATGATACCTGATACAAAACAGTTAAAATCTCGAGGTCGAATTTTTGCACGATCACAAAACATTATCCGAAATGGATCAAGTAAAAATTGACCGTCAACAACCGTACTTTATCCGATATTTATTTATTTAAAATACACGGGCGGGCGGGCATAGCGGACATAGCCCAGGAATCTGATACATATGTACGTATACATAAATTGTACATAGAGTTTTTATTTTTTAGTTATTCATATTTTATATTTGAAGGATTACAAAAATATCCATTCATATTCAAAAACACGTCGAGATGACTTTTAAAGAGACTTTTCCAAACTTCAACCACTCTCATTTGAAAAGAACGAGTCTCTGACAATATTGTGTTAGATTTGTGAGATGACCTCTGAGATGAGCGTTTTTATTGAACGCGAGGAGCTTTTTTATTGGACATTTATATTTATTATTTCACTAGTGTAAGCCCGTTGAATATCAACGTATGTTTGTGTGGGTGAGTATATGTGTATTTGATAGTTTTTATAGTTGCATAGATGGCGCGTTATATATAATACAACAACGTAACAATTTAGCAAAGTCGCGAGCCTATTAAGATATTATATTGTCAAATCGTAGCAGGTTCGTTATCGCCTCCGTTGAATGATAGTGTTAGCACGACTCATTCCAACCTGGTGATCACGGGTTCAAATCCCACTCGCGCGCGACATTCTGGTTTTTTAATCATTTACCTCAGCGAGTGTTGTAAGCCCGTTGAATATCAACGGACGTGTTTGACGTAATTTATTACGTAACAATTTAGCAAATTCGCGAACCTACTAAGGATTAGTATTTTCAAATTATAGGAGGCCTCCCATCACCGGTGTTGGGTGAACGCGTTAACGCCAACTCACCCAACTTGGTGATCACGGATTTTAAATCCCACTCGCGACGTTCGTGTTCTTTCAAATAAATTTGAATTTCAGCTTTTACCGAAGCGAGCGTTATCAGCAGACGGACAGACACAGACAGACGGAATTGCGCTGTTATATATTTATTTATTTACGTAACAAACAGCTTATAGTGTACAGTATAAAATATAAATACAAAATTATATTAATTTCACACAATACACTACAGCCAAAATAGTTACAAACGAACAACAGATCAAAACAAAGGAACTTGAGTAAAGATAATCTAAAGGAGGGCAAAGAATAGAGAAAAGGATCAATATGTGCCGGGATTTCGTTAAATGACGAGCAGGATCTATAAATGAAGGAGTTTTGTAAATAATTAGTGGAACAAAGATTCAAATGAAAGTCTAGGGGACAATAGAAGGATAGAAGGATCCTACTTAGTAGGTAAGGGCTATCGAATAAATTACTTAAAAGTTTAAATACAAAGCAGAGATCCGAGACCGTCCTCCTGGTTTGCAGGGAGACGTAATCACGGGAATTTGCAGAAGACGAAACCCGGAAATGGAGTACGTATGGAACTTCTTATTAATTTTTTCCAATTTATTAATGGAATCTTGATAGAACGGGTTCCATACAGTACTAGCAAATTCCAGGTGACTTCTCACAAATACATTATATGTATACTAGCCGAATTGCCCGGCGTTGCTCGGGCGGGTGAAATTTTGTATATGGGGGCCCGACGACCCCTTCCAAAACCCACCTACGGTCTGAGTTAGGGTATCATGAGATAGTATACCAAGTTTGGCGGTTCTAAGTTGAAAACTGTAGATTTGCATAGCGGAACGACAAACACGCAAACATTGAATTTTATATAGCAGAAGATAGTAGAGACACCGTGTCAAAGGACTTAAAGGGTCTGGATACTCCCATAAGCCTTATTGACAGTCGCATCAATGTGCGAATTAAAAGACAATTTACTATCTAATGAGATATATGTACATACATATATAGTAATAATACACCTCCATAAGATCGCCTCTCAATCTTCCAGTCTCCAAAGAGGATAGCGTAATAAAATATCCGATTGACGTTAACCGCCATTTCAACAGTATGGCCGGCTTCGCACGATGCGGTTTTACGGCACGTTTTTTCCAGGTATAAACCGGGTAACTCCAGTGATACATTGTTTTGGATGAGGGTATTCCCATGGTCAAGATTTGGCCGCGATACGGCTACGGTCGCCGTTTACAGCACGTACTTGTCACTGGAGGCGACGGTTCCCTTTCCGGGGACCACCCACGCTGCTACCTGAAATCTATGCTTCCTTCGCTAGTTTTTACAAAAAATCATCAGTCGAGTTTCGTCACCCATTTACAAGGGGCTGGTATTTTGCCAGCCCGTCAATATTTCATCATCATCATCATCATTTTCAGCCGTTCACCATCCACTGCTGGACGAAGGCCTCTCCAATCCTCTTCCATTCCTGTCTGTCTTGAGCAATCTGCACCCACTTGGCTCCACACATTCTTCTCAATTCATCAGCCCATCTTCCACTCGGTCTACCTTGCTTACTTTCACATCCTCTCGGAGGATACCATTTGCATCCATTATTCTCGGCATGTATCCCAGGCACACGTTATTGCCACTTCAACTTTTTCACCCGTACTGCTATATCTGCCACTTTGGCCATACTTCTCACCCATGTATTTCTTTTGCGATCTCTTCTTGTTATGCCAAGCATACATCTTTCCATGCTTCTCTGTGTGCACTGGATCTTTCGTAGCATTCTTGAATTTAGCGTCATGTACCGTCCATAAACCATAGAATGTGAAAGTCAAGCAAAAGCGAGGGCTCGGGCTATTAAACCGTAAAACCTTGTCGTGCGAACCCGGCCCCTTAAAGGGTCTGGATACTCCCATAAGCCTCATTGACAGTCGCATCAATGTGCGAACTAAAAGACAATTTACTATCTAATGAGATATGTATATGTACGTACATACATATATAGTAACAATACACCTCCATAAGATCGCCTCTCAATCTTCCAGTCTCCAAAGAGGATAGCGTAATAAAATATCCGATTGACGTTAACCGCCATGTCAACAGTATCGGCGTGGCGGTGGCAGTCGACGCAGCATCACAACCACCGCGTCGAGGGCGAACCCCCCCCCCCTCGAACACGACCAACCACCGACGATTTCATTTCGGCCATTGCCGGAACTAGCGACATCAACAAAAATTTAAACAATCGGCGGAACGAACGGCCACTTCGAACCGATGGACACTTTGAGCCAAAACGGACACGACAGATCTCGGGTTCTCGGGGAGGGGGGCAGAGAACCGGAGGGGTTATGGGCTAATGGCGGTATATACATGTAATATGTATACACGTACACACATATATATATATATATATATATATATATATGTACGCGTGTTCGTGTCCGGTTGATGTGGCCGTGTCCAACAAAGAAACCGGCCGCGGCTCGTGTCTGTGGAGACGCGCCGATATTGATTCGCACCGGCGACCGGGGCAGGGCACACCATACCATACACACACATATATATATATATATATATATATTTATTATATATATCGTGATGTACTGCAGACACAACAACTGCCACACTCCTCGACAATGGCAAACCGGGCCCAGGAGGAGTCGAGAGACAAACGTCTGTGTGTGTTTTTTTTTAATACACGAATGCAGCACGGAGCGTTGGTGTGGCGTCTCGGTCGCGCGACAGACCCAGACGCGTGACGTGCGGTGGGACAACAACTCTAAATTCATCCGTGTCATTCGCTCAGGTAGACCACAACTGCGCACATTTCCGTGTACATTGATTGGTGTGATGATTGTAAATCAAAATATGCAGGTGAAATGTGTGGGGGGGTGTGTGTGTGTGTGTGTGTGTGCCGAAATTGAAATGAAAATGAGAGTGCGCGAGGATGACCCAGTTTGGAATTTGTTCCGAGTATGGGTAGGTTGTGTGACAAAATAGAGTGTAGCCCTATGTACAGTTTGAAGGTGGATAAAAAATGGCGAAATGTTGACGTAATGGCCGATAAAGACCGCGCGGAAAAGTATGTATGTAGGTTCAAAGTGTTCCGCAGGATCATCGGCCGATCGCATTGTCGCACGGTAAAATTGGCGCGTTTCACACTAATGTAAAAATGATGACGTAATAATGGTCAAAATGTACAACGCGTATCTTGATACAGTGTGTGTAAAGCGGGTTCAAATTGTTCTTCGGGAGGCAGCCGGTCGGATTGTCGATATGAAAAAAGATTCGCACGGTAAAATTGGCGCGTTTCACACTAGGGCATGCATATGTAAAAATGATGACGTAATAATGGTCAAAATGTACAACGCGTATCTTGATACAGTGTGTGTAAAGCGGGTTCAAATTGTTCTTCAGGAGGCAGCCGGTCGGATTGTCGATATGAAAAAAGATTCGCACGGTAAAATTGGCGCGTTTCACACTAGGGCATGCATATGTAAAAATGATGACGTAATAATGGTCAAAATGTACAACGCGTATCTTGATACAGTGTGTGTAAAGCGGGTTCAAATTGTTCTTCAGGAGGCAGCCGGTCGGATTGTCGATATGAAAAAAGATTCGCACGGTAAAATTGGCGCGTTTCACACTAGGGCATGCATATGTAAAAAAAGATTCGATGACGTAATAATGGTCAAAATGTACAACGCGTATCTTGATACAGTGTGTGTAAAGCGGGTTCAAATTGTTCTTCAGGAGGCAGCCGGTCGGATTGTCGATATGAAAAAAGATTCGCACGGTAAAATTGGCGCGTTTCACACTAGGGCATATATGTAAAAATGATGACGTAATGGTCAAAATGTACAAAGCGTAGCTTGATAAAGAAGACCCGTGTGGAAAGCGGGTTCAAATTGTTCTTCAGGATCCAGCCGGTCGGATTGTCGATATGAAAAAAGATTCGCACGGCAGAATTGGCTCGTTTCACACGGAGACATAAACATACATAGAAATGATGAAATGTTCAAGTGATCGCCAAAATGTACAACGCTTAGCTCGGTAAAAAAAGACCGAGTGGAAAACTGGTTCAAATTGTAAGTCAGGATCGGCCGTTTGGATTTTTGAGATGAAAAAAAAATTGACGGTAAAATTGGCTCGTTTCACATTGAGGCATATAAAAATGACGACGTAATGGCCAAAATGTATGTACAACGCGTAGCTTGATAAAGACCCGTGTGGAAGAGTGGGTTTAAATTATTGTTCTCCAGGATCAACCGATCGGATTGTCGAGATGAAAAAAGATTCGCACGGAAAAATTGGCTCGTTTCACACCGAGGCATATAAAAATGATGAAATTTTGACGCAATGCCCAAAATGTACGACGCTTCGCTTTATAAAAAAGACCGCGTGGAAGACTGGTTCAAATTGTTGTCAGAATCAGCCGGTTAGATTTTTGAGATGAAAAAAGATTCGGACAACAAAATCAGCTCGTTTCATACCAAGGAATTGTATAAACAATGCGGGGATTTCACACGTCTGTAACGAATCGATTGTGCAATAGAAAGTAATGTTTGAACTTTTCAAACCAAACTCGCGAGAATTTACTGGAAGCGTGCATCGATACAGTAAATTATTCTATATTCGTTTGCGTCGCGAGTTTGGGTTTGGCAAAACTAATTTACATCAGAAAAATGTCTCGTGACACTAATCTGCTAAAGTTTATCGATAATATATACATAGTACGACAGTCGTATCAGAGCTATCTATGTATCTATTGACAGTTTGGTATGATTTGGTATAATATAACTGGATAGTTTAGTTTACTTCTAATACTATCGGAGATCTTATCATTGACGATATAATACTGTCAAAATATATGTTTCGTATTTGTCATTGAAAATAAAATCTAATCGCGTATCAAACAACAATATGTTCAGACGATGCGACATTATACAAAAACCAAAACAGAAATTCATACAATAACAATTGTACAGGTTTAGCTTTGCAATTCGAACGAGTGTGCAGACGTACATACTCTCATGCATATGTAGAGAATCGATCCACTTTCGTTGAACGTTTGAGAAGTGGGGTTCTGGGTACAGAGCAGGGGTACACACCTTCGGTCGTTGCACGCGAAATGCATTTTCGTATATATGTATGCATAAGTATATGCATTATGCACTCGACACTGCACTGGGCCAACGTGGCTCACATATACAGACGTATACACATACGACATCTGCCATGATGAAATACAAGTAAGTGCGTAATTGGACAATAATAATAATACGCCACGCACAATTATACCACCGCGAGAACGTAATAAATTCTCATAAATGTGGAGCGAAACGATACGATCGTTAAAAAGTCTTGGAAAAAAAGTTAAGGTGGTGAAACAAAACAAGTGTGTCAAAATATGTTTAGAGAGTAATGCAAATTCGTATAATTTGTATAAATGAAATGTGTGTATGTATGTATAAATAAGCGTTGTGTTGTTGTTGAGATTAGAGTTGTGCGAACAGCTGATGCGGTGGTGACTAAGCGGGCAGTCGCCCAGGGGTACTGGAACTGTGGGACGCGCGTAACATTAATTAAAAATAGTTTTTTTGAGTTATGTCGATTTGTTATAAAAATGTTCGTATAAAAAAAATTTTTTTTTATAAGAAAATTTTATGAATTTTTTAAGAAATATGGTACTAAAACAGAAGTAATTTTTATGTAAATGGTTGATGTTTTAAAAAAAATCAACGTATAAAAACCTATATAAAGATCAAATTTAACATCGACAGTGGTGGTGAACCCTTTCCGTGTTGAGAGCCAAATCGGGAAGAAATTTGCAAAATTAACAAGCTTGAAAGCCGGAGCATATTTTTTTCGGATTTTATACTTAATATAAGAATAATTATGTACTGGAAAATTATGAGACATTAGTTATCTTCTCGGTATTATTCAATGATAAGACAATAAATTACTGTAACTTAATATAAGGTTTGATCTAAAAAATGATTTTAAAGGTGTTGTCGGTTAAATTAATGGAATTGTGTAATAATTGACACCTTTTTGAAATGTTTTATTTCACTTCAGGCAAAACTTTGAATGACAGTGGGAGCCGCAGGCTCCCGACCCCTGATCTAATAAAATAAAACAAAAACAGTGTAAAACTTGGTTTTCGAATACATACATATACATACTGTTTGTATGACTTTCTTTCGACAAAATTTTCGATAAAAACGATTTCGCTTGAATCTAAAATTCAATGTTTTCAATATGTAATTTTAAAACGTTACTTCAAACGAATTCTACCAACGACACAAAAATAAACTCACAATTTTAAATAAATAAATAAATAAAATTCCATTACACGCAAAGCAGAAAGAGGCGAAAATCTTATCGGAATATTCTGGTGGATTATAATTTATAATAATAATTCCGAGAAAACGCTCATCCACCAACGTAAACAAATCGTCGACAGCCTCGAATTAACCCATATAACGACTACAACAAAAGATTTTTTAAGTATCTCAAGGGTTAGGCTAGTCATCCACCCAAAAAAGCCACGTTAAACGTTTCAACTTGTACGTTTTGACTTATGTATATAAAGTACTCAAGAAAATAACGCCAACTTTGTCAAATTGTACATTTTTCTTCCTGGCAGATTATCATACGTAGATTTATACATCCAAAATCAAAAAAAAAATCAATATTGCGCAATCGGCGAAAGCAAAACCAAAATGAGAAAATCTTACCGAAACACGATATCGTACAAGTTGTTCAGCACGCCACTTCACATTTTCACCAATACAAACAAAAAACACAAACTAATCTGCAAAACACACGAAAACATTACCAACAAATTAAAAGATGGAGGGGGGGGGGGGGTGTTAGGAAGCGGAAGTAAAAAGAGGCACGCGCTGCACAGTTTGAACTTCAGCGGTGGGGCCCCGTTCGTTACAAATTCTCATATGATTCATGAATAATAATACATACACGGTATAGTATGAATGAAAGCGAACACATTGCACGTCGTGGGGGATGATAATAATAATTATTGTAGTGCAACACGCCGAGATGTGTATGGGGGCGCTAGTGTCGCATCACCATCATCATCATCATCAAACCGCACAATGCAACCGTATCAAAAATCATCGAAACGACCGGTTTATTGTCGCTCGGACGATGACCTTGTTCTCGAAAACGGGGCACAAATCGCCAGACGCTAACCTACCCCCCACCCCCCCCTTTCCCCACATCCTGATTACTATATATAGTAGCGCAAAGGTCTGCCTGCTTGGCTAGCCGCGGAACGCTCGCATCGTTCGGCACGCGTTGCGCAAAGCGCTCACGCTACATAACCCCACCAACTCTATAGGAGCGATATTTGCTATTCCGTGTCGGTTTGGGGAGACTTTCACGTATATACATTGTAATAATATCACTTATAGTATGTCGACTAGCATAGATTAGCATTTGCGCCCGAAAAATGACATACAAAATGCATTTTGCTCGACTTTTTTTTTTTGAGAATTCCCCGCACTTTAGAACCCCCCCCCACACCCCCGTTGCTTCTGACGCTTTCTCCGGGCAAATTTGTTTGGAATGGGCCCTATCTATGGTATTTTATATCAGCGAGTGGCGCATATAAACGTTAGTAGTCGAGTGATTCGAAGCGAACGTCGCTTGACCTACACCGTTGCCGGTTCGTTTCCGGAGCAGGATGCCGATCACATCTTGTGGTCCTGTTCGAGGCTAGAGCATTTTCCTAGTCAGATCCTCGATTGGTCTTTTACACCAATTGTAGGCTTTTGCCTAATCTTTGGGGAGATAGTGCTTCGTTGGGGGAGTATTACGGTACGAGCTCACGAGAGGTAAGAATCGAAAGTTTGTTTTTTTTCCTCTCTTCTTATTTTAGCGGTGATGTCTCCGACGGAAAGGTCAACGGACTATAATCGTCGGGGGGGGGGGGCCTCATGTGAGGGTTTCGAGAAAAGAGGTGGAGGTGTTGTCCTCGAGGCGGCCTATACATATATTGTATTGAAATAGTGCAATTTAAAATCGTCAGTATGGAAAGCCGCTACAGCAGTGGTGACAAATTTCGAAGATACTTTATTTTTAGTTTAGGCAACTTTTGCATTAAATTGCAAATTGGGAAACCTAGGCACAATGCAAAGCACCCGTACAAATATTATTCATATCCAAACACACACACGTTCGGCGAAAATTTACAACGGTACGATTGGTAGCCCTGTCACACGCACGCACACATGCAAACAAACACACACACATATGCACATCCAGGTGCAACGCGCTGTCACTTTTCAGGGTCAGCCGGCCGGAGGTGGGGTGGGGTGGGGGGGGTAGAGTGGTAAAGTTTACAGGGGAAGTGCGTAAGTACCGATCGGCCAGATTAAAAATGAACGATCGGATCGATCGAATTGGACAAAGGAGAGTGCGCGACAGTTTTAGCGCGCGCGCTCTGTGTATATAGAGACGCTCGCGAATCCGCTACACAATTCCCCCCCACTCTGACCCCCCCCCCTCAACCCCACCTCACCGCTACCGATTTATGGCCAAACAATGCTCTGTTTTGGGGAAAGAGCGGGGGGGGTTGTGTGTGTGTTTGTGTGTGTGGTGGTGGTGTTGGTGTTGGTGTTAGCGCAAGGGGGGGGGGGTGTGAGGAGGGGTCGGGGGGATGTCACTGCACTTTGCAAGTACGCGAAGATGCGCGCTTTTAGCTGTAACTAAAACTACCTGGGTGGTTTTTTTGGTCTCTTCGTCGCTGTCGGCTGTTTATTTTTAAATGGCTGACACGTCTGTTGTAGTCGTTGATTTGTGTGTGCGGTGGCGGAGACGCGTACGCGTGTCGGCCGCAGCGGCAGTAACGCGCGCTTCCGCGGCCAAAAGGCGACTGGCGGGCTCGCGGGGTGCGGGCGGATGAAGGGGAACAAACTAGAGAGGAAAGGGGAAGAGGGGTCGGAGGGGGGAGGCGAGTGAGAGAGGAAGGGGAGTTGCACTGGGATGAGGGGGTGAAGAGGAGGTGGGGGGAGGAAAGAGTGTGGTGTTGCCCGGGCTAGTGTCACTGCGAGCGACACACGCGGGACGGACATACAGCGCGTGACCCCCATACACCGCACGCATTTGCGACACCCCTAAATTCGGGGGTGGGGGGGGAGGCTTTATGTTTGCGCAAATTGTTCGCGCTCCCCGAATGGCCGATTTATTAACGCGTCCCAATTAGCGTAAGTTGCGATTGATAATGATGCACGGCGGTGCCGAAAGTTCGACGGGCTATTTATTCTTCGCGGGGTCGCTAGCCTCGTGTGAAATTGTAGAAATCTCCCGGAGTCCGAACTAATAAACCACGGGCTACCAACCTATGGGTCGCGACCATAGATATACAATACCATAGATATGCCATTGCAAACAAATTTGCCTGGACAAAGCGTCAGAATCGACGGGGGGCTGCGGGGGGGTCTAAAGTGCGGGGAATTCTCACAACAAAAAAAGTCAAGCAAAATGCATGCAAGGCATGCATTTTTGCATGCCCTTTTTGAATGTCATTTTTCGGGCGCTAAGGCCAATCTAAGCCCAAATGGGGTCGCAAAGGGTTTCTGTGGGGTCGCCAAACTGACTATACTGCAATTTTCTGTCAGTTATGACGAATGGATGTGAAACGTGGATGCCACGTAAGATCCAGTGGACACAGTGAAGCATGAAAAGATGTATGCTTGGTATAACCATAGTGTGACCAAGGTGACAGATATAGCGGAACGTGTGAAAAAGTTAAAGTGGACACATAGCGAGAAGAATGAGTGGCAGATGGACGCGAGAAATACTGGAATGGTATCCGAGAGGATGTGAAAGAAACCAAGGTAGACCGAGTGGAAGATGCGCTGATGAATTGAGAAGAATAGACAGGAATGGAAGAGGATTGGAGAGGCCTTCATCCAACAGTGGTTGGTGAACGGCTGAAAATGATGATGAATGGAATGTTTGAATAATATTTTTTACCTTTTTCAAATATTTTGGGGTCGCGGGTCATTTGACTTTTATAAAAAAAGGGTCGCCACTCAAAAAAGGTTAGAAACCTGTATAATAAACGGAATTTTGACAAGTTGCCCGTCACACGTATGTACGTAATATGTCTACGGAAGTCCGTAGGCGGTGCCAGTTTCCGAATTGCACTGCTTAAACTTTACGGACACGATGAAGGTGTCGACCAAACCAAATGTATAAAATTGTTTAATTGGTGGGCAGACCACGCGACGACCAGGTGTGGCACATGCTCCATATAACTGCATACATTTGGTCTGGTCGCGCAACTAATCGGCCGACTGGTCGCCCGGTGTGTTCCGGGTCTGAAGCTGCGTGCACACCGAAGGGTTGCTATTGTGCGGGGACAGCTCCACACAATAACGTCCTATGATCTATGAACGTCCAAACAGTGACAATCGTTCGCTGTTCGGTTCGTCGGTGTATGCGCAGCTTAAGGGTGCACTTGTACGATGTTTTGCCCTATAAAGCCCGACAAAGTCAACGTTGCAGCGTCGACGCGTACAGAGAGAACGATTCACGTAAACGTGAACGTACAGGTACTCGAGTGCCGAAAATAAGGTGTGATGCAGAAACACCTCCACACCCTTTCTCACATGAGGCCACCACCCCTCCCCCCCGCAACGAATATAGTCTGTTGAACTTTCCGTTGGGGACAAACGGTTGTCCAGCAATGTCGGAGCAATAAAATAAAGAAAACGCAAAAAACATTTTTTTTTTTAGGGAATATTTATATGTGTATTTATATTTATAGGGACTTTTTTATATGCTCTCATGAGCTCGAACCATAGTACTCTCCAACGGAGCACTTTTTCCCGAAAGATTGGACGAAAGTCTCAAAGGCCCCGAAAGGCCCCTTATTCCCAATCCCTGGGCTTGTAAAACTAGGAGAGTTAGTTGTAAGGTGTGATAGGAAAAACGTCGCTGATGGAGTGTGTACCATACATATATAGTATGTGTCCAGTGACCGGGACTGGATTAATTATATACTGTCCAAATGTAATCTTCTTAATGAGTTTTTGAGAATTTCTTCTGAAAAAATTCTTGTGAAATTTTCATGGAAAGTGAGGAAATTTAATTTCAAAGTGAAAGTAAAACCGGGACCGAAAGGCCCCACTGCCCCACTCTGGTAGACCTCGGGTAAAAGGTGGGTATGTATGTATGTAGGGGGAGGTTTATATTTACCCAAATTGCTCTCGAAATCGCCAATTTATTACGAATCAGTCATCAGTCTTATCAGTCTAATATTGATTTATAGCTGTGTAGGGTCCGTATTTACATTGGTCATCCCCCACCTTTCACAGATTATAAAGATCAAAATGTACGTCAATTCAGAAATAAAATCAATTTTGCGTGGAGACGAAACTACTCTGCCACAATTTTTGAAATTTGCTCATTAAAATAAGAGCTACGTTTTCTGCCCTTCCTCTCCCCTTTACATAACTTTGACTGCACTCCCGTTAAAGCCAAAGATATTCAATATGAGCCACAAAAAGTTTTCACTCGAGACATTCACGCATTCGTTTATAAATTTACATTCTAATGTAATGAACGATAGCTTCACCCGTTTTCGAGATTAGGTAAATTTTCATACGAATAAGCTATGTACCTACGTACATATGTACATACGTATATCTTTCATTGTTTGTCGGCTATTTGTGTCGCATTTACGCCTGTTCACATATGGGTCGAAAGGTTATTCGATCAATATCGACCGTGACGCAATATACATAAATATCGTATCTCATCAGGTGATTTGAATTTTGAACATCACCCATCATTCGCAGGTACCATTTCCTAACACGACACAAATTACCGTTACAATTAAATTTAGAATTTGCGTGTGTGGGCGTTGTAGGGTATTAAAATTATTTACGCATTTTCTAGACGTATTGCGGATTAAAAGAGATTTGTAGACAATTTGTCATGGAAAGTGTTTCGCGTGATTCATCGACCCACACTTTGACCACATCGTATATTTTTAGATTTCATGAACTTCTTCCTATGTACGTACATACATCTAAATTTATTTTGATTTTGATCTAAATTTAACACACGTACAATCGTCAATACGTAAAAAAAAAAACATTTACATTGTATATTTAGAACTTATGAAACTCGCACGACATCCAATTGACACATGCGTGTCTTTTTGTAAAGTATCATCTACACGTGCTAATTAGCGAGTCGCGCGAACAATAACTACAGTACACACACACACACACACAAATAATTGGAAAAGTTTTACCCTAGTGCACACGTGTACGAGGTTATATACTCGCATCATCATCATCATCATCGCGACAGCGAATGATTTCGAATGTCGAAACGAAATATCGAACGAGAAAAGTACATACATATGTAGGTACATATCCGATCGGCGAACAGTTTGCCGAAAAAAGAAAGGTGACCCGTAAACAACAATTAGCGTGTGTGGGGCGACTAATGAGTGTGTCCCTTTCGCACTCGTCACACACAGATACGTGCTAGAGCGAGACAGAGAGCACGAGACGCGCCGACACCTGCTCCATACGAATGCAATCAATCTCCGATTATATACCTACTAGTACTTGTATGTATTGTTCGTTGACTATCAACGGGTGTTTATTATTGACATGTGAGTGGGGTAACGATAACTGTAGCCGTGGATTGCCGGAAAAATACAATAATTCAAATTTTCAATTTTTTTTTATTTATTGCTCCGGCCTTGCTGGACAACCGTTTGTCCCCAACGGAAAGTTCAACAGACTATATTCGTCGGGGGGAGGGGTGGTGGCCTCATGTGAGGGTCTTGGGGAGAAGAGGTGTGGAGGTGTTTCTGTATCACACTTTATTTTCGGCACGCGACTACCTGTACACGTTTACGTGAATCGTTCTCTCTGGACGAGTCGAAACTGCAACGTTGACTTTGTCGGGCTTTGTAGGACAAAACATCGTACAAGTGCACCCTAAAGCTGCGTACACACCGACGAACCGAACAGCGAACGATTGCCATTGTGTGGACGTTAACAGATCATCGGACGTTATTGTGTGGAGATGTCCGCACAATAGCAACCCTTCGGTGTGCACGCAGCTTCAGACCCGGAACACACCGGGCGATAGTCGGCCGATTAGTTGCGCGACCAGACCAAATGTATGCAGTTATATGGAGCATGCCACACCTGGTCGTCGTGTGAAATTGTTGCGTGTTCCCGACGGACAGACAGACGAGAATTTCATAGGTACCTACAGCAAGCTTGGAAAAAGTGTAAAATTGAATGCGGCTCACCAAAATTCGTAAAAAAATTTAAATTATGCGGTCATTCGAGAGGTTTTTCATTGGAAAATGCGTTCGAAGTAAATTTTCACCCGCGGTGCATTTTAACGAAAAAGGTGTCAATTTGAATGAAAATTAAGTGTTATAAACATAAAACATTCATATGGATGAGGTTTACCTATTTATAACATTATTAGTGAAAATTGTGTGCCAAAGGGAATGACACAATAGTTAACAATGAAATGAAGAAAAACAAACTGTTTGTTTATTTTTGAATGATGATCACGAAAAGTTTCTCGTATATACATATACATATGTACATAGTCTGTTTTTTTGAACAATAGGAGTATGCAGTTTGAGTATCTGTTTCTTCTAACCGCGTATGTTAAGCAAAACTTCATCTACATACAAACGCTACACACTCTCGGTGCATTTTTGATGCCACTCGAATTTTTATCCCGTATTTACATACGCGGTCAGAAAAACACATACATACATACTCGAACTTTTTATTCTAAATCACCGATTACTCGAAATACTGCAAGATTTTCGTACAGAGGTATCTTGTTTAAAAAACAAATTAAAAGTTGTTTTGTTTTAACTGGATTATTATATTATTTATTTTAACTAGATTTATCCTATCGTAATACAGTCGGCCGGATGTAACGAAGAAGAAATAAAACGAAGAACGGGGAATGGGATGGAGTGCTTTTGGAAGAATGATCATAGTTTTTAAATCCAACATTGCTTAAAAAAGAAGGCATACGACCAATGCGTACTGCCAGTTATGACGTACGGACGTGAAACGCGGATGCTAAATTCAAGAACGCTACGTAAGATCCAGTGCAGTATGCTTGGCATAACAAGAAGAGATCGTAAAGGAAATACATGGGTAAGAAGTATGACCAAAGTGGCAGATAAAGTTGGGTGGGCACATAGCTAGAAGAATGGATGGCAGATGGACGCGACAAATACTGGAATGGTATCTGAGAGGATGTGGAAGAAAGCATGGTAGACCGAGTGGACGATGGGCTGATGAATTGAGAAGAATGTGTGGAGTCAAGTGGATGCAGATTGCTCAAGACAGACAGGAATGGAAGAGGATTGGAGAGGCCTTAAGCAGTGGATGGTTAACGTCTGAAAATGATGATGAATTTTAAATACTCCTTAAAATACGTTTTTTTTCCTTAACCCGATAAATAACATACGACTTGCATACGATTATATGACATATCAATCGGACGATATTATTGGAACGCGGCATAATAGCGCGCGCAGTTTGATCCGGATTCGCGTGATCCCCTACATACATACATCACTAACGTTACCCATGTTTGAGTGTGTATAACGTGTGTGGATATGGGTGTTGGTTGTTGGGTGTTGGGTGTTGGGTGTCATGTCGGTGGAGATGAGAGGGCAGTCGATACGATACGCGGCGCCATCTTAACTGCAGCCGAATTGGCGCGGACGCACGAAATGGCGCACCGGACACATAGGTACATACATATGTATGTATACTTACATACATATATGCGAAATACATACATCATCCGTCACCTGCACTCTTGCAACGCGCCGGCTCCGAAGGACCGATGCACGCTGCACAATGCAGATGCCCAACACACTGCAAGACGCATACAAACACTCCCGTACCCACTTACTACTCTGTTCACTTTGTACTACGAATTGCAGATTGCAGAAAAGCGCAGACCGGAAATATGTCTTTCCACGTCGGATAAATCTTGGATGTTGGCAATATCTTGTCTTTTCAATTTACAGACGATTACGACTTTTTGAGAGCCATTTCCTGTTGTTTGCGATTGCGATGAAAGTTTATGTAATGTCCGGTGTTGACGATGCTCCCAGTCATTTGACCAAGTTCAAGATTCAATGACGTCACACGTTTTGTTTGCAAGTGTGTGCGGTGCAACGTCAATTTGAATGTCAGTGGTTTACAAGCTTTACATGGGCAATGTTTTGTTGAAAAACAAACTGTACTCTTTGGTTGTATGGTGTAGCGCAGGGCCGGCGCGTGGCCTGTGCACGCGGTGCTTGGCACAGAGGCGCGAGACCAAAAGGCGCCAAAGGCGATAAACGAAACCAACTTCGACATAAGCTTATTTAAAGAGAGAATTCTCTCTATTTTTTTTATATTTACGAGGCACTGCAATTTATGACTCCCTTTCCGCGCTTTAAAAACATGGTGACTAATACGTGACTAATACGTGAACACATGACACAATTGGTTTGCGTTGGAAATTCGAGTATATGTTTGTGTGCATTCTACGAATCCAGTACGTAAAATAAAAAAAAAGCTTTCGTTAAGCTCAAAAATTATATTTTTAGCAGTCAGTTTGCCAGGTGCTCCCCTTTTTATTAATTAATTAATATTTATGTATGTATAACTAAATTAAAGATAACATGGATCGAAAGCGTCAATTGTCTGGTTGGCAAAATATAAAAAAAAAAACACTGAGAAAAGAGGTTCAAGGAGCAAATTAAAACCAAAAAAATGCTACATAATTTGTGGGGTGGGCGCGAGAACGAAATTATAATCGACGAGCGATCTAGTGCTGAAAGTGTAATTGAACAGGATGAAATATTCGAAAGTGTAACTGAACAAAATTAAATGTCTGAAAGTGTAACAGAACTGAATGAAATGTCTGAAAGTGTAACTGAACAGGATGAAATGTCTGAAAGTCAATTGGACATTTCAACAAATGCAGTGGAGACTACAGACAGCAATGAATGGATTTCGTCGTATATTCAAATATAAAAACCTGCTATTTCCGGTTAACCGATTTTGATGTATTTTTTTTTTGTAACTCATTAATGCTATAAGGATTATAATTTTATAATATCTTGAAGATTAAATATATTTAAAATACTGAAAATAATAAAAAAAAAAAACGAAATTTCGTTCAAGAGTAAACTACCACTACCGGTTGGCCGATTGTGGCCAAAATCATAATATCTTTTACATCTCACATGAAAACTATAGATATGAAATTTCAGTTTGACAGAGGTAACACTTTCAGAGAAAAAGTAATATTACTACTTTCAGTAGGAAATTTTTTGAAATATGCAAAAATTCAGCTTAATATAGATATGTATATGATAGTTTTACTGGAAAAATCTCCCAAAGATAACAGAAAGTTCGGTGACTTTCCAAGGGAAGTACCATTTCCGGTTGACGAAAATTTTTAAAAACCTTTTTTTTTATTATAAACATCAGTACCAAAATTATAAATGTGAAGTTTAGATACGATATGGTTTACACAGGCACTTGCACGGACATTTTCCAAAAATCACGAAAACATGATCAGGGGATGATACCTGATTAATTAAAATCTTGAGGTCGAATTTTCGCACGACCACAATATACATATATACATAGCAAACTAATCCTAATATACAACAGTTTGAGAAGCGTTCACACCAAGGTGGCAATTACGCTAATTAATTCACTCGTGGAATCATACTATCACAGGGGTGTCCATTCTGCAACTACCGGTTGGTAAGTTTAACACATTTCATTCGAACATTCGATACGTTTAATTCGGAACATTAGAATTGGTGTTGACAGTTGTCGTTAACACTGCTACCAGTACACTGCCTTCACTGGCATACAATAAAGTGACCGAAAACACTGACCACATACACAAACCATTGAATATTTCAAATATGAAGGGATCACTATATTAATGGATTAAATATTGTACCAATTAGTTGTAGGTAGAGTAAGGGAAACAAAGACAGCTGGTGGTGTTTTTCACAGGGGTGTATTAATGTATAATGCCCTCCCGGAGTGCGTCAAGTCTTCTAAGACCATAGATGTATTCTCGAAAAGTGTGAGGAGACACCTCTGTGAGAGATAGTAGTTATGTATAAGTATAGTGTATAATGTGTAATTTGTAGTTGATTTATGTAGTTGTTATAAATATGCAATAGATGTAAGTTAAATTAGCTAATTAGCTAATATTTTATAAAATAAATAAATAAAACCGACACTGAGAACTCTGAGCACTACATAGTAGTACTGCAACTCGAAACTTGTACTGGCGTTTGTGAAGCTATTGACACAATGTAGATGTGTATCTGCTTTGAATTTTTCAAAATTGTAACTTGATCCATTAATATAGTAGACGCCCCCATATATTGTACATAGCAGTAATGCAGTATAAGTACCAAGCATTCGAGGAAAACTGAGGTGTGTAGCAGCACGACTTTGAACTTGTTTTTATAGTTTATACTGAAATTGCCTCATTGGGTGATTGCAATGCTCGTGCCATCAACAGGTCATCGACTACTGTCACCACTTGAAATGTCAATTGAACACGTCACAGTCACTAGTTACCGTTTAGTGGATAGTTAGTACCCCGATGTTCAACCACACACACACACACACACACACACTAATCTGTCCACATCAGGGTTAATGAAACGATCTCGGGTGCGACGTTCACATTTTTTTTTTACTGGTCATTTCGTAAACTGGACAGTCCGGTCCAAATGCGAGCACCTGCGATCCACGCCAAAAACCCATCACGATTCCGCAAACGTATCGATTTACCCACACTGGTCCGTCGTACTTCTCGATGTTTCGACTCTGGAGATGCACTGTCACGATCCGGAGACGTCTCACGGGTCAAGAAATGTTCGGTCGAATACAATATATATAGAATTAAACACACAGATAGCACACAGTACCGTGTTGCGGTTGCAGTGTATGACGCACAAACTGGTCCGGTTGACGCGCCTTGACTCACCGGCTCGTCAAATAAAATTGCACACACCGACTCGCTTAAAATGTACAAACGGTGTACGTTTGCAGAGTATGTATGTATGTACATATTGTACACGTGTACAGCACTCGCTAGTTCGCTCGGCCAAATTAATCTTATCGAGGAGTGTAGACGCGACCCAAATTAATTTTTGCATGTCGTTCGCGGAAAACGTGACGCACGCGTCGTGCGCCGATGCGAATTCGACGATTGTGTCGCTCTGTTTGACGCGATCGCGGCAAGATTAGACGATCCAGTGTCCGAGGTTGGGCCGCATCTGATACTAAATTCTAAAATTGAGTCACTTCGAGCGTTTCGGCTGTAGAACTTTTTTTAAGTTGGATTTTTGAAGTTGTGTGTGTGGATTTAGTCAAAATATAAATCAGAATCAACCTAACATAACATTATTATTATATATATAATAGCCCTATTCCGCATGTCTGTGTGTCTGCTGATACGTCGCGTGAGTGGGATTTGAACCCGGTATCATTGATTCGGAACATTGAGCGCTTACGCGGTGAGCCAAACCAGATAATAATGGGCTAGCTTTAACTTGACTATTTATGTATATAATAAATAGGTTCGCGACTATGCCAAATTGTTACGTTGTTGTTATAACGCACCATCTATGCAACAACTATAAAAACTATCAAATATACATATACTCACCCACACAAACTGGGAATATTTCTACAACCATCAGTATAAAATTTCATTGCGACACAAACCCAATCAGTGTACAAACCCTCCTTCCTTGCGGTGTTTCGGCTCAAATACCTTTGTACGTAACAAGCAGAGGTGCTCTACGGGCGCACTGCAAAAAAGTATTTTGTCAAGCAGCGGGAAATCAGCGTAATATCTACCCCATGAAACTTAATTGTGACACATAGAAAGTATATCAAAAGCAAAGAGGCAACGCTTGAAATTGTTTCAGTGTAAATAAAAAAAAGTAAATAAAGTGTAATAAAAAAATTATGAATAAATTTTTAGTCAAACTATTACCTTTTAGACGCGTTTTTGTGTACGCGTATCTACTTCTGAGGAAAATTGCACAATTTCTATACAAATGTAACATATGACACGTAACCTATTATACAATATTCATTGATGCAAGGTATGCGTATTCTTTAGTCATTCTTTGTTCGGCAATTGATAACAATGAGGAAATAATCTGTATAATGAGGCTGAGAAGAGCTCTTCCCATCATTTTTGACGAGCGTTTAAGAATATCATACATACTGTGTCAATGTCAGTTAACGTGTATTCGAAGTATCGAGTGTAAAAAAAAAAAAGTGAAAATCATCGTCATAATTACATTTATTATATCGTTGCGTATCCATGCATAGTATCCGTAGTGTTGATATCTCGATTCTTCGATAAGACAACTTATCGCAATAATTTAAATACACCTTTTGATCGTGCCTACACACGTTTTATTTTCCATTTCGGTATTTACGCAATGTGTACCTATGTATGTATGTACATACTTCAAATTTTCGTAATACATACCTACTAAACAAATAAATTACATTTTGTTAGGGCGAATCCAGAAACGATGTCGGTGTAATAAATCAAAGTAGTTGCTCGTACGTACAATGTACATAAGTATATACTTGCACGGAGTGTACTAGATAATGTATTGTAATCGTTTTAAGTTTTGACCGTGAGATTTTAATTAATTTATATCAGGCAATGTCCTCTACCAATACTGAAAAGTATTACGAAATTATATTTCTAAAAAAACTCGTGAACTCACAATCACTTTGAGCGGGCTTAAATTGAACTGTAACTAGAGTGAGTTTAAATATCTCCACCCAAGCCTTTTCCCAACCGGAAGCTTAGTACTTTTTACTGTATTTTTTAATCACCATCATAAACCCTTTACTATTAATTTCAATCGTAATAAACGTCTCAGTTTTGCGTTATCGAATTATTATCAAATAAACCAATTTATAATAGCGAAACAAAATCACTTTCATTTTTAGAATAAATGTACGCAATTCCAATTAATTTTTTGGGCGAATAGTAAGCGAACTTTTGAAATTGACGAATCGATTTGAATATTTTTTCTATCTATTCACACTTGCAACTCTCGTGTCAACTCCAAAATTTTCTTATTGAATGCAGCAATTTTCATAGTTTCTACTAAAAATCAAATTCTTCATTGGAATAATACAACTATTAATTAAATTAGACCTAACATTAACAACAGTAAACATGCATTATATATATATATATAATAGCCCTATTCCATCTGCTTGTGTGTCTGTCTGCTTCGGTAAATAACACTGAGCAACAAAAAATCACGTTTTTTAAAACCCAGAGCGGAGATTAGTCAATTTTTACTAAGTTTGACCCACTGAATTCGAATCCGATAATATTTTTTTTTGATATGCTCTCGTTTTTGAAATATTCGTTTATAAATATCAATTTTTTGGCTTTTGCGGTCTATAACTCAAAATATAATATCGCTGTGTTCAAAGTGAGTATTAAAATCAATAGTCAGATATTTTTCCTATTGATTGTGATTTTTTATTGCTTTGAAATACTTATAATTAATTATCTAGCGAATTTTTAAAGTCAAAAATATATTTTTTTTTTACATTTTTTTCCCGTGCTATTAGCGTTTAATAAGCGAGTTTTTTTTGTTTCACCACGTTTATAAGGATTGGTTTTCTATCTCAATATTTTTTTATTTGATCTAAACGCACTAATTTGAGCGGAAAATGAGTTTAAATTACGTTATGAGATGTTCTCGGCGGTGCGCTTATCGGTCATAAAGATATTCGAGTGGGATTTGAAGCCGAGATCACCAGTTCGTAAGAGGGTGCGCTTGCTTACGCATTCATCCAAAACTAGACAACGACGGCCCTTCTACAATTTAACAATATTAATCCACAAAAGGTTGGCGACTTTTCTAAATTGTTACATTGTTGTATTATTATAACGCGCCATCGATGCAAAAACTACACTCACCCGCACAAAATAAACCAAACGACGAAGAATTCCAGCTTACGCTAAATTTCATCGTAATTTTACATAGATGTATCGAAAGCCTCTCGAGAAGAGGTTCGCGGCTCGCAATATTTCGAAGATTTTTCTTTTCTTTGTTCTTTTTGCGTTGTTCCTTCCGCGTGCGACTGACTGACTACGCATAGATACACTTTTTTTTGTGTGCGTTATCGCCACCGCCTAATATGTATGTATATTATATAATATATATATATATAATGTTATCGCACACACCGATCCCTCGATATACGGAAGTGTGTCGATTACCTGTAGGCAACTAGAAAATGAGTAAAAATTCCAAACGTCGAATTTTTGAACTTAAAGAGCGGATAAGTGATTAATTGGCGATAGTGACGCTCACTGCAAGTAACCCTCAGTATACTTACGACGTTGAAATTCTTTGTCACCAGTGACTACATACACATATAGTAGGTATATGACTCCAATTTTGGATGTTTTTTAAATCGCTATATTAATCGGCGATTAGGGGGAGGTGGGGGTGGAATTGAATAAGCGAATGCGACACCGGAAAAGTGTCTTGTAGTGTGTATAAAAATAAAATTGAAGTGCGTCCATTTTGTGTGGCGCTGCGAGCGAGAGAGCGCCGGGACGCAGGATAGCGGCAGAAATTGAAAATCAATAAGTATGCGAGATTTGTCGCGGATTTTATTGCGGTCGCCGGCGATCCCAAATGGCGCAGACCGACCGGTCGCGAAAGCGCTTTCTAAACGGTGGGACGCGACCGAAGATGTACAATGTATGTACATATGTATGTACATACATAGATCCATTATGCGCAGACTACCTGTCGCGGGCCGCAATATGGCGTAGCGTTGTGAATTGTACATAGTTTGCGTTACCGATTCGTCATCAAACATTCATCTCGGGCAATTGTGCCAGTCGCGTGTCACTGGCAGGGGTGGCCAACGGCGCCAAGGCGAACCCAGTTCAAATCGAACTGTGCAAAGTTCGTTGCTCAGCTGTTAACTGTTAATACATAATATAAACTGCCGTCCTAAGCCCACTTAACGTAACTGACAAAACAACAATATCGAGATAAATGAACGTGAAAGTTTTATTCTAAATTTGAGTGTTTTTCTTCATATATAACTGATTTATTTAAACTTTTTTTTAGTGCATCAGGTTGTTTTGATAACACTGAGCAACAAAAAATCACGTTTTTTAAAACCCAGAGCGGAGATTATTAAATCTTTACTAAATTTGACCCACTGAATTCGAAGACCCACTGAATTCGAAGAAGAGAGAAGAAGTAATTAGTACGTTTAGATAAAATAAAAAAAAATACTGAGATAGAAAACCAATCCTCATAAACGTGCTAAAATAAAACATTCTCTAAACAAACGCCAAATAACACGGGGAAAAAAATGTGTAAAAAAAAATATATGTTTTTGACTTTAAAAATTCGTTAGATAATTAATTATAAGTATTTCAAAGCAATAAAAAATCAAAATCAATAGGAAAAATATCTGACTATTGATTTCAATACTCACTTTGAGCACAGCAATATTATATTTTGAGTTATAGGCCGCAAAGCCAAAAAAAAATGGATATTTTTTACATTTTTTAAATCGCGAATATCTCATAAACGAGAGCATTTCAACAAAAATCATTATCGGATTCGAATTCAAACTTAGTAAAGATTGTCAATTGGTCAAACTTAGTAAAGATTGACCAATCTCCGCTCTGAGTATTTTTTTTTTTGCTCAGTGTTATTAATGTATGTACATTTTAGATGAGGGTTCTCACTTCAACCAATGTATTTGTTGAATAATTTCAACGAATAATGATTTTTTTATTTTTTGAATCTATTAATTAATGTACCTTTTAATGAGGGTTCTCATTGAACAAGAGGTTCAGTCTTTCACGAATAATGAAATTTATTGGATACGTTATTTTCTTAATCTCCTTCTCCAATGATATTCAGTCTTTCTGTGCGCATTTCTGTGCAGATACGTTAAATTTAATAGTTTAAAAAAAAAGTCACTTTTTGCTTGAAGATACATTAATTTTGATGTGAAAAATCGCAATAATACACTCCCATAACACCTAAAACACATCTAACTCATTTTTGTAATTTTTGTCATTTATCTTAAGTGGGTTTAGGACGGCAGTATATACATATGTATTCATAGCCGGTTGTACACAAGTCATTTGAGCATTAAAGTATGTGGGAATTGTCCGCGTTGGGTAGGTGGGCGCGAGTTAATTGCCGAATCTTTCGAAACGGTAAGTCGTTGTTTTTTTTTCTGAATGGCGAAACATAAACGATTTTTCGATATGTGTATTTCGATGTTGGCTCCGATGAAAGTTGAAGTGTGTACTAACGAGCGTTGTGTACAAACATCCTCTGGCAGTTAAACTAACGTAAACTAACCTGATCTTGACCAAAAATAACTTTAATTTACCTTGACGCGAGAAATACTGGAATGTTATCCGAGAGGATGTGAAAGAAAGCAAGGTAGACCGAGTGGAAGATGGGCTGAGGAATTGAGAAGAATGTGTGGAGTCAAGTGGGTGCAGGACAGGAATGGAAGAGGATTTGAAAGGCCTTCATCCAGCAGTGGATGGTGAACGGCTGAAAATGATGAGACAAATTTATTTTATAAAAGATATAAACCAACCTGGCTCACACCTGTGTGTGTGTCTGCTGATAACGCTCGCCGAGGTAAATAATCAAAAAACCAGAACGTCGCGCGTGTGGGATTTGAACCCTGTATCACCGGTTCGGAACATTGAACGCTTACGCTGTGATCCAAACGAGATAATGACGGGCCTGCTTCAATTGGACTATATAATATCTTAATAGGCTCGCGACTTTGCTAAATTGTTACGTTGTTGTATTGTAACGAGCCATCTATGCAACAACTATAAAAACTATTAAATTTAATATTATTTTTCAGTACGGGTGATGAGAAACCGCTCCGTTGTTATTCAACGGGCTTACACTAGTGTAAGATATAGACGAACGGACTAAATTTTAATCTTAACCCAACATCGAGGTCGCTACTTTCAATTTCAATACGATCTCAAAATTGAAATTACGCTTTTAACCGTACATATGTATATAATTTTAAACGGTACCTCACCGTTTTAACCATTCTGTAACTCACCTAACCTAACCTTACCTTGCCTAACGGAACATAACTTTACTTAAACTTATTTAACCTCTTTAAACTTACATAACCGTATCGATCTTTACTTTACCTAGCCTTACTTAACCTAATGTGAATTATAGCACTGTCAATGGCCGCCAATCTCTGCTGAATGTATAGTTGCTATCATTATCATCATCATCATTTTCAGCCGTTCACCATCCACTGCTGGATGAAGGCTTCTCCAATCCTTTTCCATTCCTCTCTGTCTTGAGCAATCTGCATCCACTTGACTCCACACATTGTTCTCAATTCATCAAACCATCGTCCACTCGGTCTACCTTGCTTTCTTTCACATCCTCTCGGATATAATTCCAGTATTTCTCGCGTCCATCTGCCATCCATTCTTCTCGCTATGTGTCCCACGCACGTTTTTCACGTGTTCTGCAATCTGCACGTTTTCATCTGCCACTTAAGTCATGCTTCTTACCCATGTATTACTCTTACGATCTCTTCTTGTTGTGTACATTTTAAATTAGTTTTTCGTTTGCCTAAAGTCAGAAAGTCTAAACGAATTTAACGAATGTGCAAAATTCACATTTACTAAACAGTTTGGGAAATGTGCAAATTCATCATAGCAAACGTGTTGAAAAACGACTTCCCGAATTTTTGAAAATGCTCTCGTTTGGATTGTGTGTGATGTGAGGGCATGGAGGTAGTTCAAGTGCTCGAATCAATTTTGCATGGAAAATTTCGCCACATTTTACATGCAATTTTCTCGTCAACCCGACAATATAAAACAGAATAGTCCGACTCGGCATGTTCATTAATTTTACGGTCATACATTCTCAATGTTAATTCTCAATAGATAATTGTTGTGTACGTACATATGTACATATGTATGTATGTCTGATTAAGACTATGGGACGGACTATTTTTCGTATTCAGCACGCGAGTTACTGATCGATCGCGTTTTCTCGAAAATAATTTATTGCGCAATTTCAAGAGAAATTTTCGTCGATGTGTGTGTGTGTGCGCTTTATATTGCACATATTTTATGATTCACGCAATCAAATACTCTCGTCTCGGTGAATGGAGTTTATTGAATGGTTTGTAAACGGTATCGAATCTCTACAATCTATTATTGGGTTTTTGTTTCTCATTTTTCAGCAATTCTTCATCAAGTCGGAGAAAACTTCTTAACTCCTCTCCCAATACTCCGACCCTTTTATCCCATTCATTACTACACAAATTCAATATTTATTACAATATCGATATACATACTAACGTTTGTACACGGAGCGATAAACCTTGCTGGAAATCAGAATCGGATCTATTGTTAAGTCGGAATGTCTATTGTAGACATTGCGTCAGACAAAAACTATAGTAATCGGATTCTATAGAAATGATCCCCTATCATAACTGACACTGGTTTGTGCATATTGGTCGAATGCATTGTCTATAGTCTGTCCTTGTGTAAACTGAGATAGTAGATAGCTATTTATTTCTTCCAATAGCATGTGTTTAAAAGGCTTACGTGCAAATGGAATTCTATGTAAAAGCTGGCATACGTAAAAAATAAACCGTTGACGTGTTGCGCTATCTAAGAACTCCCTAGTCTCAAAATCTATACTATAAAAAAGGTTTACTTCTTAGGTTAGAGAAGTGACACTGTTGACATCTAGCTATATTGCGAGGATTACTAACACATTTTCGACACATTTGACCGACGAGCGTACGAATTTTACCATCGAGTGAAGCAGAGGGCACAACTTGAATTGTAATACCTGAGCTAGCGCGAGGTGACTATAGCGACAAAAATCGTACACCGCTCAGTCTCAAATACCACACTGTAGCAGGTTAAACTATCGGGTTTGAGAATTTGGACAATTCGGACAATTTGAACATCGAGCTACAATACGGGGACTGTGGCTCAGTGTATGTACTCAAGGTGCCTGTAAACGAGCATTTTTTAGCAATATTGCTCGTCAACCATCCAGAAACATTTTCAGCATCACGTGCGCAATATGTGTCGCAGCAATGTATGGCTCAATGATTGCCGGCAAGTAGATGCTGTTTTACTATTGCCCAGATTCACCGAAGGTCAACACTCAACACTCAACAACTTCAGCGACAGAGACCCGCGTATGTGAGAGAGAGCGGGAAAGAAACATATGTATATTGCCGCGTATTTTCGTATACCGAGCGATATCATCATCATCAATAATACTCGACAACACACGGCCATACCAGCAATAGTTGAACAATGGTGTCGGGAAACACGACTGTATTTCCGGCAATACACTGCCGTGAAAATGTTGATCGTTTACACTGTTAACAGGCACCTTTACTTAATTTTCCTCATATTTTCAATGCATCTGAGCTGTGAGCTTAATGGGCATGTAAACGAGCAATATTGCACGTCGACCGTCCAGCAACATTTTCAGCGTCACGTGCGGAATATGTGTCGCTCAATGATTGCCGGCAAGTAGTTGCCGTTTTATTATTGCCCAGATTTTGTATTTTCGTATACCGAGCGATATCATCGGCAATATGGCAACAATACTAGCCGACACACGGCCACACCAGCAGTAGTGGAACAATAGTGTCGGGAAACACGACTATATTTCCGGCTCACATCATCATCGTATTGCAGTAATATTACCGGCAATCGGTTTACGGGCACATTTACGCATTTTTATCATCGAATGAAATAGGGAGAGCAGCTCTGCCGTCCTAAGCCCACTCAAAGTAACTTAAACAAAATACGAAAATGCGTTAGATGTGTTTTATATGGGAGTGTATTCTTGCGATTTTTCATATCAAAATTAATGTATCTTCATCCAAAAGTGACTTTTTTAAACTATTAAATCTAACGTATCTGCATGCGCAAAGAAATAGTATCACCAATACCTTATCATGAAAGATTGAAAAGACTGAATCTCTCCACATTGGAGATGAGGAGATTTAATTGAAGTATTCAAAATAATAAATAATAATCATTATTCATGTGAAATGACCAACCTGTTATCTGCGTAAGAGGTCATACTCGGGTACTCATACTTAGACTCGGGTCATACTCTTAGATTCATTCTTTTCAAATACGAGTGGTTGAAGTTTGGAACAGTCATATTGTATACATTAATAATGAATAATACCAAAGTATTCATTTTTTTTTTTTTTATTTTTCCTTAGAATTATCAAAACGCAAAAATGACCTCATGCACTAAAAAAAAAGTCCATTTATCACGATATTGTTGTTTTGTCAGTTACGTTCAGTGGGCTCAGGACGGCAGTCAGCTCACCTTGAACTGTAATACCTGAGCTACCGCGAGGCGTCTTTCGACACGAAGGTCGCCCAATTTTCTCCCATTTTCGCATTGCTACTCTCGAAAGTTTCGCAGCGTGTGAAAATGACTTGGCGCGCGTGAACTTTGCTACTAGCACCCGGACCCGCCAGTTCGCGTCGCAGCTCGCTCTACAGACACTGGCAACCGGTAAAAAAGTCTCGTTTCGGATCTTCTGTCGAGGAGGTGTCGCACACTGGCTGTGGCTGTGGCTGTGGATGTTGGGTGTGGGGGAGAAGGTGATGGGGAGGTAGTGAGGTAGTGATGTGGTAGTGAGGGCAGTGAGGGCAGTGAGGGGGTTGACGACGCCTGATGGAGCGTAGCCAGAGGCGCCCTCGCCCCGCAGCCCCAGACGTTACATAAAAACGGCGTTAACGCTTTGCTCTGCTCTTAAAATCAATATTTACGACGACTCACCTTCCAGTTGTTTTTTTGCGGTTCAGTTTATTCGGGCGGGGTTCGGGCTCGCTCGGGGCCGGGGAAACGGTGGGGTGTGTGAGGGGAGTTGGGGGGGTTTGAGGACGAGAGGGGCCAGTGGGGCTTTGAAGGGGGTCTATGGGGGTCCGGGGGAGTCCGGGGGCCGCTCACCGGCCGACGCACGCCAATTAGAATGGGATCGATGGGCTCGAGATGAGCGCGACAAACATGGCGAGCGGACCCGCCCCGGACAAACACGCACACAAACACAAAGCGGCCATACCAGTCCCGAGACGAGATGCGCCCAAACGATTGTTCTCTCATAAAGTACCGCCAGTTGGCCACTGTGCGCGGGAAAAGTTCAAACTTGGACGATGATAACATTAGCCGCGGCTAGATAAGGAGCGCCATGTGGCCGAGTGCGTAAAAGATGCGACCGGTGAAAGTTTTATTTAAAAAAAAGCTTTTTATTGTTCACTAGCTGACCCGGCATGCGTTGCTATGCCCGATCCCGTTCCCGTTCCGTTCCCGTTCCTAGTACGTTATCTGACACGTGAGCAGGCCCATTCCCGTTCCCGTTTTTCCCAGATTTTTTTTTCACAGGAACCATCCCCGGCATGATCACAATAAGTCCTGAAAGTTTCATCGCGATCGTTCGAGTGGTTTAGGAGCCTATAAGAGACAGACAGACATTCATTTATATATATATATATATATATATAGATAGAAGATATACTATTCTAATATATAAAACGCTTAAGTTTGTGTGTATGTACGTATGGGTCATTCGTCAATTACCAGGCGTCGCTCGGGTGCGATTAATAGTAAATAGTAGATGTTTTCGGCAGATTTAAGTAGATTTAAGCAGATAGTGTTTCGGGAGCCCAAAAAGGGGCTTGATGGGGGTCTGGGGGGTAGTAAGGGGCCGGCATTGCTTTTCGGGAGTCGAAAAAGGGGCCGCCGGGGTAAGAAGGAGGGTTTGGGGGTTGGTAAGGGGCCGGCATTGCTTTTCGGGAGTCCAAAAAAAAGGCCGCCGGGGTAAGAAGGAGGGTTTGGGGGTGGTAAGGGGCCGGCATAGCTTTTAGGGAGCCCATAAAAGGGGCCGCCGGGGCTTGAGGGACGTCTGGGGGGTGGTTTGAGGGCCGGAATGGAATTTTGGGCTCCCGAAATAATTTACTATATTACATTATATTAATTACACCCCGGGCAAAGCCGGGTAATAAAGCTAGTATTTTATATTTTAATAGCCACTGGTCCAGTGACCATTATCTATTTTACACATTGTTCATTTTGTTAGTATTTATAAGGATTCTTTTATTTTAATGTTAGTGTTTACAGCATAATGGGAGAAAGAGTTCAAAAACCTATTTACAATTCTTATCAAATGTTTATTATATTATCATCACCATCCACTGCTGGATGAAGGCCTCTCCAATCCTCTTCCATTCCTGTCTGTCTTGAGCAATCTGCACCCACTTGACACCACACATTGTTCTCAATTCATCAGCTCATCTTCCACTCGGTCTACCTTGCTTTCTTTCACATCCTCTCGGATACCATTCCAGTATTTCTCGCCATTCTTCTTGCTATCTTTTCACACGTTCTGCTATATCTGCCACTTTAGTCATACTACTTACCCATGTATTTCTTTTGCGATCTCTTCTTGTTATACCAAGCATACATACATGCTTCTCTGTGTGCACTAGATCTTTCGTAGCATTCTTGAATTTAGCGTCCAAGTTTCACATCCATACGTCATAACTGGTAGTACGCATTGGTCGTGTGCCTTCTTTTTTAAGCATAGCGGAATGTTGGATTTAAAAACTATGTTCATTCTTCGGTTTATTTCTTCTTCTTTACATCCAGTCATATTCACCAACTGCCCTAGGTATAGATAACAATATGATTATCTACTGTGACTACGCTTTGCGTGCAGAATTCATTAAATATAATTTTAGTTTTATTAAAATTAATTTTGTTTATAATATATTTTACATAATTAAATACTTTTTAGAGTCGGCGATCTAAAGAAAATTATGTTTAGGTAATTTGTGTTTATACCTATAAAAGGGTAAAGACATCTTGCTATAATCACCGAGACCTTTCACTAAGTTGTTAATGTGGTTATTGGTAATTCTATCATAGAATCTACTGGTTAACCTGTTAGTGACATCTACGATTAGTGGGATGTTATACTGGGAATGTAGTATTTTTAGGTTAGTATAGATGGACGTGTTATAAATGATTTTTAATGATTTATTTAGAACTACTTTGATTGCTTAGTATTGGAGGCATTATTCCATGCGGGAGCAGCGTACGTTTGTAAGGGTAGTATGAGTGCGCGATATATTTTAATTTTGGCTGGTGAAAGTGGTGGAGTTGCCCGGTCGGTCATTCTGTTGCGAAACCGACTGTATGTAGTCTGTCGGGAAAATTCGAGAACGTGAAACTATCGAAAGTGGAAAACCCTAGACTAAATGGTCAAATTAAATTTTGTTTCCGGTTGCCGGAAATAGACGATAAATTGTCGAGTCTGACGAGAGTGACGGTTTTAAGGTTGACGATATAAAAAAAGGATTGAATTAGATTGGTTGAATGTGAATGATACTTTGAGAATTGGTGTGTTCGTATTTATATTTAAGTTAGATAATAATATGTTACCATCACATTTTAGTAAATTTATTGTGAGAGGAATGGATGTATGTGAATATAATTTAAGGAATAAAAATAATTTAATTATAAAAAAATGTTAAAATAAATAGAAATAGGAGAAGCATCTTGTACAGAGGTGTTTTGGAGTATAATAGACTGCCGGATGGAATTAGAAGTTCCAAAACTATTGAAAAATTCCTGGCAGTCTTAAAAAAACATCTCTTTACAGATGCTTAATTAAGGATTATACTTAATTAGCTTTAGCTACTATATTATATAAATAAATAAATATGTTGGCATTATACATACGATGATGGTCAAATTGGCCAGGATACGATGAAAATGTACTACGCTTCATAAATAGAAAAAACTTAAGTTTGAGCGTGAAAAAAATTGATTCAAATTGTTCTTCGGAATCGACTGTTCGGGCAGTAAAATTCACTCATTACATACTTTGACTGAAACGCTTTGGCATTGTATAAAATGATTTCAATAATTCGATAATCTGGATGTAAAGAAGAGGAAATGAAACTAGGATGGAGTGTTTTTGGAAGAATGAACACAGTTTATAAATCATACGAACGATGCGCACTGCCGGTTATGACGTATGGATGTGAAACGAATTCAAGAAGGTTACGTAAGATTAAGTGCACACATACATATGTAGAAGCGTGGAAAGATGTATGCTCGGTATAACAATAAGAGATCGTAAGATGGGTAAGAAGCGTGACCAAAGTGGTAGATATAGCGGAACGTGTGAATAACGTGTGCCTGGGATACATGCCGAGTATAATGGATGCAAATGGTATCCTCCGAGAGGATGTGAAAGAAAGCAAGGTAGACCGAGTGGACGATGGGCTGACGAATTGAGAACAATGTGTGGAGCTAAGTGGGTGCAGGACAGGAATGGAAGAGGATTTGAAAGGCCTTCATCCAGCAGTGGATGGTGAACGGCTGAAAATGATGATGATGAATTCGATAATAAAATGATTAATTTTCGACAACATATGTTTTTAACTTTGAAACTATAAAATTCCAATTAATTGTATTTTCATAATTAATAATTGTACCGAAGTATATACGTCAAACAAAAGTTTAACTGTAAAAGTTTTCCGAGGAACTTTGACGCAAAATTTAATATAATTAAGTTCTCAATGAAATACCGAAATATGATATAGAAAGGTACGCACAAATTGTATATTTTATTGAATGGATAATTAAAATTTCAAATGGAGATACCAAAGTTTAAGTTTCCGTGTTTGCATTTAAAAATGGATGAGCCGTTGAAACTACACAAACGTGGTGATAGATAATTTCGTGTAATAAACTTGGTAATAGATAATAAGATGGTTGGAAAGCCCTGCTAATTAATACGCCAAAGGTGCATATTCTAATAAGTAATTAGGTATTTATGGGACTAGGATGTGTAATTAATAATTACGTGAAATCTATTTTTATTATTAATTTCGAAGTAACATTGCTTAAGAATAATCTTGTGCATACAAGCGGACACCCTTGTACAATAAATTATTATTAAAATAAGTGTATTGAAATAGTTCATTACATATTGATAAAATATAATTGATTCAGATTAGTAGATTGTACCCACAAAGTTTACTCTTTACCACGACCATTAATTTGAGTATGCAGGATCAAGTTTTGCCAATTCGCCTCTACTTGTACACCGTTGCACAATATCGACGCATCTATAATATTAATGCGTATACTGTTTGATTGCTGGCGGAGATAATTGGATAGATTCAAAATGGCGGAATATTAAGCTTCGACTGTTTATGATACATATATTACGTATACAATGTATGTATGTATGTACATACACTACGTATTCAATGTATGCATGCCTGCGCTAACCTGCTTGTACTAAGTTTGCGCACATAAGATTACTATTGCCTACATAAGATTTTATTGCCTACACGCTCCGTTTTTACTTAATAAACCAAGTTTGAGTATGCAAGCTTCGATTTAAGCATGCACGTGTTGGGCAGCATTTATACAAGAGTAATATATGTACATATGTACATACATATGTAGGTACATCGGAATAATCGACTTATGAAAGGAGAGCAGCGAAAATTAGATTTTATTCGTAAGTTATTTCTCGTCACTTTTTCCTATCTACATACATACATATATCTAATCTTTCTATTTTTCTATTCAATCTTTCAATTTTTCCTACCCAATCTTCCATTTAAAAAAAAAAAATATTTCTTTTTTTTTTGTCTTTTCTCTATTTATTTTAGTAGTGATGCACGATTGTTCCGGCTTTGCTGGACAATTGTCTACAACGGAAAGGTCAATAGACTATATTCGATGGGGCGGTAGCGGCCTCATGTGAGGGTTTTGAGGAGAAAGAAGGTGGAGGTGTTCTCCTCAAGGCGGCTAATATGTGTGTACGTATAGCCAATCTTAATAAATATATCGATAGAACGTATCGAAACTTCGATCAGAATACTGAAGCTTTGAAGACTTTGACTTTTATTTGCATTATCATTCAAGGACTTTAGGGGGCATTATTATTCAAGGACTTTAGGACTTTATTATTCAATTATTCATAATAAATAATTGAAACAACACGATTGGTACAGTTTATTACACAATGATACACAACTATTTATAGTTAGTGGGTACTTCATATGAATTTATTTTTTTGGGCATTGATAGTTTATTAACAAAAAATAATTTGGCAACACATACGTACATATATGTATGTACGTAAGTAAGTATGTATTTCCAATTAGTCATAGAATCAGCAGGTGGCAATAATTCGTTGTGGTGATCCAGTGAACGTTGTTAGTTTGCCTTGATATCAATTATTATTTTGATGATGTTACAAATCGATACCGACAACATATTGTATAAATCAAGTATCTACATAGTAGTAATACGTTCATAAATAAAACTGATACGTTCAATACATTGTCTCTTTCGATACATATTGCTCGTAACTGTTTCGCATGGAATATTTACCATAAAATGTGTATTGTATGTTGCTGTCGCAATTAATTTAAATCTTTAAAAATTACATACACTTTGGTTCTGCCAAGTTTGAGAGAAATTCGTCAAAGTGTTCATTATTTTAAACGGAAAAACTATCTAAACTGTATCTATTGATTTTCTCGCTCCTTTGTCTGACAACACACAGTAGTTACGTGAAAATAAATCTATCCCCGCACACAATACGTCTTTATTGCGTAAGCGACGCTCAAAATTATTACACCAAAAGCGGAAATCAATTTTGTCGCGGTGAACTTTCGTACGATCGAAGTAAATTACACACCGTGTTGCCGATTATCGCAATTAAGAATCGTTCATTGCGAACGATCGGCATAGCTGCCGTCAATCGCACGGGCCCCAAGTCTTTCACGTGTGTATCAAGCCGGGCTCTTTCACAAGAAGAAAGAAAATTTTCAATTTAAAATGTGATTCCTAACAACTTCTAGCACCTCATAATGTCATACAATTATATTATTTATATGGATAGATGTGCGATACAAAAATAAAATTGAGCCAAAAACCAACTCAAGATTCCGTCGAATCTTTCAGTGAAAGTTTGACACAAATTGACGCTGTATATTCGAAGATTTCAATGTGCAAACTATTGTCCATTAATGAAATGCTATTTCAAGTAATACAGTACAAATCGAACGTGATAATGTCATAATTTCACATGCAAACCGAATTCGTAAAAATCTGTGACCGGTAAAAGGTTCAGACTGTTTATTATTTATATATAGACCACAGATTACCATATAATAGTGGTCATTCACAGTTCAACGGATTCAATATTCGATTCTGGCTCGAATTCGCAAATACGTATCGAGCGGTTAAAGTGCAAATGTCCCAACGCGAATAATAGTATCAACCGTGGAAGTGCAACTGTCCGTTGAACTGTCGCAATACGATTAATTATTCATTTGAATCCACTACGACGGAATCAACTCAGTATTCATAATGAATGAGTAGACACTAAAAATAATAGTTATATATTTGATGGGTCATTTCCACCACCCCCCCCCTCAATAGTATACATAGTACATAGGTAGTACGTGTATTTTTTTACTGGCTACGATTTAAAAATACCGATATAAATATTTCGAGATGAATAAAACGGTGCTCTACTTGAACACGGGTAATTGGATCCGCTGTCGTTCGTTATACGCGACATTCGCTATAACGGGATTGTGTTTTCTACGTGTGTTACGTCGAACCCTGACCTTAGTTGCGAACGCAGCGCGTGCATTTAGCACACTCCCACGGGGTGTTTTCATACACCACGGGGAAGGGGGAAAGGGGGTCAGTGTGTTGATAATTGTGGGTGGTTGGGTGGTTGGGGGGGAAAAAGGGGTGGCATCAAACCACCCCGCATTCGACTGCGCGAAGCGAATCAGGGGTGGTTAGGAGGTTGAGGGGGTGGAGAAGCACGTGTTGATCATTTCATCATCGAAATATAGTGGGGGGGGGGGGAATTTACCGAAAGCATTCTCTTTCGGGTTTGCTAGCACGTGTTCACACATGGGTCATTTGCGTGTGGTAGCGCGTCTTATGGCCAAATTTTTCCCCGTAGAAATTTTAAACGGATAACGGATATGTCAAATTGAATGCGCTTCGGTCCGCCGTTGCAACTTTCTCCGTTACGTAAACAAATGCAATTATTATGTATGCGATGAAAAATAAACTAGTTATGCAAATTGCTAGTCGCTTCTTATTAACCCAATAATTTCATATAAATTACAGCGTTACAATTATTGCGTTACAGAGCACACCGTAATAATAGCGAACGCGTAATAATAATTGTAAGCGTAAGTATAGTAATTACATTACGCACCGATCGAGTTTTTACTTTATTATTATATTTATATTATATTGAAAGTGCACAATTAATTACCTTACATACAATAGAAATTTGTTGTGATGTAATTTAAAATAGATATGTTTACTTTACCGCAAAAGTGTGAAATTGGCTCGATTGAAAGCGGTTCACAAATGGTGGTATGCATTTGAAATCGAAAGTTTTGTATTAAGATAAGATATGAATGTGTAATATGTATATAAATGAACTGATGTTCATGATTTACCCCGTTTTCCGATGATTGTTTCACTAAGTTGATTTTGTAATTTAATTTGGTATGTTATGTCAATGTATGAAAGGTTTGGTTGCATTTGCAAACACTTGAAAAGGCTTTCATGAGGGAGAATGTCAATTAAAAAGTTTTAAATTTTAATTACATTTCTAAACTTGTATATACAGTAGTTTCAGTTACCGATCAAAAGAGACACCTGTCGTTGAAAAGCTTACGAATACATAAAAAAAAAAAAGAGTTTACATAGATTTATATAGATGTCACACAAAATTATTTAATTATTTTAGCAAATTTTTAAACCGTTCATAAAAATATTATTTAAAAGATTTATAATAATATCCGTAGATGGCGGAAAAACAGAAGAAAATTATTTTCCAGATTTTCCTCAATTTGTACAATACTATGTAATTTACAATATACATATCTATATGTTGGATTTATGTTCCTTTTCGTCGCTTAATATGAGTTTGCAATAAATATGCGTATATAATTTGGGTTTGCGTATAGAATTAGGAATTAAGAAGTTTTAATACTAAAAATAAATTAATAACGATTTTATTTGAGTAATTTATTTCAACCAGATTTTACATTTATTACGGACTACTTTTCTTCACAACTTGCAACATATATAATTCAAGCTAAATGTTTATTTATGGTATAGTATAATATTTTTAAATCTAAACGTGTTTCTTTATTCTACAAATTATTGTCTTAGACAGCATCTTTGGGAGTTCCCCAAACAATCAACAGAACATACATTTATATGTATAATATAAGTAGGTATATAATAATATATAAATAAATAAACAGCATTGACATTGATTTAATTTTGTCATTTTCGTATGGAGGTCTACGAAAAACTTTCCAACACTTTTTCCAGCTTGAAATAGGAAACATTTGAATACATAAGATAATTGATACATTTAATATACTTTTTCTTATTACTTATAACTAAATACATATCTTATATTTATTTATTTATATATTGTATAATTGTTTTTTTTTTCAGAACATAATAAGTAGCCTTCAGAAGAAGTATAAATAAAAAACCTACAAGGCAAAAATGTTACCCCAAAGTCTATTATATAGGTAATTAAAAAGAAAGTTTTTTTCGAATCTATTGTCTTTTTAATATTAACAATTTGAAAACGTAAATTTTTGCAAATCTCTATTTTTAAAAAGTGAGTATCCAAAAGAGTGAAATAAGGCAGTGTTGCAAGTCTCGGTAATTTTCCAGTTAAACAATTTTCATATTACATATACATATAACTATCATTAGTATTTTAAGTACAATGGAAGACATCGTGATGAATGTTGCATTCATTACAACTAATTTTACACACTAAATCCTATTATTATAATTAATTCTAGTAACTTTTAACTGGAACATTAATAATTATCGATAGTATATATATTTCTGAAAAATAAACAAAAAACGACGTGAGTTTATTTTTTTTTCAATCGGATTTTACTACAAGAGTGAAATTTTTAGATTTCGTTGAGTTACAATAGCACCAATCAAATGCCAAAGTTTGAAATTTTAAAACAAAAAAAGAATCGTACTGTAAAACCGGTCTAAAAAAGCTTAGGGTAGCTTTGTGTTGTTTTTCTTTCAAATTTTTTGGGACCCTTTCGATTAATAATCAGTCTACGATTTGAAGAAAGGCAATACCTTATTTTATAATATTACAAAAAAAAAAATCAAATAATACTTTCAATGAGTGAGTTAAATTTAATTCAATTTATTGCATGACTACACATGATTATGATACATCAGCTCTGTGATAAGTAGAGTTTTGAGTCAAAAATAAACCGTACGACTCCTTTCAAACCGGTGGAGCTTTGGGACTGCAGAGCGTTAAACTCGCATTTGAAAGGAGTCGGACGTACGTACAAATGTAGATAGACACATTATACGTAGTAATATTTAAGTATATATGATATAATAATAATAATACAAAGAGGACTTACGTAAATGTAAGCGAACACATTTTAAAAATTTGTCATATTCTTTTTAAAAAGCGTTTTAAAAATACTTTTTTTCCTATGCAAAAAGAATAATTAAATTTTTCATTTACTTCTGACCTGACACATACATACATACTTATTCATCATCGCATATACATATATATAATATAATAATAATATCAATACAATTCCTCGATTCTAAAAATACGCATTTCTCTTTTATACCATTTTCTAAGCACCTATATTTTCAAATTATATTTATTTTTTAATTAATAAGTATTCGGCAAAAAATATTTTAAATTGTTTCAACACATCCCTACTATGGGATTTGGACAAATTTTTATTTTTACTATAAATTTTTTTCCATACAACAGCAACAATCCTCAGTGGTATCCCTACATCATAATTTATTATTCTATACGCCATGAATTAATAAATAATTAAACATTTATATTAAAAAAATGAGCAATACAACACATTTAAAGCAATAATACAAACACTCATTCCTTACGAAAATTGTCTAATAGTAACAAAAATAAAAATAAATGGAAACAACAGTTTTTCATCAGTAATTAATAATAAACACTCGTAATTATAAACGTCATACACAGCCGAGCCAGATTTAAATTAAACATAACAAACAAAGCCACACAATTTATTAAATTAAACATTAAGTACCGATCGAAAAATTTCTCTTTAATACATGTATATAAATATAAAATATTACTTTTTCAACTTTTTTTATACAAAGTACACGTATAATTGGCAAAATTGGGAGACTTCGGAACTTCGTGCTTTTTTTTTCAATTATTATTTAATAATAATCATTTAACCGTTCGTCCGTCAACGGCAACCGCTCTTTTTGAATCGCTCTCGACTATTTTAATTATTATTTTTATCATATAACAATAATATAAAAACAATAATAATTTTGATTAAACCTACCAAAGACAAGAATACAATAACGACAAGTATATTATTTTGTGAAACAAAACGTCAAACATCAATAAAATCAACAAAAAAAAAAAAATACAAATTTACTAGAGAAATTTGAGTCGAGGCCACTCAATTTACATTTAATAAAAAATAAATGGCTATATCACACATACGACTACAAGCACACTGTATATATGTATATCCCATTGCACTCGTGATCAATTGATTCAAATTTTACTCGAGATGTTCCGTGAGCACGATCAAAATATCGATCGAAAATGTAAAGTTGTAGTCCGGTGTTGGGCCGCTCGTTCACGAGTGCTCCGGGCTATGCAATTGCATCGCATCCACAACTGATATGATTGTGATGATTTCTAAAACTTTTGACATTTAAAACTACTCAACAAATGGCAAACTTATGTGTGCGCGCAATCTTACACGCAATTTTATTTTATTTTTTCACATAAATATGTATATTTATCAATAAAATTACATACATATATAATTATTCTAACAGTGTAACATTTATAGTATATTAATAAGTATTTTTTATTGTGTATATAATAATTTAATGATATAATAGTCAAACAGAGAAAGCTCTCTCGATTCTTTAGAACGCTTCGCACTATTTTTATACCGCGTGTTTCAAAAGCAATTTTTGTCCCGCACAAAATAATAATATTTAACTCTTAAGTGTCAACGTTTACATATTACATAGTCTGTACGAAATCTAATCGATAAATTGTTAATTGTTTAATACAATAACTAACGTCCTAGTCGACGCTACGGTTTACTTTGAAAAATATATTTCGTGTAAAGAGGAAAACTATTGAGAAACATCGTCATTTTAAGGATGAGCGAACATTGGCGTGTAGCTTTCTGTCAAAGTGTTCAGAGATATTCCAGTCCAGCCAACGTTCGCATAGAATTTGTATTAAGTTTAACAAAAATAATTATCACGGAGGCGTAAAATGCGTATTCCATACGTACATATATAATAGATAGAATATGAAACATCAACAGAATGCGTGTAAATATGTATATTGGAACAGGAGCAATAATATAATTATATTTTGTATAAATATAATCCATTGTAAATATGTGTATATATTTTTTTTTATAACATTGAAACTTGGCGAAAAATATTGTTGTGTTGTGTATATTATTACATATTATAGATGGTTTTTAGCTCTTTACAGGTCCTGTCCAAGCCGGTCCAACTCGTTCAGCATAAAGTCTACGTCCTTTTCGGTGACGGCTGCTGAAGATATGATGTTTCTGAAGAAGTTGGGACGACGATCGTCTGGCTGATAGCCCACCATCAAAGTACCAGATTGCATCATACGCCCTTTCAGAATTGGGCACACCTATAGGTAGGGTAGTTCATGTTTGAAAAATTAAAAAATAATTTCGAAGTCAATTTTTTACACGAAACAACACTTTATCTATACTACGGATAATTATATAGATACATATATTACAGTGAAAGCATATTCAAGTACATTTTCACTAATACATAAATATATGTATATTTCTACTAGTGAAAATATATTCATTGAAACTAAATTTGACAGTTGTGAAATGACCAATCGAATCATATACATATGTAATCTGCTGAAATATTCAATCCTACATAGTTATTTTGTCGCTTCTTCTTCTTATCGTGCCGTGTCCGTGTTCAGGCGTAGACTTTTACTGGTTAGTACCAATTATTATAGTTTACAATGAGTCTTTGTCGATTTTATAACAATTGACAATTGACATCATCGACTAAGGCCAACATCAACAAGCCACAAACACAACGCTTACTGTAATATAATTTCACCGATACTGAGCAGTGAAACTGTATATTCATTGTTTGATACATTTTCACTGTCTGAATTGGTAAAAATATATTTTCACTTGAAATATGCTTTCACTGTAACATATATGTATGTACATATATATAATAGTCAAAATCTGTCTGTCGGTCTGTCTGCTGATAATGCTCGCCTCGGTAAATGATTAAAAGACACGAACCGTCTGTGCGCATGTGGGATTTAAACCCGGTATCACTGATTCCGGGCAAATTCCGGGTTAAAAAATTAGTACGTTTAGATAAAATAAAAAAATATTGAAATAGAAAACCAATTCTTATAAACGTGGTGAAATAAAAAAATGGCCAAATAAACGCATAATAGCACGGGAAAAATATGTGTAAAAAAATATATATTTTTAACTTTAAAATTTCGCTAGATAATTAATTATAAGTATTTCACAATCAATAGGAAAAATATCTGACTATTGATTTAAATACTCACTTTGAGCACAGCAATACTATATTTGGAGTTATAGACCGCAAAAGCCAAAAAAAATGGATATTTTTATTATCTCATAAATGAGAACATATCTACAAAAATCATTATCGGATTCAAATTCAGTGGATCAAACTTAGTAAAGATTGACCAATCTCCGCTCTGGGCATTTGTTTTTGTTGCTCAGTGTATTCAACGGGTTTACACTAGTTATTAATATATATAATAGCCGAAATCCGTCTGTCTGCTGATAACGCTCGCAGAGGTAAACGATTAATAAACCAGAACGTCGCGCGAGTGGGATTTGAACCGGTGATCACCAGGTTGGAATGAGGTCGTGCTAACACTATCATCCAACGGAGGCGATGACGAGCCTGCTACGACTTGACAATATTAATTGTCAATAGGCTCGCGACTTTGCTAAATTGTCACGTTGTTGTATTATAACGCGCCATCTATGCAACAACTATAAAAACTATTCAATTTAATATTATTTTTCCGTACGGGTGATGAGAAACTGCTCCGTTGATATATTCAACGGGCTTTACACTAGTGTAAAATATACTTAGAACAACAAATAAATTGTTCGTCGGATAAAAAACTTACTTTTATGTTTAAACTACATATCCGAACAATATTTTGGTCAAAATATATATATTTTTTTACCTTTCCGAGTTCTTCTTCACGTCGCGCATCATGACGCTGATTGCGAAGTCTGCGAGGCACATACCAGAAGCAAACGTTCACCAGCTCGGGTTCCAGAATCAGATAATACTTATCAGGCAGTGCTTTGATCCTAGTCACCATATACTCAGTCAGCTCCATCAACCTGTCCATATGACGCTCGAATCCCTGGGTACCCTGAAATTAAAGCTCCAAATCAAAACCTAATCTTTTTTCGAGAATTTTGCATCCACCAAATTGGAGTAAGCGGTCTCACCTTGGCTCTCCACTGAAGCCACAGCTTGAAAATGTCATTGTGGCGACCGCACTGGATCACTTTGTCACCAGTATCGTATTGGACATCGTAGAGTTTGTCGGTCATGAACAAGTATTCCGCCGACATTTGGTTGCAGCTGATCAGCAAACCCTGTAATAATTTTTGTGCGAGGTTTGAGAAGCGCACGATTTGGGTTTTGGGCAGAGGAACGTTAATCACAGCGTCGGTATGCGATGAAACATCATTTTGAATGCTTGTACGTATGTATGTAGGGGGTGAGAGGGATTAATTTAAAAATTCCTCTCGGCATTCTCGAGCTGGAACGCTTTGCTTAACAATTTATTGAGGGTATGTTTTTTTTTTTGGATTTTATTTCGTTGAAATTTTTGTAATGTTAAAAAATGTTATCAATAAATTATTCAATGAAACCATTTACTCGCAAAACCGAGCCGTTTAATATAACGAATATAAGGAATTATATTAAAAACGAGACATTTTAGGAATGAATTTTTTATTGTACTACATAAATGATACTTGGAGGATTTTTATGTTGGTATTTATATTTAAGTTAGATAATAATATGTTACCATCATATTTTAGTAAATTTATTGTGAGAGGAATGGATGAATCGGAATATAATTTAAGGAATAAAAAAATGTTAGAATAAATAGAAATAGGTGAAGCATCTTGTACAAAGGTGTTTTGGAATATAATAGACTGTCGGATGGAATTAGAAGCTCCAAAACTATTGATAAATTCCTGGCAGTCTTAAAAGAAAACATCTCTGTATAAGTGCTTAGTTAAGGATTATGTAATTAGCTTTAGCGCTTATATTATATAAATAAATAAATAAAATAATTTTTAGAGAACGTATGAAAATATTAATATTGTTGATTTCGAATTGATTTATCGTTCGAAATCAGTTATCTCAAATCTCATTATAATAATATTGAATAGATAATCAATTTCTAATACATCATTTTCATCACACAAACCCATAAAAATTGTTTAATAGTGATTGACTACTGATTTTATAGAACAAATTATGTCTGCGATGACTGTTCCTATGAAACTTATTATTGGATTGAATTTTTGATCAACTTTAAACTGTTGAAAAGTTAAAATTCTAACATGACCTAACTACAATTTTAAAGCTCACGTTAAAGCGCGCAATTATTATTCTGATGAAAAATTTCACTTCTTTTTATTGAAGTTAGGTTATATTAGGTATTTTGAGTAATTATTAATTGTTGCCGTTTGAAATTTTCTTACATAAAAAACCGTCAAATGACAACTTTCAAAGTTTACTACGATGATTATTTTGATGATACTTTTCAATCCAATACTATTTTTCCTACACATAGTCTATAAATTGCAAATAAAAAAAAAGATAACGCTCAAAGTTAATAGTTTAACCACAAAAATCATTACATATCGAATTAAAAAAGTTCGAAATGCTAAAAAATTGTACATACGTACATTGTGAGCAATGCATACCTATAAAGTAGGTATGTACATGTATGTTTTTTAATATAGAGTTGGCACGAGGCAGGGATAGTGATTGATTGGACAGCGGCCGCAGATGGCGGCTAAATGGCTCGAAAGCCCTCGTAAAATATTACACACCCAGTGCAGATACTTTCCAGTGTATACCCGAGGATTAAAATAAACAGGATAGATGTATTGTATACTTGCACATACATATACATACATACGTATGTATGTTCAGAGCATATTAAAAAGTTATGACGATTTGCAAAAGTGACACGACGCGATTGTATGTAATATGTATGTAACAATTCAGACGCGTGGATGACGAGATGGCGCCGTTTGCGTGAAAATCCAATATGGCGTTCCGACAGATGTCTGCGGCGCTTCTCGGGGATGGTTTTAATTAAATTCCTGGCCAACTTTAGGGGAGGATGAGGTACTACCACCATCTTGGCGGCATATGTTGCAAATTTGCCCCGTTCACGACAGTGCGAAAGGGGAGAAAGTTTACGCGCAATTTCGAAACAATGTTGCAGAAAAAATATCACTTACGTCCTCTTTGAAGTGAATCGTCGAGCATTGCAGGAGTGTGCCCATCAGCTTGTGCGGATTCCATGTCACCGAGTCGGCTCTGTAACAATTTCGACAATACATTACCTCGAAGTGTGACAAATTGAGCGCGAAGCGCGACAGAGCGCGAAGCGCGAGACCCACGTACGTATTATACCTATACTGCCGTCCTAAGCCCACAACGTTACTGACAAAAATTACGAAAATGTGTTAGATGCGTTTTAGGGGTTATGGGAGTGTATTCTTGCGATTTTTCATATCAAAATTAATATATCCTTATCCAAAAGTGACTTTTTTAAGCTATTAAATCTAACGTATCTGCATGCGCTAAGAAATAGTATCACCAATACTTGAAAAGACTGAATCTCTCCACATTGGAGACGAGGAGATTAAAAGGTGATTTAAGTATTGAAGTATTCAAAATAATAAATAAAACCATTATTCATGTGATATGACCAACCTCATTATGTTCAATACATAAGAGGTCGTACTCTTAGACTCGGAAAATAAAAATCAAGATTGTTAGAGATTCATTCTTTTCAAATACGAGTGGTTGAAGTTTGGAATAGTCATATGTATACATTAATAATGAATAATAAAGTGATGTTACTACTAAAGTATTAATTTTTTCTTAGAATTATCAAAACACAATAGAAAATAACCTCATGCACTAAAAAAAAGTTTAAATAAATCAGTAATATATGAAGAAAAACACAAATTTAGAATAAAACTTTCATGTTCATTTATCTCGATATTGTTGTTTTGTCAATTGCGTTAAGTGGGCTTAGGACGGCAGTATAGACCTAGTGTGTATTGAAATGTTTAAAATTTAGCGTATGTGGGTACTTAAATCGTATAGATTTGAGACTGTATGGTCTTGGTTCACTGTTGCGTTTGAAAACTGTGCTGAAATGCCTATGATGCTTGTTTAAAATATGTTTGGATTGTTTAAAATATGCACGTTGTCCATGCCACAAAATCATATCACTGTTTGAACAGTCACGAACAGGAAATTTGCATGGCCAACCCCTTTGCGACACTTCAACCCCCTAGCTACCGCCAATTTGCATAATAATAATATTTGCCAAATAAAATGGGGTGTAAATTAATCTGATTTTCATTAAAAATACAACCGTGATCCAAATTGTCACTAAATCGAAGTATCTCTACTGGTTTTTTTTTTTTTTTTTTTCTTAATTTAATCATGTCAGTTTGATGGGTCGAAGGCCTCATTTGAGGGTCAAGTATTGTAACGACAACTGTTGTGATATTATTTTTGAGATAATTCCAATGTGAAATGCACAGCTAGGGTTTGTATCAAACATTAACTTTCACCCCTTTTTTTTTTTGACGGGGAACACCTTTTGGTCCCTAAAGCCTTTAGCGATGTAGCGGTGCCAAAGTGCAACGATTAAGTGCATACATTAGAATTCAATTAGGATTAACCAAGTGCACTTTGTTCCCCAACGCTTGCAGTACGCCTGCGGCAAAGTGTCGTATCAATTAATTGAACGATTAATTACATTTTTAACATTGAATTGACAGTGAAATTGATAGAAATTTTGGTTAATCACGTCTATAAGCAGAAGACATACTACATAAAGTATTCTAGTCAATTCGTAGATTCATTGTGGGGGGTTTGAGAATGATTGAATTTGGCCACAACACACCCACACACACAAGCATCCCATAATGAAGTGGGTAAATATTGAATTTATATGATAACCACAATCTGCTTTTTATGAATAGGCCATTAATGAGGCTGCGTTCGCACGCGAGAGGGATCACTCCTCGCACTTGGCTTATCTCGTGTACAGGACGCTTCGAAAGTTCAAGTCCCTTCTATTCTCTATCCCTTCCCTTTTATTTTATTAGATATACTATCGGCGAAATCGTGCCCGCATTGTCATGGAAAGTTGCATGGGAACAAACGCCTCCATTGTTGTGGCTTTCACTCTGCGGAGAGTCTGCTTTACATTTTATTATATTATCATAGAATAGTTGAATAGTGTGCGGTGAAGTTTGCGGCCTTTATTTGTGGCGTGGTTCTAAAATGAACAAAGTCAGATTTTTTGGATTATATGTACATATGTATGTACAACCAGCATAAGAGAGAAAACGATTTTAAAACTTTAAAGTGCTCCTTTTTTCATCGCCGTTATTTATTATCATACCGTAGCGTTATTGACCAACCTTTTGAATAAATTTAGTCCACCACTAGATAAATACAGACTTTCGAGTCACACTGTACGTTCAATTAATCCACAGCATTAAAACGAGACCAGAGTCGTTCAAATGTTCACACTGACGGTGATTGATTGGGGATTTGGCATAATAAACAACCCCGCAAGCATAGGTAATAGATACGCAATGTATAGAATAATTTAACACAACTCGACAACGAAGACCGCCAGCTTCACTCGAGACTTTAAATTATATAAAAATATGAAATTAGAACATTACCTTTCAACACCTTGGAATCTCGGGAAACGATGCTTCTTGGAGAAGAGAATACCACCACCCCAAGCGGCCTGAAAATTAATAATATATTACATTAATCTGTTTATATTATTGTGATTAAACTGTCAATAAAACTAATACTGACATCAATATGCAGCCAACAGTTATACTTTTCGCAAATATCAGCAATTGCATCGATCGGATCGAAAGCTCCGATGACAGTTGTACCGGCTGTGGCGTTCACGAAGAAGGGAATCTAAAATAAACGGATGATTAAATGCAAATTTTACGAATGTTTGAAGACCAATTCAATTTACAAGGATCGTACATGTCCTCTGGACTTCCTCTCCTGGATGAGTCTCTCCAGTTCGGACGTAATCATGCGTCCTCGTTCGTCAGATGGTACCATGACGCAATTGTCGGTACCGAGACCGCACACGGCAGCGCAAGATTTCACAGAATAATGGCACTAAAATCATCAAACACTTGTAGGACAGTGTAGTCAGCATTGCCGATTGATAATATTGACGGAAAACTCACTTGGTCAGACGTGAACATGACTAATTCCCCGGGAATGCCATTCGAGCCCTTTTCTTTGTACTGTGGAAATTTCTTATGACGCGCGGCAAGGAAAGCGTATAAATTCGAAATTGATCCACCTGAAAGTTATCTCATTAAGCGTGTTTTCAAGTAAAATGTCAGTAAACTCGACACTCTATACACACTGAAGGGTCATACGGCTTATTCAATATCCATACCTGGTGCTAATATCGAATCTCCCGTCTCCCAGCCGATGATGGATCGCATCTTTTCCATGACAATATGCTCCATCAGAATGAAAACCGGTGCAATCTCGTACGTGAACATGTTCGTGTTGGCAGTAGCCGTCACCCATTCTCCAGCCATGGACACCAAGTCCAAACCGCATGATAGTTGATTGAAAAAGTGCGGATGTCCTACGAATGATTCAATTAAAATATTATTGACCCCACGATGGGGATGCTCACTGACTGATAAACTGCCCCTGGGGATTTGGGCACGAGTCCCTTATATTTTTTAACACTAGATCCCCTCCCCCTACAGAATAATATATCGCATATCACTCATGTCGCATGAAACTGATTTGAACTTGTCAAGCTGTTCAGAACGAAGAACTGAAACCGATTAAAGTTTAAGATTCAAACTATTTAAATTTTTAAACAGTCAAACCCAAACTATTGAATTTTACATGATTATTCGGCGTAAGAGCTTGGAACGTTAATGTTGCAAGTCTAAAACCAATTCTCAATGTGAACAACATTATTTTGAGGTCGAAATTTGAATGTACGTACATAGTTCGGATCTGTTTGGGTCGTGAATCTCAAACACGAATAGTTAAGGTTCGAGTTCGTGACCCAAAAAAACTATGAATTTAAATAAACCCGAAATTCTCGTTATTCAGATCGTTCAAGTCATTGGATAAGTCTTGAGTTTGGTTCTATGTACATAGAATAGAGAATTGTTCAGGTCAAAGCTTTAGTGATGGCTTAAGATTTGAGTTTGACGTTTTTTGGAGACCTGAAATATTCCTGTTATTTGAGTTCTTGAATATTAGCAGTTGGATGTTCGGGTTCAAAGTTATCAACACGCGAACTGTAGCTCATTAGAGAAATGAGTTCAGGTTATTCAACGAATTTCGCATTATTATATATATGTATATAGAAAAGGGCTATGCTTAAAAAAGAAGGCATACGACCAATGCGTACTGCCAGTTATGACGTATGGATGTGAAACTTGGACGTTAAATTCAAGAATGCTACGAAAGATCCAGTGCACACAGAGAAGCATGGAAAGATGTATGCTTGGCATGACAAGACGAGATCGCAAAAGAAATACATGCGTAAGAAGTATGACCAAAGTGGCAGATATAGCAGTAAGGGTGAAAAAGTTGAAGTGGCAATGGGCTGGACACATAGCAAGAGGAATGGATGGCAGATGGACGCGAGAAGTACTGGAATGGTATCCAAGAGGCTGTGAAAGAAAGCAAGGTAGACCGAGTGGAATTGAGAAGAATGTGTGGAGTCAAGTGGATGCAGATTGCTCAAGACAGAGAAGAATGGAAGAGGATTGGAGAGGCCTTCGTCCAGCAGTGGATGGTGAACGGCTGAAAATGATGATGATGATGAATAGCCCTATGTCTGCTGATAACGCTTGCTGAGGTAAATAATTAAAAGACACGAACCGTCCCGCGCGCGAGTGGGATTTGAACTCGATATCATCAGTTCGGAATAGAGTGCGCTTACGCATTCAACCAAACTATGTAGATAATAACGGGCCTGTTACAATTTGGCAATATAATAAATTCTTAATAGGCTTAACAGACTTTGCTAAATTGTTACGTGTTGTATTATAACGGGTTACACTTGTCCTAATATGTACATATATAGTTCGAAGTTCGAGTTAAAGAATTCAACTCATTCGAGTCGAGAGTTCGGATTGTTCCACAGAACACAAACCTGAGCAGGTTAAAAAAAATATTTTCAAAAATTATTAAAACGACACTAGCGCCCCCATACTAGAATGGGGAATCGAGGGTGGCACTGGTAAGCCTATAAAAGCGTGCCGTCATCTGTAAGTAATGCTTTATTTGTATCGGGGATGGAACCCCTCCGGATTCCGGGACCTAGGATGAGTTCCCCATCCCACACCCCATCCCCCCCTGCTCACTTTATAGTTTTTTATTTTTTTTACTTATATTAAAGCAGATCCTCGCGTATAAACATTGGATTTTTGTATGAAATATAAAGTTTCGGGTGCACAGAAGTGGTGAAGGGGTGGAATTTAGTAGGAATGGGGTGGAGGGGAGAGGGGGGGGGGAGATTCCAAGAATTAAAAAGGTCCTGGGATAAGCGTGGGATAATCGCGTGTTATTTGTTGTGTGTTTCTCTTTCGGATCTAATGTGGCTCCCCCTACATACTATTTAAGTCCATCACTCACGCGCGAGAGCTTTTCCTCGAGAGCCATTATTTGCACTCCCGCACAATGTGACAGACTTGTTTGACATTTTAATGCCTCGACAAGGAAGTGAAGCAAAAGTGTGGAAGTGTAATATACATATGTACTCATCACAAGTGTTTAAAATCGAAATGAATTCGTCGATAGTTGAAAAATATGATTTTTGAATTTGTATTTTTATTTTTTTTGTGTTTTGATGTCGCGTCTCATTCTAGCGCACGCATATCCCGTTCGAATATTAGAGGGAGAGAGAGAGAGACAGATGAACAATTGTAGATTGTAGAGTCGCCCTGTTGCGAATTAGCCGCTTGGCCGAGTGGCGTAAGTATTCAATTATGTCCACAAATGGCTCGAGATAATCTGCAAACTTCGACTTGTGCATCGTACAACAGTTTCTCAACTATTTATCTAGTTTTATACTATTATACCCCTCGAGAAGACAATGATAAATCTTTGGAGTATATATGTATGTGTGTACTAGTGTAAGCCCGTTGAATATCAGCGGAGCGGTTTCTCATCACCCGTACTGAAAAATAATATTAAATTTAATAGTTTTTATAGTTGTGGCATAGATGGTGCGTTATAATGCAACAACAACGTAACAATTTAGCAAAGTCGCGATCCTACTAAAGATTTATATGTTCAAATATAGGAGATCTCGCATCATTGGCGTTGGATCATAGCTCAATGTTTCGACCTGGTGATCTCAGGTTCAAATCCCACTTTTTAAAAATTATTTAACTCGGCGAGCGTTATCAGCAGACAGACACACAGACAGACAGATGGAATAGGGCTATTATATGTATATTTGTGAGGGATAGTAGATATGGATAAGTATAGTGTATAATGTGTTATAGATTTATATAGTTGTTATAAATATGTAATAGATGTAAGTTAAATTAGCTAATTAGCTAATATTATATAAAATAAATAAACGAACATATACAATAACCCTATTACGTCTGTCTGTTTGTCTGCTGATAACGCTCGCTGAGGTAAATAATTAAAATACACTAATAGTCCGCGCGCGAGTAGGATTTGAGTCCGAGGTCGGAACAGTGAGCGCTTATGCTATGATCCAACGCCGATAATGACGAGCTTGCTCCAATTTGACAATATTAATCCTCAATAGGTTTGCGCCTTTCCTAAATTGTTACGTTGTTGTATTATAAAGCGCCATCTAATCGAAAACTATTAAATACACGTACGTGTATACTCATCACAGTACGGGTGATGAGAAACCACTCCGTTGATATTCAACGGTCTTACGCTAGTATGTATATATGTATGTATATATGTATTTGGACAGTAAAAACAACTTAACTATATACATATGTATGTATGTACAACTGTCGAATTAAAGCGCACGTCTATTTACAGCAATATTATTGTTTGATTAAATGTAAATAGCATTAGAAAATTAATTACGCAAGATAGTACAGATGAGTTTTAGTTGCTTCTGGTTTATATTTATGTAATTATGCATAAGTATACATAATTTTTGTATGGTGTACATTTTCAGTATGATTTTCCTCAGGACTAGTACGCAGTATTCACAATAGACAATATTGAAAAAGACCAAGTATCAAAATTTCGGTGGTTTCGCACACTTCCGGTCTGCGAAAGCGGTATTCACGTTTCATTGAAGCTCCATATCCGTTTTGATCGATGATGTAATGTGCAATTTTCCGGCGCGTTGCAAACAATTGAAGGGCCATCGGAAAAACCACGCACAAAGAACGACCGTGCAGATGAGGAATTAATCCAGATGGTCGCTGCAGGCGATTACTTCCGGTATTTCGGATAGCGCACTGAGACCCTCAAAGATTCACAGAATCGATAAAAATTACTAAACATAGTAAAATACAAACGAAACAAGGCAAATGAGACCTACGCAAACGGAACAATCAATTAATACCACCAATAGAGGTGATATTGGAAATATTTAAATAATACGACTAAATTTTAATGATTATAAACATTTTTTTGATCGTGTACTATTTTGAAGGTACGAATAAAGTTTTTGAATCATTTTTGAAAAAAATAAACGTATAGAAATTTGTATAGACGTGTTCAAAGTTTGCGTTCACGCACCCTATACTGTAATTTGAGTATGAATACAATTGCGTCTTTGATGGTTTTTAAAAGTCATTTTTATTCGTTTTGAGTGGTTTAAATTTTGTGTAATAGTAGTTTGAAGGCTCTTAAACAGTTTTGTGTTAAAATTTTATTAGTTTTTGGCCCGATATAGAGACGTGGTAGGGAATTCGACAGGGAAGTGTGCGAGGGCATCGGTCCGTGGATAATCTGACACGAGATGGGCGGCAGCGGGGAGCGCCTGCTGCTGACGCCTGGATCGATAAATGTCAAATGTCGGCACACGACACTGGTGCCTAATGGATTTCTGAACCAACACAATAAGATTGTAGGTGAAAAATTGGCAAAAATCAAATCCGTACCTGTTTTCACCTGGTACTTGAGCGTGGTGGCGCAATCTTGAACCAGCTGCTGCAGCGGAAAACCGCGCTCCGGAAGCTCCAAATCGAGCAATCTCTTCATCTCTTCGGGGTGATGGAATTCCAGGATCTGAAACAGTAAGATTCAGTAAAAAAAATTCTCAAATAGAAATTCGCAATAGGAAAAACAATCACCTTTTCATTTCGGTCGTTCGTGTTCTTGACGAATTCGATGAGCACGTCGATAACTTTCATAAGGAACTCTTTGGTTTGAGGAAAACCTTCTTCACACATCGGTAGAATTTCTGAAATAAACAATAAGACGTCAAACTTACAAGTATTTATTTATTTATTTATTTATATAATACAATCCTTAACTAAGCGTCTGTAAAGAGATGTTTTTTTAAGACTGCCAGGAATTTTTCAATAGTTTTGGAACTTCTAATTCCATCCGGCAGTCTATTATACTCCAAAACACCTCTGTACAAGATGCTTCTCCTATTTCTATTTATTTTAACGTTTTTTTATAATTAAATTATTTTTATTCCTTAAATTATATTCACATACATCCATTCCTCTCACAATAAATTTACTAAAATATGATGGTATCATATTATTATCTAACTTAAATATAAATACGAACATACAAATCCTCAAAGTATCATTCACATTCAATCATCATCTTTTTTATACTAGCATACCTATCCGCATTTAAAATACATCTCATACCGCTATTTTGTAATATTTGTAATCTATCTCTAGTTGACTTATCTAACATATTTAATAATGAACCACAATACGTATAAAATGAGGTCTGACAATTACATTATAAATTATTATTTTAGTTTCTTTAGATAATAATTAAATTGAGATAAATAAGTAAACATAAAAATACTCTAGAATGCGCCTAGGTAAGTTTAAATGTGTGTTGTACGTTGTAGTATAGGCACCCGCACACCGCACTGGTGCGAATGTCGTACGAAATTCATGTAGGAAAATCGCACTAATTTCGCAAGTCTGTCAATTGTACCGCACACCCTGGCGCCATTTGACACTCTACCGGCGATTAGCGAAATACAATCTGTCACCTCGCTTTCGGAACGTTTGTATTTCACTCACGATTCTGACACGGACTTATCAGATGAAGACGAAGCTCTAATGTTGGCCGCATATTTATATGAATGATTAGTTAAATACTTTTAATTGTTGAATGTGTGTCATCAAGGATCAGCTGACTGTTGACAAAATAGTCTGATTTCTGTCCCTCTGACATAACCTATCAAGTCAGATCGTACAAGATGGGATACCTTTTCAACGTCGCCAATAGATTTTCCACAAACGTCATCGAAATCGAGCGAATCGCCGAAAAAATCGTGTACAACAAATTCCGCACGGTTTTTCGGTCGGAAATCCATCGTGGTGTACATAAGCAGCGCTATGCGATACAACTCCCCACCATAACAAACTTGCGTTTCCTCGCAATGCGAATACGAATCCGCAGCGGTGTGCGGGCGCCTTAAGAACGAATAAAAATACGCAGTAGTGCCATTCTGTTCATATTTATACTTATGAGTGCATTTTAAAGTTATTGCCGTTATTTATTTTACCCTTGCAAAGGTAATTCGAATAAATCCACGTTGACTCTTTCAGCTAGGGATAATTTACGATAGGGATTTAATACAAATTTTCATTCATCCACCCCTGAGATTGGGAGTATTGTGGTTCAAAACACTTATTATACTATTATTATTCCATATTTAAAATAATCAATACGACGTATGTATGTATGTATGTTATTATCTATGTGTCGATGTAATGCATATTTTTTTATCTCGTACGTTACCGCATAAAAACCCTCAATCAAGATTACTTTTCGGTATTCGCTCATATAAAGTACGCAATGGTGAAAAAAAGTACCTTTTATAGTCATCCCATATTTCAAGTTTTCTCCCTTTCGGATTCTATTATCCCCGTCGATCGCAGAATTTCTCAACATTTTACGTGCGATTGAACTTGTTTGAAAATTTAAATATAAATGTGAAAATTTTCATCCTAGGAATGTATCAACGAGTGTAATTTGTCAGTTATGTTGAGCGTTCAAATGTTCAGACATTTTTAAGCTATTGTTCGATTTGCGTTTTCCAATTGTCGCGCGCCACAGTTTGAGCGCTAATGTCGGGGGATTTTCTCAGCGAAGCCCCTTTTTGTCAGTTGAAATAAGATACCAAATCTTTGAGGATTTCCCCGTCTGATATAAACGCCATCGTCTTAAGCCACAGAATCCTCAGGGAAACAAACTGCATCATCGGACCGGGGAAAAGAAATAGAAAAAGGAAAACCACTCTATACATTTTTCATTTGTGGGAAAGCTCGGTGTTTAGCGGTCGATCATTAATTATCCCGCTTTAAAAACGCATTTAACATTACCAAGAATGTATGTACGTTTTCACAATAATAAATTATAGCGAACGTACAAGGGATGCTTTACTTTTTAAAGTGTACATACATATTATTGAATGTACATACCTATGCGAGTAACACACGTCAGGGATTAAATGTTGGCGTTGTAATCCGTTCGATGATGATGAGGGCGAATGCCAGAGTACGAGTGTTAAGCTGCTCACTTAAATCAATATAATGATCAGCCCTTTGCTTTTAGGGTCGTGAGCTGTTATTAGCTCTAAAAAGAAACATTTTCCTCAATGAAACATACGAAAATAAATTTCGATTACAAAAGCATTATCTTTGGTATAGGAAAAATTCAATATTTTAACACTGCAACTGATGCCAACCCTAACTGTACGCTTACTGGTGATACCAACTATAATAAATCGGCTCAAAAATTAGCTGCCACTATACAAAAATATGAAATTACTTGTATTATGAAATTTTCGGATACAAATTTTTACTATGCAAGTTTGACTCGATGTATGCGTTCTGCTGTCAAAAGTGATAGATAAAGTATCGATTTTATTATACATATATACATCATCATCATCATCATCATCATTTTCAGCGGTGCACCATCCACTGCTGGATGAAGGCCTCTACCTTGCTTTCTTTCACACCCTCTCTGATACCATTCCAGTATTTATCGCGTCCATCTGCCATCCATTCTTCTCGTTATGTGTCCAACCAATTGCCACTTCAACTTTTTCACACGTTCCGCTATATCTGCCACTTTGGTCATGCTTCTTAACCATGTATTCCTCTTGCGATCTCTTCTCGTTATACCAAGCATACATCTTTCCATGCTTCTCTGTGCACTGGAGCTTACGTAGCGTTCTTGAATTTAGCATCCGAGTTTCACATCCATACGTAATAACTGGCAGTACGCATTGGTCGTATGTCTTTCTTTTTTATTTGTTTGTATTTAAAAACTACGTTCATTCTTCCAAAAGCACTCCATCCTAGTTTCATTCTTCGTGTTATATCTTCTTCCTTACATTCAGTCATATTCATAGTCCTAGGTATAAATAACTATCAACTATCTCTACAATATGATTATCTACTGTGAAAAGTTGAGTAATCACATTTACTGTATCGCCAAGTGGCCCAAAAACTTGCCGAACTTTCGTGCAACCGATACCTAATTTAAAACCTAAAATGCGTTTATACAATCAAAACTCTATTGGGTATTTAATTCGGAATATTTTCTAAGCGTTATTTACAACTCGCCCCCCACCCCCATTCTTTATAGTCTTTTTAGTGTTTATTTTGAGATAAAAAAATGCACCGAATTCCCCGTTGGGTATTTACGCTAGTCTACCCCATCCCTCACACCCCCTGTTCACATTCTCATCCCACATCTCCCACCCCAACGGTCGTCTGATAGTGTTTGGGGTCGGAGCGCATTCAGGGGCACTCTTGGAATCAATTAATTCTCCCTAAGCCGATGCGGGGGCTCCACCCCGCCGCAATAGCTGGCTTAAGCGGCCCCGAAAGCCCCATTTTGGGGGCCAGGGGGGGGTTGGTTGGGGGGGGGGGGGGAGCTGTGCCCCATTTGGTGCTAATTTGCGTGCACTAGTCAAAGTGGACTGTATCGATTCAATTGCATCATGCAAATTTTCCACCACTGTTGACACACTTATTCGAGCTCACCGATCCATTGTATGTACATACATATATTATATATATAATAGCCGAAATTCTGTCTGCTGATAACGCTCGCCGAGGAAAAATAATTGAAAAACCAGAACGAGTGGGGATAGAACCCAGGACCCCAAGCTCGAGAGTAATCACGCTAACGCTATACGCTACGTCCGGTTGTAGATTTGGTCCTTTTTTTTTTTTTTAACATTACCTATAAAAGGGATCGTGACTCTGCTTTATCTACAAAAGGGATCGTGACTCTGCTAATAATACATAGATCGCGCTATAAAAACTATTATTATTTTTTTGTTTTTTGATTTTTACAAAATCAATAATAATTAATAATTATAACATAAATAGTTAAGTAAAAAAAAAAATTTTTTTTTGCTAGTGGGTATCGGGGATCGATCGATTTGGGTTTCGATATCGGTTTAAAATTCATCGGGCGTTGATATTCAACGGGCTTACACTAGTATATATATAATAGCCGAAATCCGCCTGTCTGTCTGTCTGTCTGTCTATATGTCTGCTGATAACGCTCGCCTTGGTAAATAATTAAAAAAAAAAGCAGAACGTCGCACGAGTGTGATTTGAACCCGGTATCACTGATTCGGAACAGAGATGCGAGATCCCTAAATCGGTCGAAAGTTTGCGACTTTGCTAAATCGTTACGTTGTTGTATTATAACGCGCCATAGATTACGCATTGTTGCATAGATGCAACAACCATTAAATTCAATATTATTTTTCAGTACGGGTGATGCGAACGCTCCGTTGATATTCAACGGGCTTACACTAGTTATTATATTATATATATAATTAATATTAATAAAGAGCTTAATGTGTGTGTGTCTGTGTGTGTGTCTGTGTGTCTGTGTGTCTGTGTGTCTGTGTGTCTGTCCCGTAACGCTATGACGTCACTATAGGATTTTCGAGTTTTTTTCTATGAATATATTTTTTGAAAATTTTTTTTTTTCGGTTTTTTTTGATATTTCAACTTTTTTTTTTTTTTTTTTTTTTGGAACTTTTTTTTTTTGAATTTTTTTTTTGGATTTTTTTCAACTTTTTTTTTTGATTTTTTTTTTGGAACTTTTTTTGAATTTTTTTTTTTTTGGATTTTTTCAACTTTTTTTTTTTTGGATTTTTTTTTTTTTGGAACTTTTTTTTTTTTTTTTTTTTTTTTTGGATTTTTTCAACTTTTTTTTTTTTGATTTTTTTTTTTTTTGAACTTTTTTTTTGAATTTTTTTTTTTTGGATTTTTTCAACTTTTTTTTTTTTTTTTTTTGGAACTTTTTTTGAATTTTTTTTTTTTGGATTTTTTCAACTTTTTTTTGTGATTTTTTTTTTTGAACTTTTTTCAATTTTTTTTTTTTTTTGATTTTTTCAACTTTTTTTTTTTTTTTTTTTTTTTTGGAACTTTTTTGAATTTTTTTTTTTTTGATTTTTTCAACTTTTGATACCCCCTAAAGCCATTCCGGCCCCTTACCACCACCCACAGACCCCCTACCCCTACGGCACCTTTTCAGCACTCCCGAAAAGCTATGCCGACCCTCACCACCCCCCCAGACCCCTCCCCTGCCCCTACGGCACCTTTTCTGCACTCCCGAAAAGCTATGCCGGCCCCTCACCACCCCACAGACCCCCCTATCCCTACGGCACCTTTTCAGCACTCCCGAAAAGCTATATCGGACCCTCACCACCCCTTTTTTGACTCACTTAAAGCCATGCCGGCCCATCACCACTCCAGAGCCGCCTTCTACCCCTACGGCACCTTTTCAGCATTCCCGAAAAGCTATGCCGGCCCCTCATTACCCCACAGACCCCCCCCTACCCCTACGGCACCTTTTCAGCACTCCCGAAAAGCCCCTGCCGGCCCCTTTCCACCCCCCAGATCCAAAAAAAAAACCATTAAAAAATTCAGCGGGCGTTGATTATCAACGGGCAATAAGCTAGTACTATTAATAAAGAGCTTAATGTGTGTGTGTCTGTGTGTGTGTCTGTGTGTCTGTGTGTGTGTCTGTGTGTGTGTCTGTGTCTGTCCCGTAACGCTATGACGTCACTATAGGATTTTTCGAGTTTTTTTTTTCTATGAATATATTTTTTGAAAATTTTTTTTTTTTCGGTTTTGGATATTTCCAACTTTTTTTTTTGGATTTTTTTTTTTTGGAACTTTTTTTTTTGAATTTTTTTTTTTTTTCATTTTTTCAACTTTTTTTTTTTTTGGATTTTTTTTTTTGGAACTTTTTTTTGAATTTTTTTTTTTTGGATTTTTCAACTTTTTTTTTTTTTTTTTTTTTTTTTTTTTTTGGAACTTTTTTTGAATTTTTTTTTTTGGATTTTTTTCAACTTTTTTTTTTGATTTTTTTTTTTTGGAACTTTTTTTGAATTTTTTTTTTTTTTGATTTTTTTCAACTTTTTTTTTTTGGGACTTTTTTTGAATTTTTTTTTTTTTTTGATTTTTTTCAACTTTTTTTTCTATGAATATATTTTGAATTTTTGAATGAATTTTTTTTTTCGGTTTGTTTGGATTTTTCTAACTTTTTTTTTTTTTTTTTTTTTGAACTTTTTTTGATTTTTTTTTGATTTTTTCAACTTTTGATACCCCTAAAGCCATTCCGGCCCCTTACCACCCCACAGACCCCCTAACCCTACGGCACCTTTTCAGCACTCCCGAAAAGCTATGCCGACCCTCACCACCCCCCAGACCCCCCCCTGCCCCTACGGCACCTTTTCTGCACTCCCGAAAAGCTATGCCGGCCCCTCACCACCCCACAGACCCCCCCTATCCCTACGGCACCTTTTCAGCACTCCCGAAAAGCTATATCGGACCCTCACCACCCCTTTTTTGACTCACTTAAAGCCATGCCGGCCCATCACCACTCCAGAGCCGCCTTCTACCCCTACGGCACCTTTTTTCAGCACTCCCGAAAAGCTATGCCGGCCCCTCACCACCCCACAGACCCCCCCCCCCTACGGCACCTTTTCAGCACTCCCGAAAAGCTATGCCGGCCCCTCGCCACCCCCCCCAGACCCCACTGCCCCTACGGAATCTTTTCTGCGCTCCCGAAAAGCTATGCCGGCCCTTTACCACCCCTGCCAGACCCCCTACCCCGGCGGTCCCTTTTTGGACTCCCGAAAAACTATGCCGGCCCCTTACCACCCCTTTTTTTGACTCACTAAAAGCCATGCCGGACCATCACCACCCCAGAGCCGCCTTCTACCCCTGCGGCAACTTTTCAGCACTCCCGAAAAGCTATGCCGGCCCCTCACCACCCCACAGACCCCCCTACCCCTACGGCACCTTTTCAGCACTCCCGAAAAGCTATGCCGGCCCCTCATTACCCAGACCCCCCTACCCCTACGGCACCTTTTTTGCACTCCCGGAAAGCTATGCCGACCCCTCACCACCCCCCAGACCCCTCCACTGCCCCTACGGCACCTTTTCTGCACTGCCGAACAGGTATGCCGGCCCCTCACCACCCCCAGACCACCCCCCTACCCCTACGGCACCTTTTTTGCACTCCCGAAAAGCTATGCCGGCCCCTTACCACCCCCCAGATCCAAAAATCAAAACCATTAAAAATTCAGCGGGCGTTGATTATCAACGGGCAATAAGCTAGTTATATATATAATAGCCGAAATCCGTCCGCGGATAACGCTCGCCTCGGTAAATGATTAAAATGATTTGAAACCCGGCATCACCAGGTTGAGATGAATCGTGCTAACACTATCATCCAAACGGTGTCGTATAACAACTATAAAAACTATTAAATACACATATACTCACCCACGCAAACATACGTTGGTATTCAACGGGCTTACACTAGTACACAGTGGATAATATTCCTTGGGCCAAAGATTTTGATTCAATATCTTGAATAGTTGTGAAACATTTGAATTGTAGATTCGAGTTGATGTGTCGTAACCAGATAGGCGTCGAAGCTTTTTAAGTGCCAAAACCACAGATTACCGTTGTATACATTGTGTTATTATGAAATTAGATTGACGGAGGTCAATATTTTCAACGCACAGTATCTCACATCTGGTAGCGACACTGTTTACACAGTAATCGAACGACTAAGCTGCAAAAGTGTCCACTCGTAGATAGCGGGCAACTAAAAGTGTCATCGGCAATGACATGCCGTCGATATGACGCATTCATTGTCGGATCGGTGATTATTTTCACACGTGCAAAATGACATTGAAAAGGGTTTCACGAGTATTGTGTGCGGAAAAAAGTTAGGGGTGTCGTGTGCGGAATAGCTTCGCTATCTCCGTGGGCAACTTCCGGTGTCGGAAACGGAAACGCGTGGCGATGCTTCAATGCCGGAAATGTATCGCGGTGAAGATTATACGCGAAATTGTGGGGAAAATTTGGCCATTACAAGCCGCCGCTTTGGGGTATGATTCAATTTCAAAGTTAAATTTTTTGAATGATGGATACGTCAGTTCTATTTTTATTTGTCTGACTACAAAGGATTAATGTTAGTTCGTATACAGTTTGAATTACTGGCGAGTTTGTATGGAGTGAACCAAATTGTGTATTGCAAGTGTTTAACTATCAAAACTGTTCTGGTTTATTTATGCTAAATAGTTTGTTGTTTATTATAATAGTGAATGTTGCACTTTTCATGTGCAAATTGGAAGCATCGCACATTTTGCTTTGTGCTACTGGTAATTTGGGTACAATAGTCGATTTAATATTTTAAATTGCGCTTTTGAATTATCCGAGCGGAGAGCCAAAAATTATCACCAATTCTGACACACTGAATCTGAATTATGATAATGAAATTTGTTGGTTAGCTCATTTTTTTTTTACTTTTGCGGCTTGTAACTTAAAATTTAATATTTTTCTGTTCAAAATGAGTGTTGGAAGCAATTGTCAGATGTTTTTACCATTAATTGTGATATTTAAAATCTTTAAAATACTCGACTTACTTTAAAAAGTCAAAAATGTTTTAACCCCAAACGCCCGACGCGTCACGACGCCACAACCACCACTAAACGTGACTTTAAATCATCTACAGCTCAAATTTGTACGCTTGGACACAAATAAAAAATACTGACGTAGAGAACCAACCCTTATAAATGTATTGAAATAAAATAAAACTGGCCAAAGTAATGCATAATAACACCAGGAAAAAATCTATTAAAAAAATATATTTTTGACTTAAAATTTGCTAGACGATTACTTACATATAAGACAATATTTTAAAGCTTTCAAATATTACAATTAATAGAAAAAAAACATCTGACTATTACTTTGAATACTCATTTTCAACACATAAGTACTAAATTTTGGGTTACAGACCGCAAAAGTAAAAAAAATTGTCCATTTCACATTTCATAATCATATTCGGATTGAATGGGTCAAACTTAGTAAATATTGACTAGTCTCTGCTCCGGTGGTTTTTTTGTTGTTTTTGTACAGTGTTATTTGTCTACTAAAGAGCAAATGATATATTATATGATGTATTCAAAAACGTACGTGAAAGGTTGCTTTTGCACTTTATAGTTAAACGATTGTTGGAAAAGATAATCTTTTATAATGTCAAATAACGAAACGTTTTACTCACGTTCGTATAAAATATGGAAACAAAACGTAGGCTCACTTCATAGTGTGAAGTGAAATAAGAAAGATTTAGTTTAGTTAGATTTAGAACGAGGGGAATAAATACACGTCAAGTCTTCTTTTCTACGAGAGAGCGAAATGTCGTTTGTGTGTTATTCGAACGTCACAATGGGAAAACGACATATGTTCGCCGCTGTAATTCCGAATCCCCTTCTGTTCGACAGGGAAAGGGGAAAAGCGGGGGGACAAAAGTTATGGACACAGATTTTCAATCTGGCAACCCTCCCCCAGTTCGTGCGACAAAGGCCGCCATGTTACTTCCGGTCGGATGGGCGCGCTCCATTTTCAAAAATTGAAAAAAGTAAAAAGGAAATAAACGCGTAAGACAAAGGCCATTGTGACGTATGTATTTCTAAAGGTAGCTAGAAATAAAGACAGAACCTTATACTTCTGAACTTTAAGGTGTGCTTAGTTTTACAAGTAACGTATTCAAGCGAGTGGTACCAAACTTCAACGATAAACTCGAGTAAAGGCGCTCACAAACCCGAGCGGATTCGCTGCGTCAAGTTGACGTCCTCTATCGTCGTTGATTCGCACCAATACGAATTACATATGAGTCGCCTAGTTCCAAATCCCGATAAGTCCACAAAACTCACTTGTTCGCAAACGCGGTTTTTATGCTACAGACTTATTTGCTTGATGGCGTTTAAACTCATTTAACCTTAATTTTGTTGATATTAAACAAAATATTGAGATTAGAAACATGGACTTATCGTTGTTTGTTTCTAAATATGGCTTTTATCAGCTTTTATCATAGTGCAATTGTCAGTTTTTGGAACTAACACTGATTTTCAATATTTTTTTACGGCGCACTTGGCGGTATTTGGAATAATTCAAGTATAAGGCATCGTTTGAAAACATTCTTAGAACCAGAAAATATTTTATCCTCGTTTTTTATATATATTGTGGACTTAACTAGGACGGATTTGGAACTAGGCGACTCATATATCGGTGCGAATGAGACAACGATAGGGGCGTCAGTTTGACGCAGCGAATCCGCTCGGGTTTGTGAGAGAGCCTTTAGAAATACTATTATGCAAGCAGCTTTCGAGTTTGAGTATAATAATTAAACATATGTATGTATGTACTACGGTATACGTTCTACCTATATCTACATATGTATGTACATGCAAGTTTTTGAATATAGTCGAATATTCAAAAATATAATCGAGTACGTGTGTGTAATGCATTTACTATTTTTATTAATCCTTTTAACTGGAAGACAGTTTACAATAAGCTACCTCTATCTTTTGAGTATTTTACTATGATTTTGTCTATCAATCATTGTAGGTACAATTTATTTTGAGACATTGTATATATCATCATTTTCAGCCGTCATAGTCCACTGCTGGATCTTCTCTAATCCTCTTCCATTTCTGTCTGTCTTGAGCAATCTGCATCCACTTGACACCACACATTCTTTTCAATTCATCAGCCCATCGTCCACTCGGTCTACCTTGCTTTCTTTCACATCCTCTCGGATACCATTTAAGTATTTCTCGCGTCCAACTGACATCCATTATTCTCGCTATGTGTACAGGATGGCTATTTTTTTTATTTAAAAAAAGCTTTTATTGTTCTTATACTATGTTCACAATACATCTTAAATCTATTTTAATAGCTACTGGTCCAGTGACCATTATCTATTTTACACATTTTTCATTTTGTTAGTATTTATAAGGATTCTTTTATTTTAATGTTAGTGTTTAAAGCATAATAGGAGAAATAGCTCAAAAGCCACTCTTACGATCTCTTCTCGTTATACCGAGCATACATCTTTCCATACTTCTCTGTGTGCACTGGATCTTGCGTAACATTCTTGAATTTGGCATCCACGTTTTACATCCATACGTCATTGTGTATATACATAGATGCAAAAGCATACTGAATATTTTACCGTCGAATTTATTTGAATTGTATAGTGAAATAAATATATTTTATGGTTGTCAGCCGCTGTCGCGTATGCAAAAAAGGGTATCGTAGGGTCGGGTCATGTTTTCATCAACGACGCAACCCTCCGATGTGATTGTAGTCGGTTCCATTGTTTCCCGAAGTCGGACAATGGGATCAGAGGCGGTACAAGAGTTGCGTTTCTCTCGGACGGCTGCTGATGACTATTCAAAGTCATTAATTAATCTGCCTCATACATACATAGTTTGTGCAAAAATGTACGTGAGCGACAGCACAAAACTTGTTCCTAGTCTGTGTAGAGTTCGGTAATTTCAGGTCTACTAAGTTACAATGTATGTATGTATTGAATAAATATAAATTGCGATATAATAGTGTTATAGCTTTCATTGGGTCACGTTTGAGGGGTACTGATTCGATTTGCGGTTTGTCAGTCGCTGATTGTGCGATTCATGGAGTATTGAATGTGAGCGTTTGGTTATTGCAAATAAATAATTGCTTGCATTTGGTCGGTGTACTTATTATACATATGTATGTATGTATGTACGCGTGTGAAATTTTGGACATTGAGTTTGTGATTTTGTAAAAGTGGTTGAATAAGTATGGTTGAGATTATAATTATGTTAATTTAGTTAACGAATTTTTGAAATTCTGTTTTATGAAATTTTTTGATGTTTGGTTTGTATAGGTACAATGTTAAGGTCTTCGTTATTCATATTTGAATAAATATGTTTTTTATATTTTATTCCTAAAATATCACCGAATTGTTATTAAATGAAGTTTCTTAAATATATATTTGTGTATTTTCAGTTGTTTTTAATATCAAAAATACATTAAGTCATACATTTAATGAAACTCGGGAAATCCCAGAAAATGTAATAGCATACACCTCGAGTGCCGATAACGATAAAGTGCTATGGTTTTAAATACTCATAGAAAACTTAGTTTTAGCCTTTTGTAACACTGAGCAACAAAAAAAAAATACCCAGAGCGGAGATTGGTCAATCTTTACTAAGTTTGACCCACTGAATTCGAATCCGATAATGATATTTGCGATTTAAAAAATGTAAAAAATATCCATTTTTTTGGCTTTTGCGGTCTATAACTCAAAATATAGTATCGCTGTGCTCAAAGTGAGTATTGAAATCAATAGTCAAATATTTTTCTATATTTCTATTATCGGATTCGAATTCATTGGGTCAAACTTAGTAAAGATTGACCAATCTCCAATCCGCTCTGGGTTTTAAAAAACGTGATTTTTCGTTGCTCAGTGATAATTAACGAAAATATTAAAAAAATAATCTTCTGCATTATAAAAGAAGATTTATTTTAGGGAAAGTATAACCTACTCTAACGAGTCTAGGCAAAATGCCAAAAGTTATAATTCCCGTTGAATATGAACTTCGATTACCAATTTTTCTATTGTATTATATTTTTAGTATTGATGTTTAGTAATTTGCCTAGTAATTCCAAGACTTTCCGAGATCTTAAAATATAGGTTCAGATCTCAAAAAATATATACATACATATAGTAATAATATTTATCCGTTACATAACCGATTACGTATGCAACGATTTTATCGAAAAAATTGCACAACTTTCCTATATATGTATGTACATACATACGAACTATGGGAATAGCATATGAACTTTTATTATTAAAAATATAAAATAATCTTACCATCATATTTAAGTTGAGCAGTCCTGGGTGACAATTGAAAGCCCCCTGACGAAGAACCACCGGATCCAAACGACGACATTCTATCTGCCTGTAAATTAAATAAAAAACAATATTAAATACCAAAAATCTATTCAAACATTCAATAATTTATTCATTTATATAGAAATGATGTAACGATGGTCAACTAATCATCACATTTTCAAATGGACAATTCTACAAATCTACAGACTATATTATTTTTTAAATGAAAGTAAAATCTAAACGCCATCCTTCGCTTAGCGCGTGCACCCACGAAACTTTCATAAAAGTGTATATATACAATATTTAAACAGATGGTTAATTTTCGGACGCGCTGAACGAGGGACGCGCACTTTTTAAGGATTTTTTTTGTAAAACGAAACCAACCAGTTGTAAATTATCAGCGAAATTTTTACAGTACTGCACAAAAAAGTCCCAACTGTACTTTGCGGACATTCTTCAACTTTCAAAAAATCAATTTTAATTTTTAATTATACTGTTTTTTTTTTTTTTTGCACGCGGTGTACTTTTTTCTATATTATATGTGTGGCGCACTTCGTGTACCACGGGCAGCAACAAAAATACAAAAATAAATCAATGGTGTATAATAAATATTGCATATTTGGACGTGTGCGATTTTATCAAATTTAAACATTCACAATAATTTTGGCTAAAAAAAATTAACGAAAAAAATGCGGCAAACTAAGCGTATGGATAACTGAACAAATTGACAAATAAATACCTTTTATTTATTGCAATTTTCTTGCGAGCAAAATAAAGCCTCCTCGGAGATTCAGTTATTTAAAATATATATGAATATTTTTTTTTATTAAATAAATATATTTTTTTTATCTAAAAAAAAAAAAAAAATTTAGAACGATTTTAAAATATATATATATTTTTGGTAGATATTATTGTTTTTGTATATGTATCTGTTTTAAATAATAAAAAAAAAAAAAACATAAAAATTCCGTTACATAAGCGTATAATGAGACAAAGTGAAAATTGAAAATGGCGGCTGTGTGACGTAAGCTGAAAATAAAATATCAATGGTAAAAAGCATAAACTTGTATGTTTTCGTATATGTATGTGGATTTTATCTATTTAAAATTAAATTTTAAATAAATAATGTTATACACTATTTAATATGAATTTGTGTATATATATATATATATATGTATGTAGGTATATGTTTTAGTGAGCGAGCACAGTAGCGTACCAGGCCGTATCCCGCGAGGGACTGCTCCCGGGTCGTTGCAAAGGGCGTTTCGAGGGCTGGCAAAAAAGAGCCTCCTACCCCGGGAGAGCCGCGCGCGCCGCCCCTGGAATGATTCCAGCAAAGCCTCACACCCACCCCTATATAGGCTCCAGTGGTGGTGCGTGGGCGTGCGCGTATATCTACCTCTACTTTTATTATATTTCCGCGAGACAGCTGTGCCCTATTTGGCATCTACGTCAGACCCATTTGCCCCGGCTGTTTGCCCGAAAACGTTTGAGAACCACTGGCGATGAAAAGTAACCGCTTTTTTCGGCGCCAGTGGTTCTCTAATTAATAAATAGATTCGATAAAAATAAATATTTTATTTTTCCACTGTTCTGTTTTGTCACTGTTTTCTTTATCGCTTTTCTGTTTTGTCCTGTTCTCTTTTGTCCTGTTCTCTTTTGTCATGTTCTCTTTTGTCCTGTTCTCTTTTGTCGTGTTCTGTTTTGTCTTGTTCTCTTTTGTCCGTTTACCCAAAAAATTAACCAAATAACTTTTCGCGAAGTTAGGTTGGGTACAGAATGGCTTGAATGCAGTTTCCTATTGACCCAATTTTTCGTCGATATTTGTGAAAATAGTCTTCTTTTTGCTAAATTAGGTTGGGTACAGGATGGCTTGAATTCAGTTTCCAATTGACGCATTTTTTCGTCGATATTTGTGAAAAAAGTCTACTTTTAGCGAAGTTAGTTTGGGTACAGGATGGCTTGAATTCAGTTTTCAATTGACGCATTTTTTCGTCGATATTTGTGAAAAAAGTCTACTTTTAGCGAAGTTAGGTTGGGTACAGGGTGGTTTGATTTCAGTTTTCAATTGACGCATTTTTTCGTCGATATTTGTGAAAAAAGTCTACTTTTCGAAAAGTTATTTTGGGTACAGGGTGGTTTAATTTCAGTTTTCAATTGACGCATTTTTTCGTCGATATTTGTGAAAAAAGTCTTCTTTTTGCAAAGTTAGGTTGGGTACATCATGGCTTAAATTTAGTTTTCGATTGACGCATTTTTTTCGTCGATATTTGTGAAAAAAAGTCTACTTTTTTGCGAAGTTAGGTTGGGTACAGGATGGCTTGAATTCAGTTTCCGATTGACGCATTTTTCGTCGATATTTGTTTTTCTTTTTGCTAAATTAGGTTGGGTACAGGATGGCTTGAATTCAGTTTCCAATTGACGCATTTTTTCGTCGATATTTGTGAAAAAAAAAAACTTTTTAGTACTTTTAGCGAAGTTATTTTGGGTACAGGGTGGCTTGATTTCAGTTTTCAATTGACGCATTTTTTCGTCGATATTTGTGAAAAAAAGTCTTCTTTTGCAAAGTTAGGTTAAAGGTTACATCATGGCTTAAATTTAGTTTTCGATTGACGCATTTTTTTTTTGTCGATATTTGTGAAAAAAAGTCTACTTTTGCGAAGTTAGGTTGGGTACAGGATGGCTTTTCGATTCAGTTTCCGATTGACGCATTTTTTTTCGTCGATATTTGTGAAAATAGTCTTCTTTTTGCTAAATTAGGTTGGGTACAGGATGGCTTGAATTCAGTTTTCAATTGACGCATTTTTTCGTCGATATTTGTGAAAAAAGTCTACTTTTAGCGAAGTTATTTTGGGTACAGGGTGGCTTGATTTCAGTTTTCAATTGACGCATTTTTTCGTCGATATTTGTGAAAAAAGTCTTCTTTTTGCAAAGTTAGGTTGGGTACATCATGGCTTAAATTTAGTTTTCGATTGACGCATTTTTTCGTCGATATTTGTGAAAAAAGTCTACTTTTTGCGAAGTTAGGTTGGGTACAGGATGGCTTGAATTCAGTTTCCGATTGACGCATTTTTTCGTCGATATTTGTGAAAATAGTCTTCTTTTTGCTAAATTAGGTTGGGTACAGGATGGCTTGAATTCAGTTTCCAATTGACGCATTTTTTCGTCGATATTTGTGAAAAAAGTCTTCTTTTGGCAAAGTTAGGTTGGGTACATCATGGCTTAAATTTAGTTTTCGATTGACGCATTTTTTCGTCGATATATGTGAAAAAAGTCTACTTTTCGAGAAGTTATTTTGGGTACAGGGTGGCTTGATTTCAGTTTTCAATTGACGCATTTTTTCGTCGATATTTGTGAAAAAAGTCTACTTTTTGCGAAGTTAGGTTAGGTACAGGATGGCTTGAATTCGGTTTCCGATTGACGCATTTTTTCGTCGATATTTGTGAAAATAGTCTACTTTTAGCGAAGTTAGTTTGGGTACAGGATGGCTTGAATTCAGTTTTCAATTGACACATTTTTTCGTCGATATTTGTGAAAAAAGTCTACTTTTTGCGAAGTTAGGTTGGGTACAGGATGGCTTGAATTCAGTTTCCAATTGACGCATTTTTTCGTCGATATTTGTGAAAAAAGTCTACTTTTAGCGAAGTTATTTTGGGTACAGGGTGGCTTGATTTCAGTTTTCAATTGACGCATTTTTTCGTCGATATTTGTGAAAAAAGTCTTCTTTTTGCAAAGTTAGGTTGGGTACATCATGGCTTAAATTTAGTTTTCGATTGACGCATTTTTTCGTCGATATTTGTGAAAAAAGTCTACTTTTTGCGAAGTTAGGTTGGGTACAGGATGGCTTGAATTCAGTTTCCGATTGACGCATTTTTTCGTCGATATTTGTGAAAATAGTCTTCTTTTTGCTAAATTAGGTTGGGTACAGGATGGCTTGAATTCAGTTTCCAATTGACGCATTTTTTCGTCGATATTTGTGAAAAAAGTCTTCTTTTGGCAAAGTTAGGTTGGGTACATCATGGCTTAAATTTAGTTTTCGATTGACGCATTTTTTCGTCGATATATGTGAAAAAAGTCTACTTTTCGAGAAGTTATTTTGGGTACAGGGTGGCTTGATTTCAGTTTTCAATTGACGCATTTTTTCGTCGATATTTGTGAAAAAAGTCTACTTTTTGCGAAGTTAGGTTGGGTACAGGATGGCTTGAATTCGGTTTCCGATTGACGCATTTTTTCGTCGATATTTGTGAAAATAGTCTACTTTTAGCGAAGTTAGTTTGGGTACAGGATGGCTTGAATTCAGTTTTCAATTGACACATTTTTTCGTCGATATTTGTGAAAAAAGTCTACTTTTTGCGAAGTTAGGTTGGGTACAGGATGGCTTGAATTCAGTTTCCGATTGACGCATTTTTTTCGTCGATATTTGTGAAAATAGTCTTCTTTTTGCTAAATTAGGTTGGGTACAGGATGGCTTGAATTCAGTTTCCAATTGACGCATTTTTTCGTCGATATTTGTGAAAAAAGTCTACTTTTAGCGAAGTTAGTTTGGGTACAGGAGGCTTGAATTCAGTTTTCAATTGACACATTTTTTCGTCGATATTTGTGAAAAAAGTCTACTTTTAGCGAAGTTAGTTTGGGTACAGCATGGCTTAAATTCAGTTTTCGATTTCTGGCACTGTGCCAGAAATATCGAGTGGTTATGTCGTCTTTTTAACTGATATCTGTGAACATCTCAATGTTTTAAATAAGTAGCTACAGGGGCGAACTAAACTTGTTAACGACTTCTAGTATCATGTTAAATCGTCTGAAACAAAACTTGAGTTATTTTAAAATCACCTTGTGCAAAATAATTTTACTCATTTTCCCTGTGATATTTTGTCTAAAAATATATCTATTCAGAATTTTCCAATCGAAAACAGTATTCACAATATTAAATTATTACAGATAGCGTTTGAAGATCGATTTATAGATTTTAAAAGTAATTTAAAAGTGTTTCAATTTTTCCAAAATTCATTTGATATCGATATCAACGATATTGAAGAAGATTTTCAATTAGAATGATGGTTTGAAGTCATTATTTAAAAATGAAGCGTTAATTAAATTTTATGTTATAATGGAGGAGTCTGATTTTATCCAAAAATAAAAGCATTTGCTAAAAAATTTGTATTTATTTATAGCACATACATATGCGAACAGACGTTTTACAAAATGAAATATGTATATTAAATCAAAAAATATGTAAATTTTTTTTCACACATACATATGTATGTACATATATATGTATATAAAAAATTCGGGTGTGGCCAACCCATGACTTTATCCATATATTTGAGGAATACAAACAGTAAAGAAATTAATTTTTTAAGTACGTAAGTAAATAAAACGCATACACAGCACCACACCAACCAACATACATACACACATACATATCACGAAGAGCGTATGTAAAATACGATCTTCGGCATATATTCAAATTAGAAAAACTGCCACTTCTGGTCGTCAGATGTTGACCAAAATCACAGTATCTCTTACAGCTAACATAAAAACTATAGATATGAAATTTCGACTTGATCGCCACGGCAGTTTCGGAAATATTCTGCGGTAAACTTTTCGACAAAAAAAAAACTCTACTTCCGGTTGACTGATTTTAATGATTTATTTTTTTCGTAACTAGCAATTTCTCTCAGAAGTACAACATTACAATATTGTGACGATACTACATATTTAAAAGGCCGAAAAAATAAAAAAACAAAAAATCGTTCAAGAATAAACTGCCACTTTCGCTCGTCAGAAGTTGACTAAAATCACAGTATCTCTTAAGGCTAACGTGAAACCAATCAACCAATCTAATTCAATCATCATCTTTTTTATACTAGCATACCTATCAACATTTATGTATAATACATATCATACCTCGACTATCTCTAGTCGACTTATCTAACATATTTAATAATGAACCACAATACATAAGATGCGGTCTAGAAGGCAAATCACTCAAAACAGTATATGTATGGACAATTAATACCCTTGAATAATTATTGACTACAAAACGCATTTCATACATTTTGATCGATTTATGAAAGCGTCATTCGCTGAGTACATAGAATCTGAATGTATTATATTATCGTACTATAAAGGTGTAATGTTAATGTAAAATTCGCTTGGAAAACTTCGGTTCACAGCATCAATCATGTTGTCACACTCACGCTGCGCATCAGTACCCACATACATAAAATGTCCTAGGTCAAAATTGATTAACAAATATGGTCGTTTTGTCGATTTGCGTGGGCCCAGGGTAGGACAAACTATTGGCGTGGGTAGCTGGCGACCTCAATTCGGCCCATATAGGGCAAGGGTCATGACGCAAGCGCTCCTGGACCCGCAAAAGCCTGTCCTTAATTTAAATCAAAGCTCGGCTTAAAGCCCATTAACTAGTAGGTCATCCATTCATACCAATCCTTAGAAGAACCATGGGGATAATGAGCTATTATCCTACTACTTTAGCATCGTTGAGTATTTGATAGATGGAAAATTACAGATTGAAAATCGCTAACAAAGGAAAAAGTACAAAATGTTCATATATATATGTATATGTATGTATGTATATGTATATAAGCCGCCTTGAAGAGAAACAGCTCCACACCCTATCTCCCCAAGACTCTCACATGAGGCCACAACCCCCCATCAACTAATATAGTCTGTTGACCTTTCTGTTGGGACCTATGTATACATATATGTACATAAAATTTCCAGCTTGGCTAAGAAGCCACATTGTATGTAGAACAGATCGTTCGTTTGACTACACTTAGCGAGATCGCTGCGTCAAACTGAAACGAATGGATGGTAGATGGACGCGAGAAATACGGGAATGGTATCCGAGAGGATGTGAAAGAAAGCACGGTAGACCAAGTGGACGATGGGCTGATGAATTGAGAAGTATGTGTGTAGTCAAGTGGATGCAGATTGCTCAAGACAGACAGGAACGGAAGAGGATTGGGGAAGCCTTCATCCGGCAGTGGATGGTGAACGGCTGAAAATGATGATAATGATGATATACACAATGTCTCAAAATAAATTGTACCAAATTTCAATGATTGATAGACAAAATCATAGTAAAATAAACAAAAGATAGAAGTAGCTTATTGTAAACTGTCTTCTAGTTAAAAGGATTAATAAAAATAGTAAATGCATTACACACACACGTACTCGATTATATTTTTCAATATTCGACTCAAAATAACGCGAATTTAAATATTCAAAAACTTTTATGTACCTATGTATGTATATAACGTATTGTATGTTGGTATTTATATTTAAGTTAGATAATAATATTTAATTTTTAAATAATATTTAAGTAAATTTATTGTGAGAGGAATGGATGTATGTGAATATAATTTAAGGAATAAAAATAATTTAATTATAAAAAAATGTTAAAATAAATAGAAATAAGAGAAGCATCTTGTACAGAGGTGTTTTGGAGTATAATAGACTGCCGGATGGAATTAGAAGTTCCAAAACTATTGAAAAATTCCTGACAGTCTTAAAAAAACATCTCTGTACAGGTGCTTAGTTAAGTATTATAATTAATTAGCTTAAGCTACTGTATTATATAAATAAATAAATAAATAACATATACCATGGTAATATAGCTATGTATGTTAAATTCTTATACTCAAACTCGAAAGCTGCTTGCATAATAGTATTTCTAATGGCCCTCATAAACCTGAGCGATATCGCTGCGTCAAGTTTTCTATCGTCCTCTATCGTCGTTGATTCGCACCAATGCGAATTATATCGGTGCAAATGGGACGACGATAGGGGCGAAAGTTTGGCACAGCGATTTCGCTACGGTGTGTGAGCGCCTTTAAGCCGAATAGTGCAACCGCTCAATTGTATAGTGTTCACGTTATACAGATCAATACAAATAAAATACACATCGACTCATCAACACTATCTCGAATTCAGTCAATATTGTATAATGTTACGATACTACGAGACGTATCTATAATTTATACAATTTTAGGCAACAGCTCGCAAGTACATAGAACCGCGACAAAACTTTTCACGGCAATTTGTATGTGTTTCTAGTCGGCTTTCAAAGTCTGTTGCTTTTCGAACTTACGCTCAGATATACATACAATGTAGAATACGAGACAAAACTATGGTATGTTACGTAACGGTGTACGTGTACGTGTTGGATGAAGTTACATAACCGGGACTCGAATCAATTCCGTTTCCGATTTGCGTCACGACGTCGACGCATGCGTACAAATCGACGCCAAATGCACATTCGTGTACTATAGATGGTATAAAATGTACTATTAAATATTCAAAGGTACCGTTTTCTCGTTTGGGTGCTTCAAATTTCTCAGTTGGACTCCAGAGAGTTACAAATTACAAGTTTCGCAGCAATGAACTGGTAGTATTAATCAATACGCAATAAGATATTCCGCTTTTGCTTCACAGTTTGACTCGTTTCTATTGTTGGAATTTAGATTTAAATTGTGTAAAATTAAAGCTCATACGCTGTACTAGAAGTTGTAGTATACTGATTGAAAGTACAGGTAAATTTTCGTTGCATTTTCCGACAATTTTCCGGAGCGCCTTTAAGCGACGACTTCTGTCCGATCGATGTTCGCATTTGCAATCAAACGATTTTTTACGACACATTTGATAACATTTCTATTCAAAACAAGACGTATTCGAGTATATATTTTAATTTTTAAATAAACATACTAACAATATGATTTGGAAAATATGATTTAAATGTATGTACACGTAAAATATTGGGCTGGTTATTAATAGCCTAATAAGTACGTTCTATATTTAGTATAACAAGGCGTGGCTTTCGGTGAAAAGCAGGGGGGAGGAGGGGGAGGAATTGGGGGGGGGATAGAGGGGGGGGAGGGATGAAAAGGGGTTTTCATTTAATGGCGAAGCTCCGCCTCCGGACGGGAAAATTGATTTTCCGAGCGGGAGCTTCGCACGTGTACGATCTCCTCGAATTATATAAAACATTTGTTGGATTGTACATATACCTTGTCAACTTACGTTATATTGGTATACCCTATTATATAGGTACTTACAAGCCACAAGTGTATACCTGCTGGTTCATAGAAGCAGAACAAGCAGAAAAAAATATGACATGGCATATTGAAAGCTCAATATTGTATAGAATAAATAGAACCTCTAAAAATGGCATTTTCTTTCTTCTTACCCACCGTTCTTAGTATCGTTATATTCGGTGATATTTTTAATTTATATTATATTTTATTGACTCCAATTAGTTGAACATATTCTAATGAGAATCTAGTACAAATCTGTTCATTGTATAAAGTTGTAGAGATTTTATATTGCACGAAAAAACTATTAATAACTACTAATATACAAGTGGACGCAAAAAACCGGTACCTGCTTGTTTCGGAGATATAAATTGTTAAAAACAGGTATCGTTATTTCGTGTCCAATCTGTATATTATTAGTTATTGTACAATCGGGTGATTTGCTCTTATCACGCGAGTGTAACTGGTGATGTCACATTATGCGAATTGTATATCGGTCGTTATAGTAACGCCTTACTAGTGAGCAGATTTATGGCTTTTATACATTGTATATGTTTCGCTTACCAAACAAAAGTCATTAGGTTTGACATCTGCTAGTCCTTTATAGCAGGTGTTGCCAACCTTTTTGGGAAATGAACCGGTTCGGAATTTTGAAATACATACATATGAATATGGGAGAACCGGACGGAATCTTATTGTAATCCAGCTCGAACAAATTTGCACATGTGTAAACACGGAATTTGTATCTAATGTTTATATACATACATATGTATGTGTGTAACAAATTCGAAAGTAGGTAATAAGGTTAAATAACAAAATTATCAATATTTTTTTAGAACAATCGCTGTTCAAGTTCACCGAATTTTCCCATTGATACGTAGACGTTACTTAAAAGTATAAAAATATACAATATGTAATATAAATAATTTATAAGATAAGTTGATTTCACACGAGCAGATATTTTGTGAATTTGATACGACGTAAATTAGGAAATATATTGATTATAAAAAACGGAGTATTGATTATTTAAAACGGTAACAATATAAGAGAATTTTATATAATAGAAAACTGTGGGTATTAACGATTTCATCAAATTCTACAGATGCATAAGCGCGCCAATTTAATCAAAAAGTCCGTTCACTAGCATTAGTGTGCGTATTAAAAAAAATCAATAAACTATTTATGTACTATACAAATATTGTGGATGTAGACGTAAAACTCACTAACTACATTTTTAAGAAAAACGCGTTTTTTGTATTTTTTTTTCCAACTTTTTATTATCTACATATGTACCTACTCCATGAGCAATAATTTCTCTAAATGTATTACTTACGAAGAAAAAAAAATATTGAAGACTCATTAAATACTATTTATCTTTAAGTTTGTTGAAGAAAAAATCATTAAGTACTTGTGATTTTGTGTGTATGTGTTCATTGTGTTTCGATAAACAAACCAGACACAATCTTCTACAGATATGACCATACTGAACCATACAAAAAAATTAATAAATGTCATGAGGTCATGACAGTAATGTCATGGACATGAAAGACAATGAAAAATTTAACGTTTCTTAATGCTTACAAGGAAGTTCTACCGATAATACATAAGTGAAGCAAAGAAAATCGATTTGATTACTTTAAGTGGTGGTGTTATCCCAATTGAACTTCATCAGTGGTATATATGACCCTGCAAGCTTTAAAAAAAATTCGAGATAATAACGATGCAGAAACTTAACTTAATCTTACTATTATCAATAAATTCATTCAAACAATTTTTTTCTTATTTACACCTTGTTATATGAAACTCTAATAAAAATACTTAATGTGAAAATTAAAATCATTAATTGCAAGAGAAAAAAAAAGAATTATTATTACTATTATGAATTTTATTCTTAAAATATAAATATTTGACACAAAACTGTTTATGAAACGGTAAGGCAAAGCAATCTAACAATTTATCATAATCGAATGTTTTTAAATTTTTGAATATTTGATTTTTAATAATGAATAGAATATTCAAACCACTATAACTCACTTTCTTGAAAATGTTAGTTAATGAATTTTACCTCTACATAGACGATATTTTTTTATTTATTTATTTATTAACAGGTTTTAGCCCAAAATATAGATTACATATACATATGTACATATCTAAATTACATACATACATATATAAAAACAAAAAAAAAAAAAGAATATCAAAAAAGATACATAGAAGTTACACAGAATATAATATAATATAATAAAAAACATTAGAAAATCAAACAAAAAAAAGAAATAATAACAACATACATACATATGTATATGTACCTTAATAAATGCAAGAGCTTGTGTTCCTGTCAACTTCTGTTGCGAGACTGATGAGTGACGATTTGACAGAGAATTGAAACTTAAAGGAGATTAACTATGCCATTTTTCCTAGAAAGTGATTTCTTTTGCAAAAATAATGGAATTCTGAACGTCCTCAAATAAACGATGACCGGACTGTTGCATTTTACATTCCATTTGGGACATTTGGGTTTAACTATCCGGAAGCTATGTACATATGTATGTACATATATCTCAATAGAAATTGTGAAGGCATTTGAAATTTAAACAAATATACTAATGTATTACTAAAGGAGTGTCGTAAATTCACAATTAAATATTTTTTCTCGTATAAAATATCACGATCAGGTCAAAAGAACCATGGACCGGATGAAAACTTCTCGCGGGCCGGTTTTGGCCCGCGTGCCGTAGGTTGGTGACGCCTGCTTTATAGTGATAATCTTTCGCATTAAAAGATAACCCAATCACCAGGGACGTGATAGTCACCATGGATGATTGATACATATTGATCTTTCGTTCGACATTTGCATCAGTTCGTTAACAGCAACACTAGCGAATACATTTGTCTGGCTAATAATTTTACTACACCAATATAAGTACATACATACATATATATAAATATATTTATTTATACACAGTGAGTATACATTATCTAATATCAATTTATTTCTCGTGTAATTGCTGGTTATTATGTCTGATCAAAATTTACCGCGAAGATTTGCCCTCTCGATGATGAAGCTGCAATTAATCACGCCGACTTGTCTCGAACAGATTGGCCGATATAAATCTCTCGCAACCAGAGCTTCCCAATCTGTATAACGTGCGTTAAATTGATCACCCAAAAAGCTAAACCAGTCGCTTAACGTTCTGCCGTTAGCTTTTAGATTTTTCGTAATTACATATATGTATTAGTTGTGTGATAAAACGATTGAGCGATATTAAATCGTTGGGGTTTTAGAAGCACTGATCTCGCACTTGATGCGAAGGGGTACCTATCATGATATATTATGGAAGCGGTGTGCTAGTGACATATTCTAACATTTGCATTATTTACGCACCACTCGAGCGTATAAACGAGATTGCACTTAAGCACAAGTAAACGCGGATTGAGAAGACCTGAACTGTTTTTGAGCTAATTTTGAAAAGTTTTGGGTCCGATTTGCATTATTGTTTTCAGTTAGCAACAATAAAAACAACGTTTTTCAGTGGGAGTATAACAATATTGTGACATATACAAAATCCACGAAAGAAAATGTGCACACCTTCAGGAAAATGTTAATAGCTTTTTTCACCCGCTTTATAGATTGTTGATATAAATTACTCAGAATTATTTTTTGAAAATCGTTTGTTCAAATTCATCAATCATTTTGGTAAGCGTACACATTTACCGGGATAGCTTAAGACTATTAAGACTTGATATTGTACGGTTCAGCAATGATTGATATTAAATTTTCCATCATAAATTTATTTATTTATTTACAAAATATTACAAAATAGAGGTATGAGATGTATTTTAAATGCGGATAGGTATGCTAGTATAAAAAAAGATGACGATTGAATTAGATTGGTTGAATGTGAATGATACTTTGAGGATTTGTATGTTGTTATTTATATTTAAGTTAGATAATAATACATATGTTACCATCATATTTTAGTAAATTTATTGTGAGAGGAATGGATGTATGTGAATATAATTTAAGGAATAAAAATAATTTAATTATAAAAAAATGTTAAAATAAATAGAAATAGGAGAAGCATCTTGTACAGAGGTGTTTGGGAGTATAATAGACTGCCGGATGGAATTAAAAGTTCCAAAACTATTGAAAAATTCCTGGCAGTCTTAAAAAAACATCTGTGTACAGATTCTTAGTTAAGGATTATAATGAATTAGCTTAAGCTACTATATTATATAAATAAATAAATATAATATATTTTTGGAACTTCTAATTCCATCCGGCAGTCTATTTGTTTAACGCTTTATAAATGTTGAAAGTGCATAATATGATGAAGGATATAAAAATCGAATGATTTTACACGTGTATTAAAATAAAGTCGTCTTTAGTCAGTTTATTGAGTATTAAAATATGTAATTTTCACGACGAGTATAAATATTTTTTCTATACAAAAAATATGGCTTGGTTGTAAAGCTCTATACAAAATGTTTGGAAAGGAGCTTTTGTACCTTTCTGATGGTATACCAATGTGTAAAGGTGTGCGTGCGTCAATTTATGGCATCGATAATACCTCGCTGCGGAAAATACACGAGAAAGTCCATAAAAGAAAAGCGTGGAAAAATCCCGAGGAAAATTTTTGCAATTAACGCTACACAGCATCGTGGTACCGAAAATCGTTGGCGCGTTCCATTTTTGTTGTTTTCTTTGAATTTCCCTCGTTTCCGAAGTTGGTTTGTTCCAAAACGATCGTTCCACTTGAAGACGAACCTCTCATCGCCACTTCTCTGCCTTTTCGTTTGCATAGCAGTGCGAAAGAGATAGATAGTGATTGCACAATGCTTGCACAAAATAGCACATCACGTATTGATCCGCGAAATACATGCGAGACCTGAATCCGGCAGACGAGGCGTTGATCATTTTAATTTCATGCAAATCGTGTCTGTTATGCAAAAAGCGAATTAAGTCAATTGAAAATTGTCTCGATGATGTTGTTCCATATTATATTATAATAATTGAACGTTTGAGAATCGTTTCACATTAAAGATCTGTATTTATTTCAACGTGAGATGGGGTCACGTGTACGTTTTGTCCCTTGAGTTTTCCGTACATTTTCATGCTTTATTTGTGACGTCAATAACCTTTTCATCCCTCCCCCCCTCTTCCCCATTTTCTTCGTCGTTTTTCGTGGTGGAAAATGGCAGCCATATTGAATTTCCCACGACAGAAGGGATAAGTTTTCTCCGTAAATGAAAAATAACTTCTTTCATGTAAGAAAAACTAGCGATGCACACACAGTCAAAGTGATGTAACTCGTGGAAAATAGTATGATATTAATTTTAATTTATAAGTTTACTTAGACGGGTTAAATTATCATTATAAATTATTGCAGATATCACAATTGATATACTTTTCAAACCACAAAGTTTTGTATGTGGGTTATAAATATTGATATTAAATTGCGACAAAGTTGCTGAGCTTTTCTTTTGCATCTATGTACTTTGTACCCCGTGTAGTTTTATCACGCTGCGGCGAGCGCGTCTTTTCAAAGTCTTCTTTTTACGATCTGAAATTGAAGTTTTATGATTTACGGCAGGTCTTTTAGCATAATAAAATAGATACATTAAAATTCAATTACGCTGTAAATATCGACACTTTATTATTTTATTTTAAATTTTAATGTATGGAATATTATCTACGAAGCTATTATTTTTTTTTTGGAGGCTCCTTTTGTAAGTTGCTTACAAAAGTAATTTTTTTCGGATATAAAATTATATAGGAAATGAAAATTTCCCCCACCCAATAATTGTTTTCCGGTGAACAGAATATTATTTTTAAAATTTCAACTACAACCTATTTTTTTTAAAGGAAATTAGTGAAATTCCCACAAAATATTTTCAAATCTCTGTGTACCAACCTTGAATCAATTTACCACGGAAACAAAAAATCCTTTGCTAAGCATCCAATCCTACTAAATGCGTTTAAAAAAACGGGCCAAAAAAACATAAAAATAAAAATATTATTCACTTTTAAAACAATCTGAATGATTAATTAGAAATATTTAAAATCTATAAAATACTACAATTACATATAAAATATCTGACTATAGATTCCAATACTCATCATGAACGTAAAATTAATAAACTTCGATAAATCGACCGAAACACAACGAGAAATAGGAAAATCCTGCGTTCTGAAACCCTCCTTTATTCCCACCTGATTTCTATTAGTCTATCTAAGCTATTAACTATTAGATTCGTATTCGTATAAATGTATAAGAAAAGCTACATATCATCGGAAAACCATTTTTAGCGTTAAATTATTATTTAATTAAAATTCGCTGCTATACTATATATACATATGTATAAAACATTGTTGCAAACCTGAGAAAACAAATAACCACTGTAAAATAAATGAATCAAAACCGAATCCGACTAAAAATTGGAAGGATGGTTTTATTTGGCGGAATAAATATTTTGCTGTGAGACCCATTTTATAGATTGTTGATATAAATTATTCATAATTTTTTAATTTGAATTAACCAGCCTTTTTGGTAAGTTTGTATATTTACTGGAAAAGCACAAAAACTCTATAATAAAACTTTTAATGTTGAAAGTGCATACGATTATACAATTAAATTATATTATATTATATATATATAAAAAGTGGCGCCAACCACCACTGCCACACTAACACTAGTGGAATAATGATTAAGGCCAATTGACTATTTATTATTAACTACATTATTTTTGTGACGAGTTGCCTTGCAACGTGTGTACCCTGCTTTAGGGCTCACGCACACTTACCACACGCCACGCCACACACGTCTTCTGACGAAATCGTAAACGCATGAATTTCTACAGTTTTATTTATGACGTAGAAGCATACTTGCAACACCCCACTTCACGTCACGTGTGGTATGGTAAGTTTGTGTGAGCCTTTATTTATTTATTTATTTAAAATAAGTGGGCAGCGGCATAGCCGATGGAGCCCAGGGGTCTGTTGGAATTTTTATTTATTTAGTGATTTATGTTTGAAGGATTACAAAAGTTCATTTATATTCGAAAACTTGTCGAAATGATTTTTAAAGAGATTTATATTATCTAAAGTTACTAGCTGATTTGAGAGACGGTTCCAAACTTCAACAACTTGAATTTTAAATATTTGAAAAAGTGTGTCTCTGACAATTTTGTTTGATTTGTCTTTTAGGAGTCTCAGAGTACGATCTCTCTCAGATGAGCGTTTTTATTGAACGTGAGGAGGCTTTTTATTGGACATTTATATTTAATATTTATTATTTTATACAGTTTTATAAGATCGCCTCTTAGTCTTCTCGTCTCCATAGAGGTGAGACTCTTCAACCTTTCTTTATTGGGTAGTGATCGAAGTTCAGATGGCATTCTTGTAACCGTTCTTTGAACATACATACATATGTACATATATACAATGTCTTTTAAGTTTATTCTTATCGGATAAAGTATTGTGATCGTGTAAAAATTCGACCTCGAAATTTTCACCGATTTTTATCAGGTATCATCCTCTGATCACGTTTTCGCGATTTCTGGAAAATGTCTGTATGCTGTGTTTGTGTAACTACCTCTTAACTTAAACTTCTGTCAATCAAGCTGTCTATCAAGCTGAAATTTTATATTTATAATTTTAACGTAAGGTGTAAGAGATATTATGATTTTGGTCAACATCCGCCAACCGGAAGTGGCAGTTTACTCTTGTACGAGAGAAAAGGATCAATATGTGCCGGATCTTCATAATATTTTAATACTAAAATCATTATGCTAATTACAATCTGTGAAAAGAAAATCGTCAAAATCGCTATACCGGAAGTGGGATTTTTTTTTTTGTAAAAAAAGTTAAAAATCCTGTGAAAAAAATTAAAAATCTTTGTGTACGTTTTTTTTCTTTCTTTTCCAGCTTTTGGTTACTCGTCATCATCATCATCATCATTTTCAGCCGTTCACCATCCACTGCTGAACCGTTCACCATCCACTCCCGTTCACCGTTCACCATCCACTCTTGAGCAAATCTGCATCCAGTTTACTCCACACATTCTTCTCAATTCATCAGCCCATCGTACACTCGGTCTACCTTGCTTTCTTTCACATCCCTTTCCAGACCGAGTGGACGATGGGCTGATGAATTGAGAAGAATGTGTGGAATCAAGTGGATGCAGATTAAGCCATATTAAACTAATATGAAATGTATTATCATCATCATAATGCTGGATGGAGGCCTCTCGAATCGTCTTCCACTCATGTCTATCTTGAGCAATCTGCATTCACTTGACTCGCACACATTCTTCTCAATTCATCAGCCCATCGTCCACTCGGTCTACCTTGCTTTCTTTCACATCCTCTCGGATACCATTCTAGTATTTATCGCGTCCATCTGCCATCCATTCTTCTCGTTATGTGTCCACTTCAACTTTTTCACACGTACTGCTATATCTGCCACTTTGGTCATACTTCTTACCCATGCATTCCTCTTGCGATTTCTTCTTGTTATACCAAGCATACATCTTTCCATGCTTCATATATGTTTTATTTATTTAAAATACATAGGCAGGCGGCATAGCCGATGGAGCCCAGGGGTCTTACATAACTTATACATACATACAATTCTTAATTATTTATATTTGAAGGATTACAAAAATCCATTTGTGTTCAAAAACTTATCGAGATGATTTTTAAATAGATTTGTATTTTCGGAAGTAGCTAGCTGATTTGCCAGACGGTTCCAAACTTCGACCACTCTATTTGAAAAAAAAAGAGTCTCTGACAATAATTTTGTTCGATTTGTCTTTTAGTAATTTCCGTGTATGGCCTCTGAGATGTGCGTTTTTATTGAAAGTAAGGAGGTTTTTCATTGGGCATTTATATTTTATATATGATTTACATATAGGTAGTATATTTTATAATATTACATAAAACCTAACATTTGTAGCTGCCATCCATTCTTCTCGCCATGTGTCCAGCCCATTGCCATTTCAAGCCACTCCTCACATTCCTCAAATATTTTAAATTTATGATCGGAGTTAACCATTATTCAACTATAAGTATCAGGCAGTGAACACTGATGCAAGGGTTATAAATAAATCAAAAACTGTTAAACCCGGTGGATGTTTTTATTTAACGGAACAAAGTTGTTTTTCAACGGGAATTTTCTGTTTTGCATTTTTTGAACCGAAACAAAATCTAATAAAGCTTTGAAATTAGTACTGTTTGTGTATGTATGATTGATGTTAATTAGTAGCACTTTGTCTATTTCAGGTGATGTCCAAGACCACATTGTCGGTGTGGGTGTGGCTGTACGCGGTGGGCGTGTGCGTGGGCGTGTCCCTACGAACACCTCCACCAATCACAGGCCGATCCGTGATCTCGGTTCGCTACGAGGGCGGACACCTCACCGAACTGAGGGTTGCTCAGGAAGGGTCGGAAGCAGCCGGAGAGCCTGGTGGCTCTTCAGACACATTGTCTGACCGGCTGCGATGCTGTGCAGAGCTCTGTCGCGCCGGTCAGACAACATTTTTGTTTTTTTTTTTTTTTTTTTGATTTAATGTGTTAATTAATTGTTTATTAGTGCAATTTTTACATAAATGTATTTTTTGCCATGTACTGAAAGCGAGCGTCGTCTCCGGTAAGTGTGTATTTAATTTGGATCGCATTATATGTACATATGTGTGTATGTATGTAGTTATGAACGAAAGTATTAAAGTAGGTTTGAAAATTAATTTTAATAAATTTTGCACGCAAAACGTAGTACATAATCATATTGTAGAGATAGTTGATAGTTATTTATACCTACATATGTACATACATACATAGGACAATTGGTCAATGTGACTGGTTGTAAAGAAGAAGAAATAAAACTAGGATGGCGTGCTTTCGCAATAATGAACATTATTTTTAAATCCAACAAAGAAGGCATACGACCAATGCGTACTGCCAGTTATGACGTATGGATGTGAAACGCGGATGCTAAATTCAAGAATGTTACGCAAGATCCAGTGTACACAGAAAAGCGTGGAAAGATGTATGCTCTGTGTAACGACGAGAGATTTGTGAATTTTGTGTCAAATTGTGTTCAATTTAATATACTCTGTATGTATTATGTAAAATGATTGGTGATGAAGTAAAATGTTGCTAGTGTTCTATTATAGGTGAATTAATTTTATATGTATTTTTTTATGAATGCTTAATGCTAAAATTTTGAGATTGCTATAACAACTTATCCGGGTGATACAGTAATTTGATTTGCTTTTCGAATGTAATTTGTACCATTTATACGTTATGCATTCACATATTGTTTGAATTATGTAAATGTGATATTTTTTCACTTTTAAGTCAAATTAGAGTGGATTATTAACGAAGTAATAAACACACTTAAATTAACTAAGAAATAATAAAAAAAATAACAAAATCTTACTGTACATTGTAATATGTTCATATATTTATTATTATTTTCTATGCAATGATATTTTTGAACATCAAAATTATTAATAAAAATTTTAAAGTTCTTCTAAAAATTTATTCTTAGTATTATTTAATCATAATTAATATTTACATTTTAAAATTTTTTTTTTTTTTTAATTTATTTAGGCTTAGGAGGTGAACCGTGCGGAAGCTTATGCGACGATCTAACACCGGGAGACTTTCGGCAGATGCAAAACGAATCTTACACCTTAGCTGAAGTTCAAAGACACAAACTCAAACTCAAATTTCCACACCACCACGTAGATATAGAAAACGACACCGACTCGGGTATTGTGAAAAACGGAACCTCAAACACCATCGGAAGACCGAGAATTGAAGTGTGTCCCGTACTTTGCGACAACAACCTAGGTAACTTTAAACTAAATCACACCAAATAATACAGAGTTCACCATCAGTAACCACAAAATTCTCAGAAGCACGACTATTGGCTAGAATCTAATCCATAGTCTCTAGCACAGGTGGCTAGATTCTAGTCAATAGTCATACCTCTACGAATTGTTACTGATGTTGAACTCTGATCTATGTAATATCATTGGATTACTCTGTAGGTCAACCGATATGCGGATGCAAGCCCAATAATGCAACTGTAAATTGGCCATCGGTGTGCAATTCATTTTGTCTAAGCAATGGGTTCCAGTTGAGTGGATGTCCCGTTTGTCAAAATGAGATTTTGGATTTCCCAAGGGCATCCGAGAGGACTTCTGCAGAGTATACCAATATGCAGGAGGTCTGGATCGAATGGTGTCACTATCAGTGCAAGAAAGGAGACGGTGGAGCCGCCTGCAATTGTGACTTGGCTCCGCTGATGATGGATCCTTAAGCTTAGCTATACATACATAAAGCTTTTTATTGTATTTATATTTATTATATCAATCAAATGTATAAAAATTGTTTGATGCTTTTTAAATTATTTATTTACATTAGACTGTTAGTTGTTTATATGCATGTGTTAGCATGAGTTAATTTATTTCTTTTTTTATTAAATAAATTTATTTGCCGTTTGTTTTTTTTGTATTTATTTTTGTTGTTGTTACTTATTATTATTTATTAGTGTAAGAATCAACCAAGAATATAATTGAAGAAACAATATATCACGATGGGCTTCCAATTAGTTAAGTTTAGGTAAGGTTATTAGAGTAAGTGCATCAGTAATTGACACTAAGTATAGCATTTTTTTCAGCACGAATCCTTTCTTGCAGTTTTAGTATCCGTTTCTTCCAGCAACGCGTGTTAAAAGGGGACAAACATTCGAGTGGCACCAAATAGCGTGTAGTGAACTTTTGTCTCGTTTTAACACACGCGGATAACTGCGAAGAAATAGAAACTCAAACTGCGTATTCTCTTATTAAAAAAAAAACTATAGTTATACTAATACATCTTTCAATAACTAAATTACTTCAATAAATCCGCTTCCAGAGGATTTTGAAGTGAAGCTGTCAACTACTGGTGCATTGTGAAGTACTGGAGCACTTATTTTTCCACGATAATGTAAAAATAATGACCGCAAGAGAAATTTTGTATAAACGCTGTCGTTTTCCGATTTGAATTGTTTTTAATAAAGTTTCACGAGAATAATCATTATTGTTATCGGATGCTGCGTATAATTTCTCTTGCGGTCAATGGTAAGTTGAATTTAATTGAATTGGTGTCGTAATAATCCGCGAATTGTCATCGCACCAATTTTACTATTAGGGCGTTTGTACACTGGTGGTAAAAAAACAACAGTACGACATCTCAATTTGAATGCAAACTTATTTATAGCAACTCATACACATTGACGTGTTGTGCGGTTTTTTTAATGCCAATGTGCACACGCCCAAATTTTGGTTTTAAATGGAAGCTAATCAACATATCTGTGTGTATGTGAGTGCAAATGATCGAAGAATGATACTGATGTCAGTAAAAATAAATTAATATAAGTATGTATAATATATTTTGTATGAAAAAAAAAATTGAGTGATGGATGAACATATGTAATCTTGTTTTAATATTAATCAAAATTTAAAAATATGTATTGTATGTATAGGTGAAATCAACTGTTGTGAAAACGACAATAAATAGCGTAAAAGTATTGATATTTTATATGTACGCAGGTACATAAAATATGCTAAATAATACATTTTGTTTATTTATTGCACATTCATAAAAGAATGTTTTCATAGACTCGTAAATGTGTGTCAATCAATAGCGAAAGTTAATACAAATCGTTATCTGAATTATAATAATCTTAATTAAAATATCAACGGAGCACTTGGGGATATGATTATACCTAATACTGGGAATTAATTATTATTGTTAAGCTGGCGACACACTAGATCAAATGCACGCGCTTTCGAAATCCTATAAAAGGCTGAAAGGCTTTCTGTAAAAATGTTGCTTTGAATTATACCATTTTCCCATATAAATTTAAGCCCTTTATAGGCTTAACATGACTCAAGGCGTTCCTGGTATGAACATTTTCATATAAATTATATTGAATAGATATTAATACGTTACTCGACATAGTGTGTATCAGCTTTATATTTATATGGATTCGTTAATAAAGCATTATATTGAACGGTATATAACGACAGTATAGCTTTGAACGTACGAGCTTTTGAATCAATACACAATGATGTTAAGTAAAAAGTCACTTCATTATAAAAATCAAAAATACTCACCGTCAGATTTAGTGAACGACGTAAGCGATATAATTTTTCGAATTAATACTTTTAATTACAATTTATTTACAATTAATTTAAATCGATTTATTAGGTTGAACGTTTGATGTTATTTAGAATGTTGGATAGCAGAACGAAATTGCAAAGAAAATCGTCACAAGATAAACCAAATTATAAGTGGTTGTGTACTAAAAATAATTTTATCAAAATGAATGTTGAACAATCAGTTATTTTAAAAAATTTAGCATCCAAGGTAAAAATGATGATGATTTTCAAATAATTTTTTTATTCAAATATTTCACGGTGTTTATATTGTATACACTGAAAATCCTTTCAGCTGACCCCTGAAGACTGTAGCGCGGTTTCAATACAGCTGGAAGATATTTTAATTCGAAGTGAAAATATAAAAAGTCACCAAATTCCGGAAATTGTAAAAGAATTGCTATTAGAAAAAGAGAAATTGTCGATGCTGAAAAGTGTTGTTCCAGTGAAAATGTCATTTTTCAGGAGGATAAACTCTTTCAGAGTGAGACCGGAATCGATCGGCGAGTCAAAGTTAAGGCAGTTTGTAAAACCACCGTATTTGATATTTACAATTAGTAGAAATATCTAATCTATAAAATGGATAATGCTTTTTCTATTATATTTTTTGTATTAATATAAATTATGCAATGTCTATATGTGAATTTGATAGATTTTAATTTATAATGTTGATTTAAAAAAATATGTAATGTGTGTATGTAAATTTATTTCATTATATTGTTGATTTAAAAAAAATATTTAGTGATACTAAAAATGCTTTCTTTTAAAATTTAAAATTTTTATTGTGTATGTAACGTACACTTACGTAAAAATGTGGTTGATTAACTTTTGAGAATAGAAAAGTGTATTCGTTATTTATTATATTCAAGTTACACAATAATTTAATTTAATTTTTATAAATTATTATGATTGTTTGTTTTATGCATCAATGTTATACATTTTTATAAAATAAATAGAGAAAATGTGCAAAAATTATATTGTTTTATTAAACCCAATTGTAATATTTTCTCCGTTGAGTAAAGAAGAGTTAACGCAGAAGCGAAAGGAAAATTTAAATATATTTTAAATTAAAAATTTCCATCTGTTCAATGAGTTTATTAATTAAATTCTTAAAATCTACACCAAATGTGAAAATGACGCCATTGTGCTAATATTGATCCAAATTGAACGAACACGTAATATTAACGCTCACGCATTACGCATCCTTGATAATTCAACATTACATCCGAATTACAATTCAAATTCAAATTCAACATTTCATTATTCGAACATTGCACACATTTCCAAATCCTTGAAATATTCCAATTAAATAAACATCCGCCCTTGGTATATTTAAAATCGATTAAATTTGGCCATAGACGACAATAGACCGATTTGAAAATGGCCCGTAATAAACAACTCAGTATTTAATTCAGTTTTGCTCAGTAAAGCCTTGGTTTTGCGCGTAGTGCAGCAAACTGCAGTCCTTTACGGACAGATGGAATGGGGAGGAAGGGGTGCAGGAGCGGGCGCAACGACCAACCGCGAAACCAAGCCTTGAGTGGAACCAGAATCGAAAAGCGATCACGTGATCATTTCTTCGTACATTATTTTGATAACATTTTACATTTGATCAAACTTTGCACCCTCTTGCATAATACAAGACATGGCTTGGCGCTTGACCGACGCTGGCTGATGCAGTTTTTTTTATAGTGTGGTGTGGAAAGGCTGAATGTGAAACACGCAGTCGACGTTTTGGTAGTGTTAATTTCGTGAGCGACGGATACCGAGTTGGAGTGACCTGTGTAGCACTCGGTCGCCGGTACCGGGATTGCCAACCGTCAGGGAGACAGCCCATTGGTTCACCGAGTACCCACAATAGTATAGAATTATATAAATCCTGCACAGGCGAGCGTCGGCTAAAGCTGATAAAGGATTAATGTGGGGGGGATTACATCTGTTAAATTCTATACTATAAAAAACTGCGTCTGTCAGTAAGTCAAGTCAGTCAAGCGCCAAACTCTCTTCCCAACAAAATTCGTTAGGGGTATGACTGGCATGAGGTCTTTGGAATGGAGGAGGAAAGTATCTCTGTTGAAACATATGTTCATGATTATAAATGGACATCTGTTCAATGGGGAAATATTAGAGCGTCTCCAACTTTACACTCCGGATGTTTATTGTTGTGCACGGGGTCACGAGCTATTTGTGGTGCCGGGGTACAGAACAATGCTTATGGGGTCCAGCCCGGTGATTACTGCTCTCAAATTATTTAATTCGTTGTCGACTGATGTTGACATTTTCAACATCAGCCTGGCGCAGTTTGTAATCAAACTAAAGACTTATAAATTATAGTATTATTTTGTTATTATTTCTTTTTTTTTTTTTGTTTTTTTCTTGTTTTTTTTTTTTGTTTTTGATTTTCTAATGTTTTTTTTTTTCTTTATTATATTATATTATACTCTGTGTAACTTTTATGTATCTTTTAATACTCTTTTTTTTTTTTTTTTATATATGTATGTATTTAATTTTGATATGTATGTATATGTAATTATATTTTGGGCTAAAAACCTGTTTATAAATAAAATAAAAAAATAAAAAAAAAAACCAAGCCTTTACTATTCAAACAAAAAACACTTGGCCATTACGATATAATACTTGGCATTTGTTTGATATACTGAACATTTATCATTTACTCAACTGAGCGTTTACACGAGTACTGCGCAAAAATTTAATAAAATACTGCGCGGAGTATTTATTGCGTTAAAAAAATTTTGACATTTCAAATTAAACCTCACTAATTCGAAATAAATCTATGCAACGACATTTACATTTCAACGGGAATAAAAACCAAAAATTGCCACAAATCAATATAAAACATTGTTAGATTGTTAAAATGAAATAAAGACAGTGGAAAAACTTGCAAACTTGAATTAATTTTCAAAATATTCGATTGGAATAGTGCGATAATGCGCGTGTGATCGATCGACGTGGGCTCAGTGTGTTGGCGACCCTCGCGTTGAGAGCCACTGTTCTTATGACAGCTGGTGTCAGAGGGGCCACAGAGGGCGGAGCGCTAGGGCTACGCCCCGGGCCACACTAGAACGGATTTTCAACATCATCATGACTACCAAGGAGCTCTACACCAAGGTAACATCATCACCATCACCATCATCTGTTACTTCACACTGTTACATATTTACATTGACAACATCACACATATCTTCAACTCTTCGATATGAAAGTCATTTAAAAATCATATGTATACTCTGTATGACGTGTGGTGTAACACCTTTCATTTATATTTTTGTTGCAATTTGTCCTTGACTGTATTATCTCGGTCGTAAAGTATTGCAGTTGTTTTTTTCACTTGATCCACATTGTAATGTGTACAGGTTGATTAACGATCGTGGACTATATCGCTTGTGGGCTACAATCGTGGCACAACTCAAAAACTCACTCGTTCAGACAAATCGGTTTAAAGTTTCTGTTATTACTAAAATGCAGAAAGCATGCCATGAATGCATGGAATAAAAATTAGGCATTAACTAATGACTTCCATAAGAGTTCAGATGAATTAACAGATGTGCTAGTGTTGCTGCCGGAACTGTTAACTGATGAATTTCGTAACCAATATTGAATTAACAGATGTGTCAGTGTCGCTGCTGGAAAGAGGACTAGTTTACCATGTTGGGACTTGTACTAACTTCAAAATGGTTTTTTTTTTCAGTTGTGCCACTATTGTGGCCCACGAGCGATAATCTGAAAAGTACGAACGTAACCGGAAATTGATTACTATCAAGATAAACGTTTGAGATTATTTGATAATTTTTTATTTTACTGGTTTTTTTTGGTCGATTGATTGGTTTGTATAATGTTGTCCCGATCGGAAGAATTCACATCAATTATCAAGAAATTAAAAAAAAATTTTAATCGTTAGTTTCATACAAAATTAGTGATTTCCTGGTGAAATTTAAAACAATTTACAGGCAAAAATTTCGCTTGCATCGCATTTTTTTCAAAAACATTCAAAAACGATGTTTTTCTTTGTATGAAAAAAACACTTTCTGAAAAAAATTTTCTTCAAGTAATAAAAAATATTCCATTTTGAGAGAACAATAAGAATATTGTAGGTATGCCTGAAAATTTTGCAATTTTTAATTATTAATTTCAAAATATGTTACGTAAGATCTAGTGCACACAGAGAAGCATGGAAAGAGGTATGCTTGGTATAACAAGAAGAGATCATAAGAGGAAGACATGGGTAAAAATTATGATCAAAGTAAAGTAAAATGTTGGAGTGGGCACATAGCGCGAAGAATGGATGGCAGATGGACGCGAGAAATCCTGGAATGGTATCCGAGAGGATCTGAAAGAAAGGAAGATAGACCGAGTGTATGATGGGCTGATGAATTGAGAAGAATGTGTGGAGTCGAGTGGATGCAGATTACTCAAGACAGACAGGAATGGAAGAGGATTGCATCCAGCAGTGGATAGTGATGAATTTCAAAATATTATATTTATGGTGATTTTCCATTGAAATTTAAAATAATTTACAAGCAAAATTTTATTAAGCACTTATTATTTATTGTTAACGAACTTTTACTTGGAAATTTTGTTCAGATTTTAAAATCTCCGATTAAAATAAAAGAATAAACTATTTTCACTATATTATTGATTTAAAAACATGGACAATGTTTTCATTTGTTTTATTTTTATTTTTTTTACATGCATATTTATGAAATGTATACAAAATTTTTTAAAACATCTATTCCCTTGCGCAAACATGTGTGAGGTTGGATTTTTTTTATTATTAACATTATCAATTTTCAACATTGGACAAAAGCCTATCGTGTCGATATTTTGTATTATTCATAGGTTCAACGTTGTCCGGTATGATTGATAAGCGCTTCTGATTACTTTCCATTGGTCGGAACTCGTGCAGTTATCAATTTTTGTTTTTTTGCATACCGAGTCACAAATCCATTTTACAATTTCCACGAAAAACCTTCCAGTAATTGATATAAGCAATACTGTCTCGTTAGGGCTCACGCACACTTACCACACGCGTCTTTGTGACGAAATCCTCCGCCTCTAGGAATTTATGGTTAGGGGTGGTGTACTCTGCATTAAACGATTCAAAATTTGTTAATTGTTGTTTTCAGGGAGCCAAAGTATGGGTGCCCCATCCGGAGAAGGTTTGGGAAGGTGCTGAGGTAACTCAAGACTTCCGCAGCGGAGTTCTCATCGTCAAAACCGATGATGGCGGTCAGATCAAACAGATCAAGATTGACAAAGATGCCGATTTGCCGAATTTAAGGAATCCCGCTATACTCATCGGTGAAAATGATCTCACGTCGCTTTCTTACCTTCACGAGCCGGCTGTGTTACACAATCTTAAAGTCAGGTTTGTATGGCATAATATAGACATATGTATACAGGGAGGGTTCACAATTAATCGAGTCATAATTTTGAAAAACTGCTCTTTTCTATCCCGATGGGTAGTTTTTTATCCCAGCAGTAGTCCAACTTTAAAAATTTTCGAGTTGCAGTACTAACTACTACTACATAGTACTAGAATTTTTTACTCCAAGTCAAATATCTCAGTATCGATTTTATTGACGATCTATTAATATAGTGAACCATACTATTAATATAGTGAACCCATACTATTACCGATGATTTGTTATTGTATTTTTTGTTGTATTTAATTTCAGATTTTGTGATCTCAATGCTATTTATACGTATTGCGGAATTGTGCTGGTCGCAATTAATCCATACGATGATCTTCCCATATACGGTACGTTGTTCATTCATAAATATTATAATTATTATAATTATTACGGTTAAAATTGTTAAATTTTATAGGGGAGGAGACTATATTGGCGTATCGTGGACAGGCTATGGGTGATTTGGATCCGCACATATTCGCCGTGGCGGAAGAGGCTTATACTAAACTCGAACGAGAAAGGCGCGATCAGAGTATTATAGGTATTTAATATAATATTCATATATTAATAAAATACTAAAATTATTGCAGTCGATTCGTAATGTGTGTTCTCGTTATTATAGTGAGTGGTGAATCGGGAGCTGGTAAAACGGTCTCAGCGAAATACACAATGCGATATTTTGCAACTGTCGGCGGAAGTGCCACCGAAACTCAGGTGGAGAAGAAAGTATTGGCTTCGAGTCCTATTATGGAGGTATAAAAATCATTATTTAAACCAAATTTTGTATTATTCGTATGTAAAGGTTAGATTTAGGTATTGGTAGTATATTTATGAATTGTATGTGTGTTTTTTATTTTGCTTTTGATAAAAATGTTATATATTATAGAAAATAAATAAGAAATTGTCTGTATATCAGCGGTCAACTATAATGGCAAATACTTTTCCGTCTCAATTAAATTAATCTCGAAAGTCTATCTAAAGCTGTAAAATTTGCCATAAATTAACATCCTTCAATTGAAGGGGCTTCAACTCTCAATTTCATCGATCAATAAGTTTGTAATAGGTCAAATTTGGATTGCAACAAAGTTTACGATGAAAGGATAAATAATTGGATAATTGGACAAATTTGTTCTAAAAGTTATGGAGTTAGATAATGTACAATTTATTTTATTTAAAATCACTAAGATTTTTATGGTACACAATAAAATTATTACGATCAAAAATTATCTCATTATTTTTTTTTTTAATAATTGTATTGTATTTGGCCATAATCTAATCTCAATTTTATTATATTATTTATTTCGTAATCCTAGCTTAAGATAAGTCTAGTGTTTATCGCGAGTATTGAACGCGAAGAACATAGATTTAATTTCAAATCAGTAATGCACGCAAGTGTCATTTTGTATTATATTCATACGATTGTTATTTTTTTTTTTAAGGCGATCGGCAATGCGAAAACGACCCGGAACGACAATAGCTCACGCTTCGGAAAGTTCATTGAGATACATTTTGACCGAGTGTTTCACATAATTGGAGCTTCGATGAGGACTTACTTGCTTGAAAAGTCGAGAGTCGTGTTTCAAGCTCCCGATGAACGAAACTATCATATATTTTATCAACTGTGCAGCATGAGGGAGGAAATGCCGGAACTTCATTTAGGTACGTTTATTTTAAGACATACGTTTTGATTAGATTACCTATAAATCCAATTTTGTGTATGTTTACAGATCATCAGAATAAATTCATATTCTTGAATCAGGGCAAAATCCTATCATAGACGGCGTCAATGATGCTAAAACTTTCATCGAGACGAAGCAGGTATATATTAGATTTGTAGCGCGTTGAATTTAGAGTTGTACTTTACAGTAAATACATATGTATATTAATACGATTTCCTACAGGCTTTGAAGACGTTGGGTTTCTCGGCATCGGAGCAAGCTGATATGTTTAAAATATGGTCGTCCATTTTACATCTCGGCAACGTTAACATAGACGAGCCCGAAATGGACGACACTCAAGGCGATGATAAGTACGATTCGAGCTCGATTCATGTACGTTGAATTACCTGGCAGATTTCGATTTGTTTATCGACCACATATGTATATAAATTACGTTTGAATGTTTGTAGTTGAACGATAAACATCTGAAAATATTTTGTTCACTCATCGGCGTCGATCCTGAGGAAGTCGCCCACAAGTTGACCCATCGTAAAATCATATCAAGGAGTGAAGTCATCATAAAGCCACTCGGTGTTGCCGAGGCAAGATCTTCCCGAGAGGCTCTCGCTAAGCACATTTACGCCGAGTTGTTCAATTGGATTGTGATGATTGCCAATAAAGCACTGAGGTGTACTCAGCCAGTGAATCACTTCATTGGTATGATTTTTTTTATTATATTTCTGTAATATCGAACGAATTGTTTAGTTGGTGTGTTTAATTGGTTAATGTTCTTTTTTAGGCGTTCTCGATATATATGGATTTGAGACGTTCGAAACCAACTCGTTTGAACAGTTCTGCATCAACTATGCCAATGAAAAGTTGCAGCAGCAGTTTAATTCGCACGTATTTAAACTGGAGCAAGAGGAGTATTTAAGGGTTTGTTGAAAGACTTTTTCTACGTAAATCAACTGTTTAATGCGAACGTTCATAATTCAAAAATATAATTTTAGCCTTTGGTGGGTATATAATATTTTAATTATTATGTTTTACATTGTAGGAGGAAATAACGTGGACAATGATACACTTTTACGATAATCAACCGTGCATAGATCTCATAGAAGCTCGTCTCGGAGTCTTGGATCTCTTGGACGAAGAGTGTCGTATGCCGCAAGGTTCCGACTCGTCTTGGGCTACAAAATTGTATTCAAAGTGCGTACAATCGTTACATTTCGCCAAACCAAGATTTGGCACTAATGGTAATAACAATTCTTAAATATACATATATATCTACATTTATTGTAGTAAATTGTTAATCATTTATTTTATTTGAATTAGCGTTCGTGATTAAGCACTTTGCGGACGATGTCGAATATCAAGCTTTTGGATTCCTCGAGAAAAATCGTGACACTGTTTTGGAAGAGCAAGTTGAAGCACTGCGGGAATGCAGAGGTTGTCCGCTTCTGAGGAGTTTGTTGATGACGCAATCTTCGTCCACGCTTGGCGTACCACAACAGACAAGAGTGAAGATTTCACCGGGAAAACCCAGTGTGAGGCTTCTGTTCAAGTTTCAAAGAAACGATCTTGCTGAAAGTTGACGTAATTTCATATGATTTTAAATTTTACAGACGCAATCGTCGACCAAACAACATCGTCAAAGTGTCGGAGCTCAATTTAGAGGATCGCTTACTGCTCTGATGGCGACATTGAATGCCACTACTCCGCATTATGTACGTTGTATTAAACCGAACGACAATAAAATGGCATTCCAGTATGATCCGGCACGAGCTGTACAACAATTGAGGTATTCGTTCAGTAAAAATTGATATGTTTTATTTCAAATTTTAAATGTATTAATGTCGACGATGCACCTTTAGGGCTTGTGGAGTTTTGGAAACGATCAGAATATCGGCAGCTGGTTTCCCGTCGAGATGGTTATATCAAGATTTCTTCCTAAGGTAATGTATTTTGAAGATGTTAATACTTATTGAAATATGTGCTTTTTTAACTTAAGAGTTAAACAATTGATTTTAGGTATCGAGTATTATGCAACTCTAATGACATAGACCGCAATGATGCGAGAATAACATGTTCGAGAATAATCGAAAAGAGTATAAAAGATGATGATAAATTTCGGTTTGGTAAAGCGAAAATATTTTTCCGTGCCGGTCAGGTATACATTTTTGAATTTTTATAATTTTTAATTAATAGTAGAGTTTGAATTGTTTCTTATATGTGCCGATTTACAGGTTGCATACTTGGAAAAGCTTCGCGCCGAACGTCTGAGAAGATGTTGCATCATCATGCAGAGTCAAATGAGAGCTTTCATCTGCCGAAAGAAATACTTGAGGATCAGATCGGCCGTGTGCGGTTTGCAGAGATACGGCAGAGGATATCTCGCTAGGAAGTCAGTACAATTCATGATTATAGACGACATTCTGTAGTAAATTTGTGTTATTGTGCGAGATTGATTTTTAAGTTCCAAGTTAAATACCCTTTATCTGAGACGACAACAAACACACTATCAGAATTATGTCTTATGTACGAGGATTAAAGTATTCCTTTTATCTTGTTTTATGGACACAAAAATATATTTTTCTAAACACGCGTATTAATTCAATATCTGGGGGCCACGGATAGTTTTATCTAATGATCATGAATGTCAGTTGAACTACATTGTCGTTCGCAATGAGTTTTACGTACGAGTGAATATGGATAGGCTTTTGTTCATCCGCGATGTAGAATGGTACATATGTATAATAATATTTTATTTTTTGCACTGATTACACACCCAAACACAAAAGCCAAATTAATCTTTGGAATTTTAATCTCATGATTCGATTTACAAAATATATTATATTCAAACAATACTAGTAGAGTATTCAGTCAGATGCTCAATTTGAGTATAGAAGTACATATTGATATTAAAAAAACGAGCTATCTGTGTCCTGTGATAATTTTATTGATTAATAAATTAATTTAGTGTATGTAATACTCTTAATTCCTAACTGTATGGATAACTTTTATGACCTACATACATATATACTGCTAGCCAAATGTTCTAAAATTGATCCTATAATCAGTGATATATTCTTATGTGACAAACTTAACCAGATAATTTATGAAGTGCTTTAAAGTTTCTCATACTCAATTTACATACATACATAAGTACATTCAACTGCGATTCTGAGGTTTTTTTCTATGGTGTACTGTTACTATCTATCGATAAACCGGCTAAGGGTTAAGCTTGGAGCTTTCAATGTTGACTATATTATTATATTGATGTATCGAAATTATCGCACAGGCTCGCTCAAAAGCTGAGACAGCAACGATCGGCCAAAGTAATACAACGACACATACGCGGATGGTTGGCCAGAACTAAGTATCAACGATTGAGATCCACGGCTTTAGGCATTCAACGGTATGCTCGAGGATTTCTCGCTCGGAAACGATTCATGGAACTCAAATATAATGCCGCTGTGAGTATTCGATTATTCAATTGATATTATTAATTGGAGAATTGAATATAATTTTGACATTTTGTATGTATGTTTCAGGCTTTGGTTATACAAAAGTACGTTCGAGGATGGTTGGCTAGGAAGAAATATGCTAAAATGCAATGGCAGATTGTCATTTGTCAAGCTGCTGTAATTATCGTTGATTTGTTTGATATTTTTTGTGTAGCTTTTTTTTATTAATGTGTTGTAAAATTATTTTTAGATTCGGCGATTCTTGGCTAGAAGGCTGTATAAGAAGTTGCGAGCTGAAGCTCGCCAGTTCGAACACGTTAAGAAGTTGAATATAGGATTGGAGAACAAGATTATCAGCTTGCAACAAAAGGTCGAAGTATTGCAGACTGACAATAAACAGATATCTCAATTGTTAGCTGAAATCGTTGAACTCAAGTACGTTATCATGTAGATTCTATTATGCGTATGTTTTATTTGATTTTTGCATTAAATGTGTTATTGATATTTCAGACTGAAATTAGAACCGTTGAAGTCTTTGGATGCCGAAGTTAAAAAGTTGAAGGCGAGTCTAGGGGAAAAGGAACTGGCTATAGGAAATTTGGTACGCGATTTGAACGTCGAGCGAGGCAACAATATCGAGTTGGTCGAGTTGAAAAATAAGCAGCAGGATCTCTACAATAAAGATAAATTAGAATGGAAGCACGAAAGCGAAAAACTTGCCATAGAACTCACCAGTTTGAAGGAATCCAATGTTGTCCATCAAAAAGGTTTAATTTTTTAACTATTTGTCAATTATGTCGTTTACAATTCACGCGTATAATTTTTATAGTCACGTGCATAATATTTTTTAGATTCCGAAAAGAAAATGCGCGAGCAGTACGAGTTGGAGAAGAGGGAATTGCTATCGGAACTAGATTTAGAGAAGACGTCATACCAACGGTTGCTCACCGAAAAGTACGAGCTTCAAACTCGGCTCGAAGAATCCGCCAGTAGAAAGTAACATTTTTTGTTCATATTGTATAATACAAATATATTATTGACGGAGATTTTGTATTAATTCTTATCGTGTTATTCAGCCGAGCTCAAGGTCACCATAGATCGTTGTCGAACGCCAGCAATGCTTCTCAGCCGGAGACTGCGGACGATGTAACAAATTTTTTCATTTCAATTAACGTTTGTACGTACAAAACATTCAAGGTTTATTTTCGCACGTTTTAGGATTACGGTTACGGTTCAGTGAAATCGTCGATTAAAGGAAGCGACATGAAGGAGTGGAATAAATCTGATTCACTGGTAATTTTACTATCACAAGCTTAAAGTTTGATTATTTGAGATTGTGTTTGTGATGTTTAAGTATTGTTTTGTAAATCTAGCCCGATCCAGGATTGGTGATTCGCTTGCAACGCTGGTGCAGACAAGTCGAAGACGACAAGCTGCGATTGACCAAACAGATTGAAAGATTGGAATCGGCGAGGTTGGATGCGGCGACCACGGTCACGGCGACGGTGAGTCGAGCGGAAGACCAGCACAGGATCAACGATTTGGAGATCGAATGCACGAGGCTGGGCGACGATTTGAAAAGGCTGAGAGCGAGCGTCGCCAGATCGGACGGAGTCAACGTCAGCGCTAGGGAACTCGAACAACAGTTTGCTGCCCAGCAAGAAGAATTGGAACGGCGGCGCGAGGAGTGCATACAACTTAGAAGCGTGTTGGCCAATCAGGTACATACACACATCAGCTCAATTGCTTTGCTGAAAATTTACAATTGTTGTGAAGTCTTTTAAAAAAATCATTTTTTTGTAATAGCGACCATGGTTTCAAGCTCTCAAAAATGTCGTAAGTGAATGATTGTGAAATTTTAAATCATTTCTTGTAAACATTAGCAATCATCACGTATAGTTCGTCTCATCGCTAATATTATTATTTTGCAACATCTTACATATTTTTGATATTTTTTTTACTTTTATTTTATTTCAGTGTAAAAATTGTTTGTAAACCGTATGTTGATTTTTTTCAGACCGTCAATTTGAAATCGTTGGCTACGGCCAACTATGGATCTGACGTGGACGTAATAAACGAAGACGGTGAAGTGATACAAGCTTTCGAAGCTCAGAAGAGAATCACCAGGTATACTGTATACGATGTTCGCAAATCACAAATTTCGTCTGAACTATGAATAAAATTAATATCACGCGTACAATTTCAGACAACTAGAAGATGAATTAGTCCACATGAAGGAGCATTTCAAATCTACCTTAACCGAATATCAAGATGACATTGACAAGTTACGCAAGGATAACGATGAACAGCAAAAGTTGTGGATCAGCAACACGACAGATCCTCAAACTCAGAAAGAACAACTCATTCACTACGAAGTTGCTAGAATCACTACAGAAAATGTCGTCATTCAGGTATGGATAATAAAAGTGCAAGTATTTGTATGTAATTAATTCACTTGACTTCAAACGTGGCGCTAACTTGATACATTGTATTTCAGGAACGTAATACGTCTCTTGTTGATAATTGTGAGAGTTACAAGAAACAGATTAAATTGTTGACGAAGAAGCTGAAGGATCTCGGAATCGAAGATACTGAAAATATTACATCTCACACTGGTGAGTCTATTACGAATGATGTGTTTATTTTATGTGTTTGTTGAACGAACATCAATTAACTATTGTGTTGTATTTCATTTTCAGTTGAATTAAAAGAAAAGACAATAAATAAAGAAAAGGACAATAGTGTATTAGCTGTCGTTAGGAAAAGAGAACGTGAAGATTACATGGGGATGTTTGAATATAAAAGTTCCCAAGATTCGCCCCAGAGTGGAACTGTAGAATCTCTCATCGTCAAACGGCTCGTCATTGGTAAATGATTGTAATTCGTGACATTGTAAAAGATTTTTATTGTACATATATTAACTAATGCTTTTATTATAATTTTTAGATTTATCATCGAGGACAGCTTTGACACTTCTACCAGGATTGCCCGCATACGTATTTTTCATGTGCATTCGATACACAGATCATGTAAACGACGAAGAAAAGGTTAAACTACTGCTTAAATTCTTCATCAATAGTGTTAAAAAGGTCGTGAAGAAGAAGGCAAACGACGTAGAATTGACCGTTTTGTGGCTTGCCAATACTTTAAAGGTTTTATTACTGAATATATAATAATTTAAAATAAACTTTTATAGGACGTTAACATTTTTTATATGATTTTAGGCTGTTACATTGCTTGAAACAGTACAGCGGAGATGGATCCTATCAAGAGAGTAATACTGCCACTCAAAACGAGCAGTGCTTGAGAAACTTCGACTTATCCGAATACAGACAAGTGCTGTCGGACATTGCTGTTTGGATATATCAAGGTTAGAATTGCAACAGTGTTTTTTCTTCAAACCAAAAGTATTATACGCCAATTATAAACATAATTAATATATTCAATATGAACGTCACAGGTCTCATACAAACTGTGGAGAAACGCATACAGAGTGTTACAGTCGGCGCTCTCTTGGAGTACGAGGAAATTCACGGCGTGTCTGGTGGAGTACCTCGCGGCAGAGCACAATCAGTCGGAGGCAGCTCTGGCAGTACCAGTGAAGTTCCCCGTAGTCCAACCCACCTAACCAACGAGTTTACCAGCATCTTGAGAACTTTGAATCACTACGGCATTGATAAAGAATTAGTTTTGCAAATATTCAAACAAGTAAGACCGATATAAAGTATTTTCATATACACACATACATACATATGTATGTATCTAAGCATCGTTTATTATTATTATGTGTATTTGATTATTTTTAGGTGTACTATTACGTGTGTGCTTCTTGTCTGAATCAACTACTACTCCGTAAAGATCTGTGTCGTTGGTCCAAAGGTATGCAGATACGCTACAATCTGTCGTATTTGGAAGTTTGGCTCAAAGAAAACTTTATCAGTTACGACCAGCAAGAGGTGAGTGTGGTGTATATCGTATAATATGCGTATTCGTTTACTTGAATACATACAATAATTTTGTGTTTTTATTACAGGTGACTGGAGTGCAAGCAACATTAAATCCCATTATACAAGCGGTGTATCTACTCCAAGCGAGGAAATCTTCAGCTGATGTTCAAAGTACTTGTGATATGTGTCCGGATTTGACTCCGATGCAAATTTGCAAGGTACATCTTTATGTCAATCTTCAGAAATAGTATAGTTTCACAATAACATTTGCTTGAAAATATATATTTTTCTTTCAGTTGTTGAATCTCTACACTCCCGCTGAAGATTTCGAACCGAAAATAACGTTAGAGTTCATTAAGGAGATTCAAGCGTGTTTACAGGAACGTAATAAAGGAAAACCGCCAGGCGATCAGGTACTGTTTTGGATTAATAGATGGTTTATGATTGTGTATATATTTTTTTCTAAATGTATGTTTTGTAAATTTCAGGCAAATCTTTTGATGGATTCGAAGTACAACTTTGCGGTGAGATTCCCATTCAATCCATCGGCGATACGACTTGAAGATGTCGAACTCCCAGAAGTGCTGAACCTACACGATCTTCTCACTAAAGCTTAAAGGAATATATGTATATTTATTATTATTTTGCAACTACAAAGTCATAAGAACATCGAAATTGAATTTAATTCATCGCACTCGTTAAATCATTTGACGAAAAAGCACATTTGATGTGCCATAAAACAAAGCATTCCAAGATTACGTTAGAGATATGCGTATATAAATACATTCCATTTTCATTTTATATAATTTTAATTATATATCTAATTACATATTTACATTGTGTTACTAAGATTATTTTATTATTATTTATGTAACTTTGATTATTGCAATCAAATTATTGTCATATTGAGTATTTGAATTTAATTGCATCCCTCTATTGTATTATTTTTAATGTAAATATGTATTTTTTTAGGTATTATTTTCCAATAATTGGAAAACAGTAAAATTTTATTGCATTTTTTTTTTCAATTAGCAATATTGAAAATATTGTTCCTTTCTGATTAAATGAATTTATGTATAAAATCCTAGGCCATAGACTGACTGTGTAAAACATATATTCACTATTGCCTGTATCGTGATGTTAAAACGATGCTTAAAAATATGGCCATATTTATTTGCCGCATTTAACTCGAAAAGTTTTTCCTAAATATGTTTATATATTTATTTTGATTATTTATTATAAGGTACATGGTAGTACGAATTTGATTTCTTTAGACATAGTACAAATTTTACGTTTCATAATTTAATTTGAAAAATTCATTCCAGCCAGTGGCGTAGTGAATAAAAATTATATCAATAAAAGCATGCCACATATTTATAAATAATATATCCCATATTGTGAGGAGTTATTTTATGTATATATCGTAATTTGAATTTTACGATTAGTACAGTATTGAAAGAATACTAATCCAAGTATTTAGTAAATTGTATAAACAAATAAACAAAAAAAAAAAAACACTAGAGCGTTGTTGTGTTATATAAAATATATATCAATTGTTAGACGCATAGTCGTTACTGCATATACTCGTTAAATATAGTTTTATTTTTTGTTTTTTAATAAACGTACAAGTAAAAATGCAAGAAAAAAGAAAGGAATGTCGTACTTATTGAATGTTAAAATATTTAATTGTGAAATCCTGATATTGAAATTGATCAGCTTTATATTGTTTTTTGAGCTTACTATATCCAGGTCAATTCCAACACATTCCAGACCAATAATAAAACGTTTGTGTATTACTTAAATAAAAATTATAATGAAAAATATACATATGTATGTATGTGATCAAGATGAAAGTATATATTTACACGTATAAGTATAGAATAAGGCCTTTCTGAGCGAATTATTCGACTTATCTTATATACATAATTATATATACATATATGAAATTGTACTTATTATTAGATACATATTATATTTATTTTCGACTTATACAAACCTTTGTGTGAATGTTCCTTTACTTTTTAACGAAATTTAAAAACTGTACGATTTTCTTTCACGTACATTCCATTTTATACGAGATGAAGTTCTAGTCTGAGATGAATATTGTGTATATTATTATATGCTACGTGCGGTATTTTTAATTTTACCGTGCGTAAAAAGCATGGTACAGATTTGTTTATCCAAGTTATATTACATATATACGTATGTATTGAATGTAAGGTAGTGTCGACCACTAGACCAAATTACGAACTATGTATTTAATACTCACATAGCAGCTTTATTACTATCAAAATGTGCGTAGTTTGCTCTCGGAGTCCACACTGCTTTGAAGATATCGAACTAGCAGCTGAATGGGATTAAATATTTAGCTATTTTTGAATATTACTCTGTAGCCTATGAAAAATTATAATATGTATTCAGAACTTAATAAAACTATATATTGTTATAAATTGCAACGGTATACAGTGGAGTATATTATTAACTTTGATATGAGTGTAAAAAACTGTTGTTTTGTTTTATCAAAGCGACAGCTTGACCTAAATCAAAGTATGCAATATGCTTCCATGTTTATCGTTAGTCGATACACAAAAAACGTTAAAACAGTATTTTTCACAGCAAATTTAATCAAATACATTTGACTTTTGCACATTTAACGTAAATGCTTTAAACATAGGCCTTGACATAGCTGACGTTATTCAAATAAATACTAATTAGTAAATTGACATATTTTGCGGAATTATGCAACAACATTCCCGCACTTAATAAAATTATTCCGTTTAATTTTTTTTTGGTGCAATTTAAAATTGCCTTTGAACTAAACGAAGTCCCGTTCCTTTGAAACATGATATAGTATTATTTATTCAGATTGTACGTCTATATTATTATATTTTTGAAAGTGATGTTGTCGGGTGAATAGAAATTCATTATTTACACTTTACGGCTGTTGATGGTTATTGAAAAATTTTATCAAAATGTTTTGCGTCAAAATTATTAAAACAATTTCTATTATATATTTAGAAAGAGAGGGTGAAAAGCGTTATCGATGAAATTATCTTCCTGTTTAGAAAACATTATCGTAAGAATGGTACTTAAAAATACATATGATTGTTATTGCAATAATAAAGAAAACTATAAAGAGTCTAGTACAAAGCAATATCGATTTTATTATAAGATATATTCCCAAATTCCATCCAATAAAATATTCAATCAAACAATCCTTTTATATATTCTAAAGTAATATTCGACACCATCTTCAAATTGTTTTTCTAAAGGCACTGCAATTGGTTCCGCACTATGATCGTGCAATAATTCGAATTCGTTACCAATCTGTGGGAAGAAAGTATCGCAATCGAAACTCTTTCGTATTTCCGTCAAGTAAATTTGATCACAACAAGGATGATTCAATGCTTCCTGTAATTAATTCATATTTTGATTTATAATCTACATATTATCTTAAGTGCATTAGATATTGTTACCTTATAAATATGCGATCCTCCGATAATCCATATCTTCTCGATTCTCTTATCATCTGCAACGGCTTTAACGGCCTCATCCAAACTACCATAGACCATAACTTCACTGGGTACTTTGGATTTTAAGACCTCAGGTTGTCTCGACAGCACGAGATTGAGCCGGCCAGCGAATGGTCTATACTTTTCTGGAACACTGTCCCAAGTTCGTCGGCCCATAATGACTAAGTTGTGCTTGTTGGGATCTATGGTAGTTTTAGTCATTCTGTTGAAGTATGCCATATCTTTTCTAAAGGAAATAATGTTATTATTTTGACAGATTTTCAAATATGTATCGGCAAGTAAAATTTACACTATGTTTACTTCAATTTCCATGGAATATCGTTGTTTTTGCCAATTCCCATATTTTCACAGGCGGCTGCTATTAGATTTAATCTTATATTTGACATTTTGAAGAAGACTTGTTGAAACTAAAGGTAAACGTCAAAGTGACAGTTGACACTGAATGTTGAATTTGGCGCGAAATTTCGGCACACGATCTGGTTTTGGTCGTAGCAGTTTAAAAGTCCACCGAAACAAAACACGATTTGTAGATAAAACTTTTTAAATTTTATGTTTAATTATAAGGTATGTATGTATACGAAAATATTTTTAAATGGAATTTAACATTGATTTTAATATGTTATTGAATTAATTTAATATTTGACATGAGACATCTATGTAAGTTTATTAAAAGCTCTAGAACTTTTGATATTGAGACATCTGTTAAATTATTATAAAAGCTTTTTTATAGCGATAAATTTGAATTATTATGAGCATTCATTAATTAAATTTATGTAGGTGTGTACAAAACGTATGTAAAAAAAACAACACCACATAATCTCTCATGTTCATTAGTTTTTATACAGACAGTTGCGATACATTAATAGATTAGTTTTTATTGTATTATTATTTTGATACAGGCGTATCAACGAGATAACATAACTAGAATACAATTTGACGTACGTATTTCGCCGTTACACCTTTCTGAAAATTAATTATCATGCGATTGTATCTTATCGTTGACGTTCAATAAAATGCTTGAACTTCTCGAACAGCAGATTAACAACACTGATGGTGTTCTTCTACGTACGATGATGCTACGCAATTCGCTTTCAAATAATTGTACCTGTTAGTGATAAAATATTTCAGACTAAGTGCAATGTATAAAATAAATCACGTTAGACGGTATTTATTGTCTTGCAAATAACTGTCACGCAGAAGTAATGGGCGTTTCTAATCGGAAATTGTAAGAATTTTCACGACTTTCCAGCGTATTATGCACCGAGATAAGTTTTCCTGTCAAAACATAACATTTTTCATCGATTTTGTATGCTGAATTAATCACGCACTAGCAATTTGTATTATGTTACCGTGTGAACGGCGTCTAATTGTTCGTTTTGCTTCTACTTCTAGGTCGGATAAAGTCAAATTTAAAAATACTGAAAACCCATTCCAAACAAACGAATTCCTATATTTAAAGTACTTAATAAAGTGCGTTATAATGAAATTGGCATGGCATTGAAATCTTCAAAACAATAGGTCAGCGTGTGAGATTTCTCACACGAGCATTAAAACTTAAAGCTTAGTGGACGAAGAGTTTATTTCCTCCATACTAAGAATACACCACCAGTAACTATACAATTTATAGAGGTGGCACTTAGAAAAGGACAGAACTAAATGGCTTAAGCTCTCTGCACTTTTATATTAAAGCAATTATGCTTGTTACCTATATGGATCTAACTTCAAAAAAAGGTATCCAATTAAAGTGTTAAAAATTATAACAATTTATGTACATATGTAGCTCCATCCCCGTTATAAGCCCCGCCTCTGGGAATTTATGGTCACTGGTTGGTATACTCTGCCTTCACTGTGAAACATTTCCTTCGGGAGAGTCGGTACCGCCATTTTTGACAATCAATCGAACAAAAAACTAAAAAAATAAATAATTGAAGAACAGGTTTTTGCACACACTCGCATATCAATCAAACTGTAAATTTCATACAACAACTAACAGAGCTACTGACCAACATTTGCGAGTTGAGAAGATACAAATATGGACATATACTCTATCCAACTTAAGAAGTCCAAGAGTTTTGATCGATTGAGAGTATTTAGACTCTTTCTGCGCAGACTACCTGGATCTGAGCCAATGAGGTTCGTCACCATCTCGGCTTCTTCGAATAAACATTATCCTCTTTTTTTTTTTAGTTTCTCGGGTTTACAGCCTTCTTAATTTGGATAGAGTATAGGATACGTATTATAAACGATTCGCGGTGGGGGGGAAACGATTTGGCAAAGTGTGGCGCGCGAGCCCACACCTGTCTCACACGGTTTCGAAACGTTCGACGTACGTGCACGTAGTCTACATACGTCAAACTACTTACATATAGGTACATACATATAGTGAGTGAATACAACAATGTTGTACATTGAACAGATCGACACAGTTATAGTAAGATGATTGCGAGTCGTAGTAATTTCGAAGAATCGGCCGTATCATCGGTAAAGTTTTCACTCTTCGGTAAGTGTTGTTTATTTACACTAATAAAAACTAATGGTGCACGTATGGTACATATATAATAAGTTCATACTATATTATATTCATATACATCGAAAAAATGCTCATAAATTGTATTTGGTTTGATTTTACTTGCCTTTGTAAAAACATTAATATGTACATACCTATTATATATGTATATATCTATTCCTAGATTATACACCGTTTACAATTTTTTCATATTTTTGATACTTAGAATGTGTTAATTACGCTACTATTAAAAGTAATTCTATTATTTATACGAATACCTACGAGTATGTATTTTTAATTAAAGCGATTTTTCTTATAAATCAGTCTGACAAAAATTCATACATAAGTAAAATATGTAGCTTAAATCAGTAGCTGTTTTTTTGTTTTTTTTAATTATAAAATCTTTTGAATTGTATCTAGAGAGTTGTATGTACTTGCTTTTGAAGATGGGTTATATTTATTTATTATATTTTCATAATTTAAATAGGTTCCGAAGAACTTGTATGAAAAGTGTGTTCATAGTATTTTTTATCAACGCTTTTCAATCGTTTTATTTTGAATTAATATGATACTAAATGACGTCTAAACTGCGACAAAACATCTATCAATTATATATTGTATAATAATTAAGAGAACGTTGCGACAATCGCAAATAAAAAAAATCATTACGTGGTCGACCTTACAAAATGACGGGGAATAACCTGTATGTACAATTTATTTACCTGTATCGAATGACTCACTTTTTGCTAAAACGAAAATATTTAGTTTTATATTATTATAATACGCAACATTTGTGTTAATAATTAAAATTAATCAGTGTTGTTTTGTTTCTAATCGGTTTTAGATATATTGAAAGATCGATCGAAAAATTATATTTTATTATGCAATATATTATTTTGTCTCACGTAATGAATTTTTCAAAGTACACAAATTGCTAATAAAATAAATTAACATCAAAACTCAATCGCAACATTCTAATTAGCATATTATATCCTAGTGACGACAATTCACGTACATATACTAGTCAATCACAATGGCTTGAATTCGATCATCGTATGGGAGTTATGGGACAATGGTAGGTTCACAATATTAATAGTCGGTCAATAAAATCGTAGTAGTAGTGCAAATTTTGAAATTAGACTTCTGTTATCAACACGCATTGGCATAGAATTTTATAGATAGCAACTTTTCAAAATTGCGAATATTATAATATGAAATATCGAACACTTAAATAAAAATTACATAAAATTGACCGCAAAACGATTCGTCGAAGGCACAAATGGCCTGACTTTGAAGCTTAAACGGTTAATTGATGATAGAATCTCGCAATCCCATTGGTGTTATACTTTGAATGGTAAGAGTAGATTTATTTGAATACTGCATCGATAACTAATTTTAATCGATCGATTAAATTGTGTAGATTAGATTAGATTGGAAAGCAATGTGAAATATAAATCTTTTATATCAAATCGCGATGGTAAAAAAAAATGGTAGTTAATTGAAAAGTCAACTGCACGTGAAAACACAAAGTACAAATAACGTGTTCACCTTATCAGAAAATATTTCAGTTATTTCTATTGGCGTTTATTCTTATTTATTATCGGCAGCGCAATAACATGTAAACACCAAGCGTTTCCCGATTAAATCATCGCATTTTAATATGTACACTTATAAACATCTCATAAGAATCTTATGCACGTAATTGAAATATTATATAACTTGTTAATTCTGCACTATAATTGATTGTTCAAAACAAATAGACTATCACTGATAAAACAGTTGTTAATTAATCCAATGCGGTAAACGTATTAGTAACTGTAAATATACCGTTTTTTTTTTTTTGTAACTAAAAGTCAACGTTGTTACAAATTTAATCTTGATATTATGAATTACTATAGTGATATATAAGTACTATCATTTTTTTGTATTTATGATTTGAATCAATTATTATTATTTGAATATGAATTATAAAGAAAGATATAAAAAGTATGTATGATAAAGAAATGACGCATCATCTCCCCCTAATCAATCTAATTGAATTAATAATCTGACAAATTGATGTATAATAAATATTTGATTAAACAGAGTGTACTAGTTCTTAGAGATTTAATAATATTTCTCTTTCGTAAAAATACTAAAGTAGTAAAAGTAATATTTGATGTAAATAAATATTAGCATCATTATATTTATAATAAAACTAACGATTAATTATTATTTTGATTTCAGGTCTGTAAAATAAAACATTTCACGCACACTACAATTGACAAAATTTTGAACATTCAAAATGGACAATCAGGGTTTTATTATCGACAGTGATGTTCAAAAAACAAAATTAGGGGTAAATTAATATTTTTTCTATTATATAATAAATATATGTATGTACATATGTATATACAATAAACATAGTCGAGACCATTTCAACATAAATTTTGTTTGATAATAATAGGAAAATGACGGTATGGAACTGCGTCAACGAACATTATCACAGGTAAATAACGGTGCAATTAATTACCCGAAATTAAACCCCATTACAAGTGCCGTGGCACAATTTTGATTTAATTCGAGTCGTTATAAATCGGTATGATTTCAGAACGGACGGCCAGAAGTGCTCGAAATCGAAGATCCCGAAGAAGTGGAGAATGTCGTCTTCAAAATGTTCAATTCCATGTCGAGGGAAATTAAACAGTTTTTCAACAAGAGAAAAATTATGGTGCGATACACGGCACTGGGATTATTGAATGCATTGGTGTTTGCTTACTTTTTCGCCGCGCTCAATTACTGGTACACGTACCGTGAGTATACTCGCTGAAATAAATTCATCACAAACTGAAAATGTGTCTGAAAATATGTCTGTTTTTAATTTTCAGACAGGGATAAGTGGGAGTTTTGCGATGGTTTCGGCATGCTGTTGATTCTCACATCCCTGACGTATTTTTTCCTCGTCTATTTCGTCATCGTGAAACCGTTTTTCGGAAAAATCATCTACAGACTGATCATGAAACCGATCGACAATCTCTACGTGCGACTGTGGAGAATTTGGTAAATAAGTGAATCAAATCAGTTAGGAAAACGAAGTCATGTTTTTCATTAGTATTGAAAAGTTTCATTGGAACCTCGTATCATCATACATATATGTCTGTCTGTGTGTGTGTGTGTGTGTGTCTGTCTGCTGATAACGCTAGCCTAGGTAAATAATTAAAAAAACTAGAACGTCGCGCGAGTGGAATTTGAACCCGAGATCACCGGTTCGGGACAGTGAGCGTTTACGCTATGATCCAAACTAGATAACAACGGGCCTGCTACAATTTGACAATATAATTTCTCAATAGGCTCGCGACTTTGCTCAATTGTTACGTTGCGGCATCTATGCAACAACTATAAAAACTATTAAATACACATATATTCACCACACAAACATCCGTTGATATTCAACGGGCTTACACTAGTGTGTTAATAACACTGAGCAACAAAAAAAAAATAGCCAGAGCGGAAATTGGTCAATCTTTACTAATTTTGACCCACTGAATTCGAATCCGATGATTTTTGTTGATATGCTCTCGTTTATGAGATATTCGCGATATAAAAATGTAAAAAATATCCATTTTTTTGGCTTTTGCGGTCTATAACTCAAAATATAGTATCGCTGTGCTCAAAATGAGTATTGATATCAATAGTCAGATATTTTTCCTATTGATTGTGATTTTTTATTTTGTTGAAATACTTATAATTAATTATTTGTCGAATTTTTAAAGTCAAAAAAAAATATTTTTTTTTTACACATTTTTTCCCGTGCTATTGGCGTTTATTTGGCGAGTTTTTTTATTTCACCACGTTTATTAGAATTGGTTTTCTATCTCAATATTTTTTTATTTTATCTAAACGCACTAATTTGAGCGGAAAATGATTTTAAACTACGTTATGAGATGTATTTTAGTACTTGAACTTTAAAAGTGTACATAAAAATGTATCTGTGCCTATATATGTATGTAGGTGCCATTGCGCTAGTAATGTACGTTACAATGTACAGATGACATACATAATGGAGATTAAACAAATTAGACTAGTTGTCAATTCATTATCGTACTTGAGCTTAAGAAGTATGCGCCATTATGTTAATATATTGTACATACTGTACAGCATCAATATACATATGTAGATATAAAACAATACATTGTATTGCGAGACACGATAGTATTGTAAGCGCCGCCGCTTCTGATGTTTGATTACACTGAATATAGTGTGCGTCAATCGTCAGGGATCGATTAACCGCAATCATGAAACAATCAAAACTCTCTTTTTTTTATTATCAATGATTCAATTAGTCAATTGTATGGTAGACGGATAAATTATTTTTGTTAAATTAATTTTATTAAATTATTATTTTATAAATTAATTTAATAAATTAGGTGATTAAACAGTTCAATAATGAACAAGTTACATACATCGAGATAGTCAGAACCACGAATTTCTCAGTGTGGTTTTCAAGATCAATACAACAGTCGATTGAGTGTGTGTAATTTAAAGAAAAAGTACCTAATTTTTAAAATAAGATACTAAAAATAAAAATACTACTTATGAACTTTGTACTTCACCTAACCAATGATTTGGAATAAATTGAAAAAAATTGAGTATCATTTTTCTTTTTTAGGTTTTGCCGTTGGATATTCTACATAGTTCTCATAGCTATCCTCGTGACATTTTTGGCATTAGACACTGTGGGCTCCAGGGAAAGGTTAATATCACTATTCGGCTTAGTAGTACTGCTATTTCTGGGTTTCATATTCTCTACAAATCCCTCGAAAGTAATATGGAGACCTGTCATATGGGGTGTGGTTCTTCAATTCATCATGGGTCTCATAACTATAAGATGGAGCGTGGGTCGTGACATATTCCAATGTATCGGAGATAAGGTAAGTGGTACACACCCGGTGGTACCCAATTGATTTTGTTCGGATTTGGATCATTACTTTGGTATTTTTGGTTGTAGGTCTCGACGTTTTTGATGTATTCCAAAGACGGCAGCACGTTCGTCTTCAGTGCATTCCTCGTTGATGAAATTGGCGTGTTCGCGTTCCAAGTCAGTAGCGATTTTTTGTGAAGCACACACACATTGGAATGCAGTCCACACCCGTGGTTTTACTAATTACGGGTTGAATGTCGTTTCAGGTGTTGCCCGTGATCTTCTTCTTCAGTTTGATGATCGAAATCATGTTCTACTGGGGTGCAATGCAGTGGGTTTGTTTGAAGATGGGATGGTGTTTGCAAGTCACCATGGGAACCACCGTCTGCGAGAGTATCATAAGCGCAGCCAACACTTTCTTGGGAATGGTAAATTACAAAAAAATATATATTCCTATGCTTTGAGTTCAATGAGAGAGTGTATTTTGATTCAGTTCCAGTTAATTATAGAAAAAAAATCAAAAAAAAGTTGAGAACCACTTTGGTTTTAGAAACTGCAATATGAAAATGTGAAGATTTTGAAACGTTAAATACCATTTTTAAAACGTTTGAATAAAACTTGAAAATATATTACATTAAACCCTTTTGATAACCACCGATTTTAGTATCTGCGCTTTTAACTAAATATGCAAAATTACATTATGATACTAGTAGTTGAGAAACACTCGTAGAATAACATTCACGATAGAACCATTGACATTATAAAATGAACAAATTGCATGTGCCTTACCTTTTTGATACCGAACGAAATCATAAATAGTTGAGAACCACTTTTAGAATGACATTAATTGTACAATTAACTGATATTATACATACAATATTTTTTTATATATCAAAATCATATTTAAATAAACAATACTTTATTCCGATTAGGATAAAGTAAAAAGGTCTAGAGGAAAATACTGATATTAGTTAAGAACCACAAATATTGCATCGGCCGACAGAATCCGTTTGACGCACATAAAAATGAAACTTTTATTAATGCTTGTATTTTAATATATGTACATAATAAACCTTTTGAACTTTTCAGTCCGAGTCACCTCTACTGATCAGACCGTACATACCAAAATTGACCAAATCCGAAATACACTCCATAATGGCTTCCGGTTTCGCCACAGTCTCAGGTATTAAACACTCATCTTAACATGTTTGATATTGAAAGCAACACCTTTTATAGGACAAGGTCTCACAACAACGATAGTCATACACGCATATGTCTTGACAACCACGAACAGATAAACAGCGTTCTTCGTAAAACCTCTTCACTGTTGACAAACATTTTTAATGGAGAATATGTTCTGTTGGTTTCCCGTTGCCTTTTTTGTCCTTAAAAACGTGTTGAAATTCATTTGATACTAAATTTAGTATTTTTTAGGCACTGTACTAGCTGCTTACATATCCTTTGGCGTTGAACCAGCCCATTTGATAACGGCAAGTGTCATGTCAGCTCCAGCATCCTTGTGCTTCTCAAAATTGTTCTATCCTGAAACTGAAAAGTCAAAAACAGCCGTGGACAACATTCAAATGGCCAAAAGGTGGACAAAACTGGACAAAACTACTAACAGCGAATAAAGAGGAAGATTTAATCTCATACAATTTTTTTTTTTTTAGTGAAAACACGTCGGCTCTGGATGCTGCGGCTAAAGGAGCATCTGCAGCCGTAGATTTGGTGTTGAACATAGCTGCAAATTTAATCGGCTTCGTATCTCTCATCGCATTTCTGAATGGGATTCTCAACTGGTTGGGTACTCTCATCGGCTGGGACTTTTTAACTTTCGAATGGATCTTTGGAAAAGTTTTTATACCGCTCAGTTGGGTCATGGGTAAGTTCCGTTTTGAGTTTCGGTAGTGATTTTGAGTTTGAGATTGTAAAATTGAAATTGAGATTGTCAGATTGGGGTTGGGTTTTTGATATTGTGAGATTTGTTTTTGATTCAGGCGTTCCGTGGGATGAGTGCGATCTGGTTGGAACTCTCATTGGATTGAAGACTGTCGTTAACGAGTTCGTCGCTTACGAAAGACTTGGAAAGTACAAAGAGCAGGGTCTTCTATCGGTGAGTATTTGGATATTATCAACATTGACTAGAACTTTAGTCAATGTTGATAATTTACCAGTCATTGTTGATAATAGTCAGATATTGCGATCACACGGGCTATAACATATGTGTATGTGTAATTTTTGATTAATTTTTCAGGCCAGGGGTGAAGGAATTGCTACTTTTGCCCTATGCGGTTTCACGAATCCTAGCTCGATTGGTATTATGGTAGGAGCTTTGAGTGCTATGGCTCCCAACAGACGATCAGACATTGCAAATGTCGCTGTCAGAGGTTTAATTGCAGGCTGTGCCGTTTGTTTCATGACAGCGTGTATAGCAGGTACTATCAATTTAATTAAAAAATATAACGCAATTCGACACATTTTTTTATTCCGCGTGATAGCTTGTCACGAAATTATTTGTTATCTATGTACATACAAAACGTGAGATAATCACACTTAAATTTAATCACTCAAACAATGTCATTGTGTACATGAATGGTTTTTTTCTTCATTTTTTGTTAAATAAAAACAAATTAGGCCACACCGTGACCTTCTATTTATAAAATGCATTTTTACGAATCGTCCATGAATTACCGTGTCAAATGCAAGTTTGTATGTTGTAAATTAATTAACCGCATTTTAATCCAATTTGATTATTTCAGGACTTTTGATGGATCCAGAAGCATTCCGAAATTCCAACAACAACTCTACAACAAATGATACATTCTTCTAAATAATAATTATAATATGTAGCTAAAATTTGTACATAATATAGGTATATAGAATAGTAGTAAATTATTTATTTAAAAGTAGTACGTAAAAACTGTTGCATTTTTTTTTAATTACTCGTGTTGTGATATAAAATTCGTATTATTATTGCGTAGCGTTGTAAAATATTGTGATTATTAAAAAATATTATTAAAATAAAAAAAATTTATTCGACAACTACATATATATTTCCTATGTGAATTTTATTTTAGAGAAACATCCAATCTTTTAAAATATTTTATTATTATTAACAAATTAATTCAAACGTGACATCTATATAAAATAGTTGATAATACTATTTAAATTATTGATTTTTTTTTTAATAATTTAATAAATTTTTTTTGTAGTGACATCTGTTGAAAATTTTTTACACTATTATTTTTTCACATTGGAAAATTCATTGATTGGTGATTGAATTTTTCATTTGAAAACAAATTTGCAACAACACTTACTACAATGTTTTTTACATAATCGTTTTTTGTAATGTAAAGTAGTTGCTTTCACGTCAAAGTTCACATTTAATTTGATTTTATAAATCACTGCAATTTAACTGTTGATATATTATGTATAATATGTATATACAGAAAATCGTGTCGATTACACAGAAGAATCACAAAAATTTGCTTTTCGTTTACATAGAGTATTTATATGTAGCAATTGTGCAACGAATGAGACATGCACACTGATTTTAAATTTAAAAACACACGACAAAAAACAATAAATTATACAAACATTTTTTATTCATAAAGTACGTATACATAACTGTAGCAGTTATTTAGGTTACCCTGTTTCGATCTTCGGTGTCAATACTAACTGTACACACAGACACACACAACAACACAATGTAGTGAGGAGACAGACAAGGGGGCATATACCTATATAAAGAGGACTCGCAAGGACCTGTTGCTACAGTTTCCCACGGACTCCAGACTGTTTGCGACTATTCCCGAAAGAAAATTACGACAGAATATACAGGTAACTCTGTAAATTGAATTTTTGCTTAGAAATTTGGCCACAACCCATTAGTGAGTTGCATAAAGTTAGCTTAAATCCCATTTTGAAACACGACCAGTACAAATTCGTAAACGGATTTGAAACTCAACGCTATTCCACCACAAGCAAATAAACATTGTTCGTATAAAACATTACAATTTTGGATTTTATTCAGTTTAGTATAAAAATTTAAAAGTACTACACTCTTATTCATATTCTATTTAAAATTATATATTTGAATTTGAAGACACATAATCATATTGATAAAAAAAATGTCCATTTGGTATTAACGTAGAATAATGTGACTATTAAACGTATCGATTTGAAGCCGTACAATCTATCAACGACTCGTGGTGTAATAGTCGAATAAATATTATACAATTACTATATATGGAAAAAATAGAAATATATTTTAAAAATGATTGATTATAATGTTTAAAAATTAAATTATATACGTGCATAAAATGTGATTAAATGTAATGGTGCGAAATATCGAATTAAAATTACAATGCGTTGATTTTAGGCGAATGTAAATGAATTTAGGAATTGTATTGATTCTTTGAAATGATTATAAATTAAATATTATTCGAATTTAGGGAGTAGTGATACCGAGTGACCGACGATGCCAAGACGATTATGCGATTAGCGTCGAGGCTGTCGGTACATGTGTGGTGTAATTCAGTGTTTCAGGTTGTTTCAGCTCGAGATGCTCGTCTCTCTGTAGGTTTTCAGTTTAGGACGAGCGCTAAATTGTGACAAAAACAAAATCGATTTTAGAATGTGTCGAGGCAGTTATTGATTGGTGTTTTCGTTTTTTCTTTGTAGATAGTGTGATTTGTCCCACTTGAAAACAAAATGGATAGCAATGAATACAGAACGAGGGGTAAGTGATATAGTATTTATTCATAATATAAAAATATATAGAATTGATTTGTGTTTTTTGTGTTATTCAACAATTCATATTGCAAAATTTTAACATTTTTTTCATTCAATAAATCTAACATATTTTTAAAAATTGCTATGTCGTATCCTTATGGGTATTATAACGAAAGTTTAACTTTAAAAATAGCCCATAATAAATAGCATTACAAGTTTCGAGTTGCAGTACTATGTACTTGTAAATACTACAGTTTTTACATTAAGTCTAAATATCTCAGAATCGTTTTTATGCGCTTGATTCATGAATATACCTATAGTATACTTCCCATTCAATGCAAATTGTTTCTACCAATATGTAAATTTTATTGTGTTGTATTCCAGTAATAGTAAAACACAATTAATTATTTATTAGGAACACAAATAATAAATTCCAGTATTGGTAAATAAATGTGAAAAAAAATTTGTACATTTTCCAAAGTAAAATATACTCATTATTTGATTTAACATTTCAACATTTTTATTGATTCTAAATTTTTGTTGCACTGAAATGTTGAAAACTAATTAATTTTTTGAATTCATATACATTTAAAATTATATATCGATGGGTTAGTGCACAGATATTGTACGTCCAGTTTTTACCAAAATTGGGTTATCATACACAAAACGTCCATCTGCATCAAACCTTCATGTTTAAAAAGTATGGTATATGCAAATAGTATATTTGAGAAGATATTGCCTTATTCAAATATATAATATGTTCATTTCGTTCCATATTTTTCATGCAAAAGAGATGTATGTATACAATATTTTAAAACAAAACTGGACATACAATATCTGTGCACTAACCCATCGATATACTTTTAAAAATTCCCCTTTTATTAAAGTCCCCTTTCTGAAATTGTCATTTGAGATTTAAATAAAAAAAATAGCCCAAATATTTGGCAAAGCCCTATTCGTTAAAGTGCATTCATCACTTTTGAAAATTACTCATACAGTAAACTTTTAGTTTTTATCGACAAAAAAGATATATCCAGTCAAACTTGACACATGCGATTTGTACCATACATTTTCAAGAATTTCATCGGCGTTTCTAAAACTTTACATAAAACGAAGGAACACATCCCCCGCTATATTAAAGTTAGAGTTGATAAAACGACTTTAGTATATACTACGTCAGATCAACACCCCAGCATCGCGCTGAATTGATTCTGCGAGAAAATCCGAGCCTAATAAAAACATATGAGACCATATGAGGATTTTATTGGCGCATGTAAATTCATTCTAAAGCTTTTCCAATACACACACACACACACACACACACACAGACATACATATATAGATACACACGTTCAAAGAGGAGAATCCTATTTTATCTGTTCGTTAATCGAGTCCGTTTCCCCTTTGTGCTGTCGCCGATCGATTTGTCTATTTCTTTTTGCCAACTATCTCCTAGGGGAATCTTGACCGTGCGAAAAAATAAAACAACCCTTTTGATTGTCGGTTTTTCTCCTTTGTGTTCAGGAAAAGAGATGGTGGACTACATTGCTGACTACTTGGACACTGTCTCCTCTCGGCGGGTTTTTCCCGACGTTCAACCGGGTTTTCTTCACGCCCTTTTGCCCGAGAGTGCACCGCTGGTTGGCGAGTCCTGGCCCGACATAATGACCGACGTTGAAAGGGTCATCATGCCCGGAGTAATCATTTTAATTAGTACCTACAGTGACCATTGTTATTTTCAAAATAATTATGACACGTAACCGACATTCTTCAACTTGAAAAGTCATAAGTTGAGCGTGGAGTAAAATTTTATGACTTTCTGATTAATTTAATGGTACCTACACAAAAGGTATAGAAAGAAATTTAACAATGGAATTAATCGAACTTACATACAATATGTACCTACATACATATAGTGACAGTTACTAAAATCGCACGACCTTAAATTTTGTATTTTTGTTTATTTCACAATTTTATGTTATATTATATTAAATTGAATTTTTTATTTTAAGTTAATTTTTTTTAAACAAGTAAAATAAATTGAATCGATTTTACTTGTTTTAAAATATATTTCGCTTATTTAAAGTACTAAACTTGTGTGCCTAAAAAAAGTGCCTAAATAATTAGATTTCTTTGTCATTTACTTCAAAATACTTCACAATAACTTACGGTTTCCCAAAACGAGGGTTTTCTGTGGGGTCGCCAACTGAAACAGTAAACTAAAAAAAAAAAATTGACTATGTAATGTAATTTTCTGTCAGTTATGACGCATGGATGTGAAACGTGGATGTTAAATTCAAGAATGCTACGTAAGATACAGTGCACATAGAGAAGCATGGAAAGATTTATGCTTGGTATAACAAGAAGAGATCGTTAGAGGAATACATCGGTAAGAAGTATGACCAAAGTGGCAGATATAACAGAACTTGTGAAAAAGTTGAAGTGGCAATGAGTTGGACACAGCGAGAATAATGGATGGCAGATGAACGGAGAAATACTAGAATGGTATCCGAGAGGATGTGAAAGAGAGCAAGGTAGACCGAGTGGAAGATGGGCCGATGAATTGAGAAGAATGTATGCAGTCAAGTAGATGCAGATTGCACAAGACACACAGGAATGGAAGAGGATTGTAGAGGCCTTCATCCAGCAGTGGATGGTGAACGGCTGAACATGATGATGAATGCATTATTTTTAATCAGTGTCTTGATGTTTGAATAATATTTTGGAGTCGTGGGTCACTTGGTTGGGAACCTGTGCAATAACTGTATGAATAATTTTAATATACATAGTATAAAACATGTAAAATAGTTTATATTTAATAAAAAAATAAAACAAAATACCGCATAGAATTGTAAAAAAGCAAAAAAATCTGAATTAAAAACGTACTGATGCTATTTCGTAATACGGAAAGTAACCAAAATCAAACGTAGCATTCACGCGATTCGCACCAATTAAACATCTTGTTAAAAAACCAAAATTTTCAAAAGGTGACCCATTGGCAAAGTCCTCACATGCACGCCTATTTTCCGGCATTGAACTCCTATCCATCTCTTTTGGGAGACATGTTGGCAGACGCTATCAATTGTTTGGGATTTACATGGGTACGTTAAATAGTTACCACAATCAAATCAAATATTTAATCGAAATACCAAACGTTAAACGAATTTATCACAAATTTAAGGCATCGTCTCCAGCGTGCACCGAATTGGAGACGATAGTAATGAACTGGTTGGGTAAAATGATCGGTTTGCCTGAAGACTTTCTCAGGCTGAAGAACGATAGTCCTGGAGGAGGAGTCATTCAAGTAAATAAATATAAAATGGTTTAAATCAACACATTTACTACATTTTTTTGCAATAATATGTATGAATTACTCAATAGACTACTTCTAGTGAATCTACGCTGATTTGCCTGTTGGCGGGAAGGTCCAGAATCATCAGGAGATTACAAGAAACCAACCCCGATTTGGAAGATGCCGAAATAAACGCTCGTCTCGTTGCATATTGCTCCGATCAAGCTCACTCTTCCGTAGAAAAGGCTGGACTTATAGGTTAGTATTATACTAATTGAGTGGTCAATAATTGCAATTTGCACCATATCGACCGTTTAATCGCTTTAGGATTGGTGAGGATGAGGTATATTGAAGCCGACGATAATTTGAGTATGAGAGGTGACAAATTGCTCGAAGCCATGCAGAGGGATCGCGCCAAAGGGTTAATTCCATTCTGGGTGAGTCGTTTTTTGAATCAATTAATACGATATATGTAAAAGGGTCAAGTCACAAAAAAAAAACAATTTTGTAGTCATCCAAATAATTGATAATTTAGTTTATTATTTGGTCAGTATTTTAGTCAGTCAATTATTTTTAATTAATGGTTGGTATATTTATCAATATAGAATCACTATAGGTAGATATTTTAAGTGGATGGTCAGTATCTATAAAAAAAATTCTGTTTGCGAAATGACCGTTTACTTAAAATATCCTCGAGGTAAAATTTTTGCAAAGGTAATAAAATTGTTCTTTTAAAAATACCGAACAGCTATCTTTTTGTTGGACCGCTAGTTTATTTTATGACAGGATATTAAACTTAAATGCATATAATCATGATAAAAAACAAGAACACACATGAACAATAGGAGAAACGACAGACATAAAAATAAAATCACAGCTTTTTAATTGTTATAGAAAATATTATACGCAAACCGCATATATACACAATTAAAATTAAGAATTTACACTTGTTTAATTGCTCCTCAAACTGCGCTGGGGTTACATTAAAATATTATTCTTATACTGAATACATTCACACACCACTAGAACATTGGGCACCAAACTTTGCAGAAATGATCCTGTGGGTCGTATTGTGTACTCGAAATCGATAAGACAATTTTCTCAAATGGAATATCGCCAACAAATTCAGAAAAATAAAGCATATTGTACCTTTAAGCTAGCAACTGTACCTATGTACATAGCATTGGTCTATTTATTTATATTATATGCGAAGCTTTTATGGGTAAATGTATTTATTCTCGTACAATTATAATGATTCCTCTCTGTCGTCGGCAACAAGTATACATATATATTTTTTAGGGTGGTTTTGTGGGGGTGTAGGATCAGTGTCCCATGGGCCGCTAATACCCTGCGCCGGCCCTGCTACAAATTGGTCTCTCAGGGACGAATTCTTATTACTTAGCGCAAATAAATAAGACCGCGAAGCACAAGGACCAGATGCTCTCGGTGAATTAATACCAACTATGTATCAAACAAATAGCAAAACCGTCACAATTAAAACGGCATTAATGCAATACTATTTATCAAATGTAACCTTGAATATTCTAAAATTATATTATTTGGAAAGCATTGTCTTTAAGTGCAATCAATGGCCAAGTTTCCCATTTGTACGTTCCAATGTGTGAAAATTTTGTCGTTGAATGCGTTCAGACGTGCCGTAACAAAAAAAGTAAATAATAAAAAACGCTCACAATTAAATCGGCGATATAAAAACAAACGGCTAAAAAAAGAAATCTAGAAATGGCGCAAAGTAAAGCCGTTATTATAAAATGAACGAAATTCGTCGAGTAACGCTCGTAACTTTTACACACTGTGATTTAACTTTTAATTGGCATTCTCGCTTTCGTTTCGCTACCGTTGGCACCGTGCGATTAATTAGTTTGAATTTTATTACTTTTCAAGTTGTGCGCAACTTTGGGAACCACCGGAGCCTGCTCTTTCGATAATATTCAAGAATTGGGACCGATTTGTAAGGAAGAGTCCCTGTGGTTGCATATAGACGCCGCTTACGCTGGAAGTGCATTTATATGCCCAGAATTTAGGTAAATTATTTATTATACATAATATGTAAATACATACATAGTTAATTGTACTGATATGTTTTTAATAATAATGTAAAAATCAGACATTGGATGACTGGAATCGAATACGCCGATTCGATGGCTTTTAATCCTTCAAAATGGCTAATGGTTCATTTTGACTGTACGGCATTGTGGTGAGTTAAATTCTAATACTATCTAAATCAAATTATTTATTATATATGTACGAGAATGTTATTATGAACGAGGCAATGTCTACATATGTATATATGTACATAGTCCCCGCATTGCTTAAGCGATTTGGGTTAATTTTATACAACTCCTGAGTGTTTTAGTAAAATTTTATACAACGCCTAAGTCAAGATACCCCTTAGTGTCTTAGAAAAGGACAGAGCTAAATTGCTTACGCTCTCTGCACTCGTCCATTGATAATACTGTGCAACAAAAAAAAAACTACCGGAGCGGAGACTAGTCAATCGTTACAAAGTTTGACCCACTGAATCCGAATATGATAATGGAACTTGTCGGTTGGCTCTTGTTTATGAGATATGAGCGTTTAAAAAAGTGAACAATTTTATCATTTTTTTTACTTTTGCGGTCTCTAACTCAAAATTTAGTATTTTTGTGTTCAAAATGTGTGATGTGATTCTGACCCCAAACGCCACAACCACCTCTAAGCGCGGCTTCGAATCATCTACAGCTCAAATTTGTACGTTTAGACAAAATAAAAAAATACTGACATAGATAAACAATCCTTATAAATGCATTAAAATAAAAAAAATCAGCTAATCTAAGGCATGATAATACTGGGAAAAAATCTGAAAGAAAAAATATTTTTTTGACGTTTAAAATTTGCAAGACGATTATGTATAAGTATTTTAAAGCTATCTAATATCACAATTGATAGCAAAAACATCTGACTATTGCTTCCAATACTCATTTTGAACATAAAAGTACTAAATTTTGAGTTACAAACCGCAAAGGTCAAAAAAATGTAAAAATTGTCCATTTTTTTAAACGCTCATATGTCATAAACATGAGCTAACCTAAAAATTTCATTAGTAATAATTTTTGGGTCTCATTGTAATTTAACGTGATTTTTTGTTGCTCAGTGTAATTTTTAGCACTCGAGAGCGTAAGCAATTTAGTTCTGTCCTTTTATAATATGCGACTCCGCGGGGAATTTATGGTTACAGGTGGTGGACTTTGGCCGAGGCGTTTTAGGCAAAGTATGAAATAAATGAATTTCACTGTCTGAATCATTTTTATCGAACCAATCTGATCGGCTGGTCCTGTCCTATTCTTTCTCTTTTTTAGTTTTTCATATGTTCTATTTATGTTTCAATTTACGAAGCGTGCGTAAGTGCATTTTGCACTTTGCCTTATAATTTCGGAAATTGTATGAAATGTCTTTCACAGTTTACCTGAATGAAATGGTATTTTACAGTTTACCCGAAGCAAATTTAATGATTAATTGACTTTATTAAATTTAGGGTTAAAAATAGTAAATCTCTGCACAGCACGTTCAACGTGAATCCGATATATCTTCAACACGAAAATACAGGTTGTATTTCTAAAATTAAAAAAATAATAATTTAATTAAAAAATATTTATAATTAATGAAAATTTTAATCTTCCATAAAGGTCATGCTATTGATTATATGGTAATTGTTTTTATTTAACTATTTTAATTTATAAAACTATGATATATTTATCGCGAGTGTTTTTCAGCATTGGCAAATACCTTTGAGCAAGCGATTCCGTGCTCTCAAACTGTGGTTCGTGATTAGAAATTATGGAATTAGCGGTCTTCAAAAGCACATACGAGAAGTATGCATTTGTTGTCTAATAAATATTTTATATTAAAATTACATTTTTGTTAAAAATAATACAAATTTCAGGGAGTGAGGTTAGCTCAAAAGTTTGAAGCTTTAGTTTTGGCCGATCTTAGATTTGAAATTCCAGCTGCTAGACACTTGGGTAAGTTTTAATACGCCATTTTCCATAATATCATCATGATGCCGATTGAAAAAGTATTCAAATTAGATTTTATAAACCACTTTGAGCACACAAAATCTAAATTTGACAAAAGATAATTTTCTTACATTATACATAGGTATGGTAGTGTTCCGTCTGAAAGGTGCTAACGAGCTCACCGAACGGTTGCTCAAAAGATTGAACGCTCGCGGACGCATACACTGCGTACCGGCTTGTCTCAAATCGAGATACGTCATAAGATTCACGATAACTTCGACGAGAACTACAAACAATGACATATTGGGTAATGACATTTGAAGTGTCCCAAATATAGAATTGTACTTAACGGGTGTTTAATTTCAGAGGATTGGGCCGAAATTCGCATCGTAGCTAAAGACGTGCTCATGGAAGAGTTCGGCACCGAAGATGGCAACTTGCAACCGTACAAAAAAACTAGAGTTCCACTCAAAGGTAGCCTCGAGTTGAAGTTTTTCCACTCGTAGTTGAATTATAATGTAAAATTTAACTTGTAGATACTCGCGAGCTCAATGCTGCGTTCGGTACTAGTTTGCTTCTGGCTAATAGTCCTATGAGTCCTAAAATAGTCGACGGAAGCTTTGCAGCCATCAGAGATTATGGTGGACTTTTGACTAAGTTCGCTGAGACGTTCAATTCGTTGCAGATCGAACCGAAAGATAGTCCAGGTTTATTGTTTGAATATTTCGTTGGTGTTTCTCAATTATTTTTTGATAGCTTGCAAACTCTCGGTCAGTATAATGGTTAATTTGTACAGTAAATTGTTTGATGTGATCGGTGTAAGGTTTGGTTTAGTCGGTGTGATGTTTCGTCAGTAAAAAGATTCATTGGGATAGTATAAATTTACGATGTAGTCAGTATGAAGTTGCGTTTGTTGGTTATAACGTTAATTTGCAAACTCTTGTTCAGTATGAAGTTTGATTTTGTCAGTAAGAAGTTTAATTCGGCAATTAAAAAGTTTGATTTGGCTTGTATAAATTTGCAATGCATATTTTATTTTATGATATTTTATTTGGATACTATAAAGTTATATTTGGTCAAATATGGTTGCTGTTTCCACGAGTCTTTCTATGAGTAAAAATATGAATTTAAATCGTTATTTTCTATCATTAAAGCAATGAGAAGACGCATTCGAGGAATGATGACAGCTGGAAAACAATTTTCGTTGGATTCTTGCATGGATATGGTGCAAGGAATATTGGCAACAGCTGCCGACTATCAAATTGGAAGTCAAGACTTGGCTCTGATGAAAGAAGACGAACGAGAAGATCAATTGGTCAATTCTGGAGGTACTTCCACTGAAGATTTATGCAATTTGAATACTATAAAAGACACACTAAACGTTTGTTTTGGAATGATTTTAGGTTCTACGCCTGGCGATCTATCAGCTGGCTCTCAAGAAATGGTATCCCAAGACGATTCTCAAACTAAGAAGTCATTCGAGAGCAATCAATTGATGGTTCCTTGTCCTACTAACAGGCACTATAGGTCTAAATCCGTCGATACGACACTTCCTTTGTATCAGGACAAGGGTATAAACTGCGAACAAACTTCTTTTGTTAATGCGACCGATGATAAAAAGGACGAAGAGATTAATGGAAGTAATGATTTTAAGTCTGAAGCAGAAAAGAAAGTCGATTGTGAAATTAAATGCATAGACGAAGATGGATTTCCAAAGGATCACGATGTCTTTAAAATTGAACTGGAAGATGAAAAGAACGATGCGATCGAAGAAACAGACGTTTTTGCTCCGTTGTCTGAAAAAGCTGCATCCTCTTCAGCTCCCGGTGGATATTTGAAGAAACTTCTGCAACAATTCAGCGAAGGATCTTTCAGCTGCGAAGAAGAAGACAAGACCAAAAACAAACTGGGCCAAAAATCTCCTTGGGTCAAGGGTGAAAAAAGTTCACCGATTCGTAAGAGAGTCGACGACATATGCAAAAAGTGTTTGCATTATAAGGGTCAAGTTAATCCGAATCAACAATAGGCGGGCATATTTACATATGTATAACGTATCTGAATATGACACGATTGTGTCAGTAGTGTAAAATGTATCAGCAGCATTATTATTTATATATTATTATTCTTATTGATATCCAAATGAATAAATGCATTTACTCGTATTATTAACACGTAGCTTATTGTTAATTAGTTCTATTGAGCAGTGAATTATTATGTTATGTGCTTATGTATGATTTGTGTAATTAATTGAACGTGTAGATTGTATTGATGTTATAAATTTGATCAACTTGTCATTATTTTGACGAAAATTAAATTATATGTGATATTATAAATGTGTATGTACTGGTTTATTTTTTTTGGTAGGTTTATTGTCGATTTTGTATTTGTTATTTTGTAGATACATATGTATGTGTATATTTATTATATCCATTTAATTTTTTAATGTACCTATTATTAAAAAAATAATAATAATATATGGCTTATATGAAAAATAACAAAAAAATTGTGCATAACAATTGAAAAACTGCTGTGTGAAATCAATAAATACTTTCGATGTAAAATATTTAAATTATATTATACTTACTTATTGTTGAATAAATGTTTGTGGCATAGCATCATTATTCGTTGTAATTTTACTAATTTTTGTCAAAAATTCAAAATAATTCATTAATTGAATATATTTTAATAATAATAATAATATGAATTGTTATGCATTACGTTTACACATGATATCTATTATAACACGGGCTCCCAACCTATGGGTCGCGACCCCAAATGGGGTCGCGAATGGTTTTATGTGGGGTCTCCAACTGAAACAGTAAACTAAAAAAAAAAATATTGACTATAATGCAATTTTCTGTCAGTTATGACGTATGGATGTGAAACGTGGATGCTAAATTCAAGAATGCTACGTAAGATCCAGTGCACACAGAGAAGCATGGAAAGATGTATACAGTCAACCCTCCTATAGCGTTGAGACAGGGACCACGCTAGAAAAAGTTACGCACCCATACAAAATTTGGGGTTAAGTTTTTTAAATTATATTTTGCGATTTGAAGCAAATCAAACATTTTATCCATTTTTATATTTCCAATGACCTTGCATGTGTTTAGTTTGATAACAATAGCACGTGCCTACACGCGCGACGGAGCATTGACCTTGCACATTTAGTCCAGTTTATTTTGCTACTGACAAATATTTTCTAAGTGCACATACATATTTAAATGCACATTAATAATATATTTATGAAAATTCTAATTTGACCTTGAAAATATTGCATTTTTTTAAATGTACGCTATAGAAGGGACCGCTATACAAAAAACCGCTATAGAAGTGTACGCTATAGGAGGGTTGACTGTACTTGGTATGACAAGAAGGGATCGTAAGAGGAATACATGGGTAACGTGCGAAAAAGTTGAAGTGGACACATACATATGTACACAGCGTGAAGAATAGATGGCAAATGGACGCGAGAAATACTGGAATGGTATCCGAGAGGATGTGAAAGAAAGCAAGGTAGACCGAGTGGACGATGGGCTGATGAATTGAGAAGAATGTGTACAGTCAATTGGATGCAGATTTCTCAAGACAGATATGAATAGATTGGAGTGGACTTTATCCAGCAGTGGATGGTGAATGGCTGAAAATGACGATGAATGCATTTTTAATCAGTGTCTTGATTTTTGAATAATATTTTTTGCCTTTTTCGAATATTTTGGGGTCGTGAGTCACTTGGCTTTTATTAAAACAAGGGTCGCCATTCGATAAATGTTGGGAACCTGTGTATTATAAGACGCATATTTAATATAATTATATTTACGTATGCATGTACATAAAAGAAGAAGCATAATTTAATGAAAAAAAAAATCACACTTGCAATTAAATTCTATGCGAAGAGATGTTACGCGATCGCGTGCTGCAGCCAAGCCTTTACGTTTGACGACGCTATGGCGAAACATACAATAGTCGCGAGTTCGCTCGCTAGATGTCACACGTCATTGCATTGTCACAACTCTGCTCCGGAGTGAAATTAATCGTTCGGATTTATGAAAACGGCACGCGAACACATTACAATATGAACACAATAAAATAAACAACTTTTCATTGCGGTTGGAAAGTGATCCCGTCACCTTTTTTAATGTCGCTTACTGCGCTGTCAAGGAGAGAGCATTTCCCATGGGGGAAGAGGCCGTGCGAATTGGACCGCACACGCAGATTTTATCCAATTAACACAATCCGACGACAACAATAGCAAAAGAAGCAGAAGAATCTACCACATAGTTTTACACAGTACAATCAGATAAAAAAACCAACGGCTAAAATGGACAACTCGCTCTTGCAAGGACTTTGTCGAAATTCGGCGCGTACATTCCCATGAATCATTGCTGTTGCAGTCAATCGAGAGAAATCTCCACTCGTTGGAGTGTCGCACGGTAATTTTGTAATCGACAATAGAAGTAGAGAATCTCGTTGCATCATCCGGATAACGTATTGTGCAATCGAATCGAAAATGCGCTTTGACATATCGTCGTTGACCCGTGCGCGACCTGAGAAAGGGCCTAGTCATATTTTATGCCGTTGAATAGGATTTTAATTGAAAAGTGGTCTTAAATCATACCATGCGTAGATAGGGAGAGGGTGGGGTCACGAAAGATGCGCTGTCACAATAATAGTAATATATTATGTATATAAAAGTCTGTGCGTTGAAAGTTTGTATTTTTACGTATGGTGTATTTATAGCCTTATAATAAAGAGCTTGAAGAATTATCACTTTTTATTTCGTAAACGTTACAGTAGGACTGGGTAGGTATATGAGGTATAATAAAAATATTAAACAAAAACATACACAAGTACCTAATGCACCGTAACTGCCACTGCCACACTAATTTTAATCATAAGTCTTACAATACAAAAAAGACGGGTAATGATTTTCTGAATGACTGTCAAAGAAAAGATACAGTTAATTGGAGTTTAGCATTATTCCACTAGTATTAGTGTGGCAGTGACAGTGTGTGACCTTGTGTGATCGAATGAACCCACCTTGTATTGACCAGACGTGACTAAACTGCGGTTCACAAAAACCATGAAAAATTCATATAAAGACTAAGGACGTGTACAAATAATGCATGCATGCGTCATTAGTCTATGTAAACTTGAACGAAAAATTTCACTTGCATTCTTTGAAAAAAATATCAATATATTCAATAGTTTCTAATGTAAAACTTATTTTGTTTGAATGAAAATATCACATGGGGCGCATTTCTGAAGCTTTTAATTCAATTAAATTATGATGGTACAATATAAAAATACATATAATGCCCTTCCAGAGTGCGTCAAGTCTTCTAAGACCATAGATGTATTCTTGAAAAGTGTGAGGAGACACCTCTGTGAGAGATAGTAGTTATGTATAAGTATAGTGTATAATGTGTAATAGATTTATGTAGTTATTATAAATATGTAATAGATGTAAGTTAAATTAGCTAATTTGCTAATATTATATAAAATAAATAAAATAAAACCATTGCAATTTAATTTAATGAGTCTAAAAGTTCAATAAGTTTTGCAGCTCTCGAAATTCTTAAGAATGCGAATTCTACGTTTAAAAAATTTGGATATACCTGTGACTAACTAACCTCAATAATCCAATCTAACCTATGTAAATTAGGATTACCAAACCTAACCTAACATTACTTAATCTATACCTAATATTACGTTTTTATTACACTTTTAAATGATAAAAAGTAGATTGGAAAGAATTTCAAATTCAGTTTCTAATGCGGAAATCGTGAATAGCACATAATAAAAAGTAGGTATTATTCTGAATATTTAGCATTTTGTCGCGTGCTGTCGATCCATTCATTTTCCGTTCGACCAAAGCTTGACACTGTCGCCAAAGTGCAATTTGTATCGTCACGGTGCGTGCTGTCAAAAATTATTTGCGCGCGCCATCGCAAGATGGCCGACGATGGTACAAGATGGCGCCGCACGCTCTTCATGTCGTACGAAGATCACGGCGAGCCAGTCACGGCCATTAACACTCTCGGTCATTAACACTGACGATTAATAAGAAAATTTGCATTGCCGTTTCAGCAATTTCGACTACGTAACGAAAGAAAAAGGAGAATATGGTTTTTATAATGCGACTAGGTATGTACGTATGTATTACGTCATACCATTGAGAAATTTGTAATAGTTCAATTAATTTATTTTTATTATTATTAAATTATCGTTGACCGTTTGAAGTCTCACCGAAATTTGATAGTGGAGAAAACGCCGTTGAACTTTATAGGTTTAACGTGCTGGTTACGCTAATATAATCCTACATATATCATACACGTGTAATTATAGGCTATAAAATTACACAGTCCCTCCTTTCATCTTCGTTAGATTATCTTTTACATAACCTGTAAATTTTCTTACGTGATAATATACACTTTGAATAATTAAAAATAAAAAGTTTTTGTTTTTGGAGACTGTACCTACCCACTACCCATAGTCGCCATTATTTTCACATAATGAACCATATATTTTCAAATGTTAATCAATTTCTTTGCTGTGGACATTCTAAGCCTGTGTTGAAATTCTAAAAGGGCTAATTTCAAACGTTAGACGGAATTAGTCATGTCTCAAATAATTTTACCACAATGGCCCTTATATGTATGTATTTTGTATTGTACAAAATATATTTTCATATTAAGCTATCAAAAAATATGTACACCTACATTATTATATATATATATATATATATATAGCCCTATTACGTCTGTCTGTCTGTCTATCTGTCTGTTGATAACGCTCGCTGACGTAAATAATTAAGAAACCAGAACGTCGCACGAGTGGGATTTGAACCCAGTACAACTGATTCGGAACAGAGCGCTTACGCGGTGAGCCAAACCAGATGATAACAGGCAGGCTTCAACGTAACTATTTATAGCCGAATATAATACAATAAAAAATAGGCTCGCGACTTTGCTAAATTGTTACGATGCTATTATTACGGGCCATAAGCAACAACTATAAAAATTATTAAATTTAATATTATTTTTTAGTACGGGTGATAAGAATGCTCCGTTGATATTCAACGGGCTTAGACTAGTGTATATATAATAGCCCTATTCCGTCTCTCTATGTGTGTGTGTGTGTGTGTCTGTCTGCTGATAACGCTCGCCTCGGTAAATTATTAAAAAACCAGAACGTCGCGCGAGTGGGATTTGAGCCCGAGATCACCGGTTCCGGACATTGAGCGCTTACGCTATGATCCAAACGGAGATGATGACGAGCCCGCTGCAATTTGACAATATAAATTATCAATAGGCTCGCGACTCTGCTAAATTGTTACGTTGTTGTATTATAACGCGCCATCTATGCAACAACTATAAAAACTATTAAATACACATATACTCACTCACACAAACATCCTTTGATATTCAACGGGCTTGCACTAGTATGTACCTATGTATATAAGATCGGGTCAAATACGACCTATTCTCAAACACAAAAGGTTAAAATATGATAAATTTTGGTAGTTAATAATTAAATATTTGCAGATCCTTTTAGAAACAAGTTTGTGTTTTCTTTTAAATATACATACATAGGTACATACAATGTAGGTATGTTATACTGTTGATGTGAGATGTTTTCGTTTCTATGCGTGCACGACTACACGCAGTTTGAGAAGCTGCCGTTCTAAGCTGACGCGTACAACTACAATCAACCGGTAACAATAGAGAGTGAAAGAAACACAAAAAAAAAATTAAAATGATGCAGATGAAACAAGTTTGATGGCGACGACAGGTGCATCTCTTCAGTGAAGTGGCGACCGTTCGACCGTAACACCCCGTCAAAGGATAGGTAAATAAATACCTATCGATGTTATAACAGTGATAATAATATGGTGATTCGTTTGGAACATTGATGTCAATACTTACATACATACAGACATATATATACGCTTTTCTTCTGATAGGAGAAACGCATTCGAAGATTCGTTAAAATGTGAGTAGACCTGCATTTGAAGATTATTAATTAGAATGGAACAATTTGCTAGGCTGTGTGCAATTTCAGTTTTCTATCGTTTAAAAGTGTTATTAGTTAATTAAAGATAAACGAGCAGCCAGTCAAGCTTCGCTCCGCTCAAATTGACACACCTTAACCCTGCAGGTAAGCCGAGCTGTGTCCCATAAGTTGCAGCATAGCTCGAAACTCATCAGTCGTTACAGAAATGGTAGCTATAAATGATTTAAGAATTAAGGTTTTTATTGTAATATATAAATATTATCACCAAATGACAGATTTATAGAAAAATGCTTACACATTTTGGTTTCAATTTGATCGTATTCGTGAGCAGTATTTTAAAAGTTATATGAGTTTGATACATAGTTAGAAATACATAATATGTAGGTATGTATGTATGTACTATATATGTGAACTTTTAATTCGATGAATGCATTTTTCGTACAACTTTATATTTGTTTTAACATCTAGAACTGTACCCTGTCCAACTTAAGAAACATCCTAGTTTTGACCGATTTAGAATCGATCTGCGCAGAGTACCTGGGTCTGAACTAATGAGCTTCGTCGCCATCTCGGTTTCTTGGAATAAATATTAACGATAACCGACCAAAGTCGCAAATCTCGGACAGCGAAAAGTCGGATAGAGTATACCTACTTACTAATTACTAGAAGAACTTCACTTAATAAACCATATTAAGAAAATCAAAAGCTGTAGATCAAAAAAATACCAATAAAGAAAATTCTGCCATTAAAAGGATAAAATTGAACTTTTTACCGACAATTAATATTATCCAAGTCATCAGAGAACGATTGTTTCGTAAAACGAGGCCAATACCGCTAAAATTGGCCTGATCCACATACAGCAATTAATTTTCATAAATGTACATATTATATGTAATACAAAGCAAAAAATTACAAATTTCAGTAATATTAAAATACATACATCATAATTTGAAAGAAATAACAGTTTTTAATACAATCGGTATTAATTAAATATTATCAATATACATATGTAGGTAAGCTGTGAATTAGTCCTTTAAAAAAAAAACAACGCACCCTATTGGCTAATGAAAATCAAACTATAAAATCGATTATGACAATTGATTGGTCGAAAAAAATTACAATTTTTATTAAATTTATACCAATAAATCGATATAGCAATTGAACGCATACACCTGTCTCGTTATAATAGTGGGACTATAGCGCGAGTGCGAGCGAGACAAATGTGTATAAATCGATGTGCATAGCATTTCGTATCTCGACGCGCTTTCGAGCGAGTACATCACACAGTGAAAGGTGAGAGCGAGATGTAACCGTACGCTAATTGAGTGAGTGCGAGCGAGACGGTCGCGATACAGTGGCGGGAAAAATTTTACTCTCTCTTCTGAGCGGCACTTTTTTGAAATTCGAATTCAGTTTTTTTTCACGGTCGCGAAAGAGCTGTCGGGTTCACACACGGCCGTGCACCGTCAGTGTTGTTCGAGTGTCGTCACTGAACGGAAACCGTTCGCTCTTCTAAGGTTTTTCATTTCTTCCTTAATAAATTAAAGTGTTAACCCTTTTGAAATGTGGCAGTTGTGTTAATTCGACCAAATTACTCGTAAGTGCACACTCATAATTTATTATATTTGTCAGTCAGTCGGTGAATATTCATCGATGATAAAATTTCCAGTTAAGTGAAATTAAATCACCGAGCGATTTCGTATGCATTTTCTACGTATAAGTAGTATTCAATTCGCAAATGAATCCATTTAATTTGAATTTATATATTTGATCCAATTATTCAGTGAATAGTTAATTATATCTAATATATTTTAATTAATCTGAATTCTATATCATACTAATGAAAGTTGGCATTCAATTGTGCTATTTTTTTTAATCAAACTATTTAAACTACTGGTCTTTATTTCAAATTCAAATGCAATTGTTTTCGAAACCTAATCTTGTATTCCTTAGTTTAATTAAATTTTATATTATCAATCCCAGTGACAAATACCAATAGACATTGCTTATAGATTGTTATGGAAATGAATCACTAGTGTAAGCCCGTTGAATATCAACGTATGTTTGTGTGGGTGAGTATAGATATGTGTATTTAATAGTTTTTTTTTGTAGTTGTTGCATAGATGGCGCGTTATAATACAACAACGTAACAATTTAGCAAAGTCGCGAGCCTATTGAGATATTATATTGTTAAATCGTAGCAGGTTAGTCATCGCCTCCGTTGGATGATAGTGTTAGCACGACTCATTCCAAATTGGTTATCACGGGTTCAAATCCCACTCGCGCGCGGATGGTTAGTGTCTTTTAATTATTTACTTCGGCGAGCATTATCAGCAGACAGACAGATATATAATAATAATCGTGTGAAACCGACAAAAATACACTTAAGTTTATTGTATGAGTTTAAACTTTCGTAAACATGATTCTTAGGATTGATAGTAGTTATAATAAAACATGACACGAGTCAGACAACCAATATACGAGTATGTACATATATCAAAAATGTTAAATACTGATAATTTTCTTGCAACAATATATGTAAAGCTGTATAATCAATTTTGGGGATAGCCCTATTTAAGTATTTAGTCATTTAATTTAACTATTTTTATGTTGAATTAACGAAGGATAGTCCGTTCGAAATCAACAATACGCACACAATCAATATGATATATTGACATTTCTAATGCGCCTTTTTAATTACAATAAAAACGACACGGTGAGGCTCTCATGGGAATAGAAGACACAATAATAATACAATCGGCACATCTACCATATGTCGACACACAAATACACACCGGGTGACGATGAAAAATAGCCTGACCGATTTTCCAAGCAATTATGCGCCATTATAGAGAGTGTAACTCTTTTTACACGCACTTTTATTCAAGGTCGAAAAGTTTCACGCTCATTTTTCCGCAATGTTAAGGATGTTCACACGAAGGAGTTAAAGTTAAAGGAGTGATGATACCGAAGGTACGGCTCGAAGGGTCGTTGAACCACACAGATGATACTGGTACGGAGGGGTATCAGCACTCCTTTCACTGGGAAAAAGTGGTAATCGATCAGCTGAGAAGTGGTTAGTAGTTAAGTTCATTCGCTTTCATACCGATCGATCGCTTCTCGTTCACCTATATAGCTATTGTTGGGTTTGTCACTTACATACACTTTGCTAAAACAAACATTTATGTATAGTATTTTAAAGTGCTTGAATTACTGAATTTTTTGATATGTAAAATGTTTCAAATGCTATTAGTTTATGTTGTGTAATATAAGGTCAAAATACTATAGGTACTATGTATAGATATATGTAATAGTGTAATATGTTTGGAGATTTTATTACAATTAAAAGTTCAATGTTTATTGATTTGATTTTTCAAAGCTCCAATAGAATATATAGTCCTTGTTTGGTATTTCAGTTTCAAATCATTTATTTTCAGATCTGAAATAAATAATTTCAAAATCAAAAAGACTCTCCATTCAAACGTACCTATATTTATTTTGACAGTGTCGTTAGCATCTACATATGTATTTAACTTCAACTGTTAAAATTTAAAAAAAAAGCGCGTTTACGTTAAATCGTGTTCCATATAGTCAATATTACTTAGTGATATTATGCATTAGTTCAATCTTTCATATTGATAAATCATATCGCATACTAGAGTATTGCTCGTTAACGATCAACTGGTGTTTATTATTGACACATTAGCGGGTTAACAATATTGCTAACTATTTATTTATTTATTTATTTTATATAATATTAGCTAATTTAACTTACATCTATTACATATTTATAACAACTACATAAATCTATTACACATTATACACTATACATACTTATATATAACTACTATCTCTCACAGAGGTGTCTCCTCACACTTTTCAAGAATGCATCTATGGTCTTAGAAGACTTGACGCACTCCGGGAGGGCATTATACATTAATACACCCCTGTGAAAAACACCACAAGCTGTCTTTGTTTTCCTTAGTCTACCCACAACTAATTGGTTCTTATTTCTAGTACAATAACTATGGATATCACTATTTCTAATGATATAATTCTTAAAATAATTTGGCAATAACTTATGATCTAACTTATAAACAAAAGACAATGTGCTTAACTTTAAACAATTTCTAATACTCACCCATCCCAATTCATCTAACATACTTCTATGTAATACTTTTTAGCCTACCAACATTCAAAATACCTCTCATAGCTCTATTTTGCAACCTTTGAATTTTATCTAAATCTTGGCCACTGAACATATTAAGTACAGTGGCACAATAAACCAGATGTGGCAAGACAATTGTATTATAGACTAAAACCTTACTTTTTTTACATAAAATATTTCTTAACCTACACAAAACATCAACTTTATGGGTAACGGGAAAATTCAAATTTTCAATCTAAGCGAAATTAGTGTATTTGAGCGTTCCAGACGCGGTTCCAGACAGTCGAGACTTTTATATAAATAGTATTCACATTAACAAAATCGATCAATCCAATTTTGTACATCGATCCATTAGGATTAGACTTCAAAATCTTCATAGCAACAACTTCGCGGTACTTGGTAGATTTCACTACACCTCGCGAGTATATCTCGTCGTGCTCTCGTACATGTCCATCGTCTAACTTTCTTCGTCCGTTACAATATTAATTTAACAACTCTCGAAATCCAGCGCCAGCAAACAGTCGGTTGCGTAAGATTATAGACACACAAGACACGCCAAACGAGTTCGATCGTCTCCCATTAAGTGGAAGCGAATGCGGAACTTTTATAAAAACCAGACCTCTTCCTAAACGTTTAGTTTTGAAACGCACACGTGAAAAAATAATCTTGTCAATGATCCGAACTTCCGTGGGAAGTCGGACTAGTTTCGAGCTTCGGTCATCGCCATTGGTAATTCCCATATTCGTATGTGTGAGTCAACGTTTCCTGGCACGCTCTCACCATCCCACTGCGACTCTCGAGATCGTAAATAAGTGGCTTTTGTCTTACACAATTGTCAGCGGTTGAGTAACCCGATGATTAAACGTAGGTAGGTGCTCCTATCCGGCTACTGTTTCAGTTATAGTTTTTTTTTTTTGTGAAAGTGTGAAAGCGAGAGCGTTCTTCACACTGCCAATCGCAATTCTTCCGCTCGAAAGATGATATTTACAGTGGTCGACGATTGTGTTAACCTACCGTTGAAGGTAGTTTTCTGTATTTGTCGTTGTCATTGACCCGAGACGAACGATTATGGATTTTACAATAACATGAAACGATTGGTGTTTCCTAATTTTGTGCTTTATAAGGTGTTTTCAAGATCGTGCATTTGGATTTAAAGATAAAATAAATTATAAAATAACCTAACATTTCTTCATTTAATATATCTACTTGGCATTTATTTTCTAATTTTTCTAATATGTATGATGTATTATCTATGCGGGGTGAAGTTTCAATAATGAAATCAAAAAAGTTTCCGAAATAAAAGTGTATATGCATTTATGAAAATCAATCGAATCAGAATCTATCAATATGAATATGTATGTAAGTATTTGACCTTTTTAAAATATATTTCAAGGTTTAATATTACCAATTTAGTTCGAAAACTTTGTGATATGAATTTAAGCTATTCAAGGTCTAAGACAGTGGTCGGGAACCGGCGGCTCCGGAGCCGCATGCGGCTCTTTCTATGAAAACCTGCGGCTCTCGCTGTCATTCTACGTTTTGCGTGAAATACAAAATGTTGACACACGTGTTTACACAAGATCAAAATGATTCCCATTTCCACAACGTCGTGGCTATAAAATGCTTTAAGATCGTTTTCCAGATTAAACTTTATAATAATTTTTATAATGAGTAACATTTAATTTAATTTTGAATATATAATTAGAAAATAATATGTTGCTGCTCCCAAACCTACCAATTTTGCAAGGTTTGCCCTAATTTGGCTTTTAGCTCGAAAAAGTATCCCGACCACTGGTCTAAGACATCAATTGACACTTCAATTTCTGATAAATATTTCACATACCCACCTACATACATAAAGCTCAAAAGTTTTAATATTATTTTTTTCCTGAAAGCAATAGATACGAAAAATACCAAAGAGTTCAAGTATACCAATGTAAAATTTCATATTCCTAATCCTCTCCATGAAGTCGTCAAGCAAACCAAACCGAAAAAGCACACATACACTTTCCTAATAAAATTCACCAATCACATAATTCAATTTCGAACGTTTGAAATACCCAAATCTAATAGGAATACAAAATAATAATAATAAAAAAACAACGACAAAACGCAAGATTCCGAAACGACTTTATAATGGTCATTTCACTTTAAATCGATTCACAATAGGAGGAAACGACAATGTTTCTCTCTCTATGTTTTTCGAAATTGAACAATGAAAGTGACACCACTGCTGCCAACGCAGAAAAAAAGGTATTTAAAATACCATCGCGTCGTCGTTAATTCCGATTGCTAACCGAAATGTGAAATTTCCTCACTATCGAAATCGTCTACTTATCGCCAATAAAGTTGTATACGACAATACATTTTGAAACGCGATATAAAAAAAAAAAGAAACCGAAATACTTACTCGTTCGTTCCGATGGTGTTGGTTCGTTGAAGATGGCACTATGGTGTGGTGGAAGAATTGCAAACAATGCCGCAAACCATCAAATTGCACAATACAAGACAACAATGGTTGTACGCCGAACGGGACGTTGCAAAATTTTAGCGCAAAATAGCCAAGTGCTCGTTCGACATGCATACGGGATGTGCTCCAATCAAAATTGCATTAGACGTGTACACTTTGCATACGAGAGAGAACCTTTGATTTATCGATTTTGTAATGCTTAAACGGTTTGCGTCGAGTCGTCAAATTATACGGGTCGGACTGCAAGCTTCCGGGTCGTTTTACATAATATTTAGTAAAACCAAGAACAACAATAGCACAATAGAGCTTTCGTGTATCGAATTGTGTGGTTGGGTTTCACACTCACAGTTGATGTCTCTCATATTAACCATAATAATTTTTACTAATTTAATAGATACTACGTACATACATAGCTGTAGCAACTGGCGTTAACAACTTACATACTTAAATAGTTTATACATACAAACTTAAATACATACTTACTTACTTAGATAGTTTATATATACATACATACATGATTACATAATTACATACATACATACGTACATACATACTTACTTACATATGAGTCGCCTAGTTCCAAATCCCGATAAGTCCATAAAACTCACTTGTTCGCAAACGCGGTTTTTCTGCTACAGACTTATTTGCTTGATGGCGTTTAAACTAATTTAAACTTAATTTTGTTGATATTAAACAAAATATTGAGATTAGAAACGTGGACTTACCGTTGTTTGTTTCTAAATATGGCTTTTATCAGCTTTTATCATAGTGCAATTGTCAGTTTTTGGAACTAACACTGATTTTCAATATTTTTTTTACGGCGCACTTGGCGGTATTTGGAATAATTCAAGTATAAGGCATCGCTTGAAAACATTCTTAGAACCAGAAAATATTTTATCCTCGTTTTTTATGTGTATATTGTGGACTTATCGGGATTTGGAACTAGGCGACTCATATGTACATACTTACATACATGCTTACTTACTAACATGCTTACTTACATACATGCTTACAGACTTTCATACATACATACATTACATACATACTTACATACTCACATACTTACATACATACTTAATTACATCCTTACTACGTACATACTTACATACATGCATTTTTCATTCCAAATAGCCAATAGATTTGATTTTTTTGGTAATTTTAGTCGTATTTAAAAATATATCCTATCTGAGATTTGGATCATCGGAATTAGATATCTACTTCTGCAAAGTTTGATTAACATTCTTCCTTTTCAACAATTCATAACACTAGTAGCCAAAAATTGCTAGAGGCAGAGTTTGTTACAGTGTTAGAAAAGGGCAGAGCTAAATTGTTTAAGCTTTCAGCACTTTTCTATTGATAAATAATTGAATAAGATATACAATCATCGGTGCAGATTGGCTCTGCCTGTAGCAAGTTCCACCTTTAAGAATTTATACTTACTAGTAGTGTACTCTGCACTGTGAGAGTTTATTCCCCTCGTTGCTTTACTATGACTGTAAAATGTGTGTCAAAAAATTTAGAGACAACGTTCGATAACAAGTAAGTCACTATCGGGACTGTAAATAAATCTAATTAATTTACTCTAACAGAAAAGCAACGCGCTCGTAATGTTAATGTAACGATGTAAATTTGACGCAATTTAGTATCCGCTCATTAGAAAGTGGATAATATTGATAGGATTACAAATTAAGCTTGTAGCGTTGAATAGTGACATTCGTTCAATTCAATGTTCAATTTTAGTCGATCGATTCAAAGTCGAAAGCTGAATTAAATGGCATCGACGTGTTTCAATTTAAATCACACGACTCGAACTGAAAAGTTCAAGTCTTGTTTATCAACTATCAATAATAAAATTGAATCGTGAACATGAAAATTAATTTAATTTATTCTAATTTGAACAAATTCCTAACTTTTTAGCAACGTCATGGAAAATGTATTTTCCAGTAGTTTCCCATTACCTTCTACAGCAGAAAGAAAAGGAATATGTAAGAGACAATGAATTGATAAGCAGAAAATTTGAGTGATGCCATTTTCATAGAATAGTCTCATCGATTAAATTAAGATAAATTGGAAAATTCTCGAGTAGTTAACTTATCTGGATTTACTAATATACAAATCTTACCAGAGACGGTCGAAAACCATTTAAGAAAATATTTTAACCTTCGTTTAAACTATCGCCCGTCTTGAAAAGTACACAATACACAACTTTACAGTTGAATTAACTAAACGATTAATTGAAATTGAAACGTGAAAATGAGTATTGTTTGACCTTGAAAAATCAAATATGACAAAAGAGTATTGAAACTATTATATCGATGGGTTAGTGTGCACAGATATTGTATGTCCAGTTTTCTGAAAAAATTGAGTTGTCATACACAAAACGTCCATCTGTAGGTATATTCCAAATAGTATATTGCCTTATTCAAACAAACTGTTAAGAGGTGACATCTCCAATCCTCCGGTCTTGGAGGAGTTGAAGCTTTTGGCGCCTCAGCATCCTCATGGATATCGATCACAGCTATTGTTTTCACCAATCTGGGCCAGATCCTGTATCCTCCGTGACTCTCCCGTTGCCAGAGCTATTAGTAGGCTGAATGCTGTTGCATTGAATGTTGATTTGTTTAATATTAGTCCTCAACAGCTTTCCAGTTTCCTTTATTTTCTACATTAAGTTATTTTTATGATTTTCTGGTATTAGTTTTATAATGACGTTGTGGACATTGTTATATTACTACTTTTTTCTTGTAATTGTATCTGGCCGTGGTGACGAATTGGGGTAACCTGTTAGGTCATCACGGTATATTGTGAAAATAAATAAATATAATATGTACATACATTTCGTCCATTGTTTTCATGCAAAAGATCAGATGTATGTCACTTGCAATATTTTAAAACAAAACTGGACATACAGTATCTGTATACTAACCCATCGATATGCACAATAAACAATTAAATATTCAATGCTAGTCGATAAAATGGCGAAAGGGCAATTTTTAAGGGTGGCAGCAAAACCTTGAACTTGGCACGAAATTAGGTGCTGGCGAGCAGCAATGGATCAGTGGATCAGTAGACCGTACAGTTATCCAATAGCAAAATACAATAAATAATTCACGACGACGACGATTATATAAAATAAGACGATTTGAAATTGAAGGTGAAAATGAAAGAGGCGAGTCGAACGCGAGGGCCGTGACAGAAGAAAGTGGCCGCGCGGGAGAGAGACACACCCATACGACGCGTATAGCCTCGTCTCGTTCGCACGGCCGATTTCCAAACATCGCACTCACTCACTCGCTCGTTCGATTGTCAAGAATCATTGCACATTTTTAACGATCTCGTTTCATCGAAATCATATACAATACGCACGGGTATATATATAATAGGTATAATAATGCTATGTGAAAAATTGTATTATACTACATATATGTAGTATAATACCTATTGGTGAAATTGTTAACGTAGTCAATTTTACGTAACGCAAAACAATAACTCGGTCTATTTTAAATCGTTGTCGAAATATAGTGACACTTGCCAGTGCGTTGTATCTATTATATTAGACGAAACTATGTATAATGATATCCGCACGATTTGTACGATACTGTGAGAACAATGACGAGACGCCGTTAAAAAATAGCGATATATATATATGTATATCGTAATTGGATTCGAGATGGTTAATTCGGTTGAGAAAAATGAAAATTCATTAAAACATTTTAAAGATAAAAATCCTAGTATCGAACAAAAATTATTAATTTGATACCTAATAGCCGTAGATACCCGGTGTTAACCCTTAATAAATTGCTTTCCTGAACCCTATAACATACATATGTACATAGGTTCATTGAAACCAAACTTTGAATCATAGAAATTGTCTCTGCAAAGTTTTGTTCCGATTAGTGAAACGTTTTGGTAAAGGATAAGCAACAAACAGATATACATATATGTATATGTACGAGAATTTAATTTTATATCGATAGATAGAAAACTACCTTCAAAATTGTTCAAATGTATTTAATTTGTATAAAATCATTAAATGAATACACGATGAGTACTTAAAAATGTACAAAAAAAGTTAACGACTCAATTGCAGTGGCGTAAGTTGGCTGGTTTTTTTGAATATTCATCAGTTGAGGAAAAGAAATAAAAATTGTTTGTCACCGTCGATGAATGTATACATACATAAAACGGATGCGTCGTTAAATCGAGGCTAACGCGGCGTCTGTTATGAAATATTGTATAAATATGGTGGAAATTCCAAAAGCTTGCACCGTGGCGTTTGGTTAGGTAAGAAATTTTCATGATTCATTGACACTAATTGGAAAATGCAATGCATCAATATCGAGGCAACGGGGAAAATTAACCAGCGCATAGTGATCTCTGATATACTGGTTCAAATACTATCGACGACGTTCACTGGGTGAACGACTTTTGTAAAACGAGATCACTATTACTGTTTACCTTCACGAGAGTGGGTAATAATACCCACTCGGGAAAACTTTCATACAATAATTTTGTATGTATGTATGTACGTGCAATAGGTTCGCAACTCTTATTTGGCTCGTGATGCAGTTTGCGTTGATTATTCTGATGAAACTTACGCGCGCGTGTGTATGTGCGCTTTCACGGAACCTTGACATTTAGTTTAAACGTCAATTTTTTCAATTTAAACTTTCTAAAAACCGCAATTTTCCACGTATATTCACATTGACAATTAGCTGGCGCGGGTTTCGCGCTTGCTCGCTCGTTCGGGTTTCTTTTCCAATGTTCAAAATTAATATAAAGTTTTATCTGTATTATGTATGTATGTATGTTAAATTAACATCGTTCAATAATCGAGATTATACTTTGTAGAAGTACTTTCTATGATCTTATGGGTCTAATAGAGACATTTTTCTTACAGATAGCTACCATATAAAGTTTTGTATCGATGACAAAAGATTGAAAGGGGAAAAAAACACGAGCAACGCAAGGTTACTCACAGTTACGTTTGATAATTTAATGTGACGAGTTACGTAAAACTAATAAAAAATATGCTATTTATGTTTGTTTGCTTTGATGAGTTTCGGAATAGATTTGAATTATTTAACGCAAAAGAAATTTTTCATTGCGATGTCGGTCGACGACACGCGAATTTATTATTATTTTTTGTGTACACATTGCTGTACAAAAAACTGACAACAATCAACATTCGGAGACGGGAAATCGTCATGGAACTATCGTTATGATTATAATGTATTATCATGCGTGTGTACGTTGTCGTTGTCGTGTGTGTAACTTTTCCTATTTGCAGTTTAAGGTCGCGGTTAAGGCGTATTACGAAACTGCACCGTGTAATGGTTCATAAAGATTAATTAACTTATGTATGCATTATTCAAGGCACGTGAGGAAAGTACCGTATTGTAGAGTAAAAGTAATAAATTATTCATCGTGCGTGGTATTGTTACTCAAGACGCGAGTGATAATATCTGAAATCGTCCATCTGGCTAATGCAAGTTAATGTAAGCGACGATGGTAATTTTCCGGGATGCTATCACGCCACTATGACGATGATGATGATGACGGCGGATACTACAATTAAATAAACAGCTTACAACTGATGAACAAATGCGGAAAAATTAAATTGCTCTTGTACCTACATACTTTATAAGTAATTTGAAAAAAATATGTATGTACCTATATGAAAATTTTGTATGCTTTGCTTGCTTCGTTAATGAAAAATTTGAAATAAATTCCAATTCTACGAAAATTGTCGTCAAATTAGTCCGAAAATTACTTAATTTGTTTAAAAATATATATGAAGTTCTACGTTTTCGATACAGATTGTATAAAATGTGCATTTGAAGTATGAAAATAATTGAATGTTTGATGTAAAAGCTCATCAAAATTATAGCCTGCAATAGGTACAGTACATAACTGAATGTAATTTTAAAGCGTGTTCTGGTTTTATATTTATTTATTAATTTTATTTTATTTATATAATATACATAGTAGCTAAAGCTAATTACATAATCCTTAACTAAGCACCTATACAGAGATGTTTTTTTAAGACTGCCAGGAATTTATCAATAGTTTTGGAACTAATTCCATCCGGCAGTATATTATGTTCCATCTGTAACATCTTTTATAATTAAATTATTTTTATTCATTAAATTATATTCACATATGTACATCCTTCTCTCACAATAAATTTACTAAAATATGATAGTAAAATATTATTATCTAATTTAAATATTAAATAATTTGTGAAAAAATAAGTATAATAAGTAAATAACAACACCGTAACAATACACTAAAAACAAAATACTTTATCATACTACGTATATCTATGGATAAAGTACCAATACTTAAATATCCATAAAGCATTAGGTTTAATTTGTAGACCTAATAGTAGAAATGCTGACTCTCAACTAAAAATAAATTATACACAATAATGGAAAGAAAATGTGGATAAATACTATCTATTAATTTCAATTAATAAAAGATAAACACAATTATTGTGCAATTACATTAACGTGAGCTTATTTGAGTGTATTATTCAATTGTATTTTAAACTTGTTTCATAGATTTAATTAACGATATTCTTGTATTTCTTTTCAGATCCTCACCACCACCATACAGCATACAACACAACTACAATACAAACAGACCGTAGTAAACAATTTCAAACAAACACAACGCGCGAAAAAGAAATTTGATTAGAACAAAATAAAAAAAAACCAACACAATAGATCGTGGCGATAGCATGCGTTGTTTATCCAAGTGAAAATTCGTGTGAGATAATATTGTTAATAAAATTAGTCAAAGTGAAAGAGAAGATGTCCGTCATCGTGGTCGAGGAACGGGTTTCGTAACAGGCCGAGACAATACTCTAACATTCATACACACTATCTATAATATACAAAAGTGGACAGACGGTGACAGTTGCCCAATGGCACTGGAAGAAGTCCCCACTGTTGCATATACGAGTCACTGTCGCCGACTTACCACTACTTCTTATTATTCTTCAACTTCTTACCACAACAAAAGAGACCGTGCGCGCGCTTTTTAGTCGTTTTTCGGTCGCCGGATCGACCAGACCTCACCAAACACCTCTTTCACTTCTTGTAAACACACCAAAGTCTACAATAACACACTCCAAATCTTCAACAGTGTATATAAAATCAAACGTGTGAACATTTCGTACTGTGTTTGCAATACGAAAAAAAAAAAAAAAAAAAACGCACGCAAAAGTATAATCCGTGTGACAAAGTGAAATCATCATCGGCAACATCGAGTCGTCGAAAATTTCTTCGGTTGTGTGTGAATTAGCCGCAGATTTTCAAGGTGCAAGGAGAAAGTGGTCGTTGTTGTTTTTCGACGACTTCGCAGTGCCAGTAGTAGTAGTAGTAGTAGTACATAGTACGGGGAAAAAAATGAAAGTATTTATTTTTTGACTCGGTACAATTGTATAACACAATGATCGAATAGATGCGTTTGGAATATATTATTTTAAACTGTAAAACACTACACAGCCACGTTGGAAGATGTTCGGCGAGCGGAATTGGAAGATACTTGTATTAGTCACTGGTGTTTTGTTAGCGCAAGCTATAGACAGTCCTGGCAGAGGTCCTCCTAAGCTGCAACATCCAAAAAGTCTTAGAAGTATTTATATAAACAACAACGAGAACAACTTCAGAAGACAGGGTAAATCTTCACCGGAATCTTTATATTCAGAAGAAGACTATGAGGATTTGCCCGGAGCTAGAAGGTCTCATGTCACGTTCAAGGAGGATCAATATCCAGAAGCGACGAATCAAGGAAGAACATCTTCAAAAATAACGTTTGAGGACAACGATTATAACGAAGCGGTCGAATCTGATGATCGAAGAGTGGCCAACTATCAAGAGCCCATAACCCAACGGGGATATTCTGATGAATATGCAAACTACCATGTTGGGTTTAATGAAGCACAATTTGCACGAAGGAGACCTCCTTTCCCTTTGAAATCATACCATCCTAGATATCCATTCCATGCGCCGTTCTTTGCGCCTCCGAAATCCTTCAGTTCCGATTTCAACGAAGGATTCTTCAATGCTCCCCCGTTTCAAGGAGAGTTTACACCTGTGTTTGGAAGCGCTGGATTCTCCCCCAAAACCCCACCAAGCAATAGTAATGCACAACCTTTTTGGAAGACGAGAACACCGCGTGTAGTGTTCCCGTACGGGAACGAAAACGGTGTACAATTCCAATCGAATTCGCATCAAGGCGGTACTGGAAATTCAGTATCGAACGGAATCAACTACAACAATGATAATGTCGTGTTCAGGGATCAGAACTTTGGTTTGAACGAGCTGGCTGCCGTTCAGGATGTGAGGAATGATTTTAATCTTCAAGATCTGGGAGCGTCTCCTACGACAGGTGACGACAGCCAGATACGCGACAGAGGTGAGTCGATCGTTTGAATTATTTCGCACTAACCAATATAGAGCACAGCTTCCGAAATTCGTTCAACTAACATTAGACGTATTCATGTTGGGTAAATGATAATAATAATAACGATAATGATATGCGTTACAGTAAAAAAAAAAAACTTCAAATGGCAAATTGTTAGCGTTCGTGATAAAGAATAAAGAAAGTGAGAGGTCACGAAGTCTCATGGTAAAATTCGAGTGAAGTTATATAGAGATAGTTAACTATAGGCGTATAAATGATAATCATCATTTCGTTTGTGAATAAATTAAATTTAGCGGTTCTTGTACACAATGATAATTCTTTGTTGAATTTAAAAGATTTGCTATTATTATTTCTCACTGACATTCGTTGGAGTGTTTAACATTTGGAATTGTAATCTACGGTTCCACTTCTCTGACGGTTTAAATTGAAGAAATTAAGTTTTTGAATTTAAAATAAGTTGTGGTTAAACTCAAGTGTACATATACATATATTTAGACTCTATATATACCTATGTTAGTCGCTGGATATCATTTGTAGTAACATGAACCGTATACGAATGAAGTATCAATATTGTAGTTATTAACTTGAATGTATCTAAAATACATTTTTCAGTTGTCAAATTTGAATAATGAAAATTGAAAATTGAAAATTTCAACACACAACAATCTAAAACGAAAGAGCATTAACTGTAATAAAAATTTAATAATAAAAACCGGCGACTATTGTAAATATCATAATATTTTCAATGTGATTTTTAATACAAGTGCAAAAAAATCAAATTACACATAATTTTAATAACAATCCTATTATAATTTTGAACATAACAATAAAGTATTTAAAATATACAATTGTGCATAATAATTTACGCAAAAAATAATCGAATTTTCCTTGTAAAACAACCTCAATAATAATCTTAATAAATTGACATACTTTAACTACACTGACAAATTATAATATTAACTATTTTTTGTCACAGTTATTAATCACTTTCGTAATATTATAACTTATAACATACCGACCTAAATAATACCTAATACATATCTATGTATGTATATACCTACGTATGCAGTAGAAAAAGCATAACACATGGGTATTGACGTAATAACTACATATTCATAATTTCTTCGGCATAGCGTAACAGTAGTGCGAATTAATATAATAATAATATTGCAAAACGTGCGATATCATCTCGAATTGTATACAATTACTGCTAATTTTATAAAACACGTACAAAAAAAAAAAAAGTGGCGATACTACATAGTTCGCTATTTAAATTAGTGTCATCTACGTACAAAAGTGGGTGTAGGTATACATTTTTTTTTCGACACGTATTTTTTTTTTTTGAGAGTATTTTTTTCGATCGATTATATCATCATCTCCGAGGGATTCAGCGGAGAGTGCGAACTCTCCGCGGGGCGACTTTCACTGTAAGTAAGTACACGACGAAAGTGAAATATGAGGCTTCGCATGTAAAAGCACTTAAATGCAGCGAGCCGAGTGCACTCACTCACTCACTCACACTCATGCGCACACTTAAACCAGTATATTGTAATAATAATGGCATCGATACGTGGAATCGAAACGATACCGTTCGCGTTCAAGGTCGATTTTGCATAAAATTAACCGTAATAATATACCCGCTGCAGTTCTACAATTTGTATTTCAAATTTAGTATACATGGGTATACTTAAATTATAGGATACCGTGTTGAATTATATTGGCTGCATACTATAATTGAGAAGCTTCACTTTTAAAAGATTGCATTTTTAGATCGGTTTGATCTTTTGGTTAACTTTATTGAACGACAATTTGAAACTTTAACTTTGGATGCCTTGTGATGAATTTTTTCTTCAAATAATTCGCACGCTCTGATTTAATTGAAATTTTGATTGTTGTAGTTTTTCGCCTTTGTAGTGATGATCTTTTTAGTCATATTAAATATGCCACGAGTTCAATACTCAATATTACATTTAAAAGAACATATTGCTGATTAATCATCGGTATAAGTTTATATCTGAATTCTAACACTTTCAATGTCCACAAATATACCTACCAACCTACTTCTAAAAAACCAAGAATACAAAATGTTAAATTACTCCCAAAGTAAATGACCATTCCTGTCGAGAAACGGATAAAATGTGAATACATACTGTAATATATGTATGTATGTATGTATATTAAATAGGATTTATCCATCTTTGCGCCCACCAGAACGTTCTCGCAACTCATAGTTAAAATTATTGTTAGCTCACTCGTATTGCAACAATAAACAATCGTTGATCAACAGGCAATACTCTAACTCAGTGGTCGGGAACCGGCGGCTCCGGAGCTGCATGCCGCTCTTTGTGTGTAAACCTGCGGCTATGTGAAATACAAAATGTTGATACACAATTACACAATATCGAAATTAATCCCATTTCCATAACGTCATGGCTGTAAAATGCTTTTAAGGTCGTTTTTTCAGATTAAACGTTATAGTACTTTTTAGTAATAAACTGTCGAACGTTGAGAAATATCACGAGGGTAACTTATTTCTAACATTTTATTAATAATAATTAATGAGTAACATTTAATTTAATTTTAAATATATAAGTATAATTCGAAATTAATATGTTGCGCGGCAAACTTACCAATTTTACAAGGTTTTCCCTAATTTGGCTCTTAGCTCGAAAAAGGCTCCCGACCACTGCTCTAACTGATACACAAAAAGTACACATTCGGTATACAAAAATTAACATTGGCCCATTTTTTAGAACCAAGTCGTTGGTACAGGTCGCGCGCCCAGAGTTGAAGCGAACCAACACACAACAAATTGTGTGTGTCTGTGAATAGTGAATAATATGAATTTTCACTAAATGTAACAATAAAAAACGCTCTGTCTCTTTCGCGCGCGTATACGTTACGAGTGTAACAGAGACACCATTGTTTTGTATGTTTTTAGTACTTTAATGGTTTAGTTAGAGTTTAGTTTGAATATACCGTATCCAGAGAAAAACACAAAACCCATTTTATATGACATAATAGGTACTAAGGAATAAGCCAAATTACCAAAAAAATTTGTAGGTACTTGACAAAATTCTGGAAGATCACGGACATAGTGTACTGCACCTACCACCCAGAACTAAACCCTATAGAGTTACTGTTCTAACCAGCTTTTTGGTTGAAATTTTAATAGAGTACAATGACAAAATCGTTCAAAAATCAACACTCGAAACAATCACACGGTGCCGATTTACGAATTTTCCAATAGAGCAAACCTCGCCTGGGGTAATTTCATCGATTCCGAATTGAATTTCCCGCGGCAAACAGGAGATTCCCCGTATGTTAAACGGGCCATCGTCGTCGATGACCGCACGGCTTGCGGCTCCGTGTGAAGGTCGTCATCGGCCTCTTCGGAAGCTTCCGCCAACAGCGAAAGTCCGCTTACACAATGCGCGGTCAAACACTTTCACTCGACTGGCGCTAACTTACACCACTTCAACTCGCAACGTAGGTAGAATATATGTATCTACGTATACGTTTTGAATATGTATATGGATGGTTAAAATGGTCTTATCGCGCGTCTCGTACGCTGGCGCCTCCGGACATGTAAGCGGATCGAGAGTAAAATGTTAGCGAAAGAAATCACGAAAGTAAAAGATGTGTGTTATACAACGCCGTATGTACATATGTACATACATATGTCGGGCCAGTAGGTCAACCGCGATATGAATTGAATGTTGGAATAGAATCATGCGTGGAATACATTTGTCTTGATTTAAAGTGTTCGGTGTAAATGTTGCTTAAGAGTTTACGCGTGTTGGTAGTGCGGTTTGGGTTTGGGTTTCGCGCTCGCTCGCTCGTCGATGTCTCTCGTATATTATTGTTGCGATAATTCGTTACTAGTGTACAAAAATTGTATTGTTATTATTATAAGATTAAAACAGACTTTACATTATAATAAATATAATAAAAAGTATTAAACGGGCCAATTTAGATATTGATGATTTATAATTTCCATTCGAAAATATGTACATAATGTGAAAATGCGTTTTATCTGTATTTTTTTTTAAAAGCACTTATTTGATATATAAATAATTATCCGTTTGAGAAAAATCACCATTGAATTAGAAAGAAGATAAAGTTAACTTTAAAATGCTTTTATTTTCATCACTGTAGCGGTATTACCTATCTACATATGTATATAGTTTCGAAGATATAAAATTTTTAAAACAGGATTGGTTTACTTTTCTCACCTGTATATATGTATGTAGGTATAATTAGCTTAGTCCCCTTTTTTTCAAAAGGTTATTTAAACTTAAATAACCTGATTTATTGTACCTACAAATTGTGTAAGTTAGCAGATAAATTGAAATCGATTTTCCATGACCAAACTTCTAGTGTTTTTATTTTGCTATACTATTTTTGACATTTCTATATTTTTTGTTAGCCAATCTTTTAATTTAATTTAACTTACCTATTATGAAATAATTATAAATAAAAATTATGTAATTACACTTCGACAAGTTTAATTTAATAATGAAAAACAATAAAGACTACAACGGTTTAGCATACGTATGTATAATTAGTAGGTAATGTAATCAAAAGCATGCAACGGAAACGTAAATCTTTACGACAATCTAATAATAAACAATCGATTTAGTTAGGAAAGTTGAATTGCGTGCCATTGATTTGTATACAGCGGAGATTGTAAACACAATAAAACTTCATTAAATTTATAGTAGGTATAAATAAACGTCTTCGAACGTCTTTCAAATGTTTAACGTTTAACCACTTTTACTTACGAATAAAATAAAATACGCAAATGAACGTTCACGTTCATACTAAACCTATGTATGTACATATGTATGTATAATAAACCGCAAACACAAAAACAAGAGGTTGTAGAGGTTTGTAATATTATTATAGGTACATAGTAAAACCGCTTTGTAAAAAACGTTGGCTGATTTGGAGAGCGTGAAATAAAAGCTTAATGAATCAATACCATCATCATTATCGTTTTAATTTATTATTGTATATTTGTAATTATAATAACCCAATAAATAAATAGCCGAGGCCTACCGGTTTTACATAGACGTTATTTATTTTACACACACTGTATACATTCGACACGTGAGTCACTGTATACACACACTCGACAGTGTTTCGTAAAACCACTTTCTCCCTTTCTCAGAGCAGATGTTTTATTTTTTCGACAAACGAAATGACGCCATAAGTGCATATAAGATAAGCCGGATGTTATCGTTCACATAACACACACACACACACACACACATAAACACACCCACATACATAAATCACTGTATACTAAACGTTATTATATTTGAAATATTCATAGAAAAAGTCACCGTCGACAAAGGTAGATACTTCAAAAGTGAACACAGACACAAGAGGAATAAATTCGACGATGTGTACGCTAAAAAATCTGGATATTACAAGTACGCTAAAGGTTATCCGAAAAAGGATGCGTCGTTTCACAACGACACTGTTCATTTGAAAAGCGTGAGGAGCTTCGACGGAAGACGACCGAAGACTTTGCAATACTTGATCGGTGGCATACCTAAATCGAGTCCTTTTCTGTATCCGAATCCACCACTGGTCGATAGAGAGCCCGTGGAATTCACTACTGCAAAGTTCAGAACCACGCAGAAGAGACAAGACGGTGAGAATTGTGCTCAAGGTGGTACTTGTGAATTTTTCTTGTATTGTTGGATGAGCGGTGGACTTTTAGACGGTTCTTGCGGTGGACTCCTCAAAGGTTGCTGTCATCGTGTGTCCAAGAATGGTGCTCTGGGTGTTCAGGATTCGAACTTGCTCGACAATACCGTGGCTTCTTCTGCTGCTCCGTTTGAAAGCGGTTTGACGACCGTCATTAATGACAACAGTAAGTCGTCAATGTGGTGTCTTCAGTTAACACGGTGTATTGGTCACGTTGGAAAATTTATTGTTACACGTCTAAACAACACATGTACAGATCTTTTCAAGTGTGACGTTGACAAAACTCGCTACAGGGTGTCTAAAGCAAGTTGCATTTAGTTGTAAGGGTCGATAGATGAAAATAATACAGTGCTAAAGATGATGGAGGAACGCTGGTTTGAATGGAACCAGAAAAACTATTGAGCCACTGTAATTTGGGTAAATCAAACCCGAAACACTTAAAAAAAAAATGAATGCTTACACCAAAACCAGAAGCCAGTTTTCAATTATTTTATTTTTTTGACAAGGATACATTTTTGGGACGAGGAAAAGATCGTCGAAATCTTGCAGTAGAAAAATTGTTAATGGAATTTTCTGAACCATACCGAAGTTTGATCTTATAAAGCTTTAATCCAAAAAAAAAAAAAGAAAAAATATCATTTTTATTTAATAACTCTTAAAATTAGATAGAACTTACTTGAGACACTCTGTATGTTGGTGAGTCTTCACATTTGAAAAGGGCTTGTAAATATAATAAAAAATAATGTTGAAAGTTTGAGAATGGCTTTTTATATTGCATACGAATATTTTGTACACACTATATGTAGATATACGTAGATTCCATTGTAACATTATTGAAAATATGTACTAACAGGTGTGTATGTATGTATGTATATTATTATAATAATAATATGAGGGTTTCAATCATATATGTACGTACAATTTACTATCGTCAAAAGTTGGACTTTCGTTATTTTTTTTAATCGCAGTGCGATATTTACTATCCATTTAATTTTCCATTATTGAATTGTTTCGCGATAAGTTGAATTCGCGTTGATCTCTCTCCATTGTTAAAATGTAAATGTAAATCGCCCACATTTCTTTTATCATTCGTTTTCCGGTACAAATATAATAAATAGCTCAGCTTTATCGGTCTGTTGTTTATGTATCATTTCACCTTTCCAATTTACGATTTGAGAATTGTTTTATGTACAAAAAAATATTAAGAAATATTTGATGACTGTATGTCCAATACAAATTTAGAAATTAAATTATTCATATTACAATCAAACAGGTATTATAAATTGAAATATGCATAATTAATAATAAAAACATATAATAACACAAAATCAATAGTTTATTCTAGTGCACGCTGACTAACTGAATTAAAAAATATTTTGTAGAAATTGTACAATTAAATAGTGGTTTTTGTATTGGATAAATTATTGCGTATGAATTTTATTATAGTGACATCTATCGACAACTATACTAATTTATTTTGGTGCTATAATATTATAATAAATTCGACGATTGTCAAACTGTATTGAGTGTGTGGTGAATTTTTAATGATTATATTATTATTATTTTTTTTTAACGTACTAACATTTTTATTATTTGAATTTTGCTTGACAAATATGCATGTGCATGATCTGAATTTAATATATTATAATATGATGTTATATAAAAGCTTGTTTTAAATGAAAATACATGCAATTCAATTTCAAAAGATTGGGGAATACCTAATGTTTTAAAGTAAGATTAAACTTATAATTTATTATACTTAACTTTAGCTATTAAGTACATTAAAGTTCTACAACCTCTAAATATTACATTATACATTAAGTGCAGAATTTATACGGTTGATTAGTACGTAAACTTTCTTCGAACAGTTTGTTGAAAAAAAAAATCCTACGCGCGTTTTCTACGACCGTTCTCAAATTTATTATTATAAAGCGTATGCGCAAAAGAAAGTGAAACCTATGCAGAAAGACAGACTCATGAAACGACATTAGATCATTATTAGTTTAAGTCGTAATAGCACACTCGAAATTGCGAACAAAACATTATTAATATTTATGATGCCGTTTCAACGAACTGTCATCCTTAATGATGGAAAATGAATTTTAACCCGAAAGGCGATTCACTTTCATTTTTATTTTTATTACACTTCAAGCATAATTATTCATAAAAAAATTATGCATAATATAATGTAATCTCGAAATTAATATGAGCTTTGACCAAAACTGAATAAAATTCTGTAGTTCTTGTGATATAATATTATAATTTGAATATATAATAAATGATTAGTTAATAATAATTAATAAATAATAAGTTATACATATTTGACATTGATCCTATTATAACTGAGCCTTTTATGAAAATATTAATTTTCTTAACATTTATTATGAGTATTCAAATGTGAAACAGACTATTAATAATACAAAAATAATTCGAAATCTAATACAAATAGAACATTTATCCAAAACGACATAAATACATATAATATAGAGCAGAGTACACCAGCCAGTAACCATAAACTGCTATAGGTGGGGCTTAGAAAAAGACGGAGCCAAATCGTTTACGCTGTCTGCACTTTTCCATCAAAGCACCGATGGTTGTAATAACGATCTGCCAAAAAGGTGTCCGATTAGAATGCTAAAAAATTAGCTCCGCCCTTTTTTAAGCCCCACATCTAGGAATTTATAGCTACTGGTAATTGTACCTACTCTGATATAGAGCTTATTTATTTATTTATTTAATAGCCAGTAACATACAGCTCATAAAGTACAATATAAAATAAAATAAATTCCACATAATACAATACAGCCAAAATAGTAACAAATCATAGCAAGAAAGGAACTTTAAGAGTTAGAGCTGGAAAGGAACTTGAGTAAAGAAAATCTGAAGGAGGGCAAGGAATAGAGAAAAGGATCAATATGTGCAGGAATTTCGTTGAATGACGAGCAGGATCTATGAATGAAGGAGTTCTGCGAATAGTAGAACAGAGATTGAAATGAAACAATGGAAGATTTCTAACAGATCCAGGGGAACAATGGAAATATTTGATATACAGTAAATAATTCATCATAAATGTAATATAGTTAATTTAATAAACAAATCAAAAACAACAATAATTAATTTTAATATCGATCGATTGTGTCAAAGCAAATATCATATTATAAAGTGAAATCGTGCGAAGCTTTTGTGTGCACATTAAATTCCATTTCAATGTCACATCTCTATTGTTATCATTATTGTTTTTGCAACGAGAGCTTTTGCACTCGCGATAATAACAAATAACACAATTGAAACCTCTCCAATTAATGTCTCAAAGCAAATTTCATCAGAACAAACCTGAAACTTTCAACAGTCGCACGTTTATCATAATAATACCTAATAAAATAATAATTTTCATAAAATTAGCATAGACACATTCACATTAGCGTGCGTGCATTTCTCCGAAGTGCTAATATATAATATTGAGTAATTTTGGAAAAGTAAAAGTGAAACGGTGATCGTTCGATATTAATAATACACGTTCGTGAAAATTATGTGAAATTTTTTTATATAAGAATGCGCAATAGGTACATACGTGTGTGCGTATGCAATTTTCGTACATGTGTGTTATGTTTATGTATAAAATCAATTGAATTGTTTAAACGTTCATCATTGTCACTGTTTCGCATCGATTGCGTGTATTTTTTGTTCGTTTGTTTGTTGAATTATTGAATTGCTTTGTTAATTTTGAGCTTTGTATGCCGCGAAGCGACTCACAACATTTTTCGTTTGTAACTTTGTGCTACAAATATGCGGTGTATATTAAATTTTGTGTGTTGCCTAGGCATCGAATTCAAAATTTTATGCACAGTGACGTAAATCGCAAGGGCTAGCATTTTTAATACCACACTAGTCGTAATTGAATAAGGAACGGTTTGATCATTTTTACTTAAATTATGTATTTGAATCTAATTTAACTTGGCTATAAATTTTACAATTATTTTAAATGATATTGAAACGGAAAGTAGTCAAAACGTTTAGACATGTGAACATTCAATAAGCTTAAATTTAAATTATTACATATATTTTGGTTATGTTAGGTTAAAAAGACCGATATAAAATTTTAATCGGATCGATTTATATATCAAATATGCTCTGGATGCTAAAGTTTTTAAATCAAAATACACCACAAATCACTCAATTGGTAATATAAAATTGTGACTGAAACAAATACGGGAGATGTTGAAAAAAAAATCAATCATGTTTTCAAAAAAAAATTTCTCTGAATCTAATAACGCTATGTGAGTGAAAATAATAGCATTTTAACGTAAATATCATCTTCTTTCTAATGATATGACGATTTTTGCCAAAAAGAGAATACAAATATTAGCGTTTGAATTACAGAAAAACATATATAATGTAATTTCACACTGTAAATACATGTATGTAAATACTTTTACTTTTCTTTTGATTTTTTGTGTATATTTTTTAAACTATAATATAATTAGAAAAGAGATGATATTAGCTTTAAAATGCTTTCATTTTCATCTTTCTAGCGTTATTAGCTCCGGAGATATAACTCTTTGAAAATGAGACCGGTCTTTTTTACCCCACCTATGCATATGTATGTAAAATACCATTTTATATACGACCCATGTTTAAAAGGAAGAGTTAAAATATGATTAACACAAATTCAAATTGAACATCTTATTATGAAATATTTAAGTTGGAAACTTTCACCAAATTTCTTAACCAATTCTGAACTAGATAATACTGACATTGGTCCTTTTAAAACCGAACCACACAATACAAATATCAAAAACTCGTTAGAAAATCATCACATCTCACTCTTTCCCAATACAAAAGACAAACGAGAGAGTGCGATGACAAGCCAAACAATTTCTAATTCATCACATGCACTGAGCAATCTCAATCTCACTATATTGCGCAATCGTTGCAACTTCCGCATGTGCGGTGAAATCGATAGAGGAAGTTCGACACGATAATAATTATTGTCAATAATATTGACCGAGGCCGGTTCGAACGAGTTCTTCTACCTGTATAATAAACGCTATCTGTAATAGTTGTTCTTGTACGAGATCCGATTTCCGTTACGCAATTTTTACCCCATTGCACTTTTCAAACGTGGAAAATGTTTTTCGTCTATAATATGGCGAATACTAAATTGCAATGTCTCGAATCCGGTTGATTTTCGTTCATTATTCGAGTCACGCATGCGATATATCCCCTTGTGCAATGAATGGTGTTTCGTTATTTCGTTATTCAAATTATACGTCAAGTTTGTGCATACCTACCGATTCCGAGGAAATACAGTGTGTTCGGAAAAGCGTACAAATCGTTTTGCATATGTACGCTATGCGTGTAATTTTCCGAGAAAATTCAATGAAACGTTGAAAAATGTTCACATTAGGGGTAATTCATTACATTCAAATTTTAAGAATTTAAAAAAAATGAGTTTTATTTACATACAAGGGGAATTTTGTTAAAGTTCACTCACCGATGGCGGCGCTCATGTCGAATTTTATCATAATCAAATACAGAGTACTTTAAGATTGAACAACTTAAGTAAAAAATGTTAAAAACAATTAATTGAAATGAATACACTTTGGATTTATTAAATGAAAGTTAACCTACATACGATTATTATTTTATACATTTAATACAAAACACAGACTTTGGAAGCTTAAAAGTTTAAAACATTGCATTTATTTGTTGAGTATTGACGAGATGGTTAGTGTTTATCGTTAAGGGTTAATTTTGCGGTTTTAGTTTGAGTATGTGTTTCTTCCAAGTGCGTGTGCGCAAACAGGGACAAAAATTCGAGTGGAACAAAATGCACCCATAGCAAACTTTTGTCACTGTGTAGAAACAGATACTCAAACTCAAACTGTACACTATCTTATTAAGAAAAAAATGACTGAATAATATTTATACCCGACATTTATTATCGGTTGATAAAAAATACTGACCGAATGATTAAAGGATTATTAAACGGTACATATTATGATCGCAACGCTCAAGCGGGTATTACACAGGGATAGTTTACTCACTACAATCTCGCGGGTTTACCGACCGCCACATAGAGCTGGCAGCGAGTAGCTAGTAAACCTATTACACGTGTTAAGTTCACTCGCCAATGTTGCCACTCGCTGCCGCTAGAGGCGCTGTCATCAACTTGTGACTTGTCAATGCCTTGTCAAAATCATAAATGTATCATGTCCATTGAAGTGTACTGTGTGTGTGTTGGGAGCTGAAAATGAAACGCTTAACCTCAAACTGTCAATGAAGTGACGTCACACGAGCCAGCTAGTGCGAGTAAAGTTCAAACACTCGAACTTCACTAGCGCGGCCGAAAAAGCACGCTAGTTTACTAACTTCATCTATTCACACGCGCGGCTATTTACCAGCAAACCAGCGAGATCGTAGTGAGTAAACTATCCCTGTGTAATAAACACAATACTAATTACGATTCAAGGCTTTTTTTTTGCGTTTTCATTAACAAATCGTTCTCGTTTGCGCTTGAATCGAAAGCCTTCACGCGAATTTTCATTAACGCGTCCGTAATGCGAAAATCATCACGTTGATTGTTCAAACACAGATCACTTCCGGTCGCAATGAGTGCCGCGTAAACTACGTGCGGTAATCGATTATTTATTAGATATTTGACCGGTACCAGTACATACATACTTCATCTCACGCCTCTTACTTATGCCACTCTTTAAACGACAAGTCGAGAAAATTATCATTTAGTCACTGCAGTCAGTCGACGACGAGACGCGGAAGATCAAACACACGATCTCGTGGAAACATCACTATCGTTATAGTTCATTGACGAATTCCGATCGACGTGCATTATTAATCCTTTCGGATTATCCTTGAGTTTTTGATAGATAGGGGTTTGCGAATCAGCATTTCGGTCGAATCGTCGCAAAGTTTCGTGATGCGACTCGCCAATATGGCACCATTTGCAAATCGTAGACTGTCAACGGACGCAGATTGACTGTTCGATCGCAGAATCGAGGTCGAAATCTGTTAAAAATATATTTAAAACCCAAATTCACACTAGCTCGATTCGTCTCTAAAGACAGACGTGTTTTAGGATTCGAACGATAATGTATGGGTGAAAAGTTTAATTGATCGTTTTAAAATGGTCAATTTGTCGAAAGTGAATTTGTTACTGTTGATTGTGACGTGCGTCAGTTCGGCCAATTCGAGAAATCATCGTTCTCTTGTGAAAAGTGAGATTTTGTGTTAAATTTTCGTTGTGTTTAGTTTAAATCACGCTTTTAACACCATGTCAGATACTGTTTACTAACTGGTAAAATTGACGATTAACAAAAGTTGCATGGATTGAGCTTTATTTTAAATTTAATTTCTGGTTTATTATAATACATACATTGAAAAAGCATGATGTCTAATATTACGATTACACTAACTGTAATAATTTTTTAATTTACATTTTAACGCGTTGTGTGCAAATTTGGACTTTGAAGTACATACATAGGTAAAATATACACATTCGCGCCCATTTTGACGAAATTATACGCATAGCAATTATTCCGGTGCTGTGTTACGTGATTGAAAACTATATTCACTTTCTATGAGTAATAATCTTTTACAAAATGTGAACCCTACGCTCGAGTCATTTTATATAATACCTAAAAGTTTTGGACATAGTATGACATAAACGAAATTTGCTTTCTGCCTTATTTTTTTATCTCATTAAATCAATGTCAAACTTTAGCCTTTAATTCGTGCTATTTCTATTTTAATTTATGAAGCGTAGTACATTTTGCACATTGCTTGGCCATTTTGGATATTATACTCGTTGATTTAATACTTTGCCTGTAATATAATATACAATTGTACTTATAAAAGTTAATATAGATCGATAGATTTTAATGTAATGTTTCATACAATTTTTTAAAAAGGAAGTAATATACATACATATGTACATAGGAAATTTTTACGTTATTTGCTTGTGAGAAATCTGCATATGTATATACATACATACATTAAAGTGGATTAAGTCAACGTGAATTTTATCAAAATCATAATTTATCCATCTTTAGACGATATGTTAATTATAAAATTGAGAAAAAAAGTGTAGTGTTCATTTTAAAACGTAACGCAAATCTTAACATTACTTTTCAGTGATACAAAAAAAACTTAAAAAATTACTCCTTTGAGTCCAAACTGCACATTAAAACACACATACCGTTACAATGAGCTAATTTCATCGATTGAATTTTCCAGGATGTGGCATATCGGTAGCCAAGCAAGCTGCCCAGAGGAGGATAGTCGGAGGTGATGATGCAGGATTCGGCTCGTTTCCATGGCAGGCGTACATCAGGATTGGATCCTCGAGGTTTCGCTTTTATTTATACATATATTACAATCCTTCTCTAATATCTATAATAGAAGCCGTAGTAAAAGTAGTACCAGAATCAAGGAACGAAATGATATTGAATGTTTACCTTGTCCTACCATTCCAGATGCAACACTCTAATGTCCCTATTCGAGCTAATAGGATGGCGTCAGTGTTGGATAGAGAGGTAACCAAATAGTAGTCCTTGTAGAAAAAATTGAACAAAACAATGGTTGACGAACAGCCAACGTCTTGATAAACTATCACTGTTGTTAATAAATTTGAATTTTTATCTATAGTACATAGACTCGCTGCTTTCCTCTCTGGTAGATAGTAGTAGAACAAAAACAAAAATCTCTTCTATCCAACACGCACCGTCTTCTTTGCACATTGGTTTAAACGAGCCGTTATAGTACAACTGCGGCACATTTTTCGAAATGTGAAATGTTTACGGTCGCATTTGGTGCTGGTCTTTATCGAAAGATTCAAAATATACCTATTATATGTATGTATTGTTGAGTAAAAAAAAAAGGTTGAATGTACTGCAGAGAAAATATGTCGAATATTTAACGAAGAGGCTCAAACTTGCAACAAATAAGTACATTCAGCTTTTTTTAGTATACAAGTAACTATGTATACTATGTACATAGATAGAATGAAAGTTTCTTTATACTATACAATTTAGTAACTGTTAGCCGTAAATGATAAATATTTACATAATGTTAAAACTAATGATGATGAAAATGTGATTAGTTCAAAATGACACGTTTCTTATTAAATTTACAGGAAAAGTGTGAAACTGCATTGTAATGTATGTACATTGAAATCCTACTAAAACCCAAAAACTATCAATCAAAGTCCTAAATGTACTACTAAGTGTAATAAATTGAAATTTTACACTTTGCCTGTAACATTTAAATTGAACGAAATCATTACAATCAATAGTGTGACGTCACGCACCATGTTATGACTTTATGAGCCTTATGTCTTGTTCAATACCCATTGCAGAGCACTGCATTAGACATCGAATTCTAATTCAGTTTAAATATAAACACTGTGACGTCACACAACACATTGTTATGCTTCGTTGCCGCTTTAATTTATACAAGTTAATCCTTAAGGATATTCTGGTAAATTTTGAGGAATTTTCACACACATCCAAAGGATGATCGCTAATGCCCGATTGACATTTTCAGATGCGGTGGATCTTTGGTTTCGAAGAGGCACGTGGTGACAGCGGGTCATTGCGTGGCCAGAGCAACCCCCAGGCAAGTGCACGTGACCTTGGGCGATTACGTCATCAACTCGGCGGTGGAGCCGCTTCCGGCCTACACCTTTGGAGTGTCGAGGATCAGCGTCCATCCCTACTTCAAGTTCACGCCACAAGCCGATCGGTTCGACGTGGCCGTACTGACGTTAGACAGGAACGTGCATTACATGCCGCACATAGGTCAGTGATCAGCGACAGCCTCATAGTCCAGAGTACACCACCAGTAACCACAAATTTCTAAAGGGATAGCTATTGGCTATAATCTAGCCCCCCATGCAACCATAAATTCATAGGGACAGAACTAAATATTTAGCTCTGTCCCTGTCTAATCCCCACTTCTAGGAATTTATGGGTACAGGTGACTATAATCTAGCAAATATCCATGCCTTTATACATGTTGTGGTTACTGGCTGGTGCACCTGCTCTGTTATATGCACTTAATACCTATGTACATACATACATAATATATCCGACGAAGAGTACTTCGTTGAACGATTCAATATTTTCTCCATATGAACGGAATAATTTAGTAAAATACTTCTTATTTTCGTATAAAACCCGGATTAGACAAAGGTAACAAGTGTCAACATTCAGCAACTATAGTCTATTTTTTTATAACGAGAGAGCATGCTGTTTATGTTTCTTCTAACCAGGTGTGCTAAAAACGGACAAAAATTCAAAATTAAATTATTTTTTTTTATTAATAATAGAAATTAGTACAATCTTATCAACGTTGATAAATTATTACTATATATGTGTCGCTACATATCAAACTATGTTATCTCCACAAAAGTTGAAACGGAGTAAAACGACTTTTAGCGTTTCCTAACGTTTCGTTTTAACGACTTCCTGAGCAGTCAAATTTGAGAATTAATTTAGTTTGACTTTTTTAATCGACGCACTTTTGACATTGAATATTATTTATCAAATTCTCCGTGTTGAAAAATTCATAGGAAATTTGTGGAGATAACATATTTTGAAAAAAAGTGTTTACTAAAATCGAATTTTTTATAGGTTTAACGAAGAGCTAGAAGAATTTTGAGAAAACACACATATGTATGTAAAAACGGTTGCGTGAGGTCATGCAACAAAAATCTCAAAAATTTTGAAAAGTGGAGATAACATATGTAGCGACACATATGACAATGCTTAAATTAAGGGACTTGTTTTGGTTTACTGAATCATCATTCAGTTCTTATTTAGTACAATTCAAAACTAAATGAACTAATAGCGTGTATCGATCATCGAACCTTTTATGAAAACTACGAACTTTTATCCCTTTTTATCACACGCGGATAGTAGAAACACGTAAGTCAAACTCAAACTGAACACTGTCTCGTTAAAAGATAACAGGCTATATATACCCACTGACTGTTTAATATATTTATACTGACCTTTTATTGATTGATTGACCAACTGAAAAGATTATTCAACGTACCTACTACATAATATAAATTAATACGATAATATCGTAGTTTGGCCAATTTTTGTATATGTGTGTACTAAGCTTAAAGGCTCTTACTAACCCGAGCGAATAATTTGACGCTTGGCGTCTGCGACTGACGCCTCTATACACCGATATAATTCGCATTGGTGCGAATCAACGACGATAGAGGGCGTCTGTGGCAAACGCCACGCGTCATATTATTCGCTCGGGTTAGTGAGGCGCCTTTAGTCGGTGCTTTATTTTACCATACCCTTTGTACTTTACTGCCAGTGAGCGCGGTCAAACGTCGTGGCCCGCCAACTCGCACTCTCCTCGAAAATAATACGCGACACGACGGCGCGACGCGATTGAGAGAAAGTCGCTTTCGTTTTTTTTTACTTTTATTTTTATTTTTTACTTAGTCAATTTCTTTTCAGCCATAACTCACGCTCGCGTCGTCGTCGTCTCTGATGTCAGAGAAGTTGACGTCAATGGCCGTCGTTCGCGTGTGTGTGATCCAATATTCGTAATGGCGAAAAAATTTACTTTCGTCTCGGCTAAATGTAAAAAAAAACAGCGATGAGCTCGATGTTGGCGCGCTTCGGCATGTTACCGCTGGTGAATTTTAATCGGACGCACAGTATTGAAAGTATTATGTAACAAGACGAAAACGAATTTGACAGTATTTAGGTGTAATATGTATATAATGTGTCTTGATTCTAAAAAAGATGCGCGACTTGCGTGTAATGAAATTCTTAGGAAACTTTTTTCGGATAATTTTTAGTATTTGTCGCATTAGAAAGTTGCACATATGCACATATATTTACAATGCACAAAGAATTTAAATGCTTTGTTTTTACGTTCAAACTACAAATGTTAGGTTTTGTGTAATATTATAAACTATACTACCTATATATCATATATGAATCATGGAAAGATGTATGCTTGGTATAACAAGAAGATATCGCAAGAAAAAGTTGAAGTGAACACATAGCGATAAGAATGGATGACAGATACTGGAATGGTATCCGAGAGGATGTGAAAGAAAGCAAGGTAGACCGAGTGAACGATGGGCTGATGAATTGAGAAGAATGTGTGTTGTCAACTGGATGCACATTGCTCAAGATAGACAGGAATGGAAGAGGATTGGAAAGGCCTTCATCTAGCAGTGGATGGTGAACGGCTGAAAATGATGATGATGATATCATATACATATATATAATAGCCCTATTCCATCTGTCTGTCTGTGTGTATGTGTGTGTGTGTGTGTCTGTCTGCTGATAACGCTCGCCGAGGTAAATAATTAAAAAACCAGAACGTCACGCGAGTGGGATTTTAACCCAAGATCACCGGTTCGGGACAGTGAACTGCTACAATTGGACAATATTAATTTCTCAATAGGCTCGCGACTTTGCTAAATTGTTACGTTGTTGTATTATAACACGCCATCTATGCAACAACTATAAAAACTATTAAATACACATATACTCACCCAGAAAACACTAGTAGCTAACACTAGTAGGTACATACAAGCTTTAATAAGTCTGTATGTTTGTCCGATAGTAACGTTGAACACGCGCACACAAAAGTGCAGATAGCGTTAACAATTTAGCTTTGTCCTTTTCTTAGCTCCACCTCTAAGAATTTATGGTTACTGGCTGGTGTACTCTTTTCTAGTCCATAGCTGCCGCTTTGTTTAGCCAACTCAAATGTCATTAAAAAAACACCCGTTGATTTTCAACGAGTAATATAAACGTTGTATAACACATCATACACTTCTAGTTTATTTTAAACTTGATCTGTTATACAATATGTATGTATGTAGATAGAGGAAGATTATAGGAAGATTATATTCGCATTGGTGCGAATCAACGACGAGAGGGGGCGTCAGTAGCAGACGCCAAGCGTCAAATTATTCGCTCGGGTTAGTGAGGGCCTCAAAACGTTAATTAGAACCAACAAGTAGTAGAGCAATGACGTTACAGCAGCGTTGTATCTATCTATCTATAATACTCGTAGATATCATTGATATAATCCGACTTAAAAGGAATTTCATTGATTAATTAGAACACACACACACAAGCTTTAATGATGTCCATATAAGTACTATGCGTTTCCTGGTTAAACTTACGGGCTCAAACTTTACTAGTATGTAAATTAAAAAAAAAAAACGACTATTTCACACCATTCATATAGCGAATGCAATATTACTTTCACTACAACTGATGATAATAATAATCGGTGGCATTCTCGAGTTATTGTAATCGTTTTCGCACGCAATCGATGAAAGGTTAATAATAATGGACACGTACTTGCCAAGTTCAATGGTATGAACCGTTCGTTGTGCATAATATCGCTAATTTTTCAGAGAATGGTACGACGTACGTTCCAAACTCAAATATCTACGGTCTTAATTGTTGTTTTGATTTGATTTTCACAACACACGTAAGTAAGTGCTCCAATTATGTGCAATTAGCGCAAGAACGAGCGTGAAGAGATGTAATTTTTTTCCACAAACAATGTGAATTTAAAAGCATGTGTGTGTGTGTGTGTATGTTGTGTTCTTAATGTGACCCCGTAGTTCGAAAGTAATAGCTCTCGTTTAAGAACGAACGAAAAAATTGTGAAAATATTCTCATACAAAGCAAAAACGTTGTATTGTTGACGGCAAACGTTGAACGGTAAATTAGAAATTGACAGTTATGCAAGTGGTTTACAGTAGGATAATTATCGTTAAAATCTAACAAGTGCTTTAAAAAGTCGATAGTTAAGATTTGGGTTCAGTTTTAAGTATGTATGTATGTGTATTATGGCAGTTTGATTGATTGGTGCAGTGTTTCTTAAGCTTTTTAATGTATGTATGTAATGATCCATCGGAAAAATGATTTGCAGCAAGTGTTACAATAAAAAAATTATGATTTTTTTATGGGAGGGCTTGAGAGTTTTCACCACAGAAAATTTATAAAGAAAATGTACGATTTTCAATAAGCTGAAAAACATCTTTTGTGATAAATTGAATCCGTCTTCGTACATTAAAGTTGATATTTGGAGAAAATTATATGTAATGTATGAAGGTTTTCTACTAGAGAAAGTTTTATGAATTTTATATGGTCGACTCAAATTGATTGTTAAGTAGTCGACACTAAATGGTTTATGATTGACCTAATGGACAGTGATTTTCAAACTTTTTTTAATGCAACCCACAGTAAAAGTACATACGTTTTATTTCATTATTATGTATACATATACGTACTGAAATATAAAGCCATGAACTACTAGAGTATTGTCCGTTGACGATAAACCGGTATGTGTTGTTGTCATAGAGCGTTTGTCTCTTAAGCGAAGATCTGAGATTTAATCCTCGTATGTCTAAAGGTGTTGGTCATTGGCAAGATCTGGATATTATTAAATTCAGATCGCCCGCTAGAATTTGCTAATTTATCTAACTTAGTTGTGGGCTAGTATACCACTAAAAAAATTGTTTACTGCCTACCAAATCAGATTACGTTTATTTTCTCCTTTTCTGTCCTCTAAAAGGCAATGGGAAACCACTGGAGAGTAACTTTCCCTAGTCGATTCACTATGACAGACAGTAAGACGTTTGTCTTATAGTGAAAAGGCAACGCTTGATATCAAGTACGCTATTTTCAGAAGATTATTGTCATATGAGTGGGATAACAATGGATTACAGTAAAAACATAATAATCAAAATTTTCAATGAAAACAAAACAATTGTTTTAAGCGTTCCTGACTTTTTTTACATAATAATTATGTACAAAACAAATCAATCGATTCATTGAATCAGTAGGTATAACTAGAATTTTGTGGAAAAAATGTTTGAAACTGAATAGGATCAATACAAATTTGATGTCAAGTGGAAATTGAATCTATTGTGTCACTTTTCAACAAGAGTTACCATACTTTAACTTAATTTTCATTTACAGCACCAATCTGTTTGCCGGAGAAGGGGACTGACTTTTTGGGTCAATTCGGTTGGGCGGCCGGCTGGGGAGCTCTGAGTCCCGGATCGAGACTCAGACCGAAGACTTTGCAAGCCGTAGACGTGCCAGTTTTGGACAACAGAGCCTGCGAGAGATGGCACAGAGCCAACGGTAACACAAAATCACCTATAAAACACACTAAAACAATTTAATTTACATTAACAACAATGATACTTTCAGGCATAAACGTCGTCATCTATCCTGAAATGGTATGTGCCGGCTATAGAGGCGGCGGGAAAGATTCCTGTCAAGGTGACAGTGGTGGACCACTGATGCTGGAGAGGTCCGGACGATGGTACTTGGCAGGAGTTGTCTCCGCCGGCTACTCTTGTGCGAACCGACAACAACCCGGCATATATCATCGTGTGGCTCACACCGTAGACTGGATCACACACATCATAAGTCTTCAATAACATGTGACTGAATAACAAAAATAAAAACTGTGACGTATATTTCGAATTGTGCGACCGGACTGGAAATTCATATAGTGGAGTGTTCAATGTTCATTGTTGAATTGTTATAAACTCGGCCATCTAGAAACATTTTATATACATTAAGTTAATGTACAATGTTGTGTGTGTGATTAATTATGTATAATTGACTGTATAGGTTTAGATTAGTTTACGAGTGTGTAAAGTATTTGAAGCCCTAATAGAAAATTAAAAAAATTATTATTAAAAATAAAATTGCTAAAAAAAATATTATGTACATATTCAGATTTTCAAACATAGTGACGGTGAATATATTATAATGAAATAATTTAATTGTTTAAAATATGTACATAAAGATGAACTTAAATTGAAATTATATTTAAGTACATATGTATTTTAGGTCAATATCCAATGAAAATGTAAATAAGTCATAAAACTAAAATAATATTCCATCATTTATATAAATGTATAAAGGAGCAAAAATAAAAATGAAAAACTAAACAAAGTGTCATCGAAAAGTTCAAGAACTGAATTCGGTGTTGTTTACCTAAATATGCATTTATATTAAAATGTATGAGTGTACATATTATTACAACAACAGTTACCTGAAAAAAAAATTAGTAATGAAAAATGTAATTAAATACAAAAATATAAAAATGAAACGTTAAGTGATATTTTATAGCAATATAAAAAAATAATTTTCATACAAAATTATCAATATCATAGAACGATTCAATTTTTCAATGCAACTATACGTCTTCGAAGAGTGTATGTATTTTTTTTATAAAATACATTGAATATTTATTTAATTATGTATTTATATTGCTGAATATTCTTAAGAGGCATTGCGGTAGATCCTTGTACAAAAAAAAGTTTGATAAATTCACATAAACGCATATTTTAAATGCCATTATAGTGAATTTCCAGCGAAAATGAATATCTCAAAAAATTTCAATTGATATTGAATTAAAAGTCGAAAAGGATTTACCTACGTTTAAATTATGAGCGATTTTTGAGTGATAATATTCCTATGTACATATATACGATAACAATAATTATTATGAAAGCATTTTTGTAAAGCAAAAATGTCATCGATAATAATTAAAAGATGTTTCTTCTTGATATTTTAATAAATGATTTATTAATAATTCCTTTTTTTTTTATTAATTACCTTTAGTACTTAACATATAGGTAGATAGGTTTTAAGTTATAAGGAGAAGGAATCAACAGGGCTATACGAATAAAATCGAAATGTTAAATGATATTACTATTTTAATATAAAATGCACAACCATACAAATAAATAAAAATAAATTAACTATCATACTTGAACACACAGATTTTGTACGAACGTATGAAATGCATTATTTTGTATCAAAAAAAGCAATAGCATTGACGGTATTAAATACCAACATGACAGCAAATCCTAAATCGAACCAATGTACGGGGAAAACTATCTAATTTGAATAATACTGTATTTGAAGAATACAAGCAACGATTATAATTTGAAAATGAAGTACACATTGAAGCCATTGATTATATATGTAGGTATTATTAAAGTTACAAATATCGAAAATGGAATTCTTAAGCTTTGCTCTTCTTTGATCCTTTCTTATTTTTCGGCGTAGTATTAGCAGCAGCAGTGCTGTCGCCCTAAAAAAATTACATTCAATTGATATTTTATTATTAACGGTATCTAGTATGTATGTATGTTTACAATAAACATATTATTTATACGACAATACCTTTCCGTCTTCTTTGAGAGCTTGAGCCAGTTGTGCTTTGAGACTGAGCAAAGCTTCCACCATCGGAGACCACACCGATTTGTCGGCACCGCTCGTTTTCGAATCGCGCACTTTGGTACCCTAAAATCAAAACGTGACATTAAAAAAGCGCCAATCGATACAAATACTATAGACAAAATCATTAACAAACTTGTTCTAGTATTTTGGCTTCCAATTCTTGTACGGAAAGCTTCTCCGTTTTGACTTCTTTGTCGGGACTAGTCGATTGTTTGCCGCTGAAGCGTTTCTTCAACTCTTCAACTTTCGCCGATTCTATCTTGGTAAATAGCGGAGACGGTTTACCGATTTTGTGCCCACCTGGCAACAACAAGTGGAACGACGGCAGACTACAACAAATATAAATATTGTGAAACACCGGTGAAACATTACTATACATAATGACCGATAAGCAATTCGCGTAATGCGACATCACCGGGTCGAAAGCACAACAACCATAGCGATTGTCAACCATATTGTTTGATTAATGTTTCGCCCATAAAACGAGCACAGGGGTTGCCTAAGCACTTCTTGACAAAGCCATATATATGAGCGCAGGGAGAACGACACCATGTTTTTTGTGACATTACAATTATAATGATACAATATTTGTAAAAGCAAATGTGCGAATTTAATATTCATCGAACATACTCTGGATTAACTCTGCCGACTTTGTTCAAAGATGTGCCGAGTTGGGTCAAAACGTTGCGTGCCGTTTCGGGCATGAACGGAGCCAACAATACGCCGATCAAGCAGGATATATTGCAGGAGAGGCCGACTACAGATCCGGCACGAGCTCTACAAAGTAATGGAAGCATAAGTTAAGTACAAAATTTCCTCACACAAAAGACACTCTGTAAAACTATTTAGGATTACTTTGCATCGTCGGTTCCTTTGAGGAGTGCCCACGGCTGTTGCGATTGCATCAATTGGTTTCCGAGTCTTGAAATGTTCAAGATGTGTTTCAACGCATCGCGTTGTTTGGCGACTTCCATTGATTCAACATAGCCTAAGGATAAATATTAATTAAACATCTATAAAAAAATATACACATTAATACAAATAATTGTAGTAGAACCTTTGAGTTCCCTATTAATCAACGCTAATAGATTTATATCTTGAGTATCCAGCTGTATCGTTGGAATCGTTGCATTGAAGGAATTGAAGCAAAATACAATAGCGCGATTTACAAAATTTCCAAAATTGTTAAGCAGTTCAGAATTGTTCCTCGTCGCCATGTCTACCCAACTGAAGTTTGAATCTTGCCCTTCGGGTCTGATGCTTAACAGATAAAATCGGAAAATATCAGCAGGAATTCCCGTATCCTAAAAATAAGAAATGAATTGTTGAATGATTATAACCAATAAAGTAAATAATATTGTATTGTAGACACACATTCTGTATTAATATTAAAATATTTAAATACCTGAGCATCTGATCCGAAAACACCAACACCGCGCGACTTGGAAAACTTTCCATCTTCATAATTCAAATATTCTGGGATAAATAAAATAAGTCAAAAATTAATATACACAATTAAAACACATATATGACTTTATATTTAAAATACGACATACCGGTGGCCATTATATGTTTAACCATTACGTGTTTTTGACCGATGCCGAGAAGCGTAGCGGGGAATACTACAGAATGGAATGGAACATTATCCTTAGCCATAAATTGATACAGGGTAACCTTAAAAAGAAATACACACAAATAACATATCACGACAACACAATCATATCCAATAAAATCAATTATTTACGTTGTGCTTAGGATCGGGCTTCCACCACTTTTCGTACTGATCTGTATACCTCTTCGTGATCGATATATAGCCGATGGGAGCGTCAAACCACACGTAAAATACCTGTAAACATAAAAATTATTGTAAAATTGAAGAAAAAAAAAAATATAGTAAACAATACAAATATAACATTGCGAATGGGTACTTTAGATTTAAATTCCTCAATGGGTACAGGCACGCCCCAATTCAAATCTCTGGTGATACAACGAGGCTTCAATCCTGTTTTTAACCAAGCTCGAGTAATTTGCTGAGCGCTGTTAGACCATCCGCTCTCACTGGACGTTACCCAATTTTGTAAAAGCGGTTCAATCTAGGAACAAAAATACAAATGTTATTCATCAAACGAGCAGATGAGTTTGAAAAAGTGCTCTTTTCAAAAAAATTTAGTTAAACTGCGAAGTAGTACGTAATAATTTCGTTTTAACAATTGACAGAAATCGTTCATCTTAAAAAAAGGTTTAATCAATATATGTAACTTGTACAGGGTGGCAAGGCTTTCATCAGCACATTACAAATTTTTTTTTCCTGTCCACGTGGTGGGGGTTAGGGAATGTTTATACTCGCCAAAATACAGAAGACATGTTTGCTTAGGTTCGTTTTTTTCAGCATAATGAAGAGGTGGAAAACAAGGTGCAAGTGAAAATCGCAAGTTTATGCATATAAACCATACAATTTTATCATTTATGGTAGATTAGTCGATGCCTGTTGACTTTTTCGTGCTAGTCATTAAACATATTTTTAGTTATATTAAAATTAATTCTTAAACCTACTTTCATATTTACGTTGCTTTATTGTGTTATTGTAAATCTACTGAGTTTCTACCATAAATAATAAAATTGCATGGTTAGTATGCATAAAGTTAATGATTTTCAATTGCACCTACCTCTACCTCTTGCATCTACCTCTCCATTATGATTGAATAAAAATAATTGAACAGTAAAACGTATTATAACGGGCTGATGAAAGCCTCGCCACCCTGCATATTATATAAACATCGTATTAAGATATGAACCTGAGGAAGATCTAAGAAGAAATGTGAACTGTGGCGCAGTACGGGTGATTGAGCACACAGTTTACAACGAGGCTTTATCAACTCGGTGGCGTTGATAAGCTTTCCGCAGCCGTCGCACTGATCTCCGCGTGCATCTTCATAGCCGCATCCCGGATGCGGGCAAGTCCCCTCTACGAATCGATCCGCTAAGAATCTATTACACTTTTCGCACAGCAACTGGTCGACCGTTTGCGTCTCGACGAATCCGTTCTTGTACAAGCTCATAAACATACTTTGTGCGATTCTGAAATAATTTTTTTTTTATGATTGATTCATCACGTTCAGACTGTCAATAGTGCAGTTTCAGTGCGATGTACTCACTCAGTTTGTTCGGGGGTGGTCGTACGACCGAAATAGTCGAAGCCGATTCCGAACCATCTGTATACGGAATTGTGAAGCTCGAAATACTTGTCGCATATTTGCCTCGGAGAAATGCCTTCTTCCAAAGCCTGTTGAATGTTAACCAAGTTAATTAGAAAGCTTAAATGATAAATCTTTTCTGTTAGTGTAGAAAATTATACCTTTGTTTCGGTAGCGGTACCGTATTCGTCAGTTCCACATATGAATAGTGCATTGTAATTGCATAGACGACAATATCTGAAATATATAGTATATAAATAAAGTTTAGTTTTATTTTCATTGCATAAATTGCATGGATGGAGTAAAAAACCTTGCAAAAACGTCTGCGGAAAGAACGCAACCGATTATATTTCCGAGATGAGGTACATTGTTTACGTAAGGCAGAGCTGATGTGATGAGTATGTTTTTGCAACCTTCTTTAGGAAGTCTGAAAAATATGTAAAAATGTTGAGCAGAATTGATTATAACAGTTAGGGTATACAAATTAATCAATTTAAATTAACTTAATTACAATCAAAATTCATATTAAATTTTCTGATACATTGATTATAATAAATATAATTTACATTATTTTTTCATCTGGTAAAGTTTTTTCAATTAGTTTCATTCCATTTTCCCAACTCTCCTTAGCGAATGTTAATTCATCTTCGGTAACTACAGGATCTACTTTTTGATCTGGAGATACATTGGTGGACCTAAATACAACAGAAACAAAATTAAATATGTGTAAATTTAACATTTAAAGTTATATTCAATGAAAAAATACCCTTCAGATGATTTTTTAAGTTCCGGAGCTGGTTTTGCTGAAAGGGGTCCTTCTTTTAACTGACCGATAGATATCGGTTTAATAGGATATTCCTTAATAGCTTTCTAAAAGATCATAAGAATAGCATTACGTATTATTATAACATATTTGTTTCATTGTAGAGTAAAGTTAATTACCTGAACTTGCGATAGCGTTTCAATTCTTTCATTCCACTTAATTAAATTAACAAAATCAACCGTCTGAGTAATAATTTGCTTACACTTTTGGTCCTTAAATACGGGATAAATAGTAGACCAGATGGAAATATCAACGGCCGACACAACATTCTGTTGAATCAAATGTATAATGTTAAATCTAGGGCAAAAAAACTGTAACGAACAATGGCTGCTTTTCTACATACCCCTCCTAAGATAAAATTTTGATTTGATAAGTGGGCGTTGATTTTTTTCAAATATCTTAAAACGTTGGATCCCTCGCTGGACGATGACGATTTTAAAATGGCCGGTGACAATTTTGAAGATTCCCATTCAAGCCACTCCGAACTGAAAAATTAAAAATTTGTTCAGTATATTAAGATTATATGCAATACGGACGTAAATTAATAAAATACCTTTTCGAGAGTAGATTCGAGTCCTCGTCGGAGATGGGTAATAAATAAAGACAAGCGGCATTGCTTGAAAAAAAGATTACATCTTCACTCACTTGTAGAGCTGGTGATAGTACAGAATTTCCTTGTCCATCTGATTGCGCAAATTTTTATTCAATAAAATAATTAATTAATAAATTAATCTTTTGAATAAATAATTAAATCATGTTCATTTGTTGTTCGCAAACTCATTTATAATCTGACGTATGGAAAACTTAACCTCAAACTCACCTGACGTTTTAGTTTTGCATATTTCGAATTTTTTTTCAGCAACTTCAGCGCAAATGATCAGTTTGAGTGAAGATGTGCTGCTTTCGTTGAAATGAATAATCATTTTCATTTATATTTTGGAATTTTCGTCAGACTTTATAACGTGTCAATGTGACAGTACGCTACCGTGGCCATAATGTACAAAAAATCCACCATGATCTGCTCAACGATTTTTTTCCAAACAATTTAATTTAATTTACAAAAATCAAATTAAATACTATTTTATTATACAAATTATTTCGTCATTGGAAAATTTCAGCTAAAATTTTTCTTCAATTTATTGCTGAATTTTATGGGAGGCGTTGAAATGGCCGAATCCAATAAGAACGAATTCATTGTGGCCGAAGGAATAAGTTATACGAGTTATACAGACAGTGGATTTGATCCATGGTAAAAATATCGAGAGAATACATAAGTTTGAAAATCTTAAATAAGACACAAATAGTCATTTCTTTAATGCTTTTAAAATTAAGCTAAAAGCTCAGAATTGGCTAAAATTAAGTTATTTTTACCTTTATATCAAATCTACATTCTATATAATTCGCATTAGATCTTATTCGTTCGATCATTTCAACTGTAATCAATTTAATAACTATTTTTTACTTTTGAAAAAATTATATAGGGTATGTACCTACTAGTAATCACGAAATTCAACTTTTAAGAATTCAGACATTTCCGTAGTCATAGAAAACACAAAGGGTATATTTGTAATAAAAACAAGATTAAAGGGATTTAAAGTTGATTACATATATATTTTTAAAATTATTTTACAATGAACATTAAACACATTAAATACAAGTAGTACCATTCATTTAATTTTTTTTGATTATTATTAATCAGACTACATTTAGACATTCGTTTGCGTTTTTAACGTTTAACAAGCGTTTGACGCGTATTTCATATCCCTGTAAATTCCATACTTAAAATAAGTCTTTTCACGTGTGGTCCATCTGCACCTAAAACCTAATCTAGATCGTGTAACAATTCCATAATTTCCATATCTTCTTCATCGAGTTCCCCGTCACTGTTGTCTTCAGCGTCGGCTTTTCTGAGTCTCTCCAGCGTTTCTTTTCGATCGTCTGATGAGTCTGGTTCTACAACCGCCTCATCGTTCGATCCACCGAGAGCGTCATAGTTGAACTTCAGCCACGGCGCTTTCTCCTCACCCATCATCAGCGTATACCAATGCATGTGGATCAGTTTCACCAATCTCACGCTGATGTACATCCCTTTAGACACATGAGAGGACTTCTTGGGATCGACGCCTCCCTCTAAATTTAAAATGAGTTTGTATTCGGTACCACGAAGCACACATTCGAAATTAACCGTCGACGGAGTGATTTCCATGGTATAATCCTCAACACCGACTAGCTCTATCTTCAGAAAGACTTCTGTCTTAGTCTGGTGCCATTGTACGAAAGGTGTTTTATGTGGTGACATTTCTATCACACCTACAGACTTACGACTTGTGGTGCCATTTTGTTGGAAAATTGCATCAAGATTTGCTGGGTCGGTGTTATCGGGCACCTCGACTAACTTTGCTCCATCTGAATCGGGATTTTCTTTGAGCTCGGGCAAAGCCTTTGTTTGGTTTTTCAATTGTTTGAAGTTCTCTGCAGTAAAAGTATTGTCCCACACGTCGTCGTCAGACTCTCCTTCAACTTCAAAGTCCACAATAGTTGACTTTTCAAGTTTCATAAAACGTTTTGAAGGCTTACTAGAAGAGTCTACTTTCACTAGAGCGCTTACCGGGCCCAGCAAACTCGAAGTAAATTCTACATTGCAATCAGACTGACACTCATCAGATTCGTCGTCACTCTGTGTTGAACAATATTGTAGGTGATCGCTCATGTCGAGTTTGGCTCGATCGATCAATGATTTTTCGGAATCTAAAGGACATGCTAACGTTGTCGATACAAAGATATCATCAAAGGATCCGTTCACTTTCAATTTTGGATCAAACATAAAAATGGCATATTTTTTTCCATTAGTAATATACGCCGGTTCTTCCAGACAGTATTTTGCTAAAATAATTTTGAGTCTATCGCTATCTGCGGATTCAAAGCACATATCGTACAGTAGATCAGTAGCCGCTTCAGTCCAATCATCACCGGGAGGCTTTACGCCTAAAAGTCTACATTCGATCGCTTGGAAAGGCATTTGAGTCATAAGTTTGGCACTTAAGGGGTAGATATCGGTGTGTTTTACGCTACCCGTTTCACCATAATCTACGAAGAAACAAGAATAATGCCGTTTGCAATAGTCAGCAGTGTCTACTTCGACTATACGACATCTGTAAAAACCATCGTCGGTATGTTTCGCAATGCAAAACTGACCAACGCTAAATTCAACGGTGCGGGATGGTATGAAATTATTTTGAAGTTCATTTACATACTTTTGAATATCTTTTTGCAGCGTATTTAAGCACTCTTGCCATTTTGAAATGCGGATAAAGAAAAGCGATGGATTTATTCCGTGACTAAAATATATTTCTGAAAATATCACCTCTTCCATAAAAGCCCATCGCGGCTCTGGTAACATTTCTTCTTTGAATATTTTTTTACGTTTGACGGGTAAATCATACTTCGGAACGAAAAACGAGACCTTTTCACACAGTTCGTGCAGTAGCGGCATGTGTTCTGGATTAAGCAAACCGATATTTTTGTCTATTATATATTTTTTGACATTCTCTCTCGCGAGTACTCTATTGCAAAAAGACATCGGTTGACAACATAGAACATTGTCGATCCAAAATACATTTCCGATGCTCAAAACGATCCTTCCCCTTACGAACATGTCTTCAGGGAAACTTGAATATAGGTCTGCAATCATTTTATTATCAGTCAGACTAAACCTAACATCTTTATCCTTCGGCATAATACCAGCTACTCGAATTTGAATCGCCGTACTGCCAACGTACTTGAAATCTTCGATTATTTTTAGCAAAAAGTTAGCGCTGCATTTGATGTATGTATTCAGATCAATAAGTTTGACCAATACGTCAACGTTTCCCCATTTATCTCTCCGAATGATCTTCACGACCTGACAACGGTAGTATCGATTAGTTTTCAACTCGGCTATGCAGATATCCCCCGGTTTCGTTTTACCGTGAGGTATCTTATTGTCGTGCTGCGAATAGTGTTTACAAATATCTACAGCCAATTTCAGATAGTTTTGATCGATGTTTACTTTCGTTCCGTCAACGTTAATGTACGATAAGATTCGAGCTGAATAATAGCACACGTCGTGCACGTGAATTATTTTAAAATTGATGTAGCCGGATTTCGGTAGCCAATCTTCGGATTTATCGACTTGCGGTACGATTGAGTGTCGTTTAAAACAATTCCAATAGTCCCGACACTTACCGAATGCCGTCAATTCGTTGCAAAGTGGTATTAAGTGCATGACCTTGTCTTCTTCTCTTAATGCTAACAACGCTTCAGACTTTTGATTTACATCTTCGGTTATATCAAATCCATATCTTTTCAAGAAATGGATTATTTTCGGCATTTGAATATCATTCGTTTCGCCGATGAAGAAAAGAACTTTAGAAGCGACATCGTCATTTGTTTTTTCCCACAGTGGAACGAGATTATCAATTAGCGTAGAAAATCTATTGTCAAATGCAAAGAACGATTTTGAAATAGAGAAATGTATCAAACAATTAGAATCAGATATATTCAAAAAATTTAAATTATCATCACAACAAACTAATACAGTCTTGCGTAACAAATTAGAATGATTATGCCACCGCTTCTTTGAGTTTAAAATCTCCTGCAAATTCATTTTGCTCGTAGCTTTGATGACGTGGAGCTCGAAATTTTTCAATTTCTCGTAAATTTTTTCGATTTCCTCATCGCTATCGCACACTACTATGCTCTTTCTACATTTATCCGTAAGGTTGTTCAAATACTTAATCAATTCTTCGACTTTATTTTCGTCCTTCGTAAATGACGCTGCTACTCCAACATTAGAATACAATGTGCATTCTTGAAAAGCGTTGATGCATATGACAGGATCCGGAGTGGATTTGCCTAAAACGACCATTAGATCATTCCAAGTGCGCGACACCGCCACCAACTGTAATTTCAAACTTTGAGTCGTCTCCAAACACATCTTACGAATTTGGATCACTTCAGAGTAGTATTTATCGTTGAGTATATCAACATCATCGAACACCAGGAATGACAACCGTTGTAAATTCAACGCTGTGGATTCGTAATTGGCCAGTCTCGACAGAGCTGGTGTCGATATCAAAATGGTACAACCCTGATACAAGATACAACTATTATCGAGATCATTCAACGAACTGTTTATTCTCACCACTGAAATTTTTTCGCTCACATTGAAGGTAGAAAAAGACGTGAGCAAGCAATTACAAAATGATTCAATTTTGATTGAGGATTGCAAACTTGAGCATACGATCCACATTACAGGTCCGTAAACTGACGACAAGCTATCCGATTTGTTCATGTTGAAGATCATGTTGCATAGCGGCACAAGATAGCCCACGGTTTTGCCGCTGCCCTTCGGTCCAACCATTAGAGTGTTGTAACCTCGCATGACTATCGGCCACATTGCAGTCTGCGACGATGTCATGCTATTTATACGCCTCACTTTCAAACTTTCGTGAATCTCTTGCGTGAAATTGGCCTCGTCCAAGTCGAGCCAAGGATTTGGCAGTGGCATCTTTGAGTGCAGCATCAATCTCGGCGTGCAAATCTGTTTAACAATGTTGTCCTCGTTGTACTTGGCGGAAGAGGCGTTTGTTTGTGTCGTCACTTGATGAAATTGTAATTGGTTAGGTTTGTCTTTGGCATCGTCAGATTCAAGAGTATTACTTTCGTTTTTATCATCATTCATATACTTGTCGAAATTCAAGAATGGATCATCAGTGATTTCATAATTTCGATTATTACTAGCACCGTTTACGACACTGACAATTGTCGATGTATGCATGAAAGTTTTATTCGATGCCGGTTTAACTTTTCTTACTTTTCCTATTAAAGACGATAGAAAGCTTTGAGTATGATGTTTGGTAAATTCATCCTCTTTATCATTATCCGAGTCTGATAAGGTAAGATTAGGATCTTCAGAATCGGAAAAAATCTTGTCGCCCGATGATTCCGCATTGCTCAGTGACGAATTTGTGCCCTTTAACGAATCACTCAACTTTGAATTATTTTTTTCTACTACTCCCGAACAGCCTGGCGATGAATGTATTTCTTGTACTGAGCTCAAATCTTGGAATGAACTAGCTTTGCCATATGATGAATTCGTATCTTCTAATGGAAGTGAATCAGCTGTTGAATTAATTACCAGTGCTGTTCCCGAACAGCTTGGCAATGAATTTATTTCTTGTACCGAGCTCAAATCTTGGAATGAACTAGCTGTTCCATATGATGAATTCGTATCATTTAATGGAATTGAATTAGCTGTTGAATTAATTTTCAGTGCCGTTCCCGAACAGCTTGGCAATGAACTTATTTCTTGTACCGAGCTCAAATCTTGGAATGAACTAGCTTTTCCATATGATGAATTCGTATCTTCTAATGGAATTGAACTAACTGTTGAACTTATTTCTGTTAACGATTGTGAAACAGTTGACGACGTAAAATTCTCTTGTAAACAAGCATCATATCCACCGTTCTCCTTCCGATACAAATTTATATCCTTTATATTCATTTCAGGGTTACAATTATTAATTTGAGATTTGTTCAATACAGTCTTTTTAGTATTAGTACTGCCAATCTCTGCATGAATAGAGTGGGCAACTACATGTTTGTACTCATTATCAGTGTGACTTTTGGTAATACCACGATTATTACCTTTCAAAGGTTGGCTTTGTTGAACAGTATCTGGTGGCTTTGATACGACTGAAAGTTTATTTTTGTTGTGTTGTGTAAAAAATTTTGAATACATTTCGGAAGATAAGTGACCTTTAGAAGATGAAGTATTGGAATTGAACTTCGATTGATCAGATAATGTATCATTTAAGAGGGACGAGTTTGAATTGAGGATTGGGCTAGGCTTTTTGTAAGATGACGTAGTACACCGTGGATATTTTGGATTAGCTGAAGAATTCATCTCCATTGATGATTGCTTATCATTTGTTGATATATTATCATTGGATGGTTTTGAGGCAATTGCTGTTTTATTCACATTGTGAAGGTCCAAAATTTTTGAAATTGAATGGTATTGAAAAGTATTGGTAGAATTGGAAGAACATTGGTCCGATATTCTTTCAGTACTTTGTCGATGTGAAGATTTGCTCAAACTGCTATAGTTGAAACTAGATTCGATTTGCAAATGTTGATGTTCGCTCAAGTTAGTGTTAGGATGTATTTTGACTGGATTCACCGTATTTCTCAAATGAGTGTTATACTTATCCATATCTATTTTGAGAGATTGAGGTTTAACATGTGTGTTTTTTGGCAAACTATTGATATTCAAAGGATAAGCAGCTTTATTTGATTGTTGTTTTTGCGATCCAATACCTAAAATGTTAAAAAAATTTCGTATTAAAAAGTTCTTATCTAAGAAGTACGAATGTATGTGAATGATTTTCAATATATGTACATATGTTACCTGTAATTCTAGGAGTGGAATTTTTACTTTGTTTAATTTTCTGTAATTTATCATCGAATTTCTTTTCTTCAGCTCGTCGAATGTTATCATATTGTTGTCTTCGTGCTTCAGTTATATGCCCGATGTTAATAATTTCTTGCGTAATTTTATTACTTAATCCTATCAAGTAGTCTTTTTTAGCTTCAACGATTTCTTTGCACATCCTTTCTAATTCTTCTTCACTGTAACCGCTACTGTCGTCGTTTGAAAATTCTTCATTCACTAATCGTTGCTCTTCAATGTGTTTGCTGAGTATGTTCCGTATCATTGAAATGTGCGATTCTTTCGGTCTTGCTATTAAACTTTTTTTTACATAGAGATCTCTGAACATGGTCGGAGAGGGTAATGCGGTGTTTGTATATTTGGCCAGCATTTCACCGAGTTCTTCAATTTTCCCATTTTGTTGAATCAGGTAAAGCTTTCCAAGCACACATTTTACGTTATCGAATAATCTGTAACTGTAACAAAAGCTGTTAATTTAAGTAAAAAAAAAAAAAATAATAATACATTTGTGACCATAAGTAAAACATACTCATCGCCCTCGAGGACATCAATAAAGTATATTTCTTTAGCCGCGTCTATGAACTCATTTGAGACTTTTAAACTCCTGGGAGTCCATTGGGGTGTCAAATGTGACACCATTCGATCGTAGTTCTCCGAGTGGCACGCTGTACATGGCATTATGTCGACAATGCCTATTTGCGACAGAAAATTTGGCATGTCTCCGTTGTCACCGTCTCGAGTTACTCTTTTGATGAATATCATATGCGGATTCACTACGTACAACACTTGCACAAAAAAACCATTATTCCAAAGATCTGAAACGTTGCATAAATGAAAAACATATTATTGTGACTGTATATTTATACAATAATGTGAAACGTGGATGCTAAATTCAAGAATGTTAGGTAAGATTCAGCGCAATTGAATGCAGATTGCTCAAGACATATACATACATAGGAATAATAGAGGATTGGAGAGGCCTTCATCCAGCAGTGGATGGTGAACGGCTGATTTATGTACACAAATATACTTCGCGCGTTGTGAGTGTTTGTGTAGTGTGAACGCTTCACGCAATTCATGCTGTGTACATGTTTGGCTGTGGTATGCGAGCGTTCCGCGGCTATCCGTGCCGAGAGTGTTTGTTTGAGTTTGTGAGGTTATGTAGCGCGAGCGCTTCATGCAACACGTGTTGTGTTGTGTGTGTGTGAGTGAGTGAGTGAGTGAGAGTATGCAGATTGCTCAAGACAGACAGGAATGGAAGAGGATTGTAGAGGCCTTGGATCCAGCGGTGGATGGTGAACGGCTGAAAATAATGATGATTTATAAAATAGATAATTTAATAATGGCGATAAGAGTGTTTGCCGCGCGTACTGCCTTCCGACATAACCTATGAACGTGATATTTGACCCTGGACTTTAAATCAGCAACGCTGATTGTATACTCCAAACTTTTCAAGGTTAAAGTTCAGTACCACACTAATCGCTGTAAATAAGATAAACCACGTAGATATCAGTTAGGTTAGGTATACCATACATAGAACAGCCCTGGGCAAACTGCGGCCCGCGAGCAATAAGCCTCGAAAGATGGAGAGTTTATTAAATAATGTTTTACTAAAGCTTGTGGAATTATACGTCTTGACGTTAAAAACGAATTTGAGAATATAAGTTTATCTCGGCGAACTGTAGTAAGAAGAATTGAAGGCAGTGGTGTAGCGTTAATTTCCTTACAGCAAAGTAACTTTCCAAAATAATATTACATACCTTTTTTACATAGAATTTTTTTTCTTCTTCTGGAACTCACATTGGCAAACGATTATTTCGTTAAAATTCATGTAATTTATTCTCTCATGTTCGATACTAATCAGCGCCAATCCTTTTAGTCGATGTTGTGACATATATAGTTGACCTTAAGTAATTTTTAACGAGTTTAAACTTCGAGAACGAGCGCTCCGCAGTGGCTACAGTTACCGGAAGCGTGAGGAACAAGATGATTGCGCTGGCAATATCAGTAAATGATGAATTTATAGCATAAAAATCACAAATGAAGAGCTTTGCCAAATTATTTATGAACACTGTCGATCTTTTCTATATTTTCTTTTAAGCACGAACGGAAATCAAGCACCTTTAATAGGCAGCGATTTGTCAAATTCATTGACATTTTGTTCGGCTAGAGATTTGGCTTCATGATATAAATTGTCATCTGATAATTCAACGAGATTTTTCCTTTGCAGGAAAGCGAACTTTGAAACAATGTTCTTAAATGATGTGAAACGAACCCTCAATTGCGCCAAGGTTACGTCTAGTGCGGCATTAAAAATTGTAATTTTTTTTAATGGATCCTGGAATCAGTGTGTCATGATTAAGTTCATCGAAGTGCTTTTTGACAAGAGATTGATGATTCGATGTCAATTTTGTCTCCAAACCCCTTTTTGTTGAAGTTTTTACGAATTCTTCAAATTTATTTCTAAAATTACCGAGCTCATCATATGCATTTGTGATCATAGACTGAGCACTGATAACATCGGCGTTTTTTGATTGGAGGAGCTTTGAAACAAGGTTGAGAGGCTGAAGAATTTTATCAAAAAGCACGAGTAGGAGAATAAATTCGAAATTTTCAAATTAAAAATGTGTTAAAAGTTGAACATGTCACATCTTGTATTATTAAACTTCTAAATTTAATACGATCGAGTGGCCTGAAACACCGACAATTCATTGCTTTTCTTCAAGATATTGAATCTGAGTTCACAGATATTCCTTATCATAATCATATTCGATGGCTTAGCTTAAGCAAAGTACTTCGGTGAGTATGGGATATAAAAGAAGAAATCGTTCTATGTTTAGAAATTAAATATATTATGGACTTTCCCGAATTGACTGATAATGACTGGCTGTGTGATTTTTCATTTACTCTGGACATCGTGACACACTTAAATACTTTCAACACAGTGTTACAAGGGAAAAATTTATATGCCCATGATATGGTGAAAAGTTTGAATGGATTTAAATTAAAACTACGCCGTTTCTTCAACATTTATTGATTAAAAGGGTAGACGACTTTCCAACCATGAAGTTGCTGAAGATACCGTAAAAAGAATATGGTGAAATTATCAACGATTTGAGTGATGAATTTTCACGAAGATTTGGCGACTTCCCAAAAATTGAGACAAGCTTGACAATTGTACGAGATCCATTTTCAATAGATATTGATAATGTACCGACGGAGTTACAACTTGAGATTATAGATTTGCAGTGTGATGCTGATTTAAGGGAATTGCACCGTCATGAAGAAATCTGCAAATTTTACAACGCTCTTAATACGGACAAATTCGACAAACTTAGAGATTTTGCTCAGAAAATGTTGGTGGTTTATGAAACAAACATTTTCAATCATGAATATTAATAAACATTCTTTAAGATCAAGCATCACTGATGAACATTTACAAGCAGTTTTAAGAATTTTAACTACAAAATTTACTCCTGAAATTAAAAAAAACGGTTGAAAGATGCAAAGACAGTTTCATTCGTTTCATTAAATTGTTGTTTTTTTTTTTATGAAATTTAAAAAAAATATTGTAATTCCTTTTCACGATAATAAATAATGTATATCTAAAAATAGTATTTTACTTGCGGCCCGCCGCTCATTTTGAATTTCTAATGTGGCCCTTCATTCAAAAAGTTTGCCCAGACCTGCGATAGAATATTACGAAATTAATATTTCGACCAATCAGATCGTTGAATACTTTTAATCCACCATTCGGCTGTTATCGGATCAAATATTGATCAGTGTTCAAAATGGTAGCTATTGTTGACACGTTTTCCCGCGTAATCTTAGTTTGAAGGAAATCACACCCGATGACTGAAGATTGGCGACATGTTGAGTAAATAATCAATGAATGGATACATTTATTTTGCTTTTGGATCAATACCGATCCAAAATGTAGTTGATTGGGGCGTGAGAACTCACATTCGCGGGTTACTGGGGTGTTCCCGGTCGCCATGGGACTTCTCGATGACTTTTGAACCGGAAGTGGTGGTGGATTTTGCACGAAACTTGGTGGAAGCTCTATTTTGCCGCGCCCAGCCATTTTGGCCTAGAATGCGAAGACAAAGTGCACTGATAGACATGCGCCATGCACTGGAATGTACCCTGCGCTGCAGTTGTGCGCTTATCTCCAATAGTGCCAACATACGCGCACAAGCACACTGACAACTGTGGCCGTAACAGTCAATTTGTCGACCAGTACAACATTCACGTGTTCATCATTTAAATGTAGCGGACGTATTTATACTTCTTAGCGACAATTCAAAAGCTAGATGAGTTTAAAATTGTGATTATTTTAGTTTTGTGAATTGTCCATACAATTAAAAACACGTATTTTTTTAATATTTTCCCTTTCCAGGCCTTTACATGTTCCCGAAATCAACGCGGAATTTGTTCGACGGCTTCACGCCCTAGTATTAGTGTGTAGGTGTGTAAGAAGGGGAGGAGCCACAACTCGCTTACAAGGTTACCAGATGCAAAAATGAAAAAGGAGGACAATTGATTCTGAAATCAATTGCAATGGAGAACATTTCAAAATAAAGTAAAATTTAAGATATAAACTTATATTACGAAAGAAAATATCAACGTCAACATTAACATAATATTATAGCATATTATTGATACTACCGATTTAGGCATATTTTTTGATATGGTAACTCTTGTCACTCAACGCTCTCAACTCGTCTGACACTTTACTTACCGTTTGGCGCGCTTTCCGTTCCTGTCTTCGTCCTGCAAAAGAATGACTTCTCTTCGCTTCCCTGAGGATTACAGATACGGGACTGAAACTGTATCCGACGATGGACCCAGCATTATGCTCTTTGCAGAACTCGCCAACATATGCGAGGCTGACGATTGGGTCGAAAAGTTTTCACGCCTAATAACATTGACTCGGTGGGTCAGCCGCACGTTTAACAAAAACGTCAAAAATATTGTTCGCAGGTTAGTTTATCTTAATCTTTAAATAGTCACAATTTGAATCAAATATAGTTTGGCTGTGGACACGACCTGATTTCTGTGTAGACATTTATCATTAGTATTTATTATATATTTTTTTAGAAAACAACATGTGTGTCATCACAGTTCTTATGGCAAGCCTACAAATGCAGCATTTAGGTCTAAAAATCTCAACTGTTGTGCATCGATAAGCATATGCATAAAACATATCAATGCACGTGCTATAAGAATACACAAACACATTCAGGTAAAATATGCATGCTCACTGTTTGACATTGTTATATACTATAGTTTATTGGAAGCTTTTGGTTATCGTTTTCATACTTTTTATTATCCATATAAATAGTATGATGGTATTTTCTTTATTATTATTTTTAACAATAATAAAAAAACGTACTTTTTTGCAGGAAATTTTACCAGCAGTCATCAAAATAAATAATAATCATTCCCACAGTATTAATACTGCAGAGGCAATATCATATTTACGGCCTTTGAATTCAATTCAAAATAAATTCATGAAATATTTTGACAATGGTATGAATCCATCAACAGCTATAATTCATCACAAAGCAGTGATGAAACTGTCTAACCCATGTAAGCTGAGTTTTTCCAATGCTGCTTTGTATCCAAAAACTAGAACCATTTGTTATTGGTATGAAAAATGGTCAGAAATTAACTTCGGTAAAAGCCGAGCTACTGATGTTGTTTTAATCGAGGTATATCATCATCATCATCATTTTCAGCCGTTCACCATCCACTGCTGGATGAAGGCCTCTCCAATCCTCTTCCATTCCTGTCTGTCTTGAGCAATCTGCATCCACTTGACTCCACACATTCTTCTCAATTCATCAGCCCATCTTCCACTCGGTCTACCTTGCTTTCTTTCGCATCCTCTCGGATACCATTCCAGTACTTCTCGCGTCCATCTGCCATCCATTCTTCTCGCTATGTGTCCAGCCCATTGCCACTTCAACTTTTTCACCCGTACTGCTATATCTGCCACTTTGGTCATACTTCTCACCCATGCATTTCTTTTGCGATCTCTTCTTGTTATGCCAAGCATACATCTTTCCATGCTTCTCTGTGTGCACTGGATCTTTCGTAGCATTCTTGAATTTAGCGTCCAAGTTTCACACCCATACGTCATGACTGGCAGTACGCATTGGTCGTACGCCTTCTTTTTTAAGCATAGCGGAATGTTGGATTTAAAAACTATGGTCATTCTTCCAAAAGCACTCCATCCTAGTTTCATTTTATAATATGTATATGAAACAAATATTTTATCTATATATTTTATACTCCATATATATGTATGTACATATATGTCTTACAATCTCTATATATGTATGTATGTATCATAGATTAACTAAGAAAATGTAAAAAATACATCATATCAACTTATTTTTTCAGAAATTAGAAGAGAAGAGATTAGAGTATGAGAGAATGGGTATCATTCTCAAAACTTCTTGTGACCCATTTTCCGTCGTAGTGGTGACTCCCCTAATGAGACAAAATTTGCTGTGTGCCAAAAATATTGTGTTTGTTGATACCACGGCTTCTTGTGATACACAAAGACAGCATAACATTCGTACTCACCATGAGTTTGGCTGGTTCTGTTCTGATAACCGAGGGCCAAACAATTAACGAATACACTTCAGTATTCACTCTTTTAAAAGAGGCTCTCGGTGAGTTTGTCTTCGGAGGATTAGGGTCACCGTATAGTTTTATGACTGATGATAGTCATGCAGAACGAGTTCCTTTAGGTAACGTTTTTCCTAATGCAAAACTACTATGGTGCAGTTTCCATATAGGGCAATCTATGTATATGGCGATGGCTTAGCGATGGTAAACACGGAATTTCGATAGAAGATCGGCTAATTTTACAACTTGCATTTAAAAAAATATATTTGTTAAATAAAAATACTTGAGTCCAACTAAAGCTCAAGAAGCTTACGAGTTGGCACAAGATGACATAATATGCAAAAAATATGCAGGTTGGTCAAATTATATTGGCAAATATTGGGAACGTAAAGAAAGTTGGTGTTTGGCATACCGTGATAGTAGAACACACGGTAGCCAAACAAACAATTATGCCGAGATCACGGTTCGTATTTTTAAAGATATTGTTTTGCATGGGTTTAAATCATATAATCCTATTTTCATATGTAATATTATCCTTATGTGTTTTTGGAATCGATATTTTTTCAGCTGATGCTACATGGTTCTATTTAAATAAACAAAATACCAAAAAATTCTATTCTTATTTAATTTTACCTGATAATACCTGGTTTACCTGTAAATCATTGTCCCAAATGTTTAGTATAAATATGTACATACATACATATGTATATGCATTATGACATAATGAAATTAATACATAAGTACATGTATTATAAAATCACTAAACAACAAAATTATCATTATGAAATCCAAAACAAAAAAATTGAGTTTGACTAGTTTTAAAAATCGAAGGTACATTTATGAACATTCATATATATCATTGCAATTGAGATTCAGATAACTTGGGGTTAATGAGAATACAAGGTTCTTGTCCAGCCGAGCGTGTATTCCAATTGGTACCTACGATTACAATAAAACATCGATTTACTATATTTTAAGTAACTTTTTATACTCGAGAATTCTCGAGAAACTAAAAAGGAAATCTCGAATTCTCGAGATTTACTCTTTAGTTTCAAATTCAAATATTCCGAGAAAATGAGATTCGACAATTTCGAGAAAATCAGATTCTAGAAATCACAACCTCTAATCAGCAGCATGCGCATAAGATTGGAATTGAAATAGTTGAAGCAATTATGGTATCATCTAAGTTTAGAAAATGAATCGATGTAAATGAAATGAGTGCAATAAAGTTGCAGTGCAGTTTCTGAAAAATTCTGTGGTAAACTTTTCGACAAAAAAAAAAACCCTACTTCCGGTTGACAGATTTCAATGATTTAATTTTTCGTAACTAGCAATTTTTCTCAGGAGTATAACATTACAATATTGCGACGATACTAAAAGGCCTTATTTAAAAGTAGACTATCTTGTAATAGACGGAGCTACTAAACCATCTGATAGTTTTCGGCCGAGCTGAAGTTTGTTTGAAAAAGCCGCTAGTAATAAATCTCGTGTAATAGACGGATACTAAACCATCTGACTTTTTCGGCCGATGCTCAATGCTGAAGTTTTCGCGATGAAATGTTTAAAAAAATTACACATGAGAAGAATTCTTGAAATAAATTACTACCAATAAATTAGTAAACAAAGCCGAACTTGTTGTTTTTCTTTTGATATGATACTTATGACTTTTTATTCTTACGAAATTTTCTGAATTTTTTGAAATCTTCTAGTAATTTAATATACATACATGCTCTATTTATTATTCTGGATGCGGCCCGCGGAAGAATGTTTTTTCTTAATGCGGCCCTCGGGCTACCTAAGGTTGGACAGCCCTGGTGTAGACTGTGTACAAAGACACAGTTGACGACAGCGCCACTAGCAGCAGCGAATGGCGCCACTGGCAAGTACACGTGTAATAGGATTACTAGTTACTTGCTACTAGCTCTACGTGTCGGCTAGTAAACTAGCGAGAAAGTAGCGAGTAAACTATACCTGTGTAATAACAACTTTACCAAACATTACAGCATAGTATTTAATTCGATGTTTCTTAATATTGTATATTCATTATATTCACACATTCAGTGAAGTATTCAGTATATTCGAAATGTTCAAGTAAAAAATCATTTTCACTTTATCCGTAAACGTAGTAGATTAAAATATTGTTGTTTTTAAGAAGGTAGGTATGTAGGTTTTATATTTGATTTTTTGACATTTTGTCAAGGTTTTCCATAATATAATACTTGACATTTCTTAAAATTATTGAACATTCGCTTAACGTGAATATACAGTAAACTCCCTATTATTCGTGTGCGGATTATCCGTGCATGATTTTAATTAAAAAAAAAAAATGTATTTTGGATGGAAAATTGGAAAAAAAAAAGAAAATTCGAACTGATCGTTAAAAGAAATCGTTAAAAGATTCCTGCAAACAAACCAAAATCACAGATTTTCTTAATAAATAATGAGTATTAACCATGTTAAAATAATTTTCTGCTTTAGAAATGTATAATATGTAGTATTTTAAAAAGAAAAACCATAGTTCGGATTATCCGTGTTTTTCGGTTATCCGTGCCACCTTTTCCACCATTAGCCCGGATAATCGGGAGTCTACTGTATGTTAGATGTATGTATGTTATGTTAGCCTACTGTATGTGTATACTAGAATAAATTTTTGAAGGAAAATCGACAATTCCAAAATTAATACCTGACATTTTATTAAAATTATTAAACATTTTTTAAAAGTAATTAACCGTTCATAAAAATCTACATAATTAAATTAATGGCGGCTTAAAACTTTTTTAAGCGGAAAGATAAATGTTACATTTAGTAAGGCTTTTCGTCGATAGACGTCACTAGCGAGATTAATTTATTTTCTAAGAAAACGTAAAATTAAATGACGAAAATTTATTTTCTTATTTGTAGTAAAAAGCTTAAATATTTTAAATCTAAAAATAATTAAATTTCACATCTCAATTTTTTTGACCGCAGACAAAACAGATCGTTTGAAAGCACAATTCAATCAATTTTTCAACTTTCAATTCCATCTTTTATTTTTATTATCTATTGTTCTGAACTACCTCACATATACCTATATGAAAATATACCACTATAAATTTAATATCAATACATCTTTCAAATAACCTGTGTAAAATTAAACGATTTTTCAGAATTCATTATTTATTTTAATCAATTTATTGAACCGTTGATTTTTCATCGGGCGTACACTATATATAGTACTGTATAGTATAAAAACTGATTTTATGATGGATGTGTAATTTTGGTGTGCAACGAGGCATGTAGCGTCAATAACGATGTTTATTGAAACATAATAATAGTAACTGAATGTGTATGTAATGAGCGAGGAGTAGGCATCATTTGTCGATATGTTCAACTATGACCGAAATTTCTAAAGAACGCAAACGACCAAAATGAACATCGAAAAATTATCAGTAGATACATATTGAATTTAATGGATCGCTATTTTTTGGTACCAATAAAAATCGCTCGAGAAGAACGTATGGTTATTTTTTAAAAAAATTTTTTGTATGTAGTTGCGCCTTACATAAATGCTCGATAAATCGTTCGGCGCCTATACATACAGTTAATTATAAAAAAGTTCGAGTTAATTGACAAAATTATACGAATTATCGGGTATTACAAACAAACGTTTAACACGTCAAACGCCGCGCACTCAATCTCGACGTGAGAACAATCATTAAACTTTGGCCCAAATCGAACCGCACATCGGCCATTACCTCGCCTCTAATTATACATACATACATACATAAATAAAAATGTATAAATGTATAAAATCCAACAATACACAGATGAACACAGATAATAAGGCACTCATTATTATTTAATGTCATCGCTCAATGCGAAAACTTTTCCTTGTACTATCGTGTTTGTTTGAAATTTAAATTGGTTTTCCTTTGTCTTCTTAGCGTGATTTTCATACAGAAGCTATTATAATATGGCTCAGCTTATTATATTTTATTATGCAGTTAGGGGGTTAAGCGACATCGAAAACAAAAATGAAACAGTAAAAATAGTCGCGTTGGTAATAAAACATTGGTCTTTGCATGACCGGCTGCCACTTTCACCATTGAGCCATTTTTTTTAACTAACGTTTTTTTTCGATATCCATATCACGAGCCTCCATAAACACGTGTGAAAAAATTAAATACATTTTTAATCGATTAAAACGGGCAAGGCCCGGTACAAAAATGTGCGACGCAGAACAATACGCTCTCAATTCTTATTTTTGCACGTTTTAAATGCAACGAATCAATGATGTGAGACATCATCATCATTTTCAGCCGTTCACCATCCACTGCTGGATGAAGGCCTCTCCACTCCTCTTCCATTCCTGTATGTCTTGAGCAATCTGCATACTCGGACTCACTCGCACACACACGACACGTGTTGCGTGAAGCGCTCGCGCTACATAACCTCACAAACTCATACAAACACTCGCATACCACAGCCAAGCATGTAAAAGTATATTTGTATACATAAATCATTATCATCATCATTTCCAACCGTTCACCATCCACTGTTGGATGAAGGTCTCTCCAATCTTCTTTCATTACTGTCTGTCTTGAGCAATCTGCATCCAATTGACTCCATACATTATTTTCAATTCATCAGCCCATCGTTCACTCGGTCTACCTTGCTTTCTTTCACATCCTCTCGGATACCATTCCAGTATTTCTCGCGACCAACTGCCATCCATTCTTCTCGCTGATATGAGATATGATATACTACAAAAATTACACAGTGTGAATAAAATCAAACTTAATGAAGAACTAGGAATAGAAAAAGCAAGTGAAGTATTTCCCGTAATTTAAAAAGTTTGGACAAATTCATTTTTTCCAAAAATGAAACGTGAAAATGGAACAAAAACATTGTATACGTACCAAAATACATGAATTTTTCGAATGAAATACATATGTGAAACACAATGTTAAAAAAGTCGCATAAAATTTTAGCTATTGTGAAAAAATCAACAAAAATGTAATTTTGATGAACTAAATCCAAATCTAAAACGATTAAACAAGAATATACATATGTATGTATAAAACGACGGCTTTGGTTCGATTAAAGGAAAATTTTCACGAAAAGAATCGTAGTGAGAATTTTTCGAAATAAATAAATATAATAACATAAAATGTTGGATTTGCAAACTGGCAACATTTTTCAGCAATATTGCTCGTCAACCATCCAACAACATTTTCAGCATCACATGCGCGATATGTTTCGCAGCAATGTATTGCTCAATATAGTTGCTGTTTTATATTTGTCCAGATTTTATATTTTCGTATACCGAGCGATATCATTGGCAATATGGCAACAATACTCGCCAACACACGGCTATACCAGCAATAGTGGAACAATAGTGTCGGGAAATACGACTATATTTCCGGCCCACATCATCATATTGCAGTTATATGTTATATTGCCGGCAATACATTGCCGTGAAAATGTTGATCGTTTACAGGCACCATAACGTTTTTGAAACTAGATTTAAAGTAAAAACGTCCAAAGTTTTAAACCAAAAATTTCAAATGTTCTCCATTAAAAAATTACTACATACATACATAGATTATATATAAGCCGCCTTGAAGAGAAACACCTCCACGCCCTTTCTCCCCAAGATCCTCACATGAGGCCACCACCCCCCCCAACGAATATAGTCTGTTGACCTTTCCTTGATAGATTATGTGACTATGTATATCTACCGGTTTTTTATTGACAAATTTGAAAATTTGAGTTGTGACGTTGCGCGTGTGCGCTTCGTCTGCTGCCCACCGAACAACGAACGGGTCCTAGATTGAACCACCGGATAAAACTGTAACTTTAATGGAAATTTAAAAAAGTCCATATATTAAAAAAAAGTACACTCGCGGGATGGGCCCCTGAGATATCGCATTATTTATGGACTTCAAATTTACGACAGCTCCGTGGATTAATAGCAAAATTGATTTATCGGTTCACGTTTCTCGGTACCGAGTCCCCATGTTAATTTTATCCATATACCCATACACGCGAGTGTATCATTTTTATATCTAACCTTAGGCTTTTTGAAGCTTCGTTTCTGGTTTTTAGACATTTAAATTTCCTCATATGAAAATATTGTATGATTTTTTTTTTGTACACATTCCTTTGATTGATATGCGATCGATTTATACGACGCGGGAAATTTATTGCATATTGGTTTTAAATTTATTAATGTTAAATTCTATTTAAAAAATTTATTCGCACTGTCGGAATTTAACGGGTTAATTTTGTGCGTGTGCGTGTTTTTGAAATTTATTTCGATTTTACGGCTAGATAAAATTCGACGATGCAATATTTCGATCATTTTTATATTTAAGGGTCTGAGAACGCGATCCAACCCCGGATATGTGCTATATTTAACATTCAAGGGAAAATGTGACTTTTTTTGATATTACTTTCCATTCGAAAATATTTTGTTCGATTTTCATGATTTCATTTGTGGCAAACTGTAAAAATTTAAGTAATTCACATTTTTAAGAATGATTTGTACTTTAGAAATCACGGGAAATACTCATAATTTTTCTTTTCACCAATCCAATCTGAATCTATTCCTCTTTCTATATCAAGTAGAATAGGTAAAGTCTAATTTTATTGTCTTTATATTAAAATATTTTAAAAATTTGTTCAAGCTTCGATCAAAAGTGACAGTGGAAATACTCATTGTTCTCATTTTCTTCTGTTTTTCCTTTGGTATATACATAGAATAATCAGTTATATTGAACGCATTGCTTACAGTTGGTTTACAGACGTTAACAGCAAATGATAGTTATTAAGTTTTTCCAAATTGTAGTCATACATAAGTGAGCCGAAGCTTTCTCTATATATTTTCTTTAGCATCTCGAATGGTTTAAAGTTTGACTTTAAAAATAAAACCCAAAATGTTTCTAACCAAATATTAAATGGATCAATCGCTACAAGATTAACTAATCAATCGTGCATATTTTAACCCATTCACACCTTCAAGAAATAAACAAAGCGTAACGCGTAGACAACATAAGCAACAATTGTCAACATTTTAACTGTAGATTTTAATTGTGAGGATTATTCGGTACATTTTTCACGTTTATGGAACTGTTATTTGCGTTGACACTAGTTGCCTTTGTTTTCAGCATCATCATCATTTTCAGCCGTTCACCATCCACTGCTGGATGAAGGTCGATCCAATCCTCTTCCATTCCTGTCTGTCTTGAGCAATCTGCACCCACTTGACTCCACACATTCTTCTCAATTCATCAACTCATCTTCCACTCAGTCTACCTTGCTTTCTTTCACATCCTCTCGGATACCATTCCAGTATTTCTCGCTGTGTCCACTTCAACTTTTTCACACGTACTGCTATATCTGCCACATTGGTCATACTTCTTACCCATGTATTCCTCTTACGATCCCTTCTTGTTATACCAAGCATACATCTTTCAATGCTTCACTGTGTGCACTGGATCTTACGTAGCATTCTTGAATTTAGCATCCAAGTTTCACATACATGGAGTCCATCTGCCATCCATTCTTCTCGCAATGTGTCGAGCCCATTGCCACTTCAAGTCGATCCAATCCCCTTTCATTCCTGTCTGTCTTGCGCAATCTGCATCCACTTGACTCCACACATTCTTCTCAATTCATCAGCTCATCGTACACTCGGTCTACCTTGCTTTCTTTCACATCCTCTCGGATACCATTCCAGTATTTCAAATCACAAATTGGTAGGCGTGATCATTTAGTACATCATCACTTTCACCCGTTCACCATCCACTGCTGGATAAAGGTCTCTCCAATCCTCTTCCGTTCCTGTCTGTCTTGGGAAATCTGCATATCCACTTGACTATACACATTCTTCTCAATTCCACAGCCCATCCTTCACTCGGTCTGACATGACGGACAACAGTCTATGACCCATTGGAGTTTTGCGTCTCCACCTCTTTCCCACCTTCGTATATAGCGACGCCTAAGGGACTACGCTCTGCCGAAGGGACTCATGAGTTTAAAACTGTACTTTAAGCTGCGCCACGCGCGAGCTCTCCTCTATGCGGAGGGGTGCTCGCTCGTCACGGTATTTAATATGTAGAGGGGGGGGGCTTTGCAAATACTTCCCCAGCCTCATTGCAAAAGAGTGATTTTAATAGACTGCCCGGGAGGATTCCACCCTCGGAGAACGAGCGGGCCGATCTGCGAGGACGGAAGCCTGCCGGTCGCGGGTGTTTAGTGAACTATATTTACGGTTATAACTAGGTTAGTTTAGTCTAACTACTTATTGCTAGGTTAAGATTTATTGTTAAATTAGTCTTAAGCTAGCGTACAGTGGTGTTAGTAGTCCTGACGTCGACCGCTATAGCCGACGACCTACTCTTATTGTTTATGTTATTGTTGTGCACTTACAACACCACGCTTAAAGCTAGAATTATGGAAGAGGCGGGACGGGGGAATCCTCGCCTCGCTACGTAATGGGCTGAGCCCGGAGCGGGCGGTTTTCGGCGGAGTTCGGCGCCGGGAGGTTGGAGACTAAGTCTCCGAAGGAAGTCGCGAAGCGACGGAAGGCCCTGAAGGCCCGCGGGGGAGGACACGAGGTCCTCGTGGTTGAGCGACCTCGCGCCCGCTTCAAGCTTCTCGTGCAAGACCCTCCTAGGCTCGCTCAGGAGCGGGCACACCCACAGCATGTGGTCTGCACTTTGCAGGGGGTGCCCGCACTGACAGGCTTCGGAAGGCTGCAATTTGAGGCTGAAAAGCTTCGCATTGAATGCCCCGTGCCCGGTCACTGGTTGAGATACCCAGTGATCGGGCTCAAACCAGCTGGCCGACAATCGCTTCTCGACTGTCGGGAAAAGAGGCGGGTGTGGTGACCCGTCTCAGAGGCCAGCCACCTCGCCCCCCAGGCGGCGATGGCGGCCCCGTTGACTGCAGTCTTGAATTTTGCCAACGTGTATCCCGTGGGATCGCACGTGACGTCGAGGAGTTGTAGCGGGCGAGAGTTCTTATGATAGAATCTCGCCGCGACAACGGGAATTTTTTTTTAGGTCTAGCGGGAGGGTACCGGCGATTATTTGAAGCGCGTTTGTAGACACACTTCTGTATGCCTTGGTCAGGTTGATTAGAGCTCTCCTCTGACCGGTGGTCAGTGGGGATCTCAACCTGAAGAGGTGACAGCGGTGAGCCCAGCAGCCTGCTGCGTAGGCCACCTTGCTGATGAATATCGCCTCGTAGGCGAGTTTACGGGCTCGCCATCCGAGGCCCCAGTCAGAACCCGCCAGACGAGAGATGAAGCCAAAGCCGCGGGTCGCCGCGTCGGCCGCAATCCTCGCGTGGCGGGCAAAGCTGCCCTGTCCGTCGAGGTGGAGGCCGAGGAGTCGAACCGGGTCTTTTTAATTCGACACGCAGTTTGACTCCGTCGAAAAGGATAGAGGGTTTCCGCATGGTAGCGTTGCCCCTTTGAGGTAGGTAACGAGGGTTTTGTTGGCGGCGAACTTCAGTCTCTTCCGCTCGCTCCAGTTTAGTAACGAGATTAGGGATTGGGAGGCCTTCTGCTCGAGGGCCTTCCTGGTGTTAACCTGAACGACCAGTGTCGCGTCATCGGCGTATGCATAAAGTTGGCACCCCTCCGGGACGTCGATTGTGAAAATATCATCGAACAAGACGTTCCACAGGAGGGGCCAAGAATCGAGCCTTGCGGGCAACCCATCGTCATCGGGCGTGTTATCACCCGCTGACCGATGTCCACGCTAATCGTTCGGTCGGAAAAGTAACTCTGAAAGAGCTGATAGAGATTGTCGGGTATCCCTCGGAGCTTCAGCTCGTTCAGGACACCAGCCACCAGGCGCTGTCAAAGGCGCCTGATATTTATTTATTTATTTATTTACAAATTATACCATAGTGACATAACAGGTTTCCCCAATTCGTCACTATGGCGAGACATGAAAAAAAAAAAACATTATATATAAAATAATGGTAGTAAAAAAAAATATATATATATACATATGTATAATCGAATTACATTAAATTTAAATTAAACACAATTAAATAATAATTAGAAAGTATTAATAATAATAAAATTAAATAACAATAATAATAGAATCAAATTAAAAGTTAACATAAAATCAGCAAATCAATTATAAATAAATTAAATTATTACAAACAAAATCAAAATTTAAAGTGCATGAGAAATGTGGCGATCTGATGGTGCGTAGCGCAAAAATATCCAAATGTTGCGCAAGTGAATTGAGGCATTGAATGGCTCGAGCAATGGGCGAGTCAGCAAGGACACCGGTTCTCGCTCTGACAACCTGAAACAATTGACGCGTACGCAACTCCCGGAAGTGTGCAGGAGCCCACAACTTCATCTCCTCGAGGATTGGTGGGTTGCATATGTCACCTCTCAATAAATTACAGAAGTGATTCACAAGGAGTTTATCCCTACGAGATGACAGAGTGCTATATCCCAATGCACCTAGAACAAAAGCACTAGGATACAGTGAGGGATAGTAGCCGTATTGTCTCATGTATAGGTATCGGAGAAATTTCCGCTGAACTCTTTCAATCTGTAAATTATACTTGACTTCTCTGGGATTCCATATAATAGAACCAGATTCCAAGATGCTGCGGACCAAAGTGTCGTAAAGAAGGCGTAATACCCTCATATCATTGAAATGATGAGCATTACGCACGACGAATCCTAGCATCTTTGACGCCCTGTTACATATGTCTGAGATATGCACCACAAACTTCCACCTGCTTTCAAACGTAATCCCGAGATCACTTGTGGAAGGTTTCATTTCTAATATATTTCCACCAAGACTATATGGATGTACTAAAGGTGCAAGAGATCGGGAATAAGAAACGACATGACATTTCTCTATGCTAAATGGTAAATGGTTATCAGATGCCCATTCCCACAGCGAATTTAAGTCATTTTGCAGAGCAGTGAAATCTGCTGTCGTTCGAATATCTCTGTACACCTTGAGATCATCAGCATACAATAACAGATTGGAATTAGAAATGACTGTATGGATATCATTAATAAATATAAGAAACAACAATGGACCCAAATTGGAACCCTGTGGTATTCCAGAGAATGTGGGATACACATTGGAATATTGAGATTCATATTTCACGAATTGACAACGCCCACTCAGATAATCAACAAACAATTTTGTGATATTATATGAAAAAACCGAGATCAAACAATTTACGGATAAGAATACTATGATCGACTTTGTCGAACGCTTTTTTTTTCAGTATAAACCACATCAACTTGAACGTTCGAGTCCATCGATTTCGTGATGAAGTTGGAGAGACAGGAGGTTAGTTGTTGTAGACCGGGCGGGGCGAAAACCATGTTGTTGGTCAATGAGAAATGGCTTTACATGATGGTAGATGTATTTATGTAAAATGATTTCCATTAACTTGGCTGGCGAAGAAACTATGGCAATTGGTCTGTAATTGTCAATTAGCGATTTATCACCCTTCTTGTGAATCGGCGTGACTTTCGTGCATTTCCATGAGTTTGGGAATGACGACGTCTTCAGCGATAAATTAAAGATAAATTGAAGTGGATTTGACAGACTTAATTGGCAGCCTTTTAAAATGAAATCCGGTATCAAATCTGGACCAAAAGATCTAATTGATTTCAATTTTTTTGAACCATACTCCATATCACAAATGTCAAATTCGTTGATTATCAAAGTGGGTGACCATGGAGACGATGAGAGACCACAATCATCACTGAAATTAATCGAGGAAGGAGAGTCAGAAAACACTGACTGGAAATGTTGAGCGAAGCCCATGGCAATGCTTTCGGGACCTTCGAAAGTCTCACTTCCTTTAGACATAATTGACAGTTTAGATTGGGTAGTACGTTTTGCGTTCACAAAATTCCAAAAAGATTTCGGATCACTGCGCAATGCATTTTCACATATTTTTATATAATTGCTGTGGCAAGATAAGATTAATCTTTTTGATTGAGCGCGCAAACTGCGAAATTCATTGTGATCAGCGGGATTATTAAACTTTCTCCAACGTTTATGAGCATTGTATTTACCCTTGAGGATGGAAATTAACTCGCTTGAGAACCACTTTGGGTAAATTCTGCTATATATCCTAGGACGTCTTTTACGAAAACATTCATCGAATGACGAGTATACTAATTCATAAAAAAGTGCTAGAGCAGAACTAACGTCAGTGCACTCGTAAACCCGCCCCCAGCTCGAACCAAGCAAAACCGAATTCAGATCTACAAAATCCACATCACCGAATATCCAACCACTCTCACGCGAAGACATATGAAATTGACCTTGAAGCCCATCTGAACTTGAATCAGCAGAGTTGAGATGGAATTCAATTTCAAGCGTTGGATGGTACTGGTCTTCGGGTACAATAGAAACATCACTTCTACAGGTTTTAGCATAATTCAGATTGGTAAGGACAAGATCTAATTTCGAATCAAATACATTATTAACAACATTTACATCAATCAAATTAAAGAGTTCACAAATATTCAAAATATCATTGTTTAAATAACGCAATGCTTCAGTATTAAAATCACCTGCTATAAATAATGGCTGCTACGTATTTATATTTGCTATCCTCGACTTTGGTAAGGATAGCGGACAGAAGGTCCTCCGTGGACTTACCTGCTGTAAAACCGAATTGATTCGGGTGCAGAGGGCGGTTGTTTTGAGGTGTAGTAGCAGCCTATTTGCCATCAGCCTCTCAACACCTTGCCGAGGCCGGGGAGGAGGGTGATGGGTCTATAAGCCTTCGGGTCGTCCGGGGGGGTTATCGGAGCCCTGCTTTGGAATGACGGTCAGGAGACCGTTCTTCCAGCAGGTGGGAAAGATGCCTCTTTCGACGCATCTTTGGAAAGAGTGAGGAGTTCCGGTCCGGCCGCCGACCACGACCGCCTCAACGTTTCATTGTCGAGGCGGTCGGGACCAGGGCCTTACCGAATTTTAGTCTGCCGAAGGCGGCCTCCACCTCTCCTCTCTGGAAGAGAGCAGCGGACGCCGGTCCGCGGGCCGGTGAGAACCTCCGACCTGATTTGCCTGTGCTCGATAGTGTCCGTGGACGTATCGTCACTCATCGTGAGGGCGTCCACGTACGTTTCCGCTATCTGTGATGCGGAGACGGGCGCGGGCTCCCGGCTGGGGTTCTCAGCGTTGAGAGGACCCGACAGCCCGTCCTGTTCCTGCGCACCATGTAGTACGCAGGTACCCACATTCCTCCGTCCGCCTGTAGCGAGACGAAGGAACGCCAACTCTGTGTTTTGGCGGTTTTTATACCGTTGAGGTAGGCTTTACGCTTCCCTCGGAGCTCCGCAGTACGGACGGCAATCAGATCGTCATCCGGCCCGCGAGTGCGCCGCGCTTTTGGAGGGCGTGACGCGCCCTCCTGAAATCTCTGCAGCTCGGTGAGAGCGGGAGACCACCATGGCGATGGGGAATCTTGGGGGCGACGGGGACGCCGACGGCCCAGGCAGCTTTCGGCGGTATCTGTCAGGTATTCCTGAACAGTCGCCGCTTCGGCGTGTGGGTCGTCGGTTTGGGAGTTTATAGGCGCATGTTCCAGGAGCGCTCCGAGTCTACGACTGAAGCTCTCCCAGTCAGCGCCCCTGGTGTTAAAGAGCGGAGGAAGGACGCTGGACGCCATCGGGGGGGGTTCGGCCTTGCCGATTGCGAAGGTAATGAGACGATGGTCGGAAGTCGACGCATCAGCGTGCACCTCCCACTCGCTCGTCGAAAAGAGTAGGTTGCGAGAGGTGAGGCTCAGATCTATATGTGACGTGAAGCCCGCGTGCCCGCTGAAAGTCGGCGGGCCGTAGGGGTCGTTCAATATGTTTAGATCAAAGGATGCGATGAATTCCTCCATCGTTCTCCCTTTAAGGTCTGTGGGGCCGGGGCCCCAAAGTCAGAGTGAGCGTTGGAGTCGCAGCCAATCACCAAGTGGCGTCCGGCTAAGCGGTCCAACGCAAAGCTAATTGCCCAGTATGCACAGTGAGGTCGTCCTCGTACTGGCAGTACTGGGAGATAAGGCATATCGAGCCGCTCCCCCAGGATACGTCCGCGCACACGAGATGGTCCGTTGAGATTTCTCGCAGAACCACCACGCGCGCGCCGGGCACCGCAGAAACGACCGCCGCTTTTGGGTTGGGGCCACCGACCGCGACCGTGACGTCGCCGTCCAGACCGCAGACGGTGGCGCCAAAGCGGTACGGCTCCTGTATAAGCAGGAAATCCAGCTTGTGCTCATGTATGAGCTGCCGCAATTCCTGCGTCGCCCGGGCGGACCCACCTAGGTTGAGCTGCCCGATCCTAAACTTATTATTTTGTGACTGGCCGGCTAGTAGTCCGTCCTGTCTATTGCATTCCGCTCGGCCTGTTTCCGGGCCGGGCAGTCACGGTCCTCCGAGAAATGGCTTCACTCGGTCTACATTGCTTTCTTTCACATCTTCTCGGATACCGTTCCAGTATTTCTCGCGTCCATCTGCCATCCATTCTTATCGCTATGTGTCGAGCCCATTGCCACTTCAAGTCGATCCAATCCTCATCCATTCCTGTCTGTCTTGAGCAATCTGCACCCACTTGACTCCACACATTCTTCTCAATTCATCAGCCCATCGTACACTCGGTCTACCTTGCTTTCATTCACATCCTCTCGGATGCCATTCCAGTATTTCTCGCTGTGTCCACTTCGAATTTTTCACACGTCTGCCACATTGGTCATACTTCTTACCCATGTATTCCTCTTACGATCCCTTCTTGTTATACCAAGCATACATCTTTCAATGCTTCACTGTGTGCACTGGATCTTACGTAGCATTCTTGAATTTAGCATCCAAGTTTCACATACATGGAGTCCATCTGCCATCCATTCTTCTCGCTATGTGCCACTTCAAGTCGATCCAATCCCCTTTCATTCCTGTCTATCTTGCACAATCTGCATCCACACATTCTTCTCAATTCATCAGCCCATCCTACACTCGGTCTACCTTGCTTTCTTTCACATCCTCTCGGATACCATAACAGTATTTCTCGCTATGGTGTCCAGCCCATTGCCTTTTGTCCAGCCCGCCTTTGTTTCAATGAATCAAAACACAAATTGGTAGGCGTGATCATTTAGTACATTATCACTTTCACCCGTTCACCATCCACTGCTGGATAAAGGTCTCTCCAATCCTCTTCCGTTCCTGTCTGTCTTGGGAAATCTCCATATCCACTTTTTTAAATATATTTTTCTAAAATTCTTTCCTGTATGTAGTCAAATTGTCATTGTAGTACACAGCGTAACCTGGGTTCAAATTTTATTTATATTGAAACGTTTAGCCGTTTGTATATATGTATGTATTGTTTTTTTATGAACTGACAATACTCGATCTGTTTCGAATTACAACATTCCATCAAAGTCATGAGAATAAAGTTTAATATGGCAGCTAAGTAAAATTATAATGTCCGATCCCATTCAACTATTAATCATTCATCATTTTCACCATGCACTGCTGGATGAAGGCCACTCCAATCCATTATTGTCTGTCTTGAGCAATCTGCATCCAGTTGACTACACACATTCTTCTCAATTCGTCAGCCCATCCTTCACTCGGTCTACCTCGCTTTCTTTCACATCTTCTCGGATACCGTTCCAGTATTTCTCGCGTCCATCTGCCATCCATTCTTATCGCTATCTGCCACTTTGATCATACTTCATACCCATGCATTCCTCTTACGATATCTTCTTGTTATACCAAGCATACATCTTTCCATGCTTCTCTGTGTGCGCTGGTACCTACGTAGCATCCAAGTTTCACACCCATACGTCATAACTGGCAGTGCGCATTGGTCGTATGCCTCATTTTTTAAGCATATTGCCTTTGTTTTATATGGTAAAAAGTTTGCAAGTAAACAATCATCAACGGCAACATCATCGACACGACCACACGTGAGGCGAATGTCAGAGGTGTGTTCGGCGAGGGTCGCGATCGTGTTCGGCGAGGGTTCCCCTGGGGCCCCTTGTTGTCGGCCCCATTATAATAACGAAGCGGCCGATACGAAAATGATTATAATTTCAAATTTATAATTATAGCCCGGCCCCGGCAACTATACATATTATTGTCGGCTACCGTGGGGACGCCTCGGGCCGTATCATCACGCCCTCGCATCCTCCTGCCGACGGATCTTCCCCAGATTGGATAACCTTACGCCGTGTTGTATCCTTTGCATAAAAGTCAACCGACGAATTTGCTTAAAATTTAAGATTTCGGTGAAGGAACAAGGGTACGAGTGACCTCAGAACATTTTAGGCGGATGGGTTTCATCTTAACTATACTGTCGTCCTAAGCCCACAAAACGAAGCTGACAAAAATTACGTAAATGTGTTAGGTGTGTTTTTGGGGTTATGGGAGTGTATTATTGCGATTTTTCATATCAAAATTAATGTATCTTCATCCAAAAGTGACTTTATTGAGCTATTATATCTAACGTATCTGCATGCGCTAAGAAATAGTATCACCAATACTTGAAAAGACTGAATCTCTCCACATTGGAGACGAGAAGATCATTATTCATGTGAAATGACCAACCTCGTTATGTTCAATGAGAACCCTCATCTAAGAGGTCATACTCTTAGACTCCGAAAAGAAAAATCAAATAAGATTATTAGAGATTCATTCTTTTCAAATAGAGTGGTTGAAGTTTGGAATAGTCATATGTATACATTAATAATGAATAATGAAGTGACGTAACTACTAAAGTATTCATTTTTTTTTTATCAAAACACAATAGAATATAACCTCATGCACTAAAAAAAAGTTTAAATAAATCAGTAATATATGAAGAAAAACACAAATTTAGAATAAAACTTTCAAGTCCATTTATCTCGATATTGTTGTTTTGTCAGTTACGTTGAGTGGGCTTAGGACGGCAGTATACCACTAGTTAGATAAATCCATAGTATGTAGTCAGTAGAGCATTGAACTCGTGAGCTGAAGGTTCATGGTTCAATTTCCCGATACGTTCAAAAGATTTTTTCGAAAGCTATAGCCGTAGATTTGAATGTCATTTAGATCCATATCGATCAAAATTTGCTAGTTTTTTTTTTTTGACATGTAGTTATCTAGGTACCTATGTATGTAGGATGGTTCCATACGAAATTAGTTAATATTCTTCCTACCCATCAATTAACCGTCCTTTTCTTTATATGTATTTCTGTGAACTCTGTTTTAAGCATTGACATTTTAACAAAGTAGACTTTTGTGCAAAGTATGTATATTTGAAGAATGCTACGTAAGATCCAGTGCACACAGAAAAGCATGGAAGCATGGAAAAATGGTGAACATGACTGGATGTAAAGAAGAAGAATGAAATTAGGATGAAGCACTTTTGAAAGAATGAGCATAGTTTTTAAATCCAACATCCCGCTATGCTTAAAAAATTAGACATACGACCAATGACGTATGGATGACCAGTTATGATGTATGGATGTGAAACGTGGATGCTAAATTCAAAAATGCTACGTAAGATCCAGTGCACACAGAGAAGCATGAAAAGATGTATTCTTGGTATATCAAGAAGATATGGTAAGAGGAATACATGGGTAAGAAGTATGACCAAAGTAGCAGATGTAGCAGAACGTGTGAAAAAGTTAAAGTGGCAATTGGCTGGACACAGCGAGAATAATGGATGGCATATGGACTTAAGAAATACTGGAATGGTATCTGAGAAGATGTGAAATAAAGCAAGGTAGACCGAGTGGAAGATGGGCTGATGAATTGAGAAGAATGTGGGGAGTCGAGTGGATGCAGATTGCTCAAGACAGATAGGAATGGAAGAGGATTGGAGAGGCCCTCATCCAGCAGTGGATGGTGAACGGCTGAAAATGATGATGATGATGTATATTTGACGTGATAGTTTGATTCTATCAAAAATTGACATTGACTGTATTATAAACTGTCATGCGTAGAATCAGAAGAACACCATTAATACGATAACTTGACTTGCATAAATTTTCAAATTGGATACTTTAATAAAACCTGTCTTTGCCTATGAGATTTGAAAAGTTTCCAGTTTTGTTTTTATTTTGTCACCGTTGAAGAAGTGCTGGTTTTTTTCTCGATACATATGTGTTTATATGCAATCGACACGCGACTCGAGAGAAATACTGTCAAGAAATCGATGCAAATTAATGCGAAATCGACGTTTGTCACATTAACCGTGCACAAGCATCTCAGGCAAATAAGTCATAATGAGTGTTCGACTTACAGGTAGATATATTTGCGATTACATATACGTATGTATGTACGTGTATTCATGAACTGTCGTGGTAAAGACAGACGGAACCTGTTCGTTCGATTTCTAGGAAAACTCTTCACGTAAAAAATAATACACGTTCTTCTCTCTCGTTGTCCGCTATATTATTTATCCCATTCATTTTCTCACTTCTATAAATCTGAACTCGAATCATCACACTAGAATTGCATTGATGGAATTCGTCAATTTATCGCACATCAACATTGTTCCTGTGTCAATTCAAATAAGAAAATTGACACTATCATCATATCGTCATCAATAAAGAAGACCTGTCAACTTCACTTAGCTGTAAACTTTCAATCTCGTCCAATTTTCATCGTACGTGTCGCGAATATTGAACAAAAAACATACACGAAAGATTGAGAATCGTCAAAAAAACCGTATGACGTTTGAGAATCGCTGGAATTCTCTTATTGAGAGCCGGTCTGCCTACGGACGTGGTCAACGCCCAATAGCCGCCGGCTGAGCAACATTGTGTCTATACACAACTCACCAATATATGATCATATGTGATGTCGCATTTGCTGAATGAATGTGACCTCTATTATACGTGCGATTAGAGCGCATAATCGCTTTGGGTAATCGTCGACACGCGCGCGCGCCGCGAGCTTCGCGTACGAAAATATTCAAATCGAATTCGACCGATACTTTTTGATGTGCGATTATAGTGTTTGCGCATAAGGTTGATAAGGGTGAGATTCACTTGCGGGTTTCGCCCGCCTATCGATGATACGATTCATTGCGTGCGCGTAAAAAGATTTATTTATTGATTTTGATGCGTTCTATGTAAGTGTTTTTCGTTGTACGAATTGTATGCTTTTTTTTATGAATGTTTTTCAGATGTATTATACATAATTGTATCAATTCATTGTTGAAATAATCAAAGAATGACGGTAAAGTTGATCGAATTTAATTGTTGTTGGAAAATTCTGTAATGAGGAACAGTTATGTCATGGGTTTTGAATTTTGAACCGAACCAGAAAAAGTACTACCTAAGTCACTGAAATTTGAAATCTAAAATCAAAACCGAATCATTTTTCATATGAATGCTTGTTAAATTCAATAAAAATATTTTTAAGGACTTGACGTCAACCTTTTACTTTATATGTTCGTATTTATATTTAATTTAGATAATAATATGTTACCATCATATTTTAGTAAATTTATTGTGATGATTTAATTGTAAAAAATGTTAAAATAAATAGAAATAGGAGAAGCATCTTGTACAGAGGTGTTTTGGAGTATAATAGACTGCCGGATGGAATTAGAAGTTCCAAAACTATTGAAAAATTCCTGGCAGTCTTAAAAAAACATCTCTGTACAGATGCTTAGTTAAGGATTATAATTAATTAGCTTAAGCTACTATATTATAATAAATCAATAAATATGTACGTAGTATAGACAAGTTAGCTATTGTTCTTTTATTATTTATCATCTTCCAAAAAATTTCCACACCTAAAGAAATTCTCTGAATCACAGGCTGAAAACTTGAAAAACCAAGACATGATTCTTAAAGCAGATTTAAACCAATAAATTATCATTGAAGTGTGATACGTTTGCATCTCTGACTAAAATAGAGTATTTTTAGATTAGGTCAGTGATATTTAAACATTCCAAAAAAAAACACACACTGGAACCTAACTGTGAATCTGACCACTAAAATCTTAATCCACACTACTAAGAATTATATCATTAGAAATAGTGATATTCATAGTTATTCTACTAGAAATAAGAACCAACTAGTTGTAGGTAGAGTAAGAAAAACAAAGACAGCTGGTGGTGTTTTTCACAGGGGTGTATTAATGTATAATGCCCTCCCGGAGTGCATCAAGTCTTCTAAGACAATAGATGCATTCTTGAAAAGTGTGAGGAGACACCTCTGTGAGAGATAGTAGTTATGTATAAGTATAGTGTATAATGTGTATTTGATTTATGTTGTTGTTATAAATATGTATTATATTTCAAGTACATATTAGGTACACATTGAAAGTTCAATAACAAACACTTCCATTGAACTTATTGTAATGGGTAATGGGGAGACATATTCACATGTAGGTAGCTATGAAAGGTTGAACTTGTTCACACACACACATACATAGGTATTTATAAATCATCATCGCCGTCATCGCAAAAGTTGGAGATTTCGCGATCGATCGATCTCTCGTCCGCAACAACGATTATATTTAATAATATCCACATATGTGTAATAGGTACCTATCTAAAGTCGGTTTTTTTTTTATTTGGCCGATTACGGCCTCAAAATTACCTTATCTAGTTAACTGCTGCCAACACATACATACACCAATATAAATACACACACACGCTCTCGCTCCCCGACCGGTCGAATTAAGTTCACTCGCCTTTTTTGGGCTATTATGCCGTCATTATTGTGTTATTTTTTTCACTATCGGAAAAAGCGGCGTAATTTCATTTTTAATTCAGTACAACAGCTGAACTCGGCCAAGAACGGTGGCAGTATCGCGTAACGACGACGATTTCGCTATATTTTCGATCGAGCCAACGCTCTCGACGCGTCCTATACTAGAGGCGAACGCGCGCGCGCCGTGTCACTTTTCAAAATCGACGAAAAAATCAATTTTCTGCATTGAAAACAGTGTGTGAGTGTGTGTGTGCGAAAACAAACTACAGTTACACTCGGAAGCTATTTGGATTTTTAATTGGTTTATTTTTTTAATTAGGTTAATCACACGTGCGTTGATTCAACGTATCGTATTGTATTATTGAAAAAAAAAAATTATAATTTTATAGCCGTTAAAGGGTTTGTTTTTAATCAAAATGTCCGTCGGCTGTCAAAGTGTTCTCGATACAGTATACTATGTTCCAAATGTGATGGCTCTTTTGCACTGTGTGCGAATTTATGTACGTCATTTGTAATGTCTCCCATTTGAAGCATAGTATATTGTAGCTGAATATTTATAATTCATTCAAAATGGCGGCAGATGTACGGTTAAGATAATATAATTTAAAAATTTAACTTGTTGCTATCTAATGTTATGCTATTGTGTACTAAAATAATGTACATATGTATGTTTATCGTTATCAGTTGATTATTGCAATCAAATTGTTATTTGTAATTCACATATGAATCCTATCCTTGTTATCATTGTTTATGTTTATAAAAGGTCAATTTGATGTAGAGTTAGATTAGATTAACATATTCTTTTATGTTTTATTACAATAAATGAAAGTCATCGGCAACCTTTTAAAACAATTGTCAACACTTTCAACCTAACCTAACTTAACCTATCCTATACATATAACCTTACTCTAAGCTAGTCTTTGATCTGAAATTACATTCCGAATGAAATTTCAAATGTTGAACATTACAAATGGACCCATATACGTAAAAGGTTGTTGATTGCTCTCGCTACGTATTGATCAGTATTTGGAAACGAATGAAAATGCTAGTAACCGATTCTTTTACTAGACAACTACGTACTTCGCGCGGAAAACAGTGCGACCACGCGTTGTATTGGGCAATGGAAAAAATTTTCTTTTTCGACCCACGGCTTCTGTGTACCTGTTTTTATGGATCTCGTTTTTCGGGTTCGCTTTTTTTTTCGTCGGAGCATATCTTGTTGCCTTTTTTTCGCGCGCCGCTACTAATGACAGGCTACAAGATCGCCCCGCTACAGAAGCGGCATAACGAGTACCCCAAGTATACCTACATATATATATGTAGACGTAAAAAAATATAAATAAAGACCCACACATACGTACGTATGTGAGCCGTTAATCGTAAGAGATATTTTATCGTTGCGTGAAAATTGTGACGGGGTCTAGCCGAGAGCTAAAAAAAATCATGCATACGTACCAAAAAATAAATCCCCCCTGTTGAAAATGAACGTTGCGGTTTTACCCCAAAAATGGGGTCAATCAAAGGTTGCCGACGACGTTTTACGAACGATTGCTTTGTGGCTGGGAAACCACGAAAATAATTATTGAAAAAAAAAAGAGCACGCTGTAGGTATAGGTTTTCGTATACTGCACGCGTTCGTACTTACATACATATGTAGGTACATGACGTGTACCATTTTCGCAACGTGACGATAGTTTAATTTAGTTTGACGCTCTGTTTCGGAAATTCCCGATATAATTTTCAATAATTTAAACACTGCGATCTATCGAACAAAATTATTCGATCAAAACTCTGATGTTTTCGAGCGATGTACTTCAAATCCTCCATAAATGAAAACAGCGCTTAATATTATAAAATTTTATCAATACCCTTGATTAAGTCGAATGAGTGGAATATCCACGTATAAAACTATATTAATAATAGCGCAAAGTGCACGTGCAAAATTTAATAACACGCTATATACATAGATACACGTGTCAGTGGACCAATTTAATTTTATTATTAATGTATCTCCATTGATAACAGACACAGGTCGACCGGTTGCGGTATTATTTCGAATGCCTCGAGGCGAATTTGTACACTTATATGTATGTATAAAAAAAACTAGACCATTGTGGATCTTACCGAATCCTACCCTGCAATCATTTCATTCCTGCCAAATTGGAGTCGTAAACTACAAAGACAATGGGCTGACGCCGAACCGGAAACTGCGTCCAGGATTTTCGACGCCAACGATGAATATAAAAAAAGTATATATCATAATAATAGTAATTGGCCGTAGTGTAGTCCAAGTATCACAATTTGTACTTGATCAGTGTAAAAAATGGAATGTGTGCGACATTTTTTATTCTTATAAATTTCGCTGTCAAACTTCAAAGGGTTAGTACATAGGTAAGTTAGTTGCGTGCGTAATTGTATTGTGCATATTTTAAATGTGCACACGTGCGGTAAACATCAAATGAATTAATGAAAATTTATATTAATTGCATATATTATAATTAGCTGTACATGGTTATAAATTGCATGTTATTTTATAAATCTGTGAATATTAAAGCTTTCGAACATATTCTATTGAAAATGCTTTATAGATCCATAACTCCACCTCAAATAGAAAAAAGGTTTTGGTACAATATGGATTAAAATATGTATTTTTAAAAGAGTTTATGCAGAATAATATAATAGAGGAAAGAATGGTGAGAAAAACACTTTTTACTTTTCAATATAATAATATTGAAGTATGCACTATGTAATATTGAAATACTAAGTATAACTTTCAAGCTTTTGATGAGATTATATGTGTGTACATACAGAGAAAAGCTACAATTTTCAATAGAAAAACGAAAGGCTTAAGGATTGAGATTTTATTCGAATACAAAATTTAATATATCGATGGGTTAGTGCATAGATATTATATGTCCAGTTTAAAAAAATGAGTTATCATACACAAAACGTCCATCTGCATCAAACCTTCATGTTTAAAAAGTATTGTATATTCAAATAGTACATATATTTGAGAAGATATTGCCTTATTCAAATATATAATATGTCCATTTCGTCCATAGTTTTCATGTAAAAGAGTCACTTACAATATTTTAAAACAAAACTGGACATACAATATCTGTGCACTAACCCATCGATATCTAATAGGAAATGGATTTATAGGGAAGGGAAGTAGGACAAAAATAGGAAAACTACATCTTAAAAAGTGAAAAGGGGCAAATTTAATGTTTAAAGATAAATATCGTAAAATATTATAATACTAATGAGATAAATTTTTCGTCAAATACCATTAGGTACAGCCCTTCAGTTGGTTTCAAAACCGAACGAAAATATCTATACTGCCGTCCTAAGCCCACTTGACGTAACTGACAAACCAACAATATCGAGATAAATGGACTTGAAAGTTTTATTCTAAATTTGTGTTTTTTTTTTTGTGCATGAGGTTATTTTCTATTGTGTTTTGATAATTCTAAGGAAAAATTAATACTTAAATATATACATATGACTATTCCAAACTTCAACCACTCTATTTGAAAATAATGAATCTCTAACAATCTTATTTGATTTTTTTTTTCGGAGTCTAAGAGTATGGACCTCTTAAATGAGCGTTCCCATTGAACATAATGAGGTTGGTCATTTCACATGAATAATGATTATTTATTATTTTGAATACTTCAATTAAATCACCTCTCAATCGCCTCGTCTCCAACGTGGAGAGATTCAGTCTTTTCAACCTTTTCAATCATGATAAGGTAGTGACCATAAGTAAATATTGGATACGTTATTTTCGCCAAGTATTGGTGATACTATTTCTCTGCGCATGCAGATACGTTAGATTTAATAGCTTAAAAAAGTCACTTTTGGATGAAGATACATTAATTTTTATATAAAAAATCGCAAGAATACACACCTAACTCATTTTCGTAATTTTTTTCAGTTACGTTAAGTGGGCTTAGGACGGCAGTATAGGATCGGAATCAAACTTGATATTTCATACTTTCGATAGTAGTAATAAACTTTTATGCTTATAGGAGTAGGTGCCATATACGACTCGTACCATTGGTAGGCATCATTAGCACTTAGCTCAGGTCTAACACAAGCGTGTTTTTGGTATTGCAAAAATGCAGAAATACATAAATGGCGGTGTTGAATGGCGGTTGGTTGGCACGACAGACGTTTGGCAACACTATATAGCTCTCCACTCCCTCCTCAGAGGGCAACCTCTATATAATTATTTCGATACTCTTTCCCTTCTTCGTCGATACATATAATTGCAGTTGCATCGACCGCACTCGCACTCGTCCTACACCACTGGAAAAATAATATTAATTATAGCCATTGTGTGCGAGTGTGTGCGTGAGCGTGTGCGCGCAACTATCGGCGGCCAACACACGACTTTGTCATATGATTGTAAATTAAAAGCGTAAGTTGACGCTCGACATGCCCTCGAAAAATTTCAATACCTTGAAACGGTTGTACATGCTCAAACTGGTACTTGTGTATATTATAAACAAAGATCTAAGCTACCTGCGTGCCTAATCAGTTTTATCCTAGAGGTTTTAGTTTTCTTCCAATGTGCTCAAACGTCGAAATTGTTACTTTTGGCCCCGCTCTCCCCTACGCGTAATCTTAAGAATTATTTGTGAATAAAGAGATACACATAGTGACTGACACAAAAACAGACAGACGAACAAAACTTTGTATGGAAGCTATCAAAATAGTACTATTCCTATTACACTCAAGTAACATAGAAGATGATAGGAAGTGTCTCTGCAAAGTTTTGACCCTATAAGTGAACAGACAGACAGGCGAACCAAATGACATTGACTCCTTGAGAAGACACCTCCAACTTCTTTCTCCTCTAGACCCTCACATGAGGCCCCCCCCCCGTAATGAATATAGAAGCAGGCGTGTATAGAGGAAACGTATTTTTAAATATATTTTTCTAAAATTCTTTCCTGTATGTAGTCAAATTGTCATTGTAGTACACAGCGTAACCTGGGTTCAAATTTTATTTATATTGAAACGTTTAGCCGTTTGTATATATGTATGTATTGTTTTTTTATGAACTGACAATACTCGATCTGTTTCGAATTACAACATTCCATCAAAGTCATGAGAATAAAGTTTAATATGGCAGCTAAGTAAAATTATAATGTCCGATCCCATTCAACTATTAATCATTCATCATTTTCACCATCCACTGCTGGATGAAGGCCACTCCAATCCATTATTGTCTGTCTTGAGCAATCTGCATCCAGTTGACTCCACACATTATTCTCAATTCATCAGCCCATCGTTCACTCGGTCTACCTTGCTTTCTTTCACACTCTCTCGGATACCATTGCAGTATTTCTCGCTTCCATCTGCCATCCATTCTTATCGCTATGTGCCACTTTAACTTTTTCACACGTTCTGCTATATCTGCCACTTTGGTCATGCTTCTTACGATCTCTTCTCGTTATACCGAGCATACATCTTTCCATGCATCTCTGTGTGCACTGGATCTTGCGTAACATTATTGAATTTAGACTACTTAGTATAAGACTTGAAAGATCATAGAAATTTAATCTGCAAAGTTTGGTCATGATCCGTCAAACGATGTACATCGGATGTACAAGGAACAAACGGACTTTAACTTTATATATGTAGATTGAAACCGGTTGAAATAATATGGGCCTGTTAGTTTGACGTCGACTATATACATACATATGTATTTCTGTAATGAAATCTATGGTATACTCGTATGTAGGTACCTATGTATGTATACATATATGTACATACTATGAATCCTAGTGGCGCAAAAAATAATTTCTTAATGCACGAAAAATTGGGTATTTTAAGCTCGGCAGCTTTCGTGCCGATGCCGAAGCATGTAAAAGTCCATTTACCAAATTAAATAAGGTGCGGTTTTTTTTAATCGGATGATAGGCAACGCAACACGGCTCACCGGAAGTTCGGTATCGGAAAATCTTTAAATAGGCAAGCGCGGTGGGGAAATGGTGAATTTTCCCTCGCACCGGGAAAAGTATCAAAAGAAAGCTCTCGGAATTTTACAAGGCAAAGTTCACTCGATCGAAATTGAACGTTGAATTTTTTCCACAGACTTCAAAGGGTTGAAATAATGATTGTAGTGCGAACAAGTTGTGCACTTTCGAAAAATGTAAATATTTGCACATCATCCCATCGATGAGATCGCCGCGTTTATAACGGGATTCTCAAACCTCGCGAAAGCAAAACCGCAAATAATATAATTGGCCAAAAAATTACCGGGCCACGAACGGCACGCTCGCCGATCGTAATCGACACCTGCAATTGAGGGAAAAATCTGATCGATACTGTATAAGGGCGATTAAACTATGTACATTGAATTATTATTGGTTACTTTTGTCTGTGTATTTGTTTCTTATACATTCACACACCTTTCGATATATTATTCCAGATAAAACTTCGTAGAGTCAATGTAATTTTGCTTTGCCTGTCTGTCTGTTCCTTATATGTACACTTGTCGGATCAAAACTTTACAGCGACACTTCCTATGATCTTCTATGTCAGCGGTCGCCAACCGGTGGTCCGCATTTTTCATAATCATCATCATATTCAACCGTTCACCATCCACTACTGGATAAAGGTCTCTCCAATCCACTTCCATTCCTGTCTGTCTTGAGCAATCTGCATCCACTTGACTCCACCCATTCTTCTCAATTCATCAGCCCATCTTCCACACGGTCTACCTTGCTTTCATTCACATTCTCTCAGATACCATATCTCGCGTCCATCAGCCATTCATTCTTCTCGCTATGTGTTCACTTCAACTTTTTTACACGTACTGCTATATCTGCCACTTTGGTCGTCATACTTCTTACCCATGTATTCCTCTTACGATCTCTTCTTGTTATACCAAGCATACATCCTTCACTGTGTGCACTGGATCCAAGTTTCACATCTATACGTCATAACTGGCAGTTTTCATAATGAATAATGAATATATCGTTTCTTTATTATAATTTTTCTATCATTATAAGGTGATATACAACTTTTTGCAAATAACTTGGAGTGCAAATACAAGTGTAATTACCATTTCATATTTAGAATGTTATTTTTATGGATAAAATCATGTTTGTCACTATGTGTATCTCATCATCATCATTTTCAGCCGTTCACCATCCACTGCTGGATGAAGGCCTTTCCAATCCTCTTCCATTCCTGTCTGTCTTGAGCAATCTGCATCCACTTGACTCCACACATTCTTCTCAATTCATCAGCCCATCTTCCACTCGGTCTACCTTGCTTTCTTTCGCATCCTATCGGATACCATTCCAGTACTTCTCGCGTCCATCTGCCATCCATTCTTCTCGCTATGTGTCCAGCCCATTGCCACTTCAACTTTTTCACCCGTACTGCTATATCTGCCACTTTGGTCATACTTCTCACCCATGCATTTCTTTTGCGATCTCTTCTTGTTATGCCAAGCATACATCTTTCCATGCTTCTCTGTGTGCACTGGATCTTTCGTAGCATTCTTGAATTTAGCTCTTTAAATGTCTTTCTGTTCCTTTACAGAGGCAGAGGCACTTTTATGATTCTGTGGGTCTTTTAGGATAGTTGAGTGTGATTGGAATTTTTTTCTTCTGGGTAGCTTCCATACAAAGTAGCTTCCAAAAAAAGACGTCGACTACTGAATGATAGAATTTTCTTATTTCGGAAAAGGCAATACGCCACGTTATAAAGCTATTTGTCAAAACCTCAAACGTACCCATACGTTTTGTATCGCCTTACGATCTGTCGAAAAGCAATAAAATTCGGCATTCGAAGAACAAATAAATAAATAAAAATCCATCGCGGGTAGGGTATTGCGGAGGGCGCGAAGGGCCGCGCAAAGGGTCCCAAATTACATGGTATTAGGACAAATCCGACCCATTTCTTCCGAGAAATGGGTCGTTACCCGCAGATATATGTGTACGTACGTATATATAATGGCTATCGAGCGTGTGTGTGTAATTAGCGCGCCGGGTCAGTCGGGACTCTCGCCCTGGGCCATCCGCCTCCACGGGGATTTCGACTAATTGGGACCAGAGACGTTCCTACCTAAAAATCAATACATACATACTTACTTACAATACATTTCCTATGAAAAGTACACACGAGAATAAGTACATTGCTAAAAATCTACATATGAAATCAACAATCATTAGCGAACATAAGCGTGTAATGTAATGCTCGCTAATGTGGACGCCGTGTACACACTTGCCGTGCAACTGCAACTGCAACTTTGTGTTCGCGCCAAAAATCGACACCGAGCGAATCGCCAGGAACGTTACAGAGCGCGCTCAAAGTATGCTCGCGAACGCGTACACATTTACAAAATTTGTTACATTACACGCTCACGTTCGCTAATGAGTACGCGACTTAATATCGAGTGTTTGAATTACGAAATCATTTAACAACGATCTGAATATGAATCTATGTATGTAGCAGAATAAATTTCAGTTGGATAAAACGCGTGAAATTTGTCTCAGAATTTTTTTATGAATAGAAATTATCAAACGCTTATATTCATATGTATGTAAGATAGGTACTATAATTCATAATGATAATAATCCAATTTATTCTAGATGACCAGGAGGGTAGTCCGTCCATATGAAAATTAAAATAGATAATTAAGAATAAATGATTAGGAATACATTGCACAGTAATTCCTTATGACCATTTTAATTGGATACAAATGAATGGTGTACTTAAAATAATCATAAAAAAATCCGGAAAACGTTTGAGATACACTAAAACTGCATTCGTCATTATTTAAGTGTGTGTGTGTTATTTTTTTTTATCGTATTCATATATAGCCAACGGCAACAAGAGGCGCCCTAGCATCGGCCCAAAACCTAGATCTGACCCTTTTTTTTCCTTCCCAAAGGTAAAATTATATATTTTTGTAAGGAAACGCGCGCTAAAGCAGACTAATTGTTTAATTGGCCTCCTGCTCTCTTTAACGTATTTCGTTGTAGTCTTTTTTTTTTTTTCAATATTATTATCGCTTTTTTATAATATAATAAATAAAACAGCTTATACCGTAATTATTATAGATATTTTTTAATCGGAATCGATACGGAAACGAAAACCTCAATCATATCAATTAATATTACCTAGTATAGATAAAAATCTCGACGGCAATCTGCGTTCGAAAATCATCCAGTAGTCGTATATATTTATATGCCATGCATCAAATAGTTCTTAATTTTACACCTAGTAGATCAGTAGCGTACACCAGAGCGTATTTTAAACTTTGAACTTGATTAAATTTCTTATAAGATAATAGATTTAATAATATGATTTTTAACTCGACGCGTATTTCAGACGTTAAAGTTTGACAATTTTTTTAAATTACTTCCCAAACTCGCGACAACTTCAATTCTTCATAATTATCGAGACCACATTTCGAATTGTTTTTCAATATTATTTTTTTCCGGACAGGTGGCGTTAGTGTAGTTGGGGTGAGTGACAAACTTATTATTGCCGACCGCAACATATGGCTCGTCGCGAGACACACCTACGACGCTATAATTTCATGTTATTTACGTCGTAAAATTAATATTATTCCGTTCCAAAAGTCGCTCTCGATAATTCTGAAAGTATTACTTTACATGTTGCATACTTTTTCAGTGTATATTACGTATAGGTATTGTGCAAGAATCGAACAGTTTCCGGTCGGTATTGCGTTGGGGTGTGCAGTACAAAAGGTATATAATCGAGACACGATCGTAGGTGTAAACGCACCCTTATAATCATAATCATACCACATAACTGATTTAGCGCTATGTCTGGTGTTAACTTTTAGTGTAAAACTTTTCAATGTTACACTCGAGAAACTAACTACAAACATAATATTTGGGACGACTGACATTACGCAAAATTGTATTTGACTTAGTTTGAGTTTATCATTATACTTACATATGTATATGTACAATTGATTTGTTAAGAATATTGAAACATTTTCTTTTAAATGTCGAATTTTCCTCACAAAAAGTATAGGGGTTGCTTTGACATTGTATTTATTTCAATTAAACAGCTATATGTACATACATATGTAGAATGACGCAATCGAAATCATTTTATGATTATTTTATTAATATAATAAGAATTGGAAATTATAGTCAGCCTACCGTTAACGACACTTAATTAATTAATTTCTCCATTAAATTACCTCATCTTCAGTACATAGGTACCGTATTAAATATGGACCAGTACATCATTTTAATTGCAAGAAGGCTAGTTAAATCAATATAATTACTCGTCAATCGTAAAGGCTTCAATGTTGTTTGATGATTCATCTCTTCGTTAATCATTAAATCAATTTTTTTCACAGGTATAAAACGGAATATAATAAACAAAACCTAAATAATTTATACACGCAGCTTTACAATTGAACATTTACACTGAAATTTTAGAACTATAGAGATAATATATCATCATCATCATCATTTTCAGCCGTTCACCATCCACTGCTGGATGAAGGCCTCTCCAATCCTCTTCCATTCTTGTCTGTCTTGAGCAATCTGCATCCACTTGACTCCACACATTCTTCTCAATTCATCAGCCCATCTTCCACTCGGTCTACCTTGCTTTCTTTCACATCCTCTCGGATACCATTCCAGTACTTCTCGCGTCCATCTTGCCATTCATTCTTCTTGCTATGTGTCCAGCCCATTGCCACTTCAACTTTTTAACCCGTACTGCTATGTATATCTGCCACTTTGGTCATACTTCTTACCCATGTATTTCTTTTGCGATCTCTTCTTGTTATGCCAAGCATACATCTTTCCATGCTTCTCTGTGCGCACTGGATCTTTCGTAACATTCTTGAATTTAGCGTCCAAGTTTCACGTCCATACGTCATAACTGGCAGTACGCATTGGTCGTATGCCTTATTTTTTAAGCATAGCGGAATGTTGGATTTCAAAACTATGTTCATTCATCTAAAAGCACCCCATCCTAGTTTCATTCTTCGTTTTATTTCTTCTTCTTTACATACAGTTACATATATTCACCAACTGCCCTAGGTATAAATAACTATCAACTATCTCTACAATATGATTATCTACTGTGACTACGCTTTGCGTGCAAAATTCATTAAACATAATTTTAGTTTTATTAAAATTAATTTTTAAGCCTACTTTCCTACTTTCGTTACTTAATTCTGTTAACCTATTTTGTAAATCTACTGAGTTACATGCAACTATAACTATGTATATATATATATATACATAAATATAGAGACTGGTGCATCTACTTTTATCATACATTGAATTCGATCTCGATGCGGAATTAAGTACAGCTAGGGTTGGCATCAAATTCTCGCTCATACGCGCGCACTTACTGGATTATTACATATTCAAGTGGAATCTCTCAAGACACGCATTAATATGTTATTCCGTATGCAAATTTGAACGCACACCGGTATTTTACAATGTTGCCAACCTATTTTACAGACACATGTCTGTCCAGTGTCTGTGTGCGTGCGTGCGTGTCTCTGCTTGTGATTGGCCGCCCCTGAAATGACCGCCATCTTGAATATCCAAACGAGTCACTCCTTAACAAAAAAAAAAAGCACATATGTATATTTATTATTTACCTTTACCGATGTGGGAATAACATCATCTGTTGAATACACGGGTACGTGAGCTCTCTCGGGTAGGCATTGTCACAAAGCAGCTAGACTCGTCGAATCAAAACTAAATCGAAAAAAAAAAACGACGAAACTTTTTCATCGGAAGAAGAATGCATTAGATAAGTACATACCTGCGTACATATCTATAATCATTCACGAAAATAGTAATAATTTTACCATTTGCGAAAAAAGTTTAAATGCCCGTTATTAAATTCGAAACCTGTCATTACTCATCGTTTCGGTTTTTGCCGTTGTTAATGCTAATTGTTGCCGTTGTCAAAATGTGGATGTAAAAGAAAAAATCGCTATAGATTTTTTATCGTACGTACATACGTACATACGTACATATAGAATTTTATTTTAAATCCGCTCGCAATACTTTATTGTCGTGCGTTTGGTGTTGCAGTTGAAAATGCACTCACCACACGTCCACAATAGTTTAAATCGGCGATATTGTAACTTTCGCTGAATTAATCACACGTATTTGCCAAATCTGCCAAATAATATGATCCAATATCATATTTTCATTACATAAATTTAAAAATAATCGATACTCGAGTATGAGTTTTATACAAAATGCACCCCAAACGTTTAATAATTTTAATTAGACACTTTTCAGAATCGATCGAAACTGATTATGCAAAATTAATGTGTGTATGGTTTATGCAACAAATTACTTATCTTCACGTTTCATTTCATTGTGAATTTGTTCAATAGAAGTTTTAATTGAACATACATACATAAAAAAATTTGAAATTCAAATAAAAACAATACTTTTTCTATACTACGTATACGGATAAAGTAAAATTACACACTGGGCAATACAAATACAAACTTTCATTGATTTAGTTTAAAAATTTCCATATAAAGTCACATTTTGAGTGACCTTGAAGCGTTTTCGCACGTGCTGTGCACCCTTTTGCTAAAATTACTTATGTAAGTTCAACCTTTACATCGTTCGTCGTAATAGTTTAAACGATTCAGTGCGAAGATTGGCATTATGATATCATCATGACATGTACGATAAAGTGTATTAGAAACGTGTTAAAATGCGGCCGTACTTGCGGTTTGACGTGTCCGTGTCAGTGGCGGCGCGTTACAGTTATACATACCCGTCTCGTAATTATTAATTGTCATTAAATAAATAATTCAAATCGATTGTTGATTGACGGTTTGCGGTACAGGTTTTGCCGAGGCTCGCGTGCACGAAGTACATACATAGGTACGTCCTTCGCACACTCGACTTAAACAGAATCTTGAATTGCACATTTCAATGGAAAATGCACATATATGAGTAGGTACGTGCAATTGTGCAAGAACATACATACATAAAATTTTATGAGAGAAAAATGTATATTTTACAATAATTTATATTTAAAAATGACGGTTTATTGTTAAGAAATGTTCAAAAGACTACATACATATGAGTCGCCTAGTTCCAAATCCCGATAAGTCCACAATATGTATATAAAAAAAAAAAGGATAAAATATTTTCTGGTTCTAAGAATGTTTTTCAAACGATGCCTTATACTTGAATTATTCTAAATACCGCCAAGTGCGCCGTAAAAAAATATTGAAAATCAGTGTTAGTTCCAAAAACTGACAATTGCACTATAATAAAAGCTGATAAAAGCCATATTTAGAAAAAAAACAACGATAAGTCCATGTTTCTAATCTCAATATTTTGTTAAATATCAACAAAATTAAGTTTAAATGAGTTTAAACGCCATCAAGCAAATAAGTCTGTAGCAGAAAAACCGCGTTTGCGAACAAGTGAGTTTTATGGACTTATCGGGATTTGGAACTAGGCGACTCATATATAGAATAATTATGAAAATCTAAATAAAACGATAAGCACTGGAAAGTCTATATCTCTATGTTTTCTTCGAACAAACTCGTCCAACATGATTTTAAAGGATTCTGTGTAGGAAATTGAGGGATATCCTGTCGTCCAGGGGATCTTCTGACGTGTACAATCAGCAGAGCTAGAAAAGCCTGTCAATGTAACATTGATTGAGATAAATGTAGTGATTATTAACCGCACGCCAACTGTAGCTGAATCATTATAACCAGTTTGTCATTTTAATATTCATATGAAATATCAATACAAGGTACGATCTGAAAGGCTCTATTTCTAAGGATCTATTTCGTACTTTGAGTAGGTATATATTGTAATTTATCAACCGTTTCAATACACGTTTTTTTTAATAAGTTTGTGCAATTACGATAATTTGAACATTTTTCTGTTAAAGTTTTAACTGTTATAATTTGGATGATTTTATTTTAATTTTTCATGTGTTATTATTGTATATTAATTGTTTTTAGATCCATATGTAATAGGTTGACTCAATTTTCCCGAGATTAATAATAAATTCGTAGACTTTCCGATCACGCTGTACATATTCGTTATTTCGCATATAATTATATTATGTTATGCTAAACACCGACGCAGAACAAAATATTATTATTCATTCGGTGAAAAAAAAAAAAAAAACACGCGTTTTTGAAAAGGAGTAGCAACTGAGATTATCTGCACGCGATCTTTCCACTGCAGATTTTATACAATTCTACACACGTTCGACATAATATTATACGTACCTACTGCGGTAATATTATACGATACAAAAAAATAACTTACGTATCTCAGACGCTTTATAAGGATTCAGTTGAGCGAGTGAAGTACGTGTTGACTAGTTAAAATATTTCCCTTTGACCGCAATAAAGTATTTCTGGTGTCATGGCATGCGAGGAAAATGAAACTTGGGTATACCATATCGAAGTGGTATTAAGTTACTAGGAAATTTAAATAAATTCTATTTTATTTTCAAAACGCGTATTAACATTACACAATAGCTACAATTATCACCTTTTTGACTTTATCTATAATGCAGATAAATTGCTGAAAAAATATGCATCCGTTTAATAAATTGAGACGCCGCGCCGCGCAGAAAAGTACGATTTGCGATTCCATTTTTTGATTGCAGAATTTAAAAAAAAAATGCAAAATACTGACTCGTCCCATGAAATATATCCCGATTTGCATAATTTGCGTGTAATAATTAGATTTTTTTTCGGGTTTTGATACTATAATATAAAATGATATATGTAAACATGTTTTGCGAGTACGAAATGTTGCACGTGTTATTATAAGTTATGCGCTTTTATTTGATGTTAATTGGCGCTTTTATGATATGCAAATGTTTCGAGTTTATTTTTTGTAAATATAATACGAGTGTGTGTAAGTAGGTACATTCATTTTAATTAGTGGAAATGTACAATATCTTGAATAATTCGGATGATTTATAATGTATATAATAATGAGTCTAAAAATATGTTATTCCAACTAAAATACACTGTAATTATAATGCAGATAAAAATAGCGCAACATTAGCATTCAAAATTTCATTGAGATTACATGCAAATTCGACTATACGTAGGTATGTATGTACATACATATGTATGTGGAAAAATTATCATTAGATGTTTAATGATTTTTGGACAAACTTCAAATGAATCAATGTTAATTGTCCATTAAAAAATTAAGGATTTGTATATTATCAAGACGACAATGCACTCTTCAAATATGGGGAACTTTGACCTCGACGATTTACGTTACACTATACAGCATAAAATAATATTAAAATTGGGTTAGTTTACTATCGTTCATGGGAATATATGGGAATCATTTTTCGCTCGAATTAGTACGTTTAGATAAAATAAAAAGTATTAAAATAGAAAACCAATCCAATAAACGTGGTGAAATAAAAAAAACTGACCAAATAAATGCATAATAGCACGGGGAAAAAATGTGTAAAAAAAAATATATTTTTGACTTTAAAAATTCGCTAGATAATTAATTATAAGTATTTCAAAGCAATAAAAAATTACAATAAATAGGAAAAATATCTGACTATTGATTTCCATACTCAATTTGGGCACAGCAATACTATATTTTGAGTTATAGACAGAAAAAGCCAAAAAAATTGATATTTTTTAAATCGGAAATATCTCAAAACCAGAGCTTATCAACAAAAATTATTATCAGATTCGAATTCAGTAGGTCAAATTCAGTAAAAATTTAATAATATTCGCTCTGGGTGTTAAAAAACGTGATTTTTTGTTGCTCAGTGTTGTATACAATACACTGAAGCGATCAACATACTCATTCGAAACTTCACCATACAAAGCCTCGACTGATTTGAACACTTTTTGTCGAGTAAAAATTATCGTTTTTTAAAATTCAACATCGGCAATTGGAAGTGCAATTATTTGCGCATTTTTTTTTTTTTTAAAGTTTGCAACGACTGCCGTTTTGACGTGTTGTAAGAAACCCAGTGCCAGTGTGTCGATCATGCGATGCGATGAAGGGGACGTCACGAAACGTCGGGCATGAAAGGTTAAACGAGCTTCATCCAGCAGGCTCCCAGCACGAGAGATTTTCCGAGTGTCGGAAAAACCTCGAGGCGAGAGAAAGTCATTCGGAAAATTGTTTTGTTACTGTGTATATTTTAATGGGCACGTTGCGGCGAAAGAGCACGTGCGACACTCACTATAAACTACATAAATTCATAATCACTTAGTTGCATTGGTATATGATTGAATGTTGCCACGTATGCTCACTAAGTATCTGTGGTTTGGTTCTAAAAGGGTCAATGTCAAATGTGTGTATTATAAATATGATTATAATATGTCTTATGGTCTTATTGTATTTCAATGAATTTCTTTGAATGGTTAGTTAAAACGTATAAGAGTAAATTTGATGAAATACGGTTTAGTCGTCATTTAGTTTTATCAGGCATTGATAAAATTTTTCTCTTGTTTTATATGTCAAATATACAATAGAATAAATTCCGTTTGTCCATTGTGTAATTTTTGCTATTAATACAAAATAAAAAAAATAATTCACAATTGACTAAAAAATCGTAGGAATCTGGTAGAGTACCTAATCTGCATTTTTTTTTTGATTGTTTATTATTCAATTTGAAATTATTGATTCAAATAATCAGTTTTAGCCTTATTTTTTATTATACATATGTAATGAAAAATGAATGTATTTATTTTTCATTTATTTAATTTGCGTATATTTTTTGAATCTCAACGTAATATTTTGACAATTTTTTATTATAAGAACAATTTTAGGCATTTGTAATGTAAATAGTTATTAACCCATTAACGATCAAAAGTAGTTTATTATTGTCGTATGAGTGGGCTAACAATAGTAGTAATTATGGGATACTTATAATAAATATTAATTGAAATTGAAGTGTGCTCTTGAAGAGTATGCAGACAGACTTGATACTTTTTATATACAGTATGATGTCATTTGTATATGGCGATGGTTAATTAAGGAAAATAATATAAATCTGATGTGTATATTGTACATTTTTTTAAATTTAAACAGAAATAAACATATTTTAAAAATATTCAAGTTGTTTTATTTCCCAATATTGACATTTACTGTGAATGATTGATTTCAATACACACTTGTTATATTTTCTCACACAAACACAATTTAACACCACAGTCCTGTAAATTTATAGCAACACACGTTGTCGTACATACACACATTCGTTCGAATAAGTTCACGATGATTTATGCCCTGTATTTTTTTGTTATCGTCGAATGAATTCTAAAAAAAAAAAAACATAACACGAAAGCGGCTCGTGTTACTCGATGTAATATTATTGGTACGTGGCTTTTCGTTTTCAAGATGGCCGCCCCCAACAATAAATAAAGCCGAGATCTGCCCACGGAATAATTTACGAGCCTATCCCATAATATTGTTTCGAAATGTTTCTCTTTTTTGGTGTTTGGTACGCGCGAGTTTCGTGAATCGTGTGGGTGTGTATTAATATTATACATAGACAACGCGGCCGACTTATAAATAAGTAATAACTCATCTTATTCACATACGAATCCCATATTGTGTTATTATAACAATTATGAAAGCGTTTATTCACCTTTTCGACGAATTTATGCAGTGTCGAATTCTTATCGCATTAATTGTTAAAAGAAATAATGCGCTTGGTATCTTGCCTAATTTTTAAAGTTCGCTTGAATTTTACAATACTCAGAATAAATTTATTAAGGGAATCATTTAAACGTATATCAAAAGTTAACCATTTAGGTCATCGCTTTGTAAAGATGATAAACTTCACTCATAACCTTGTCGTACATATTAGTCGAATGCCCATTAAAATGTTTATCACAAATTGATATCATCATCATTTTCAGCCGTTCACCATCCACTGCTGGATGAAGGCCTTTCCAATTCTCTTCCATTCCTGTGTATCTTGAGCAATCTGCATCCACTTGACTCCCCACATTCTTCTCAATTCATCAGCCCATCTTCCACTCGGTCTGCCTTGCTTTCTTTCACATCCTCTCGGATACCATTCAGCATTCTTCTCGCTGTGTCCACACTTTCACACGTTCACTTTGTTCATACTTCTTACCCATGTATTCCTCTTACGATCTCTTCTTGCTATACCAAGCATACATCTTTCCATGCTTCTATGTATGCACTGGATCTTACGTAGCATACAAGCTTCACACCCATACGTCATAACTGGCAGTACGCATTGGTCGTATGCTTTATTTTTTAAGCATAGCGGAATGTTGGATTTAAAAACTATGTTCATCAGCCCATCTTCCACTCGGTATACTTTGCTTTCTTTCACATCCTCTCGGATACCATTCCAGTATTTCTCGCGTCAATCTGCCATCCATTCTTCTCGCTATGTATCCCCTTCAACTTTTTCACACGTTCCACTATTCTCACCAATGTATTCCTCTTACGATCTCTTCTTGTTATACCAAGCATAGGTACATTTTCCCATGCTTCTCTGCGTGCACTGGATCTTACGTAGCATTCTTGAATTTTGCATCCACGTTTTACATCCATACGTCATAACCGGCAGTACACATTGGTCCTATGCCTTATTTTTTAAGCATAGCGGAATATTGGATTTTACAAATTGATATAAAATCCAGTACTTAATTATACTATCATGTTTTTTTAAATAAAATATTGATTCACAATTAATGAATTAAATTAATTATGGACAAAGTAAAAATGGCATACCCAAAGTTCAATCGTTCAATTATGATGATGAAAACATCACAATAAACCATCATTTATGATTGATATGAATGCATCAAAATTTTATAAAAAAAAACGTCAAAGCTTTCAATTAAACTTTAAGCTCAAATTGGCAATAGTATGGAATTGCACCAATTATGAGACACATTTCCAACGTACGTCTCGCCTATTATTTGTGCCATTATTACAACGTTTAAATTATATGTATCGTTCTTAGATGTATGAAGCGTACATTAACACCGATATCACTACTCCTTTATCACCAATATCGAGGCGGCGAGCCACAAAAACCCGCGCAGCTTTGAGCTTTCTCACGCGGGCGGGCGTGGGGTTGACTCGATCGAGTTGTTTCACCCGTGAGGGGTTCTTAAGGGGTTCAAACATTCGGTGCCAGGTTTGTCCGAAGCCAGTCGATGTCCATTAATCATTAACACAAAATGGCCGTCGGTCGTGGGCGTGCAGACCGCTGTCTTTTGTTGGTTGCGCCTCGCGTTATTTACTGGCCGCGCACCGATATCCAATAAAACACTCACTATATACACTTACAAACACACGCGTATAATATACCGATCTGTAGAGTAGGATTTTCAAGAGATGTACATAACTTGTACGTAGAATTGTTGTGACACGATTGCGCACAGCTCGAATACAAATGTATGTATAGGTAGGTATATATACATATCGATGGGTTAGTGCACAGATATTGTACATACATAGATATGTCCAGTGTTTACCAAAATTGAGTTATCATACACAAAACGTCCATCTGCGTCAAACTTTCATGTTTAAAAGGTATTGTATGTCCAAATGGTATATTTGAGAAGATATTGCCGTATTCAAATATGTAATATGTCCATTTCGTCGCATATTTTTCATGTAAAAACAAAACTGTACATACAATATCCGTGCACTAACTCATCGATATGTTACAGACAACGTGCGAAATCCCCGCATTGTATGTAATGCCAATTCGTTTTATACAACCTCGAACCATTTTAGGCAAAGTATGAAATTAAAGAATTTCGGTGTCGGGATCACTTTATCATTTCATCAATCCGATCAGAAGAAGAATAATTTGACTCGGCTTTTTTCATGCTGTTTTTCTGAAACTTTAGTTTTTCATACGTGCTATTTCTACTTCAATTTTAGGCATCGGATCATTATATTATATATATAATCGCCGAAATCCGTCTGTCTGTCTGTCTGTCTGCTGATAACGCTCGCTGAGGAACAATAATTAAAAACCCAGAACGAGTGGGGGATCGAACCCAGGACCCCAGGCTCGAGAGGACTCGCACTTATGCTATCCGCTGTCGCCAGTTGTCAATTTAGTCCTTTTTTTTTTTAAACATTACCTATACAAGGGATCGTGATTGCTAATAATACATAGATGGCACTATACATATATAATGTGTGTGTGTGTGTCTGTGTGTTGACTATTTATATAATAAAAAAATAGGCTCGCAACTTTGCTAAATTGTTACGTTGTTATTATAAGGCGTCATCTGTGCAACAACTATAAAAACTATTAAATTTAATATTATTTTTCGGCACGCGTGATGAGAAAGCGCTCCGTTGATATTCAACGGGCTTACACTAGTACATATATAATAGCCCTATTCCGTATGTGTATCTGTCTGCTGTTAACGCTCGCCGATGTAACTAATTAAAAGCCAGAACTGATTCGGAACACTGAGCGTTTACGCGGTGAGCCAAACCAGATGATAATGGGCTGGCTTTAACTTGACTATTTATATAATAAAAATAGGCTCGCGACTTTGCTAAATTGTTACGTTGTTGTATTATAACGCGCCATCTGTGCAACAACTATAAAAGCTATTAAATTTAATACTATTTTTCAGTACGGGTGATGGGAAAGCGCTTCGTTGATATTCAACGGGCTTACACTAGTAAATGAATAAAAGCCTAGGCATTCATCAAACTATTCTGCAGGATCAACTGATCAAATTTGTGAGATAAAAGGTAATTTAGTTCATACTTTGCCTAAACCGTTTACGCCATGTACATATGTATAAAATGTTTAGGGTTTTTATACAGTTTGCTTACATACATACATACATATATATTGGTATACAAAACTGTAGTCAGTTTGTTCCATACGCATTCTGTTACCAAATTTTCTAGAGGTGCTTTCTGTCATCTAGCAACTGTCATGGATTATTTGATTGCGCGAGGACACTTTTCTTAATATGACCATACCTACAAGCCTGTATTTCGATGACTTTAATAACTAATAACAGTTGGTGCATGGAGTATTCCAGCTGAAAAAATTAAATTCATTGACTATTTACAATCCAAAATGCATAAAGACAGTGCCGGGCAGTATAACTAGTAATTTATATGACGTATTGCCGGTATACATACATAGATATGTATGTCGTACGAACGATAATTTTCCATTGTGAATATTTTACGATGTCTGACAATCAATCGTCTATTAAAAATTGACCTCTTCCATTATACGAAGTATTGGTGTGTTTTCGATGAAGAGTAGATATCGATTTTGTAGATTGAATTATTCAATGTGATAAAAGTCGCACGATTCAAAAGCGACTCATTTAGAAGAGTGCTTTGTTGAAGTATCAAATTACAACGAAAAATTAGTTCTACATAAATGAAGTCAACAGTATGTAGGTACTTATATGAATGTATAAAGTTGTGTGATAATAAACAACAATTAAAATTCAATATTGATTTAATATTAATCAAACTAAAGTTATATAGAATTAAACTAAAAAAAAAAAATAGCTCTGTCGGTCTTTAAGCGTTGAAGCGCACTTTTTATTCTCTTCTAATGCATCGATGTATGCATACGTTTTAATCCAGTCGTTGGAAACATTTTAAACTTTAAAGTAACATCTACAACTTTCTTGTATGCTCTCAACATTAAAACAATACCATTTAGAATACGCTATATACAAAATATAAACATTAGTAAAGGTTGAACCTGCGTGGATCACTTTCTGGAAAATCTTACGTAGAGGCATTTTCAAACCGGAAAATGGCAAGGAAGGAGTCGAAGGAAAATGTTGTCGATTGGGTACAACAGCCCTAAGGATCATATGTCCCAGCTCCGTGGGCCAATAATCATCCTGTCCATGAGAGCAGCGCGCAATCAATCAAAGGTTGCCGGATCGAATCCCGCCCGTGGCGCATGCGCGAGCTCCGTCACGCGAGGAATGTATGGCGTCATGGTATCAATGCTGCGTGAAGGAATGTGTCCGTATATATGTATATATATATATACATATCTATAAGTATAAAAATTTTACATAGACCGATATATAACTTAGGTATACATGGGCGAAAAAAATCTAATCGACTCGTATAGGAATTTCCGTGCAAAAGTCGCCATCAAAGTATCTAGATCGATCGCTTTGGCTTTTTGCCGGTGAATTAATTCGATTCGATTTAAATTTTTGCATAATGCTGTATTTACACTGGTGGATACGAATGCTGGCCATCATCTGCTATTGACTTCTGAGAATCGTTACTAATGGTGAAAAAGATACATTAGTGTGAGCGGTTATAGAATACGATGAAAATTGTAGGTAAGTTTGTTTGGTAACGGTTGATGATTTGATGATTTTAATAAATCAATTTTCAATATTTTTTAGTTTATATATGTTCCAAACGGTTGTGTTTTGATTATTTAAATACTGAATATTCATTTATATCGATGCTTAAACGTATTTTGTATCAATGAGTAAGTATAGGCAATTACTCTACATATGTACAAAAATTGTAATGAATCATGATGTTATATTAAACTTAGATACATTTCGTTTATTGAAGTGAAATAAATTTTAAAAATAATCAATATATACCTACATTGTATACAGACTGTTGAATTTTAATATTTTACGTCACTTTAAAATGTCAATTATAAAAAAATATTCAAATACGACACACTGAAAAGAATTCTATAGCTGTTTTCGTGTCGTTTAAATAATTTAGATCGGCAAATAGACTGTATTGTGCCACACAACGATGACTCGTAATGTTTTTTAATCGATAAAATAGTCAAATCTTCAAGTACATGTATTTAGGTATGATTGTATAAGCATTCGAATAATATTCCGCATACTTTTAATAACCATTAACACAATAATACAACTAAGTAACAATAACTTAAAATCACAATTGAGGACCGTTTTGTCAAAAGTTTTTACGAAATTGACTTTTTAACGCAATTCTATTTTAATAGCACAGATCTATCAATCACCAAAAAATTGTGACCAAAAGTTGAAAAATGGAATTTTGACGAATATTTTAAGTTGGCAGTATGGTTTTTCAGCGAATAAACCTTGAAATAATATAGATGATTATACCTTGATCCATAATTAAGTCAATTTCGTAAAAAAATGCTCATCAATTTATCTTAAAATGATAAGTTTTGTATAAGAAAATGAGGGATAATTTAATAAATGATGGAAAAATCGTGCATTTTTCGAGTTTTGAAAAACCTTCGATTTTCTAAATACTTTTTTGAATAGAGAATATTTTTTTGACAATATTGATATTACCTTACCATAAATGCTAAATTCTCCGGTTGCTAAAGCTATTATTGCTTTACTCAACCTGGTGGCTGACTCTATCGATATATTTTCTTGCAGTTATGCTAACCTGGTAGAGACTTTGCTTAGATTATAAGATTTTAAGATAGATACACGTTATGCATAACACGTAACATATTATTTTGTGATTCTTGAGCCTTTCTGTTTTTTCTTTATATTTTTCCACAAATTTTATCTAACTTTTTTTTAATACAGTGTATTTTTTGTATAATTATATTATGTGCTATGTTTATATTATATGTACATACATCTATCTAATGTTTCTAAGTTTTTATTGTGGTTTTATGATACTATATATGTAATGTTTTCCCTGCATAGCGATCTGTATTTATATCTGTAATGTCTTGCAGGACGTTTTTGTAAATAAATAAATAAATAATTATACATCTATGCCTCATTTATCGAATGTATATCATATATGTTTAAAATACACATAGATTTTTGTGTAAAACAATAAAAAGCTTCTCCTGAAAAATCATGTCGGTCAATTTTGAAACGTAAGAGCACATTTTTCATACGCAATCCTTTTGACGTATAAAGCATAGGTACACAATTTTCAACTAAAACTTTATTGAACATTTCGCGTTGAGCAATTTTGGCACTAATTGAAAAAAAAATAGCCAATTTGCAGCGGTCGCTAACCCGAAGCCCGTCTATTCGCGGTTTGTACTACGTGTTCGGTTTTTTTTTTCATTATTTATTATTTTTTTTCAATGTCCGTCGTATCATTACGCTCTATAATGGCCGCCGAGTATTTGGGTGAAGGTCGCTGAAATCGAAGCAGGTGCTACAACAAGAGTGCGGCCATTCTCTCGGACTGTTCGATCACTCGGCGGCCATTTTCCAATCGATTCGTATCTCGAAATTCGCGCACAACAAGTGGAAAGTATCGGCCCTTTCCCGAGACACACAGATACAGATATTGGGGCCGTTCACTAGAAATTTCCGATAAAAGTGTCTATAAATCTTGAAATGTCGTCGGTTTAGCCGAGACGCAGAATCCCGCCCGGTGATAGATGACAATGTGTATTTCTATGTAATTTTGCAATAATAAAACGAAACTTTAAGTATATAGGAGTGTTGTTGGCCGCAAGTGCAAAGCGTGGACTTTGAGTCTACTAGTACTACATATTATATATAGGCTACAAAATTATACTACAGTGTTATAAAATGTATAATTAATATGTTATTGATATAACTTTATAACGTTGAAACGATCAATTATTATGAATTCTTGCGAACAGTCTTTAGTCTTTTTTTTTCCCTTCTATAAGAGATTATGCAGTTCAAGTTTGAGTATCTTCTCGTGTGCTAAATAACGTTTGGCATTCGTCTTTCTCTTTCGAAGAGACGGGAACTTTTGACCCTTTTTAACAGATGTGGTTAGATGAAACAGAAACTCAAACTGCATACTCTCCTGTGTAAAAAAAATGGACTATAATATTATTCTAAAATGCAAACATTACTAAAAGATTTAATAACAATGAAGTATAGTTGGATTTCTTATGCTCAACAAACATTCGTGAATAAAATTAGTAATTAAACTAAATATAATAAGTAAAATTAAAATAACTTTATAGATATAGCGTTCAAACGATCAACTCTTATGAATTCTTGCGAATAGTTCAACCTTTAGTCTTTTTATTTCCTTCTACAAGAGATTATACAGTTTGAGTTTGAGTATCTTTTTATTTTCGTGTGCTAAATAGCGTTTGGCATTCGTCTTTCTCTTTCGAAGAGACGGGAACTTTTGACCCTTTTTTAACAGACGTGGTTATATGAAACAGAAACTCAAACTGCATACTCTCTTGTGTAAAAAAATGGACTATGATATTATAACTGCAAACATTACTTAATAACAATGAAGTATAGTTGGATTTTTTAAGCTCAACCAAACATTCATAAAGAAAATTAGTTAATTTTCTTTATTTCTCCGTAAGAAATAAATAGTAGGTAGGTGAGTATTATTTTTTACGCAAAACTGAAAGTCAGGATATTGCACAGTTAAATTCCGGATACTTAATATGCAAAGAGTGCAAAGGGTTAACGTTGTTTCCCTAATAATAGGAAATAGCCTGACGCGTTTAACTAATGAAGTGCTTGTAAGGTATTTAAAAAAGCCATTACAATTCACACGTACTTTTTTTTTTTTTGTTAATTAATAAACCATTTTCTCACATCTTTCAAGAGCGATTCCGCATGAAATGTTCTATTGTACTTTTTTATTAAACGTTCAATTTATTCATTGGTGTTTAAAAATGCACCGAAATCCGCACAAGGCGCGCACTAAAATTTTCCTATTAGAGAAATAATTTTTTAATCCGACTTTTTAGGCGGTTAATTAATATGAATTTGAAAATGGACTATTATTTATTAATTACCTAAAAGCGTAAAGATTCATTATAATTGAATATTTAATTTGATTAATTTAAAAAAATTGAACTTAATTTACTAGTGCGAGTTGTCGGCAATGTCTTTAAAAATCCCATAGTTCTTTAGTTTTTGTTTTTTGTGCTTTTTATTTTTATTTTTTTTTTTTGTGATTGTTGTAACGACCGCGCAAGTCAAACAACAACAACAATAATTATCGATCATCAGTTATGTTCTTTCGTGCTAGTTCAGTTTTTTTTAACGAATTTGGGAACCGCGAGATACGTCTCTCGGATTTTGATTCCGTAACCCCTAATCACAAAATTATAAATCTCGCGAGAGGTGGTGCGGGTTCGGCTCGCAGACCGACGGTTGATTTATAATCCCTTTCCCCCCTCTCTTCCCCTCTCCTTTGAACCTAATTACCCCCATTTCCCCTCCTCCTAGATTCCCTCATGCCCAATTGTACATTTTCCGACCCCTTTTCACTCTAAATCCGTTTGTTAGAAGGGGCTGATTCTGCCTGACAGTCGTCAATACGTGTCTATAAAATGAAATATGGTGTGTGGCCAACACTCGACTTTCCTATAGCGCAGTATGTACTGTGTTTTCAGACATTTAACATTTAAAGCCTGGGATAGACGGATGTAACAAATTACATCATTTTGACTTTGCAACAGGTTTCCAAAGTAATTTCTAGACTTTTTGCGCAAGCAACGTGTTTTTATTTATTTATTTATTTATATAATATATGTAGTAGCTAAAGCTAATTACATAATCCTTAATTACTAAGCACCTATATAGAGATGTTTTTTTAAGACTGTCAGGAATTTATCAATAGTTTTGGAACTTCTAATTCCATCCGGCAGTCTATTATATTCCAAAACACCTCTGTACAAGATTCTTCTCCTATTTCTATTTACTTTAATTATTTTTTTCCTTAAATTATATTCACATACATTTTCACGTATGGACACATCGTTCCGTCCTGTTGATACATGTTTTATGTACATACATATGTATTATGTACATGTCCTTATGTTCAACGTGTTGATATTTCAATCTTAATAAGATCATTATTAATCAGTTTTTCAAGAATAATCCTAAAAATATCTACCTATGTATGCGTGGAAAGTAAAAACTATATAAGTTATACATTAGTTTCGAGGATTTGTAATTTTAATTAAATACATACACACCTATATATCTATAATGACTAAAAAGAGTGCGCCAGAAAGCAATTTTTTTAAGTTTTAAAGAATTTGAATAGCAATTAATTGTAATACTTATGCAAAACTAATGTCACAGTTTTGCACGGGAAATTTTAATGGCATTTTCCTTTTATCTTTATAGTTTCGTTTAAGTCAACTATGGAATAATTTTATATTGTTGTAAATAGTTGCAAGAAGAAATATATAGAATAGTTACAGTAGAAACAATTGAAATAAGCTTCAAAATTTAAATCGTATCGCAATCTAAGCTCCACACTGAAAAGTCAATCTCACACTCGCACACTTCAAACTCATTTTTTTAAATGTTCCACGCAAATTTTGAAACTTAACCTCATGAAAATATTATAGCCAAGGATTGCTTTATTTCGAAAATGTATTCAAATACACATAAATGTGTCTGTATTTGTGTGTGTGTGTGAGATGTTTCGTGCGGCTCGCGCGCTCGGTGATTAATCAGCCGAATCCGTCCTGACGTCTCGGAAAGAACTCAGAAACCATAATAATTTTCAAGATTTATTTGGATTTTAACGTGGATTATACCCGGCAACCTTTGTATGGCGGTAACGTGTGTTTATACCGACGTTCGCCTGTGATTGATTGCCCTCCATATAGCCGGGCGTTCGCAGCTGGCTTTTATTGGGCGCAGTCAGAATTGCACTGCTACAATACACGTACGCTTTATTTATTTTTGATCCAATTTTGACTGATTTACATCGTACGTATCCTCAATTGCGCCATAGATACCGGACAGTTCTATTAACGTTCAATTTTTAATACTAAATTTCAAACATACGCGTGTAACTTATGTATAAAAAGGTAGGTAAAACCAATATGATAAAAAGTGCGACGGAAAAATAGGCAATAAACGTCTATTTACAATTTTAGTATAATACATACATACATATGTTTAGGAAAGTAATATTTTCATATAAACATACGATTGTTTGCTTATCGCAGTTTTTATTTGTACGTACATTTTCATTAGATACCTATTACGAAGAGTGTTTTTATGATTATTTGTTTTATACAATATAAATTGATGCATTTCATTATTCCAATATTGCGGGGTGTTTTATTGCAATTTTATTATTTTAAGCATTAAAAATATACTAAAACAATGTAAAGTATTTTCGCCGCACTGTATGTTTAAATTAATAATATCGCAATAAATCAATTAAATAAATATTAACGAATAATGAACGGTCGTTATCACACACACACACCGTATTAGTTTTAATGCGTATCAATAAAATCTCAAAATTACTCTGTTGATTGCGCATAAATCAATGTATAAAAAAAAATAATAGTAATTTCTTACAATTTTCCTCGTCGTACTTTTATATCTATTATCTGGCAACACCTCAGCAAATATAAATAATAATCATTACCGCAAACTCGTGATATTATAATATATTGGGACTGATTATCAGAATCAATTATGCGATTTTTCGGTAGTTAGGTACAGGTACGTTCATTTTTTTATGACTGTTATTACGACAATTTGCTGCACATAAAACACACGCGTTCGTTTGTGGAGCGTTTTTGTCGAATTAGCAGCGAGCAATTGATATGCAAATTATCGAACGCATATACATACATATACCTAAATACAAAACGGATTCGGACGTGTAAATAATTAGCTGGGTTGTGTTGTTTCAATTTGCACGGATTCGTTCTACAGAACGAATCGTTGTACCTATGTACAATGTACCTACATACATACATTGAATGAATGGCTCTCGCATATGTACTTACTGTACTTCAATTGTTGCACAATGTTGCATAAAGATGTATTTTATTTGAAAAATAAAACTTTGTAACTGAATGTATGTATGTATAACGTTGAGCGTTTCATTTGTTGAATAATTTTCCATCCTTTCCTTCTAAGAAATTACATAAATCAAGTAATCAAAATGTGAACAAACATAGTTCATATGAAATGAAAAATACTATTCAATCAAATATATTTTGCATTTTAAAATCAAATATTGATTTATTAAACTAATTAAAAAATATTACTAAGAAAAAAATGGTGTGAAACTTAAATAAATTTTAAATTTTATCATTTTCTATTGAACCATAGATGTCTCTTTACACACATGAAATATTCAACAAGGATATTTTCATACAAAATTTCACATCAAATAAAATGGAAATAAAAATGAAAATGTAATTATGTACATACAGTGCGTACGAAAAATTCGAATTGATATAAAAATAGCACAAAAACTTTTCACGTGCGTCTGCGTATTCACATGAATTCACTCGGATTAAAGTCGTTAGCTACCGTACCTACTGCTATTATTATATCAATTTTAGAAAGTATTAAAAATAGGTACGACAGACAATAATCGCGATTTGTACGAACGACGATAAAAAAGTAATAATAAAAAAATTCGATTGACAGTTGATTGATGGCTCTCGAGCGGATCGACAACAAACGCATATTAATTTGTACCTACGATCGACCGCATTTTTATAATCCGACGACCAGACACAAAATACACATTATATTATATTTTTTCATTCGCATAAATAGAAATTCGGTCACAATGGTTTAATGAATCGGCAATGGTCGTCGATAGGGATTTTCTGAACCGTTGATCCGTGAACGATGGGCGTAATGATCCCTTTGTGCGCACGCGTCGACACGTCCACGTGGCCATCCATGGGGTCTAATTAGGCGAATTTAGGCGATTTCGAGACGCTTCGTTAGACATTATTTATCCAAATATGGCACACGCCCACTACTAGGTACACATACTTTGTTTATTGTTAGATAGAAAGTACTGACACATATGTATAATAAAATACGTCATCACACTCTTAATATGACAGACTTGCATAGATACCTATTTTATGTTGTTTAGATGTGTCGATAGAATTTCTAAAGTTGCTCCGTATTGTTTTCATTAAAAATGTATGGAGAATTGAGTAGTTAATATCATTGGTTAGTTTTTGTATCCATGCTAAGACTCTGTGCAATATATGTAGGTACTATATAAGGCACAGGTTCCCAAACTTTTTCGAGTGGCGACCCCGATATATTTGAAAAAGGCAAAAAAATACTATTCAAACATCAAGACACCGATTAAAAATGAAAATTGCATTCATCATCATTTTCAGCCGTTCACCATCCACTGCTGGATGAAGGTCTCTCCAGTCCTCTTCCATTCCTATCTGTCTTGAGCAATCTGCATCCACTTAACTCCACACATTCTTCTCAATTCATCAGAGATTGCATATATTGCGAGAGACAAACCAGCATTTCTTCAACAGTAATAAAATAAAAACAAAACTGAAACTTTTTTAATCTCATAAGCAAGATATTATTAAAGTATCTAATTTAAAAATCTTTGCAAGTCAAGTTATCATATTAATGGTGTTCCTCGGATTCTACGTATGACAGTTTATAATAGTAACAGTCAATGTCAAATTTTGATAGAATCAAACTATAACGACAAATATACATCATTTTCAGCCGTTCACCATCCACTGCTGGATGAAAGTCTTTCCAATCCTCTTCCATCCCTGTCTGTCTTGGGCAATCTGCATCCACTCGACTCCCCACATTTTTCTCAATTCATCAGTCCATCTTCGACTCGATCTACCTGGATTTCTTTCACATCCTCTCGGATACCATTTCAGTATTTCTCGCGTCCATCTGCCATCTATTATTCTCGCTATGTGTCCACTTTACCTTTTTCACACGTTCTGCTATATCTGCCACTTTGGTCATACTTCTTACATGTATGTATTCCTTTTATGATCTCTTCTTGTTATACCAAGCATACATATTTCCATGCTTCTCTGTGTGCACTGGATCTTACGTTATTGAATTTAGCATCCATGTTTCACATCCATACGTCATAACCGACAGAAAATTGGAGTATAGTCAATAATTTTTTTTTTTAGTTTACTGTTTCAGCTGGCGACCCCCCATAAAACCCTTCGCGACCCCATTTGGGGTCGCGACCCATAAGTTGGGAACCCGTGAATTATAAGGGATCGATGAAAATTGTTGAACGATCGACAAAATATGGGATGTGTGTATCTGTATTGAACGCTCTGTTCTCTTGGTGAAAGACAAAGTTGTTAAAAGGAACAAAATTTTAACTTTAAAACTAAAAGTTGTTGAAAGGAATTGTACAGTCGGACTTAGTACTCTTTCGTCTCAAAAAACTTACTATGAGTAGTAGATGAGAAGGTGGTAATGTGGAGCCTTGCTTGCAAATGGGACCCCCCCTCTTAAAATCGAAACTAGCAGTGACATATATTTATTTAATATTACGTAACAAACAGCTCATAGAGTACAATATAAAATACAAATTAATATTAATTTCACATAATACGCTACAGCCAAAATAGTTACATACTAACAACAGATCATCACAAGAAAGGAACGTAGGAGTTAGGGCTGGAAAGGAACTTAAGTAAAGATAATCTGAAGGAGGGCAAAGAATAGTGAAAAGGATCAATATGTGCCGGGATTTCATTGAATGACGAGCAGGATCTGTAAATGAAGGAGTTTTGCGAATAATTAGTGGAACAAAGATACCATAGTGACATTACAGATTGCCCCAATTCGTCACTATGGCGAGACATGAAAAAAATGTTATATTTAACATATTGATAGTAAAATTAAATATAATCAAATTACATTAATCAAATAATTCACAAATTACATTAAATCAAATAATTCACAAATTACATTAAATCAAAAAATTCACAAATTAAAGATTATATTAAAAAAACATAATAAATTATATAATATAATAACTAGTGTAAGCCATAAGGTGAGTATATGTGTATTTAATAGTTGTTGCAGAGATGGCGTGTTATAATAACAACGTAACAATTTAGCAATATTGTCAAATCGTAGCAAGTTCGTCATCGCCTAGATCAGCGGTTCCCGAATGGCGTTCCGCTCCGTAAGAGGCTCTCAGGGGTTCCATTCAAGATTTCCATATTGTATATCGTTTCACGTTTGATAGTACCAAACCTTCAACATTGACTGTATTGGAGTATGAAAATTTAATTGATATTAAAAATTCATCCACACTCCAACAACTTTTCGAATCAAAAGCTACCACGAACCTGAGCCAATTTTGGTTTGGCCTGAAAAACGAATACCCGGGTATCGCTGAAAAGGCTATCATGGCGTTACTCCCATTTGTGTCAACTTACAGATGCGAGGCTGGGTTTTCAGCTTACGCCTACACGAAAAATAAGTTTAGGAGTAAGTTGAATGCTGCACCAGACCTCCGCATCCAATTGTCAGACATAAAACCTGACTTTAATGTTATTTTAAGGAAAACTATGAAAAGATTTCATTCATCACATTAAATAAATATCTTTTTGTTCCAACTAAATAAATATTTTTATCTTAAAAAGTCTTTCTTTTAAAGTCAAACTATACTTAGAAGATGCGGACACCAATCCAAAAAGCCTCAGTATGGTGTGATTTCACGTAAAAAAATTCGGGTGTAGCCAACCCATGACGTTATCCATATATTTGAGGAATACAAAGAGTAACGAAATTAATTTTTTAAGTACGTAAGTAAATAAAACGCATACACCACCACCACACCAACCAAAATACATACATACATATCATGAAATTACTGTGTTGAGTGCGCACGCGTATATAAAATACGATCTTCGGCATATATTCAAATAAGAAAAACTACCACTTCCGGTCGGCGGATTTTAATCAAAACCTTATCAACTCTTAAATTGTATATGATAATTATAAATATAAATTTTTGACTTGATCAATAGGGCAGTTTCTGAAATATTCTGTGGTAAACTTTTCGACAAAAAAAAAAACCCTACTTCCGGTTGACTGATTTTAATGATTTATTTTTTCGTAACTAGAAATTTTACTCAAAAGTACAACATTATAATATTTTGACGATAGTACATATTTAAAAGGCCGAAAAAAAAAAAAAAAAAAAAAAAATCGTTCAAGAGTAAACTGCCATTTCCGGTAGTCAGATGTTGACCAAAATCACCGTATCTCTTAAGGCTAACGTGAAAACTATAGATATGAAATTTCAACATGATCGATGGGGCAGTTTCGGAAATATTCTGTGGTAAAAGAATTTTAGAATTTTCTACAAGAAAAAAACCCTACTTCCGGTTCACTGATGTTGACCAAATTCGTTATGGCTCTTACACCTTACGTGAAAATAATAGATATGAAATTTCAGCTCGATAGACTTGACAGTTTCGGAGAAAACACGCATACAGACACACATACAGATCATGAAAACGTAATCAGGTGACGATACCTGATACAAATCAGTCAAAATCTCGAGGTCGAATTTTCGCACGATCACAATACTTTATCCGATTAGGATAAAGTAAAAACAATGTTACAGTTAGTTTACTTCTTACTTAAGCTAGGGTTCCGGCCAAAAATGGTAAACCAAAAAGGGTTCCGTAGCCAAAAGAATTCGGGAACCGCTGGCCTAGATGGATGATAGTGTTGGCACGATTCATTCCAATCTGTGGTGATCACCGGCTCAAATCCCAGTCGTGCGACGTTCTGGTTATTTTAATTATTCACCGAGGCGAGCGTTATCAGCGGCCAGACAGACAGACGGATTTCGACTATTATATACATCACGTAGATTTTTTTTATTATTATAGCACTACCTACCAACTGTGAACGGAGACACGAAGGGAGCACACAATGGCAGACCGGGACAAAATCGCAACCGTCAATTTTAACGGGAACTACCTACACGTACACCAACCGCATATAAATATCGTGTAGTTACAATGCAAGGATACCAACTTGAGGTGTGTGCGTGTCTTGATTCGCCCACCTGCCCACGACCCGTGAGACAGCGCCAAGCCTCTTCCTTTCTTCTCCACGGCGAACAATGGGCCATGAGAACGTGAGCAGCGGATCCACCGAAGCGTCGCAAACACTTCTTCGACATTCGACCCAAACAATGGACGCAAATTAGCGGCAACAACCCTAAAAAAATTATAATACAAAAATTTATTCGTGTACGTGTGGCGTAAAGTTCGATGCGTACGCGGGTGCCTTTAGTTTCGACACAAATCAACCGGCGCACAACAAAAACACAAAAAAAAAAAAATACACATCAAGCGTGTGTTTCTGTGAATCGAAAAGTCCTTTTGGCAAATTACACAGTGTGGATGTGTATTTTTTTTTTGTACGTATATAATATAATAACACGGTGCCGATCTACCATATTATTGTTTTTTTGTGGGGTCTTTTTTTTTTTTTTTTTTTTTTAGTTTTCTTATTATTTTATATTAGGCTCGTCTCCGGTGACTAAAAGGTAGACCGTCAGTTGGTTAATGTGACTGTGTGGTTTGATTCTAAAAGGGCCGATGTAAAATTTTGGACGAATTGAGCTGTCTGTACGTCAAATTGCACACTTTCATGTGATTAAATATTGTTATCATTCAAATGTAATGTAATTTCAAGTGTGGTATGCATCAAACGTAAATGACTAGAACCTAAGCTTACAGCTAAAATTGATTTGTTTATATTCTTATCATCATCATTATCATTTTCAGCCGTTCACCATCCACTGCTGGATGAAGGCCTCTCAAATCCTCTTCCATTCATGCACGCCTTGATCCGCACGTTGACTCCACACATTCTTCTCAATTCATCAGCCCATCGTCCACTCGGTCTACGTTGCTTTCTTTCACACCCTCTCGGATACCATTCCAGCATTTCTCGCGTCCGTCTGCCATCCACTCTTCTCGCTGTGTCCACACTTTCACACGTTCACTTTGTTCATACTTCTTACCCATGTATTCCTCTTACGATCTCTTCTCGTCATACCGAGCATACATCTTTCCATGCTACTCTGTACGCACTGGATCTTGCGTAGCATAGAAGTTTCACACCCATACGTCATAACTGGCAGTACGCATTGGTCGTATGCTATACTTTTTAAGCATAGCGGAATGTTGGATTTAAAAACAATGTTCATCAGCCCATTTTCCACTCGGTCTACCTTGCTTTCTTTCACATCCTCTCGGACACCATTTCAGTATATCTCGCGTCAATCTGCCATCCATTCTTCTCGCTATGTATTCCTCTTACGATCTCTTCTCGTCATACCGAGCATACATCTTTCCATGCGTCTCTGTGTGCACTGGATTTTACGTAGCATTCTCGAATGTAGCATCCACGTTTCACATTCATACGTCATAACTGGCAGTACGCATTGGTCGTACCTATGCCGCCTTTTATAAGCATACTACGCATAAAGATCCAAAGTTTTTTTGTCTGTATGTCTGTCTGGTAGGAATTGCATTGAAATTGTTTCAGGACGCTCAACAAATGTATTTTGCTTTCATTGTACAATTTCGCAACCCAAATATACCGCTATTGTTAGCCCACTCATATGTCAATAATAAAAATTCGTTGATCATCAACGGGAAATGTCATTGTATTATAATATTTACTTTACAGAAAGCAAAAACACTTAAATGCGATTCATGTAGTTAGGTATGTATGTATGTACTATGTATATATTTAACATTCAGGAAATGTTGCACAACTTGATTGTTTTTAGGGACGTGATTCGTTTTTGTATTCAAATGAATAGTTAGAACATTGATTGATACTTTTCGATTACAATAAGTCAACATTAGTGTTATATTCTAATCGGATTTGACGCGCAAAGGGCACCGTCGTGATTCTTCCGAGAAAAACGTAGTAAAATATCAACATTTCTCCCAAGCCTTCGTCGTCGGAATTTATCGACCGCAATTAAAATACCATATAATTGCACAAATCGTGGTAAATATCCGAAGGTCGACATTGTGGGTCCTTAGTGATTATTTCGGGATCTCGAAATTGGTGTGTCGGACGGAGACAATAAAAGGTGTGTCGCCGACCAACTGTCGGGGTTGGTTATATCAGTGGTTGGTTCGTAATTGTGCATGGCAATTGTACGTCAGGTTAATTTCACCAAAATTACCCAACAACCTAAAGACACACACACACCGTCAAACCCCATACACTAACAGCACAACAAATTACTAAACAATTACTTGTCACCGACGGTGGCGGCGATGCCCCAGTGTTTACTCTCGTCTCGACACGACACCACGCTCTCGATACTACAATCGATTACATTATATCGATTGATAACAGTCGGTGACGTTTATTACATTTTAAAATGTTAAAATATGTGAAATGGTGTGCGTGAATGGGGATTTTACATGCGCGCAATCTCGACTTTTCCTAGTGCCGTGTACGTGTCGATAGTGCAGTGGTGTATTTATGAAATGGTATAATAATAAAATTAATTACACTTTATTTTGAACGATGTTTTAAGTGTACGTTTGCAATAATACATAATAATATTTTACTCATTTCAAATAAATTAAACGTAGTGTTTAAGTGAAAATTAAATATACAAATCAGCATTTGGTCTGATGCGCATGAGTTTGTAGTGCACAGATCTTGTATGTCCACTTTTGTGTTAAAATATTGTGACGTATATCTTTTTTTGCATGAAAAAAATGTAGACGAAATTGACATATTATATATTTGATTAAGGCAATATCTTCTCAAAATATACCATTTGGACATACAATACTTTTCAAACATGATGGTTTAATGCAGATGGACATTTTGTGTATGATAACTCAATTTTGGTTAAAACTGGACCATACAACATCTGTGCACTAAACCCATCGATATATTATTAATTGTAATGTAGAAAAAATGATGCATGTATACAAAATAGGTGTTTATAATTATACTATAAATTGTTGATACAACTAAGATCAATTATTATTTGTGTACACAAATTAAAATGACTTTTGCATTCATTTTAAAATGCTTCAAGTTTATCATATTCGATAAGCAGAGATATTATATCAATCGGTGATAGTCAAAATTTCGTTCAAAAGTCGCAATAATTAATTTTGTCCCTTGAAAATGTAGGCGCAATCAATAGAAATTCACCATGTTTTAAGCTATAAAGTTGAAGTATTCAAAAGGTTTTCGACTACCAATTTAAGCAAAATATACATCCACACCATTACTTTTACTATAAATAAAGCAATAAAACTCCATCATTTATCCAACCATTATATATATATATATATATATATATAGGTCTGTCTGTCTGCTGATAACGCTCGCCGATGTAAATAGTTAAAAAAAAACAGAACGTCGCACGAGTGCGATTTGAACCCGATATCGCCGATTCGGAACTGAGCGTTTACGCGGTGAGCCAAACCAGATGATAAGTGGCAGGCTTCAACGTGACTATTCAATATGAAAAATAGGCTCGCGACTATAGACGGCGCTATAAAAACTATTAAATTTAATATTATTTTTCAGTTGTTCCGTTGATATTCAACACTTAAAAATAACTATAATTTAAATAGAAATATTAATCAAATGTACATCGCACTAATGTGCAATTGAGCATAACTTCATTTTGCATCCCCCCGTACCCCAACCACCCCCCCCCCAACTTCTGTCTAACGTAGAATTTATTTTCTCGTAGAGGGGTTGAAACGCGACACGAGAGGCAGTACTAAAAATTAAAAGCTCTCAAAATCGTGACGTCATAACCGCTCCCGGACCAGAGTGCAATAGGTGGCAAGGGGGTTGTTCCTACCCCAGATGAGAGGTATGGGGGGGGGGGGTGCTTTTTAGCGTTATTTTATTTTTTTTTAACGTTCGTCTCCGCGATACTACTCGCTGTACGTAGTACGTACGTATCCGCCGCTTTAAAAAGATGAGACAGAAGGGCTACGCGGGGGAGGGGTGAATGGAAACTGGGTAGGAGTTAGGAGGTGGAAAAGGGGGTGGTTTGGTGCGGCAATTTGCATGTAAAATGGGGTGGAAAACTCGACCGAAACGTCAGACAACGCCGACGAGGAAATGCCCCGAGTATGAAAGCCCGTGGGGGCGCATCCGCTCCTCTACTATATACTTGTATAATGTATATATTATATGGATGGGGGGGGGGTAGGGGGATGAATGCCAATCAACAGAAAGACATAATCAATACGACACTGTGGTGTGTGCTCGCATGCACGTGTATAAGTTTGTATTATGTACATGCATAGGTACGTAGATGTACGCACACGTGTTTGTTTGTTAAATTTTGTACGGTGAGCGTGGTGGGGTGGTGGGAAAACCTCGGAAAATGCACGCAAAAAAGGGATTTTTCCGAGTGTGAAATGGTACTTTTGTGCGGTTGGTTGCAATGTTTTTCAGTCGCCGATTGTTCGTTTTGGTATTGTGGCGTTGTCGTTGTTTGACCTTTGAATTTGTCTTGCGCGCCATCTAATTGAGGAAAATTACGATTTCAGTGGGCGATTGAAGGTTGATGAAAAAGTTTGGGATGTAAAGTATAGTTCAATCGCAATAATGATGTGTAATATAATAGGTGTACTTTGGCGTTAAATTCCTAGTAATGTTTTCACTGGACTTATCATGCTAATTTTTGATTGATGTATCTGTATTAAAAATGAAACGAAATGTTTAACATCATTTTGCGACTAAAAGTTCCTACACGTTTTACACGATCTCAATTTTTGTTTGTGGATGGAGGTAATTCGTGTACCAATTATTATCGGCAGTCTCCTATTCCTAGGTTGATTGGGACCGGCAATAAGTATGGGAATTTATTGGACTATTTCTGTAATAACCTTAATTTAGTAATGTCTAAACTGTTGCTTTCTTTACGAAGTTCCTCTTCTTAGTTTAATTTAAATTATATGTACATTTTACTCCTGTATTGATATCTTCTCTATTTGTATAAAAGCCTTTTTAGGCGTGAAATAAGTAATAAATAAATAAATAAATCAGTACCTACTAGGTGTATGTAGGTATTTCTGTAAGTTTTGCATATCGCATTCAAAAGCTTGATTGTACAAATCATTCCAAAACACTTCAATTGATTTAATTGTTTGCCGCTATATTCTAATGATGAATTTTATTTCATTTATTTATTTACATATATAATATAGTAGCTGAATGCTTATTACATAATCCTTAATTAAGCACCTATACAGAGATGTTTTTTTAAGACTGCCAGGAATTTATCAATAGTTTTGGAACTTCTAATTCCATCCGGCAGTTTATTATATTCCAAAATACCTCTGTACAAGATGCTAATAATAATCCTAAAAATATCTACCTTACTATGTATGCCTGGAAAGTAAAAACTACATAAGTTATACATTAGTTTCAAGGCTCAGTTTTACAACTTTAGAAAGAAATTAGCAATAGATTTGTAATTTAATTTAAATATATACATACATACCCTATACCCATGTACATATACATATCTATAATGACTAAAAAAAGTGCTCCACAAAGTAATTTTCTTTTAAAGAATTTGAATAGCAATCAATTGTAATACTTATGCAAAACTAATGTCACAGTTTTGCAAGGGAAATTTAAATGGTATTTTCCTTTTATCTTTTTTTTTTAAGACTGCCAGGAATTTATCAATAGTTTTAGAACTACTAATTATATTTCAAAACACCTCTGTACAAGATGCTTCTCCTACATATGTATTTGAATTTATTTCAAACATTTTTTATAATTAAATTTTATTCACATCCATTCCTCTCACAATAAATTTACTAAAATATGATGGTAACATATTATTATCCAACTTAAATATAAACACCAACATACAATAACACATTTTAATTTTAATTGTACTCAATAACTAACGGACAAAAGCTAGTCTTTCCGTGGGTAATATTTCAGTCTTGAAATGATTACCGACGATCATACTAAACGTATCATTTCAATTCAATACAACTTTTGTCTCTATCACTGCTTTTAGCGTATCCCATACACTCGACTCCAATCGATTACAGTCGGTTTCGCGGCAGCAACGCTTCGAAATTACTTTAAACCGAGCCACGCGCACAGTGCCCACATACAATATAAAAGCGTACAATTGCGATATTGTACAATGATGGACACCATTGCGAATCGTTCAAGCACGATACTTACGCATAATAGTGACTACCGTGTAGATGCATTTTAAATCGCATTAAATAATAATAAATAATAATAATAATAGAAATAAAACGAAATAGTAATAATCGAGGGATGCAATTGAGTCGTCGTTCAGCGGTCGCGAAACAATGGCTCGCGAACTCGAGAGCAATTTGAGAGCAACATCCCCGGCAAGCAAGGCAACAACAATACGCTCATTCAACGTCACATTCAGGGGCCCTCTCGACGATGTGGAGGGCCCCGTGGTTGGGCCCTCTCACAATGGCAGGCCCTTGGTTAGTGTGGAAAATAAAGCACGTCGATTTTTGCATTCAATTAACGTTGCGCGTTCATTCAACTGGTTATTTTGTGTGGAACTGTTGCATCTGTGCATAAGTTTATGAGTAAGTCGTCGTGTTTGAACTAGATATTACAGTTTAACTTTAACAATTGGAAAATTTTTGTGTCGTATCTAATATGCCATGTGAAACCTCTTCACAAACATTTTACCATCTGTCAGATTGAACAACTTGGGAAAGATACTGTTCGTTGGTCTTCAGTTGCCTTGTCTAGGCAAAGAATAGGGGAGAAGTAACGTGCAATGAATTTGGTCAAATCATCTCAACAACTATGTATCAGCGGTCGCCAACCGGTGGTCCGCGGTCCTTCTATTCCTGTCTGTCTTGAGCACACTCGACTTCACCCATTCTTCTTAATTCATCAGCCCATCTTCCACTCGGTCCACCTTGCTTTATTTCACATCCTCTCAAATACCATTCCAGTATTTCTCGCTGTGTCCACTTCAACTTTTGCACACGTACTGCTATATCTGCCACATTGGTCATACTTCTTACCCATGTATTCCTGTTAGGGCGGGTTCGCACTACAAGGTTTTACGGTTTAATAGCTCGAGCCCTCGTTTTTGCTTCGCTTTCACATTCTATGGTTTATGGACGGTAAATGTGGACGGGCTGGCAAAATACCAGCCCCTTGTAATGGGTGACGAAACTCGACTGATGATTTTTCGTAAAAACTAGCGAAGGAAGCATAGATTTCAGGTAGCAGCGTGGGTGGTCCCCGGAAAGTGGCAAGTACGGGCTGTAAACGGCGACCGTAGCCGTATCGCGGCCAAATCTTGACCATGGGAATACCCTCATCCAAAACAACGTATCACTGGAGTTACCCGGTTTATACCTGGAAAAAACGTGCCATAAAACCGCATCGTGCGAAACAGCTCTTACGATCCCTTCTTGTTATACCAAGCGTACATCTTTCAATGCTTCTCTGTGTGCACTGGATCTTACGTATCACTCTTGAATTTAGCATCCAAGTTTCACAACTGGCAGTTTTCATAATGAATAATGGATATGTCGTTTATTTATTATAATTTTTCTATCATTATAAGGTGATATCGAACTTTTTGCAAATAATTTGGGAGTAAAAATACAAGTGTAATTACCGTTTAATATTTAGAATGTTATTTTTATGGAAAAAATCATGGTAGTGGTCCGCGTGATTCGAGATTTTGAGTTTAGTGGTCCGAAAGGTTGGCCATGAAGATTACATCAATTGGAAAATTCTAACTGGAATTAATAATATTCAAATTATGTCGATGACAATATTTTTTATGATGAGGAAATCTTTTTAACTTATCGGAAACCGAGCCCTGAACCTTTCACTCAGTGAGATAGCTAAAACAAGTTTAATATACATAGATAGCACATGTATAAATTGTATCTACATACCTATAAATCACTTTCTGAAAATAAACGTTTTCTCGGTAGCTGAAAAGCTATTATAGTTTTTATTCGACAAATCGCAATGCTTTTGCATTGCTTTACGGGATTATATGTATCTTAAAGTGAATTTAATTATTTTGATTGGTTTTTCAATCGGCACTTCGATCAGTGTATTTATAAAACCAAAGCTAATTTAAAAATCTGATTTGAGGACTTTTAGGCAATCATTGTTCAAAAAAGACATGTTATCAAAATATTGTATGAACATTGACGTACATTCTACGCAAACAATAATAAAGCTAATTTGTTCAATAGAACTTATATATAATATACATTATATAAATAATAGCCGAAATCCGTCTGTCTGTCTGCCGATAACGCTCGAATTTGTGGGATTTGAACCCGTGATTACCAGGTTGGAATGAGTCGTGCTAATACTATCATTCACGGAGGCGATGACGGGCCTGCTACGATTTGACAATATAATATCTTAATAGGCTCGTGACTTTGCTAAATTGTTACGTGTTGCATTATAACGCCGAAATAATAATAGCCGAAATCCGTGTGTCTGTGTGTCTGTCTGCTGATAACGCTCACCGATGTAAATAATTAAAAAACCAGAACGTTGCGCGAGCGGGATTTGAACCCGGTATCCCTGATTCGGAACAGAGCGCTTACGCGGTGAGCCAAACCAGATGATAATGTGAAACTATTTCATATGAAAAATATGCTCGCGACTTTGCTTAATTGTTACGTTGTTATTATAACGCGCCATCTATGCAACAACTATAAAAACTATTAAATTTAATATTATTTTTCAGTACGGGTGATGAGAAAGCGCTCCGTTTATATACCTATATATTCAACGGGCTTACACTAGTATATGCATTTATAATATATACTGATTCACTTATTAGTACTAGTATTTATTCAACTATAACATGCAGTCTGATTAGCGACAATGCACAGCTGGCATCAAAATTTTCGATAAGGATTACTGCGGTAATGATATCTGACTGTAGTTTTTCACACACCAAATTTTCAGACATTGCGATTGACGTCCGCTATAGCGGTATTTTTGACAATGCACGTGTGCGACGGTCGGTCGCGACCTCGAATCAAAAATTTTGTAATATTTTTCAAAACGAATCGACGATTGGTCGAGCCGGTGAGCAAAGGGTCAGGTATAAAAAAAAGGGCTTGGCCAATGGCGTGCCAGCTTTGGACAGGTAAATCACACACGCCCTTGATATATTGTCCGACAAAATATTATGCCCACCATCTGTGATAAATTTTTTACATAAAATTATGATTACTATAAAGCGGTGAACATGTGCACATTATCCACGGAAGAAAAGTATCGTACATTTGCGCGAGTAAATTCAGAAAAGAATTATTAGAAATTGTACAAAAGCGAGTGTACATTTATGTAATTATTCCACACTGATATTTTTTTCCATCGATTTCGCACAACGTGCGTATAATTTATGTATAAATACCGGTTTTCGTTTACAATTCGTATTATTCTTTTTATTTCAGATTTTCTTGCGCGATTGTGAATAATGGGAGGGCAGATAGCGTTTTCTCAATAGGTACATTTGCATACTATGATATATTTGTTTGAAACAATTGTACAATTCAAATCTATTTTCACACTCGAAATGATACAACAGTCACTAATGTCACGGATTCTCGCATTTTAAGATTCTCGGATTTTAATGTCACGGATTCTCGCATCCAAGTCTCGCATTTTATTTTTAACGGTCGTCAAATTAAGTTTATTTTTGGCGTCCTTCGTATGGTCAAAGTCACTTTGTTAAAAAAAAATTATATAAATCATCAAAAACTCATTAAGACGTCCGTAGGAAAAGATTGTAAGCCTTAGTGTGCTATGCATTGATCTTTTAATGCAAAAATGGATTAAGTCTCGATCATTTTCGGTTTAAATTGGAAATATAACGCTTTTATCGTTCTTTTTCAAGTGAATTTAATTTACTAAATATTTTTAATTATATTAAAATTGTACTCGTTAGCAAATTATGTCTTATTTTTTAAGTTTCGAAACGCTTGTAATATTTTTTGATTTAAAAATTACCAATAGAATGTTTAAAATAGTATTTTTCATATCAAATTATTTTGAATTTGAATATCAGATATTATACTTTAGATGTCTGTTGTTTTAAATATGTTGAATATTACTGTAAAATGTATATAAAAAGCAATATGATCGATTTATCTGTGTACAAATTTAATATGTGAAAAAATAATCACCAACGAAAAATCTTAATGATACTTTAAAAAATCGTCTGAAATTCCAATAAGAAGAAAAGCGTGCGATTTTATTCTATTTATAATTTAAAATTTAACATATCTTTTATTTAATTACTTCGCTTGAGCGATCGCATTCGTATTCGACTGTGTGTTTAATTTATTGCAAAATATTATCGCGATTCCGTGAAAAAAAAAAACACATATAAGGCATTTTTATTGTTTTTTTTTTTTCAGAAAGATGCTTCTGAAAGATATCGGCAAGTACGGTTTTATCTCGTTCGCTCTTGTGGCGTCACACTGAAAGCAGCAAGTTGTCGTCTCTGTCGCTCGCTTGTAAACTTTTTCGGATCAATGAAAATTATTTTCGTTTCGTTTCCCTCTCGTTCGTTCGGAACGAGCCGTTAGATAAAGCGAAACGCGTATATAATACGTACGCGTACGTGCGATTACAATAAGCCGAGTGTATTTATTATATTTAAAGTAGAAACGTTTCCCTTCGATACACTTGCACGGTGTTCACAAACTTTATTATGTTTAAAAATGATGCTTACAATGTAAACGTTTCAAATAAGGCTGTGCAATACTCAGATCAACTGTCAAAAAGAACTCCACTTGCTCACATTTACCTCCACTATAGTGTGAACACTCCAGTACAAACTCATACAAACAATACTCATCGCGACTATAATGCATTTTTACTTTAAAGCCCGTGAAATGTAGCCAACAACATTCAAGATTGCTTTAAAGAACTACATTGTATAAAAATCCAAATTATTGAACATTTTCACGTACTCCTATTCAAAAAAGGACAAAAAATTCACCGTTTTGTGATGCTGCGTACACACCGACGAACCGAACAGCGAACGACGAAGAGTTGCCATTGTGTGGACGTTCATAAATCATCGAACGTTATTGTGTGGAGCTGTTCACACGATAACCCTTCGTCGTTCGCTGTTCGGTTCGTCGGTGTGTACGCAGCATTAGAGGCATAGATATTGACTGGAATCTAGTCACTTCTATTAGAGGCGGATCTTATGTAGAAAGAGACAAAGCTAAATTTTTCACGGTGCTGATTACACGCTACAATTATTGAATTCAATTGTTGGACTGCCTTTATAAGAGTTCCTAATCTATACTCTGTCCAACTTACGAAACACCCTAATCTTGACCGATTTATGAGTCCTTCTGTGCATAAAATAGAAAATCTCATAACGTAACTAAAAAGTACGGGGAAAAAATGTGTAAAAAAATATATTTTTGACTTTAAAAATTCGCTAGATAATTAATTATAAGTATTTCAAAACAATAAAAAATTATAATAGATAGAAAAAATATTTGACTATTTATTTCAATACTCACTTTGAGCACAGCAATACTATATTTTGAGTTATAAACCGCAAAAGCTAAAAAAATGGATATTTTTTTTACATATTTTAAATTGCGAACATCTCATAAGTGAAAGCTCATCAACAAAAATCATTATCAGATTCGAATTCAATGAGTCAAACTTAGTAAAAATTTAACAATCTTCGCTCTGGGTTTTAAAAAACGTGATTTTTTTATTTCTCAGTGTTGATATATGTATGTACATATGTACATACATAATTGACGAAAATTCCAGAACGCTCCGTACTAATGATTCGCAAAGAATCCAAGGCACTCTGAAACGGCTTACTAACTCTTAGAATAAATCCCAGCATTTTAGTCGCCCTTAATCAGATAATCTCAATGTACTGACTAAAATCAAACTTGCCTGAAAAAATGACTCCCAGATCATTGAAGCTATCCACCGAATTCAAATCGGTGCCACCGAGACGATAATGAGATACATAACGATTAAGTAATCTACCAATTCCAAATTGCAATGATTAACGTTTGTTGAATTTTCAACTACCGAAACGGATAATTCTGATTGATGTACATATGTATGTATGTATGCAAATATTGCCAACAGTGATAGCAACAGTCGAAAGGTGTCGGGTAAATTTTTCGAACGTGTCGTAATTCAAGTCTGCCGTCCTAAGTCCACTTAACGTAACTGACAAAAATTACGAAAATTAAATGTGTTTTAGGGGTTATGGGAGTGTATTCTTGCAATTTTTCATATCAAAATTAATGTATCTTCATCCAAAAGTGACTTTATTAAGCTATTAAATCTAACGTATCTGCATATGCGCAGAGAAATCCAACGTATCCAATAATTACTTCGGTCACTACCTTATCACGAAAGATTGAAAAGACTGAATCTCTCCACATTGGAGACGAGGAGATTAAGAGGTGATTTAATTGAAGCATTCAAAATAATAAATAATCATTATTCATGTGAAATGACCAACCTCATTACGTTCAATGAGAACCCCCATCTAAGAGGTCATACTTTTAGACTCCGAAAATAAAAATCAAATAAGATTGTTGGAGATTCATTCTTTTCAAATAGAGCGGTTGAAGTTTGGAATAGTCATATGTATACACATTAATAATGAATAATGAAGTGACGTAACTACTAAAGTATTCATGTTTTTTTTTTTTAATTTTTCCTTAGAATTATCAAAACGCAATAGAAAATAGCCTCATGCACTAAAAAAAAATTTAAATAAATCAGTAATATATTGAAGAAAAACACAAATTTAGAATAAAACTTTCAAGTCCATTTATCTCGATTTTGTTGTTTTGTCAGTTACGTTAAGTGGGCTTAGGACGGCAGAATACCCCAATACTGGGTTGATATAAAATTTGAGTACAATCGTTAAGCGATCTTGTAGTGAGGGTGTAGTTCGACGATAGGCTCGCTGTTCGTCGTGCCAGAGAGGGGAGGGGAGTGAGGGTCGGCCATTGCGGGTACGCCCCTCTCCCCTCTCTCTCCCCTCCCCTTCTGACTACCTCCCCCTTGTCTCCCTTCCCCTTCGTTCTCCGAAAGCGAACAGTGGTGCCAACCGGTAACATCTCGCGAGCGATGGTGAGCTCGCGCCCCTTTTGCAAATTATTTATGACCGTGTAAAATCGCGTTTACACCCATAGAAATTGTCGCGATATCCTTCCATATTTGAATAATTTTTTAAACAAACAAATAATAAAAAAAACGCTTAGACGGAAAATTTTCCACAGCCATACCTAGTGTTGTAAAATGGAGAATATTCTGTTTATAATTGTAGTACATAATGCAATGTACCCTGGGCTCCATCGGCCACCGTGTATTTTAAATAAATAAATACTGACTCTTACTGTGTGTTTGCTTAAATATACAGTAAACTCCCACTAATCCGGGCTAATATTCGGGAGAGGTGATACGGATTACACGAATAATATTAGTTTAGTGTCCGTGACAAAAACTAAATCGATTTTGTTACAATCTTTTGCGCCAAGTTTAAATGAATGATTATATCATAGGTTGGAACAATTTCACTGGAATATTATAACCAAAGCGATAAAAATATGTATACATAATTTATTGCTTCCAGTGTTAATAAGCATTGCATTCCTGTGAGAATTTCGCGGAAAACGTTCATGCTAGTAGTGTATGTTAAAATGACGAAATGTCACATTCAGTGTCGTCAGAATGAAAAAAATGTCATTCAAAATGCTCTCAGACACTCCTATTACTCATATTAGGTGCTGAAAATATCCTAGAATCTTCTAAACAGCTATTAAACTATGTTTTATAATCAAGAAAAAAGAAAATTCTCGACTTACAACACTAGCCATACCTACTCGTATATGTACTCTGTCCAAATTAAGAAACGCCCTAGTCTTGACCGATTTAGAATCCATCTACCAACATTGACAAACATTGACGATAACCAAACACAGTCATAAATAGACGACGGACAGATGGATGCTTTTGATAACGTGTTACCTTTGGACCTTAAACGCTTATTGGGATATTCCGTTAACCACCCGAACTCACGTTCGTACTGTACCATTAACATATTCTCTCCATTCTTTATAGAATAATTTTATTTATAAGAACATATTTTAACCTGTTATATTATATGTATATACATATAAGAAACATGGAAAGATGTATGCTTGGTATAACAAGAAGAGGTCGCAAGAGGAATACAAGGGTAAGAAGTATGACTAAAGTGGCAGATATAGCAGTACGTGTGGAAAAGTTGAGTGGCAATGGGCTGGACACATATCGAGAAGAATGCTGATGAAGTGGGCTGATGAATTGAAAAGAATGTTTGGAGTCAAGTGGATGCAGATTAAGCCATATTAAACTAATATGAAATGTATTATCATCATCTTAATTTTCAGCCGTTCATTATCCACTGCTGGATGAAGGCCTCTCGAATCATCTTCCATTCATGTCTGCCTTGAGCATTCTGCATCCAGTTGACTCCACACATTCTTCTCAATTCGTCAGCCCATCGTCCACTCGGTTCACCTTGCTTTCTTTTACATCCTCTCGGATACCATTCCAGTATTTCTCGCGTCCATCTATTCTTGTGTACAGCCAATTGCCACTTCAACTTTTTTTCACGTTCCGCTATATCGGCCACTTCGGTCATGCTTCTTACCCATATATTCCTCTTACGATCTCTTCGTATACCGAGCATAAATCTTTCCTTGCTTCTTTGTGTGCACTTGATCTTGCGTAGCGTTCTTGAGTGTAACATCCACGTTTCACACCCATACGTCATAATGCGAGATGTTGGATTTAAAAACTATGTTCATTCTTCCAAAAGCGCTCCATTCTAGTTTCATTATTGGTCTTAATTCCTCTTCTTTACATCAAGTCATATTCAACAATTGCCCTAGGTATAAATAACTATCAACTATCTCTACAATATGATTTATCCACTGTGTCAAAATTCATTAAACACAATTTTAGTTTTATTAAAATTTATTTTTAAACCTATGTACTTGCATACTATCGTTGCTTAATTTTTTGTCTATTTTGTAAATCTACAGAGTCACATGCAACTATAAAGGCCCTCACAAACCTGAGCGATATCGCTGCGTCAAGTTTTCGTCCTGTATCGTTGTTGATTCACACCAATGCGAATTATATCGGTGCAAATGGGACGACGATAGGGGCGTCAATAAAATGTATGCATGTACATATATACAAAAAAATATATAGTGCAAAGTATTAAAGGAACACTCTATTAGTAACCAAGCAATCGAAATAATAGTCGCAATAGAAGTAATAGAAACGAAACGTTTAATATTTTAAAAAGCTTCATATGTATTATTACATATATGTACATATGTAAGTAGGTCCTATATGAAATATTTTATTGTATGTCATTCGGCGTCATTAATTTAATTTTTTCCAGTGGTGTTAAAATTCAATATAGCTTCTCGATTGATTAAAAAACACTATCAGTCGGGTATTATAATCAAGATTGTTTTGTACGAACGTAAACCGTGGCACGTTGTGGTTTTATCGAGATTGTATTGTATTTTTTTTTTGCTCACAAAACCACACACAATTCGAGTCGTTGAATATTGTATTGCGACAATTTGTCGATTTCATTGAAATTATTCATTATTTTTATTGACGTAAAAAATGAATCGATTTCTTATACTATGATTGAAAGATTGACTGTTAAATTTTACGATTGATTAACGTTGTATTATCATAAATTAATGAAAATATAAGAAAAAGAAAAAGTATCGATTGATACATGACGTATTCTCATTCCTTTTTATTGTCATAATTTACGCTTTTTTTTAAATTTTTTAAAATATGCACATAAATACTCAATTTTCAACATAATATCGTTTTAAAAAAATCATCACCCACTCGCTCGTTTTTATCGCATAATTCGACAGATCATTCGATACATCCAAGTAGCCTGCCTAATCATATTTAAATCTTGTAAATAGTCAATTATGTTCGACGCAAATTGATTTATCATTATCCCATTAAATTATTAAGTATGAATATGATTAAACAACACATTAATACATACGCACACCCGTATTTATAATATCATTAAGTGTCATTAAACGTTTTTGTTAAAATTTACGATCGACCAAAACTTTTTAGCATATTGACACTGGATACTGAACGTATTGACATTGGCTACTGAATATTGACGCTAGATACTACACAAAAGACATTAGAAATTTCAACTAAACGATATATGTAGGTATATTTCTTCAACTTACATATATCGAATCAACCAATATTGTACGAATATACATATGTTTGTACATAGGTACATTACATTACTTTATAAATGTATGTTTATTTTGAAACTAGGACCAATTTAAAATATTTTCGTTATAAGGTACCTATACATAATTTAGGCTTAAGTTTGTTTATTGTATACCTTAGGCCTTAGGCCTAAGGTATACAATATTACAAAATTAGGTTGTGTCTGTCTGTGTTTGTCTGTGTGTCTGTCTGTTTGTCTGTCTGTTTGTCTGTCTGTTTGTCTGTCTGTTTGTCTGTCCGTTTGTCTGTTTGTCTGTTTGTCTGTCTATTTGTCTGTCTGTTTGCCTGTCTGTTTATCTGTCTGTTTGTCTGTCTGTTTTTCTGTCTATTTGTCTCTCTATTTGTCTGTCTATTTGTCTGTTTGTTTGCCTGTTTGTCTGTTTGTTTGTATGTCTGTGTGTTTGTCTGTTTGTCTGCGTGTTTGTCTGCCTGTCTGCCTTTCAGAAACGGTGTACATACTTTTTTCAATTTCATTAAAATTCTGAATTTTTATCTTTATACCTATGTATATTTAATAGTTTTCCCATAGTTAGCCCTATTTATAAAACCACTCAAAAGTCAATAATATACACTACCACATATGTACTTTACACTAAAATAAATATTCTAGGAATTTAATGCTAGGGTAATATTTTGACATTTGCCCTTTTACAACCAAACCTTACATTGCCATCGGTGTATTTGAATATTAGGCTAGTTTTCAAACGATACGTCTTTCTCAATGTCGGATTTGTAAATTGTCTACTATAAGCTGCGATATACATACATACATACATATATTGAAGACTCCATTCATACATTTTGGCATACATACATACATATGCTGGATATGCACAATACAATATTGGTACACGCGCTTATCGATCACGTCAAATTCAACCCAATACACACGACCGTAAGTGGATTCACTTTATTCGAAAACTTATTTTTTGACGAAAAAGGGACAAGGGTGAGGGAGAAATGGGCCTCATGTCAGGACAATATACCGACTAACCGGGGCTGGATCGAGTAAAAACCTAGCACACGACACTAAGGGCGATTTATTCGAGTGAAAACTGAAGGGGGTGAGGGAGGGGATGTCTCCTCAATTACTACCCCATTGTTGGATTGGGTTTTCACGTGAATGAACCACCCCTTTCCACCCATTTTTCCAACACCCGACTACCCCACTTTACTGCCCTTCTATGTCCAAAAGTCAGTGTCAACTCGAAGATATTCAAAACTTGTAAATTATTGTCAATTCGTAGCTGGCTCTATGTACATATATACATACATAGTTTTCGTACTTCTTTTGCGATGCATCGACACCTTTACATGTACGTGCTTATACTCAAACCTACCGGTTGTCGATTGGTATCTCGTAATTAATTCGAACAAATTGATAAAAAGGGAAAATGGCTCCTCACGCGAGCCCACATTCGTTCGTTGTTAACGACCTGCAATGCGATGAAAAGTATTACATTAGAGCGTTCATTTAACGCCTCGTTAATGTAATAAGAGATGAATTGAATCGTACAATTAGTGTGCGGGTTTCGATTTGACCGTTCGTCGATGTCTCCGTGAAATCTTTGCTCGATTAGTTTTTCTTGAGTTTTTCCGATGTTGATATTGATATTTTGACATTTTCACAGTTCGAATTGAATCTTAATACTAACATAAATAAAAGGCAACTTATAGATAGCTATGTATATGTATAGTAAATTAAAACATTAACACATGATAGACTTTTCCTTCAATATCCATCAATACTTTTAAATTATGCAATTTTCATATAAGAAATTATAGTATGTTTTCATGTGGAATTACATATAGAGTTTCATATACAACTAGCCGAATTGCCCGGCGTTGCTCGAGCACGTGAATTCAAATAATAAATCAAATGAATATTGAAATAAACATTTATTCTTCAGTACAAACAAAAATTGATTAATAATTTTGTATGGAGGCCTTTTGACCCCGGGCTTTGACCCCTTCCAAAAACCATCTACGATCTATGTTAGAGTACCATAAGATAGTATACCAAATTTGGTGGTTCTAAATAAATTGAAAACTGTAGATTTTCACAGCGGACAAAAAAAAAACACACATTTAACTTTATAGTGTAGATAGATATGTTTAGGTTACGATTTTCCTCAAATTATAAAACCCTAAAAAAAATAATAAGCGCGAATAGCGAAGTGATGTAATAGCATTTTAAAAGTATAAAAAAATTTTAATTTATCTCATTTTTACTTGAAAATATCATGAAATATAATTACACTTTTATTAAATTTTCCAATCAAAATAACCATCAACATTTAAATATACTGATATGCAAATCAAATGCTAAAAACGATTCAATGCCATGTTCAGCGGAAATATTATTATACTTAGCTCTTAGCATATAACATACATTACGTTTAGATCAGTAGTCGGGAACCGGCGGCTCCGGAGTCGCATGCGGCTCTTGCTGTCATCAAACGTTTTGCCCGAAATGCAAAATATTGACACACAATTTACACAAGATCAAAAATGAATCCCATTTCCACAACGTCATGGCTATAAAAAGACGTTTTTCAGATTAGTTTTTTAGTAATAAACTGTCAAACATTAAGAAATATCACGATGATAACTTATTTCTTACACGTATCCATTTCATAAATGAGAAACATTTAATTTCATTTTGATTACATATGTATATGTATAATCCGAAAATAATATGTTGCGGCACCCAAACTTACCAATTTTGCAACGTTTTCCCTGATTTGGCTCTTAGCTAGAAAAAGGTTACCAACCACTGGACTTTAGATGATTGAAAAATATAATAAAATGCAACCAACACTCAACTTTTTCCACATCATATAAGTTAATATGCTTTATGAATTCTAAAACTAGTTTTTAACGATCGAAAACTATTAAAAAATACAATAAAGTACAGATTTTCTTATGAGATATGTATGTAGTTGTATAAGTTAGAAGCTCACACACATTAGCGAAATTGCTGCGTCAAACTAACGCCCAGATATAATTCCCATTGGTGCGAACCAACGACGATGGAGAGCGTCAATTTGACGCAGCGATTTCGCTAATGCTGCGTACACACCGACGAACGACGAACGGTTGCTATTGTGTGGACGTTATTGTGTGGAGCGGTTCACACAATAACAATTCGCCTTCAACCTTCGTCTTAGAGTTATATGTATATACATTAGAATATAATCTCACAATATTTAACTTAAACACCATATCTTATTTTAGACAAGTGCATCTCTCTCACTTTCATTGCATGTAACGACATAATTATATATGTAACTACAATCATAAACTAACCTAGCTCAACTTGAATGTTAAATTGAATAGTTTTACAATAGTTTGAATGTTAACTTTTCAACTTATTAGAGTGTTAACTTGCAACATGAAAGCGTGGTTAGTCATTCGTCAGTTAGTCTCCGTTCGCTAACCAAAATTGAATTCTTATCACCTATGTATATATGTATACATAATAGAATAGTAGACAGCCTATGTTGAATACTTTTGAATGTCATATGCTGCGTACACACCGACGAACCGAACAGCGAACGACAAAGGGTTGCTATTGTGTGGAGCGGTTCACACAATAACAATTCGCCTTTAACCTTCGTCTTAGAGTTATACATACATATGTATATACATTAGAATATAATCTCACAATATTTAACTTAAACACCATATCTTATTTTAGACAAGTGCATCTCTCTCACTTTCATTGCATGTAACGACATAATTATATAACTACAATCATAACCTAACCTAGCTCAACTTGAATGTTAAATTGAATAGTTTTACAATAGTTTGAATGTTAACTTTTTAACTTATTGGAGTGTTAAATTGCAACATGAAAGCGTGGATAGTCATTAGTCAGCTTGCAGTTATCTGAACGGTCAATCAGGCCTCCGTTCTCTAACCAAAATTGAATTCTTATCACCTATGTTAATATATATAATAGACAGCCTATGTTGAATACTTTTGAATGTCTTATGCTGCAAAGGGTTGCTATTGTGTGGAGCGGTTCACACGATAACAATTCGCCTTCGACCTTGGTCGTTCGCTGTTCGGTTCGTCGGTGTGTACGCAGCATACGTTGTGTGAGCGTCTTTATTCGGAAAAATTCACTTAATAAATTCGTTTAGATTTTAAACGCACAAGTTCACCTGGCGCAAATCGATTATATGTACGTCTCGATCGCATATCGAATCGTTCGTTCGAGCTTTTTTTCGTACCCAAAGGAAAAACGAACTTTTTAGACACAACACACATAGACAGACAGTGCGCTTCGTGCTTTTCGTAAACGATTTGGGCGCATGATCCAAATTCACGGTGGGGGTTTTTTTTATATTTAATAATTACGTGTCGACGTCTAAGAATCATAATTTCGGCGTATAATTTTATACATAAAAGTTGACCCTAGCCCATTGGCCGGATCATCCGAACACACCCGTAATCACAGGTTGGCCGCACAAAAGCCGAGGCGTGTCATCAACTCGCGATGTAATGACCATCGCAGACCTACCTAACCGACACATACCACACCATGCTGTATACCAATATATATATTCACGCGTTGAAGAATCGTTTTGTACGTTTAAAGTTGTGTGTATGCGAGTTTAAAGCGTGTGGTTTTGGTATTGTTTTGGGTGTGAGTGCGCCCGATCAGCTGCCGCCTCGTCACATTCCCTCGTGGTATGTATGCAAATGTAAAAATGTGCCAAATTCAAAGCTTGTTATAAATGCTTGGGTATTTCTTGTTGAAATGTACGTACATATTATCAGGTTAGGATTTTATGTGGGGTGTTTGACGCGCGTGGAAAATGCGTGGAAATGTTAGACTTTTCCTTATGACGAACGAGCTTGGAAAATTGGAATATTTAGTTGTCTATCCATTTGTTATGATTGGGTATTATTTATTATTTAATATTGGGTAACATACAGCTCATAGAGTACAATATAAAATATAAAATAATATTAATTCCACGTCTTATGTATTGTGGTTTATTATTAAATATGTTAGATAAGTCAACTAGAGATAGATTAGAAATATTACAAAATAGAGGTATGAGATGTATTTTAAATGTTGATAGGTATGCTGATATAAAAAATATGATGATTGAATTAGATTGGTTGAATGTGAATGATACTTTGAGAATTTGTATGTTTTAGTTAGATAATAAAATATGTTACCATTATATTTTAGTAAATTTATTGTGAGAGGAATGGATGTATGTGAATATAATTTAAGAAATAAGAATAATTTAATTATAAAAAATGTTAGAGTAAATACGTAGAAATAGGAGAAGCATCTTGTACAGAGGTGTTTTGGAATATAAAATATAATAGACTGCCGGATGTAATTAGAGAAAAACATCTCTGTACCTACAGATGCTTAGCTAAGGATTATATAATTAGCTTTAGCTACTATATTATATAAATAAATAAATAATAATACAATACAGCCAAAATAGTTACAAACAAACAACAGATTATAACAAGAAAATAACTTAAGTAAAGAAAATTTGAAGGAGGGCAAAGAATAGTTAAAAGGATCAATATGTGTCGGAATTTCATTGAATGACGACCAGGATCTATAAATGAAGGAGTTTTGCGAATAATTAGTGGAACAAAGATTCAAATGAAACAATAGAGGATTTCTGACAGATCTAAGGGGACAATGCGGAAGGATCCTACTTAGTAGGTAAGGGGTTTCTGATAAATTATTTAAAAGCTTAAATACAAAGCAGAAATTCGAGACCGTCCTCCTAGATTGCAAAGGGGTGTTATCACGGAAAGAAGAGGAAAAGTTTCGATTTTTTAGTTTGATGTACGGAAAAATGCGATTTTTCTTTTGTCCGATAAGCGAGCCCTGACTGTATAGATTAAAATTTTCCTAATTGAAGATTTGATTTTGTTTATAATTGTATTCAATAAAGATTGTGGGTGCTAGTTTTTGTTATGTTTTCTAAGACTTGAAAGAACGCAATGCAAAGTATAGATCAAATTTGAACTTTTAGTTGCTTTCTCATAATCAATAAAATAGCGTTACAGTAACATTACAATTTAATCATACCGATAAAATATGTATACAAAAACATATCTTATAGTCATTTTACTTTCAGATGAATTAGCATAACTACATATGTACATACAAGTAGTTTAAAGCCATGTTTTTCATGATAAAAAACTTAACTGTATAGAAACTACACTACAATAATAATATAATATGTAATATTAATAATAATTATTATAATGTGTAATAAGGTATATTAATATAATATAATAAATATGTGATGAAATTGGTGCATATTGCTCACTTTTATGATTCAAACTAACAAGCGAAAAATATCATATATAGGTATAAAAATTTATGTGTAAACTTTTAAAAAGAGATTTTTCGCTACAGACAAAATATATTTAAATTTTCAATGGTAGATGAATAGTATTAGAATAGTAGTAGAAAGTTCATAATATTCTTTCGTGTATGCTACTTATGTACATTTAAATAATAGATTATTTATTACAATTGCGTATTGTGCAGACATACATAGCTCGTAACAGTCAGATATCACTGTGTACCCACTTTTCTCTCATTTAAATTGAAAAATATAAGTACTTTTTATACACGCATCATTAGTACATTATCGCAGAGCGCCATTCTAGCGTTAATGTAATAATTAAAAGCTTTGAACTGACCGAAAAAGATGAACAAACAATAATTAGCGGAGCACGCCAAGTCACGCAACTACACGTGCAACACGCTAAAAACAATCAGTAGACACACATTAATATACAATATGATTTTTTAGCTCTTTTATATATATATAAATACCTCGCTTTAATATTATAATGAATAGATTAATAACAACAACAACAAAAAAAGAAGCATTTCCCTTTTGAAAGTATTAAGAAACATGTAATATTATGAAGGGACGCTTTAAGCGCGCGCACCCTTTTTGATAATTATGTTAATGCCGACATAATGTATTTCTAAGATACGTTTTTTAACATTTTAATAGTTGATGCCCTTTTTCCTTATATTTTGGTATTATTTTTAATTTAAATTTGTGGAAAAATATGTATTGAAAATTAAACATCGAATATTTATATAAGCGTACCTACAAAATATGTACCTATTTATACATAATGTGTCGAATTTTATTATGTGGGTCACTTTTGATTTTAATTTCGCCATGAATTTTAATCGCGTTTAGTTGCTAGAATATTTTTTACGTTAGTTTATTAATTCAGTAATTTACCGGCCTTATCTCGAGCCGTAGCTCGATTATGCAGTAGCGATTAGGAGAACGAGAAGATCGCGGGTTACACACCAGAACTATACCCGACGGGTAGTATGTAGTGCATTAGCATAATTTTACTTTCATTAAAAATTCAGATCACAACAAGAACAACGTAATTTAATTTTTTTTTTACACACAGAGCAGGAGCACAGGTAATTTAATACTGCTTAGATTATATTATTTTATTGTGTCATTTATTTTTACGATATTTTTAATGTACGCTTTTATTTGTGTGAGATTCGATCGATACGCGCGAAATGCACGCTTTCGAGGTAATGTTTGCAAACTAAAACGTTAAAAGATTTCAGTGCGATGATATTAGATTTTGTTTTACAATGTACCCGTTCATTAAAAATTATAAAAAAGTATTAAAAATTATAGCGAGTGACTAATTAGCGCCGGTTTTGTTACTATGCTAATTTTAGTATGAAAATCTAGTCCGGTACAGTTTAAATTTGATTTAATATTAAATTCATATAATTTTAAATATATTTAGATGTATTTTGGGAATGAGACTAGTGAGGTAGTGAGTTTGCGGTTTGTCCGTCTTTTTGTCAGGGATTTGAACCTAATAATGTCGATAGCCACTGAACCGTATCATTACGAGCCTTTCTGCATTATAAAGCTATTTAATATTATAATGCGGACACAGGCGAATGAATTATTCATATATACGAAAATATTATTTATTCCTTAGGCAGCAGTAGTAGTACTCGAGACGAAACCGTATTAAGTGCGGCGCCTAAAAAATGAAAAAACTGAATTTTCCCTCCATTAGAGTGACGCCAAACCTTTCGCGGCACACTTTCGACCGGCCACCTCCTTGCCAAATGTCTATTTAATTCGTATGATTGTTATTAAAGAAAAAATTGTTAGAATTACGTATGTAGGTATAAGTCCGGTGCATTAAACTGTATCATTAATTTGTGTAAAAAATGGTTGAGCGCGTCTGCAATTTGACTCGTATTTTTTTGTCGTCATCTTCGTCTTATCCCTTGCACGTAAGCCGGCGTATAATTTTCGGGGACAAACGTATTTTTTTTTCACGACATCCTTCCACTTAGGATTTCAGGTCAAAATGAGTGTCTAGCATTAATGTGAAGGTTGAGACACGATCATTATAATCACATTTTCTTATTCAAAAGGGATCCGTGGATACGTATAAACCCTCGGGAGCAACAGTGAACCAAAACTACATCAAAGCAATCCCATGCATATCAATAAATTAGTTGGTATTGTTGTGAGTATTATAAAAAGATTGAAACATACAATATTAGTGCTTTTGAAACTTGAGATCAAAAATGAAACAATTCTACTGTTAAAAAATTGAGAAAATACATACGTATACTTTTTCAATTAAATATTTTACAATTGTTTTTCCAATATACCCAAATATGAATAGGTTGAGTAAAATCAATAGAGTTTGTTCTGCAAAAGTGAATAAATTCTATTTAAAACCAACCAAAGAACAAATGATAATAATAAAAAAAATTCACCTGATATTTCATTCTACATATGTATGTACCAACATTTAGTAAAATCTTACGAACAACTTATTAATACAATTGTCAAGATTAAAAAACGAATACCTACTAATACGTTAAAATACGGGTTCCCAACATATGGGTCGCGACCCCAAATGGGGTCGCGAAGGGTTTCTGTGGGGTCGCCAAACTGAAAGAGTAAACTAAAATATTGACTATACTGCAATTTTCTGTCAGTTATGACGAATGAATGTGAAACGTGGATGCTACGTAAGATCTAGTGCACACAGTGAAGCATGGAAAGATGTATGTTTGGTATAACAAGAAGAGATCCTAAGAGGAATACATGGGTAAGAAGTGTGACCATGGTGGCAGATATAGCAGAACGTGTGAAAAAGTTGAAGTGGACACAGCGAGAAGAATGAATGGCAGATGGACGCGAGAAATACTGGAATGGTATCCGAGAGGATGTGAAAGAAAGCAAGGTAGACGGAGTGGACGATGGGCTGATGAATTGAGAAGAATGTGTGATGGATTGTTTAAGACAGACAGGAATTGTGGAACAGTGGTTGGTGAACGGCTGAAAATGATGATGAATGGAATTTTCATTTTTAATCAGTGTCTTGATGTTTGAATAATATTTTTTGCCTTTTTAAAATATTTTGGGGTCGCGGGTCACTTGGCTTTTTTAAAAAGGGGTCACCACTCAAAAAAGCTTGAGAACCTGTGCTTTAAAACAAGCATTTAGAGATAAATTGTACATTAATATTAATCCGAATTAATCAACAAAGTATTATTAAATACGGGTATTTTCAAAAAAACTTGTGTCCTACAAACACTTTTTGACTGAGAAATTCCAATAATAACATATCTAATTATTACAATGAAAACAGTTCAGATATAAAGTGAACCAAATTCTCACCCTCAAGTAGTCAACTTTGATGAGTTTTTCTAAAGACTTGATAAATAGATTTATTTAATTTTTATACGCGTGAAATATTGTCTACAATCTGTTCATGTATACATTTTAATTAATATTCGTTCAATTTCATTACACAATAATTAAAATGAGAATGGGGTGTGATCTTAATGGAACTGAATCACACATAAACATACTTATTTGTATTGAAAATTTTTGTCCTACAAACACTTTTTGACTGAGAAATTCCTATACAATAACATATGCAATTATTATAACGAAAACAGTTCAGATATGAAGTGAGCCAAATTCTCACACTCAAGTAGTCAACTTTGACGAGTTTTTCTAAAGACTTATCAAATTGATTAAGAGATTTGTTTAATGCTTATAAGCGTGAAATATTGTCTATTGTTCATGTATAAATTTTAATTAATATTCGTTCAATTTAATTACACAATAATCTTAATGGAACTGAATCACACATTGTACTCGAACTTTTCCACAGTCATGCTTGGTAAATTTTTGTATATTATCATCTAGATTCTAGAAACACACAGACACAATTTGCGACCGAGGCAAATGAAGGTCGTCCGTCACCATATTGGCAATGGCCAAATTCAAGGGAATCAGTTCAACAACCGAACGAGTGCATTTCGATTGTTGTTTGGGTGCATTTTTTTTTTTCCACCCGGCCTTATCCGGGCAATGCATTTTACGGTCTAGCAGACATAATCGATTTAATCGTAAATTTTATTTTTTACATGCACATCTATGTCAGTGTGTGTGTGTGTTGGGACGTGTACGAGTGTAAAGGAAGTGTATGGAACAAGGCAGGTTGTGTATGGCGGCCGTAGGTCGACTTGTGTGCCGCATAACAGTCATTATGCTTTAAAACAAGAAGAAGAAAAAAATAAAAACGAGAGGAAAAATAAAATATCGTGGCTTGTTGGGGCTGATATTGAAACGTGGCTTGCGCTCGACTCGCGAGCCAGGGTGACCACACAATTTCGCATAATATTCGAATAAAACATTCGCCTAGTATTCCAACGACGATTGTGACTATTTCAAAGGCCAAAGTCTGTATTTCCGTCGGAAAAGCTCGATATACATACAACGTTTGACTATTGTCTACAACCAGGGTTCCCAACCTTTTTGTACCTTAGAGCACATTTTAAAATATTGGTAGGGCGGCGGGCACCACCTATTTTTTCAAAACAAATTTATAGTTGAACATACATACATACAATGTAGGTAATAAATAATACACAAAAAAATAATGCCGCTTTTTTTAAGAATGAAAACTTTTTTCTGTCCACTGTATTCCAGAAGTCCTTATCTCATATTAAGGATTTTAGCATAATATCATTCTGAAGGTCCAAAATTTCTAGCTCCAGTTCTTCTGCCTTCACTTGAACAAGCTCTGCAATGTATTCAGCTATTTCCATTATATTTATTTGGCAAGTAAAAGGATTGATAAAAAAAGAGACCATTGGCTCGATGATAGTAAACTGCTGAAGCACTTGAAGGTGCTTAACAAATAATGACACGTTGAATTCACTGTTACCTGCCATTTTCTTCATATTTGGCAAATGCACGAGAGACTTCATCTGCAGATGTGATATCCACAAAAACAGTTTGGCTTTAAATGAGTTTACAGAGCCTATCATTTTAGCTACATGTTTGTCTTTAAGTTTAAAAAATTCTGTCGTGGTCGAATAGTGGCGGGCGCACACAAATCGATCAGCGGGCGCCATGGTGCCCGCGGGCACGGAGTTGGGAATCCCTGGTCTACAATACCTACTCGGTTTGAACGCGGAAATACCAAATTTGGAGTTACTAATCACAACAAGCCAAAAAAAATGCCCATTTTTAACACGCTCATTATCTCATAGACAAATTTTACTATCTTATCATATTCGGATTCGGCGGGTCAGTATTAGTAAAAATTGGGATTGAGTCTCCCCGATCCTGCAATGTTAAAATGTGAAATTTTGTTGAATTTTGAAATTTTGTTTGGCTAAGAACACTAGGACTGGATATTATGATACAACTTTAAGAAAATTTTCACGTATGTGTTTCGCACGTCTTGTAAAGTTTTCCGGAATTTTCCGACCTAATTTTTGTCTATCTATTTGTCTGTCTTCTAGCAACAGTCCACACCTCTTTTGCTTACATTAAAATTTTATAATTTTTCATTTATGTGTTTAATATTTTCCAGACGATTATCTAGTATGTAATGCAATACTAAATCATTAATTACACTGAGCAACAAAAAAAAAAAGCAGAGCAAAAATTGGTCAATATTTATACTAAGTTTGACCCACTGAATCTGAATCCGATAATGATTTTTGTTGATATGCTCTCGTTTATTTTATTTTATATAATATTAGCTAATTAGCTAATTTTACTTACATCTATTACATATTTATAACAACTACATAAATCTATTACACATTATATACACTATACTTATACATAACTACTATCTCTCACAGAGGTATCTCCTCACACTTTTCAAGAATTCATCTATGGTCTTAGAAGACTTGACGCACTCCGGGAGGGCATTATACATTAATACACCCCTGTGAAAAACACCACCAGCTGTCTTTGTTTTCCTTACTCTACCTACAACTAATTGGTTCTTATTTCTAGTACAATAACTATGGATATATCACTATTTCTAATGATATAATTCTTAAAATAATTATGAGAATAATTGAGTCGCCTAGTTCCAAATCCCTATAAGTCCACAATATATAAAAAAAAACGAGGATAAAATATTTTCTGGTTCTAAGAATGTTTTTAAACGATGCCTTATACTTGAATTATTCCAAATACCGCCAAGTGCGCCGTTAAAAAAATATTGAAAATCAGTGTTAGTTCCAAAAACTGACAATTGCACTATAATAAAAGCCATATTTAGAAAAAAAAAAACGATAAGTTCATGTTTCTAATCTCAATATTTTGTTTAATATCAACAAAATTAAGTTTAAATGAGTTTAAGCGCCATCGAGCAAATAAGTCTGTAGCAGAAAAACCGCGTTTGCGAACAAGTGAGTTTTATGGACTTATCGGGATTTGGAACTTGGCGACTTACATAGATATTCACGATTTAAAAAAATCATTTTTTTTGGCTTTTGCGGTCCATAACTCATAATATAGTATTGCTGTGCTCAAAGTGAGTATTGAAATCAATTTTTAGATATTTTTACTATTGATTTTGATTTTTTATTGCTTTGAAATACTTATAATTAATTATCTAGCAAAATTTTTTAAGTCAAAAATATATTTTTTTTTACAATTTTTTTCCCCGTACGTTTATTTGGCCATTTTTATTTAATATTTTTTTATTTTATCTAAATGTATTAATTCGAGCGGCAACTGTATTCTGTATGCGGCAACTGTCTCAGTATATGTACATACATATGTATGTATATATGTACGTACACTGGTCTCACAGCTAGGTCCTACGGGCGCCTCTTCCGCTGCAATATTTCAACACAACGCACATTTATCGATGAATTTGCGACTTTGCAAATAATTTTAACAACGGTGTCGACCCTGACTAGTGGTGGCGTCTTGCGCTCGCATGCCCGTCCACGTTTATAGATGAAAATTATAAGTTTGCCTTGTACGTAGATTGTGAAGTGTGCGATTGGGCATGCTTTGGGCACGCCAGGGCGGGCTCACGACCACTGGGTGGGTGGGTGGGGTACTAAAACCCAACATGGCCATCGTTGGTAAGGCAAGCCGCACACTGACGTGCCATTTTTCCTACGAGAGCGAAGGAAAATTAAAAATTTTCCATCTCGAATGTATGTAGCCGCGCGCGCGTCTCCCGCGGAAGTCGATCGTTTGCCCCGGCACTTAATCTACTTGTATCCATCCACGGGTATGTATACCTGTGTGCCTACGTGGGTAGGTACGGGTATAGTAATAATAATGTACGTATTATACAAGCGTAAAGTGTATTAACGGTACCGCGTAATAATAATGTCCGAAACGCCGAAATTATAATCGACAAAAAAAAAATGAATGGAAGTATCGTTTCACTTTTTGATGCGCGGCGTGTAATGAGCGTCCGTTCAATTTCACGTGGGGAAATTGGATCGTGTAATTTAATTCGGACCAAGGTCACCTATTGTATGTATGTGTGTCACGATTAAGTTGAATTGAATTGAGTTGAATGTAATAAAATTTTTATTATTTTTATTTCGTAAGAATGCACGTTAATAATTTTTAATGTTTTTTTTTTGTGTCGGTTCTATATTGTTATTTTAATAGTTTTGTTTTAAAAATTAATATCAAATGTAAGACTGTTTGATTGATAATAATTTAAATTGAATTGATTAATTTTTTCAATGGAAAATCAAGCGTTCAAAATGAGTCAAACTGAAATGTATGCACTTACGTGCTGTCGTTTTATGTATGTATGTGCGCCTTTTATACGACTTTCACGTAATGTTTCCGCACTTTAATGTAATCAAATTATACGTTCGATTACAATAAAAGCTACGTTTATAGTAAAAAAAATTATAATTGTTAAGTTGTAATAGATAAATGAAAATTTAGCCTTATTTTTTTTATTATAATATAATCAAAATTGATGCATGATTACATTAAACGATATATTTTATTTTATATACAATATCATTAAGTAGGTAGATCTACTCACTTGGAAAAGTGCATATCTATAGAGGTTTTAAAATTATTTTGTCGAATTTGGTGCAAATTTTTAAAGAATTGGTTCACTTTTGTGGCAATGATTCATCCATTTGCACATTAAAGGATTCGAGGATAAATATCTATAATAATATAGACGAAAATATTTAATTATAATGGGGCAGCATAGGTACGCTAAAATTACAATGCTAAAGATCTCGTTTCAAAGTGACCATTAAAATTTTTCGATACAAATTCTAATTCAACCGTTTTCCGTCCGTACCACCACCAGCTATTCGGTAATATATATATATATTTTTTTTTAATTGCGAAACAATTATTCGAGTCGTTTTTATTACTTATATTATATTATGAATATATAGGTACGGGGGTACGTTGCATTACCGACTCTGGTATTACCGATTATTAATATCACGCTTTTATAATACCATCGTCGTCGTCGTCGATGGCCTGGAATTAATAATAAGAAAAATAACCGAAAAAAATACCGACAACAGAAAAAACACTGGCTTCGTAAATGAATATTCTCATGCTTTGTTTTTGTGTTTTTTTTTTTTTTTGTTTTCGTTTATTTTCATTCGGTCGACGAGGAAAAAAGGCGCTCGATCAACCCCGACGGAATGAAATAAAAGGATGCTTTATAGTTTATATCGAAGGAGCCGTCGACTCGTCGCCATCTTGGCAACATGGCCGCCCCCCCCCCCCCCCCCCCCCATTCACCTTTTTCATTTTTTTTTAGATCGGCTTTTTGGCGGCATTCGGTTTTTCGTTTTGTCCGCGCTCTCTTATCGTCCCACAACGTGTATATTACCATCGAAAAGGCATTAACATTTTTGTAACCCTTTAAAGGGCATACGGGGTGTCACACACCCTATGGACCTAACAATATTCATTTCAAACTGCATATCTGTAGCTTGATAAACATTTATATATTTTCATATGTGCTAAAAATTCAAATCTTTCAATTGGAAAATGTATAATATTTCACACATTATTTATTATATGTATAAGTTCCTTTCTTGTTATGATCTGTTGTTTGTTTGTAACTATTTTGGCTGTAGTGTATTATGTGAAATTAATATTATTTTGTATTTTATATTGTACTTGGTGAGCTGTTTGTTACCTAATACTAAATAAATAAACATTATCGACTATGATCTCTCAAGTTCTTCTTTCTTCATAAGATTTATTTATGAGTTAAGAAATATTGGCATTTCACAGTCGATATATAAAAGGTTGGGTCACATTCGAGCCATCTCTAGATATAAATTTAAAGTATTAAATATATTATACCTATGTATATATAATAGTAGCAATTTTTGCCTCTACATTGTATATTGTAATTGATTTATTATGTGATTAGATATTTTTATATAGGTCTTTTTGGATTCAAGTTACATATAATAGAATGAAAAATGTCTACGAACTATGTATAATATGTAAACTAAAATTTTGCATGATAATAATCGGCTTGGGCCCATGTCAAAATATGTAGTTATAACACGTTCAATTAATACAGTGTTTAATATTGTATGTAAAATAAATTCAAGATTGTTAATTTGTAGGTTACATACAATACCTGCAATATCTACTAGCATTGTACACGTAACATCATCATTTTCAGCCGTTCATCATCCATTTCTGGATGAAGGCCACTCCAATCTTCTTCCATTCCTGTCTGTCTTGAGCAATCTGCATTCATTTGACTCCACACATTCTTCTCAATTCATCAGCCCATCGTCCACTCGGTTTACCTTGCTTTCTTTCACGTCCTCTCGGATACCATTGCTATTCATTCTTCTCGCTATGTGCCACTTCAACCTTTTCACACGTTCCGCTATATCTGCCACTTTGGTCATGCTTCTTACCCATATATTCCTCTTACGATCCATAACTAGTGATAATTCAATTCACTCTAAATTTGACAAAAGCCCCTTTTAAAACCAAGCCACAGAAACATACAATATAACACATCGGAATAGGCAAAAAAAATGAAATTCATTATGTAAAATATTATGGATCTTTCGTAGTTTCGCACGATCGTTGTTTAGCAGTGGTCGTGCAACGGTTAACGCAAGCATATTATTACAGGCGCGTAAGGGACGATGTAATTTATTTTGAAAATTAAAAACCGTTCGCCGGCGCACGTTTGTTTCTTTTTAACAAAATTTTAATTTTTCCAAAATTAAAACTCGCCTTCCCGGAATTTTTTTCACTCGAGGATCGAAAACGCCACAACCGCTCACGTTTAAAATTTTAATAAATTCAAAACGAATCACGCAACACTTCATATGTACATATGTTCAAAATCCACACAGTAGGTACATACCCTCGTACATTCGTACAAAATGGAGAAACGTAATATTACCGTTTATTTTTTCCGAACCGCTCAATCGGTTTAAATAATCTAAGATATGTAGTGCCTACTTTCGTACGTCTCCGATTCATCGAATATTCATTCGCGTTCGTTTCTGTTTCAAAGACATGCCAATTATTTTCGAGATTCTAAAAGTAGTGTCCTTTTACCCGTGTGGAGTTCTAAAAACGATCGTACAAATTAGGGTGTACGTACGTTCGGTAATTACGAGTTGTGAAAATAAAAAATTAAATTGAATATCTTGTGAGAATCGCGAACAGTGTCGACAGGTGTTGAGTCTCTCTACTAATAATTTTAATATGCATGTGTACATTTAGAAAATTGTTAGATTTATGAATTTGAGAACAGGTAATTTTTAAACCTACATAATAGCACATTTGGACGGCCATGTTTGATTGCGATTAATTATTTATCGCCTTGTATGTTTTGAATCTGTGAGTAATGGTATGGATTTTATTGATTGTCAAAATTTAACTCTGTGAGATGATTTTTTTAAATCTTCATTTGACAGAACTTATTGTACTTATAATATGTTTTGTAATAAAATTGAATTAATATTAAATAAATTATGTTTATGTTGTTACTAACATGTATGTAAAATTCTGTAGCATTATCATTCATTACTTTGCATACAATATGTAATTTATTACAGTAGATACATATGTATTACAATAAAAAAAATTTTCGAAATAGATGTTTATACTATGTGAATATGTTTTATCATTGAATTTATATGTTATTTTAAAGCTATTCGAATTTTTTTTGTATAATTATAATGCTGCACTTTTACTTTCAATAAATTTAAATTTATTTAAATCAATTCGGTGTTTACTATTCTTTGAATGAAACATTCTTTCCTTTCCCCTCTCACTTACTCAATAATAGATTTTTCCTTATAGATAAAAGACAATTTGTTAAAGCTATCGCATATTAGGCATGCGAATAACTTTAATTTGACCTTGTTATTTAACACAGATAAACTAATTTGACTTATTATTTAAAAACGGAATAAAAACCTAAATTTCACCTTTAAAAAAATATTGGAAAGGTAATGCAATTGCATAAAATTTCAAACCCTGCTAAAAAAATCGATTTACCGCCATTTTTGACGGATACATACAATTTTAATTTGTAGTATAATATTTATACTATCTTTAGCTACGATGTGATATTATTAATTTGAAAAAATTTAATCGACAAATCGATAAATAATATTTAAAGCAACCACGCGTTCACTTGACCGAAAGCAGCAACAAAAACGCGCGCGAATTAAACCATTTTAAAATCAAAACTATACATTTTTCGCCACTTTTTATTTACTCAAACTGTTGAGCACATCTTAAGTTAACCATTTTCGTTAAATAAAAAAACCAAAAATCAACACCAAACTAAACCAAAACGACATAAGCGGAGAGGCGCAACTTCGACCTCCTCAAACAGGTAGGGGCACATTTTCCGGTATTTCTCATCGACTTTATATTTCATCTAGGTTTTTTTTTTTCGTCCATGATCAAAATGGCGTCAGCGTGTGATGCTATAAAGCGGCGGCGACGGCGTCCATGTTGTTTTCCCCGCTGACAGCGTAATTACATGGCGCGCTCTGCGACCTACGTACGTTTGATAAATTTCCACCGCATGTTAATTCAGAACTCACCTGTGTAATTTGGCTGAGGCACTGAACACTCCCCCTCAACTGAACTCACACACATATACACCAGATATACACACATATATGTATAGATATATGTATAGATGTATGTTGCCTACTAAGCCACGAAAAACCCCTCCTACCCTTCGAATACACTTAATCGAATGTGCTGCATATAAGAATTGTCGATAGAGGTGTACATATAATAAATCAGCATACAAACTTGATTCACTGTCTAAAAATATTGTATTCATATAAAACAACACTGTATATATATAGTAAGTATATGGATAGAGTACATACTGCAGGCTGACTGCCACTGCCACACACATCCTCGTGAAATAGTGTTCAACTCCAATCATAAGCCTTACAATAAAACAATACTATACCAAAACCTATAGGTAGTAAGTATATTTATTTATATAATACAGTAGCTTAAGCTAATTAATTATAATCCTTAACTAAGCATGTTTTTTTTAGACTGTCAGGAATTTTTCAATAGTTTTGGAACTTCTAATTCCATCCGGCAGTCTATTATACTCCAAAACACCTCTGTAAAGGATGCTTCTCCTATTTCTATGTATTTTAACATTTTTTATAATTAAATCATTTTTATTCCTTAAATTATATTCACATACATCAATTCCTCTCACAATAAATTTACTAAAATATATATGGATAAAGTTAAAAATATTGTTAGATAATGTGATGAGAATAGTGAAATAGCCAATTGGTGTTATTCAATTATTCCACTACATAGTATGTGTGTGTCAGTGGCAGTTAATCTGTATAACTATATAGAATAGTGAAATCGTACAAAAAAAATCTTAAAGTACTCGTTCATAAAGGTTAAAATAGACAAGGCTCCTCTTAGTAGGTAATAATTTCAATTTAAAAAGTGGAGGGAGTGTAAACCATTTTAGCTCTGCCCTTTTCTAAGCAATACACGCTTCTAGGAATTTTATGGTTACTGGTGGACCAACAGATCGAAAACCGCGGCAACGGAAGTTTGGAAACGCTACAGATGGACGCAAAGCTTTACGACACGGCCATATATCTAAACATGTATATACATAATAGCTGTTTTAACCGTCAAATTAGTTCTGTATATATAGAGATACGTGATTTTCGCATCTATTTTTATAAAATTTCGCGTTTTGACTCTTCAATTTCGCGTTTTGGAGCAAATAAAATAACAAATTTTCGCATCTATTTTTAGCGCTTATTTCTTTTTCACAAATTTGAAGTTAACAAGTCCAATTTAAATACAATTAACAGAGAAACAAAACAAAACATGGATACAAAAATAAAATATGATTAAAATTAATTAAAACTCAGCATAGAACATGTTTCTATAGATGATTGTTGGCGGCTCCGTTTATAATCCAACACTTTTCGTAAAATAAAATTAAAAAAATGCAAATTAGTTTTTTTTGACCCTAAATTTACTCGCGTCTTATAGAAATTAAAAATAGAAGTATTTGAACTGAAAAACTAACGGAAATAATTAGACAAGTGGAAATAAATTTAACCACCAAAAAGAGCACGGCAAGTGGTATTATATTCAAATTTTGGCAATCATTTCCAGCCAATTATTCGAACGTCAGGAAGCTTGCATTTGCTGTCTTGACGCTTTTTGGTTCCACATACATAAAATATTGTGAACAATTTTTTTATTCGATGAAATTTGTGAAAAATTCGTACCGTAATCAATCAAGTTTTAATGCACTGATGCAATTGAAGAACACTAAATACGTTCCGAATTTATGTAAATTTTCCGAAAATGTACAAGTTCAAAAGACGCATTAGCTTTTAAAAATAACATTAAAATCCGTTTTCAGACAAAATATTTATTTTTAGGGCTGAATTGTGTAACGTTAAGTAATATCTCTACAGCCTGCAAGTGAGTAAAATTTATTTATATACATATATATGTACATACATATATGTATGTATGTATGTATATATATTTTTTTTTATTAAATTGTATAATATTTTATTAAATATAATTTAATATTTTATTAAGTATAATTTAAAGGTATAATAATATTGGATGATAAGTTAGATTTTAAGTTACACGGTCAATTTTTAATAAAACAAGTAGCTAAAAAACACACATTGAAGATGAGAAGTGATATTTGTGCGAGATATTTTTCATTTTTCGCATCTATTCGCATATTTTACTGTTTTCGCATCTATATCGCGATTATCGGTTTTATCGCATATATATCGCACTTATCGCAAAACGCGATAATCACGTATCTCTATGTATATACAAACGGATTAACAAGTCCTTCAATAGAAAATTTCACTCTATCCTCACCCAATGAAACATATAAATCAACGAGTAATGACCCCTCGTTTATGTCAGCATCCTGAAAAGTGGTATTGGCGTGACTCAAAGTCAAACAATGGAGATCATCATAGTGTTTTCGCGAGTGAAGAGTAGGCAATTTGCGAACGAGAGTTGCACAAACCTGACGAACGGTTGATTACTACGACGATGATGATGGGCCAGTTTAACGCGCTCGTTCATAGAGACATTACCTAAACGACTCCAGTGTAAAAACGACGTAACTACAGCCAATTTCGGCTAGAGCTGTGCTTAAAAGTACCTATGTGACGTGAAAAAAAGTCGTACTGAAAGTGTCTGTAATAATTGTATGTAGATATGTGCCATAATGATGATGATAATATTAATGTTTTGCAATACTATTATTATTAATGACGACAATAATATTTAACGTCGGTTTGCGCACCAAAATGGTTTCGTGTGCTCCGCGAATGTTTGCTAAGTGTAAAGTTGTAAATCTTCTTTTCATGTTCGCTCGGAGCGCGAGGCCGAAGCTTCTCAATCTTTGCGAGTGTTATTTTAATAATACCCAACTGCTGGAAGTTTTGCGCAATGTGTTTCTAATGCTGCGTACACACCGACGAACCGAGCAGCGAACGACGTAACGTCGATGTGTACGCAGCATTATATATGGATACGTCGTTTCTTTGTATTTATGAAATGTTTTGTGTTTCTTTCAATGTGTTGTTACTTCAATTTTGACACTTGTTGCCGATGTTTATTGCAGATACGGACTTTTTGAAAATTTGCTGACATTGAGCATAATTGTGTAAATTACAGTATTATTGAGCTTAGCTGCTTCACTTTTAACAACATTTCGCCGTTTGTCAAAATGAAATATATTCCAGTGGTTTCCAATTACCTTCAGGGGGAAAAGAAAGAGAAATACAGGGACAATGAATTGGTAAGAAAAATGTTCGGTTGTGCTAATTTTTGTATTGAACCATCTCAAAAGTCAGACGAAACTAGTGAATTCCGATAAGATATAGTGTAAGATCTGTGTTTTTAGATGAAAGTACAGGCAGCCACTAGTGTTCCATTGGCACTTTCAGCAAAGTAAGCGTCGCCACTCCCATTTTAACACACGTGATAAGAAGAAACAGATTGTACTTTCTTGTTTCAAAAAAATGCACATTTATAACAAATATAGTATTCAGATCTTGCTATAACAACAGTCAAAAATAGTTCAGAAAGTTCGGGATTTGAGTCCCGAGTGTGAGTTTATTTATTTTACAAATTATACCATAGTGACATTATAGGTTGCCCCAAATCGTCACTATGGCGAGACATGAAAAAAACATTATATTAATCATATTGATCAAGTATAATCAAGTATAACAAATATAATCAAATAATTTACAAATTACATTAAATCAAATAATTCACAAGTTACATTAAATCAAACAATTCACAAATGAAAGATTATATAAAAAAAAAACATAATAAATTTATGAATTCAATGCTCTAACTTTGAGCAATGCCGATGATTTTTGTAAAGTTTCTTGGGTAAGCATAAACTAATGTCCAGTGAAAATTTGAAACCTGCAAAAAAAAGTGAAAAAATCCAACTGGAAAATAAATCTAATAAGAAGAATTTTCCATAGAAATGAAAATGTATGAGAATAAATTTATATGAATAATTTAAAAGTTTTAGAACCTATGCAGTCAATCAATATGGAGTTCCGTTGGTTCGTCTTCTTCTTGGCCTGAGATCGAACCTCTTCATAAAAAACACTCACAAACTCATTCCCTCTCTTTCTTTCTCATTATAATCCTCATTACATATTGCACAGAAAGAACGACACACATACAATCGAATTCCATCTCTTTCTTTTTATATTCAAAGTCATCACAGATGCGTGAGTTTGAGCGAGATGGAAACAGCACACGTATACGATCGGCATTATATTTCTTAAAAAACACCAACAGACTTTGCAAGTACATATCCATTGTTATACACGAATAGTACAACACGATATATTATATGTATGTGGATTATTCTTAAAGAATTTTGAGAAACGGCTAATTTTAATACTCTGTTGATTTGTCTTTAATTATATGAATTTAAATAGTATGCACCTTGATAAATCAAATATAAAATTTTAATTAGATCATAAGAAAGTACATACATCTACATATGTACATAAGCCTTTATCTCGGCGTAAACGATTATTTTAATTGTACATTTTATTGTATGTGCGCCTATAATATGCATTGATTATAATAATTGGTGCATAAAACGGCTTATTTTTAATATATTTCGTTCGTTCGTTCATCATTATTAATATATTTATTATTTATGAACTGCGAAAACGAAAATTTACATTGTAAATTTATTCATCAACAATCGGTACGTACCATATATATACTCTACGTGTGTTGGGCGTATGCATAATAATGATAAATTTATTACATAGTAGATATGTAGCACAGACGCGTGAAAATTACGAAACTAGTGCATAAATGAATTTACAATGCGTCCGTGTGTCTGTATCAAACGTTTAAAGCGACACTTTTGAGTTAAACTACCCCTTTGAACGTTTATATGTGAATAAAATTGACATTCTGTAGAGAAATTTGAAGAAAAGTGGTAGTAAAAGACTTATTTATTTGGTTCAACTGCTAAAAAAGTTTTTACTTAGAAAGTTTTCAAAAATTAAATCATCCGTCATTTTTGGCGTACACTTAAGTATCCATTCAAAATAATTTAAATACATGTACACAACAAATCTTTTGATATTTTTATCTCAAGCCTCATCAAAGTTTGAAACCATTAATTAATTTTTTTTGTGCTAGAGACATCTATGCGCGAGTAGATTAAACTAGAACCTTCAAAATTCACTGGTAATTTTCTTTTATAGCTCACTATTATAGTTATTTTGACATAATTATTTATTACCGGTTCGATCGAGCAAAACGTTGTTTTTTTTCCCCTCGAGTCGTTAATAAATAAAATCGTTTACGGCGAGCTCTAACAAGTGTTTGTTTGTGTAATTTCAACGTGGCTTATTTACACTGGAGAACCCGAAACCTAATACGTACTGAGATATACATAACGAGTCTATTACAATATACACCGTGCTGTTGATTTGATTCAATAGAATGTAAGTGCAATTGTCTTATTGTAAGTACGGGATATATCGTGTTGCATATATGTATTTAGATGCGTACACGTTGAGAATTCTTCGTATCGAGAATGAGTCAATATACAAAAGACAAATTGTATCAAACGAATCAGTGTTGGCAACAAACACGGTGTGGTAACCCAATCCACACAATATTAAATCTTGGTTCAACTCAATGAGCTTAAATGTAAAGCTCATATAAAGAGCGCTGGACACATATTTATTGGACTGTACAGTCGAACTAACGCGAGCGGTTAGTTTTCTCGAATAAATTCATTTTATGTTTACTTTTTATTATTATTGTATGGGTACATTTCTCGAATCGATCGTAGTGTATAGGTATTATTACGCTGATTACACGCACGTCAATTTTTACGGCGATGCGACTTTCTAGCATTGTTTTTCTATTATTATTATTATCATCATCGTTCGTTGGTACGTTTTGCGATGTGATTTATGGCTAAATAATGTCGTGTTACTTTTGTGTTTTTGTATTCACCAATTTCTAATGTGTAAAAGTTTGACGTTTCAATTTACTATAAACTACATACGTATGTATGTACATACATTCATAGGTACTTGTATGATTTCAATACAAAAAATTCGATTTGATGAAATTGCACTTATGTTAATGAACTGTATGAAAGAGTGGTTTATTTTGAGTATTATTTATCATCAATCAAAAAATTTTTACATATGAGCGCATTGAAAAATATTCAATTTAATTGAATAATAATAATTAATTAGCGATAGTTTAAAATTTTCATCATAGATGTCACTAATTGCTTTGGATTTTTTTATTTAATACATTTTCTTCTTTTAGTGGTTAGCATTGTCAATTAATCCTTCAATCAAAATACATATAAGTATCTAAGGCTTTATAAAAAAGTTAGGAATTGTATCAGAATGAATATTTTGACTTACACGAATAAGTATAATATACATTATATGTATGTATGTACATACATACCATTCGATTTACGGTAGATCTATTTTTGAAGTGACCCACGATAGTTGTTCCGATAAACTTTCCACCAAATACATTCTTCTTTATCTAAAAATGCGTAAGTTACGCCACATGCACGCATACTTATTTCTTATCTAAAAAGATAGCATACTACTATAATTTGCATGATTCATTTACTCAATATAAATCTAACCATTACATATATTAGACGATCAAAGTCTACAATGGGCTTCATGAGATACCATCAGATTATAACGCATACTTTTGCCAACCCTCACGCTAAAAATGCGTATGTTACGCCGCATCTACATACATATATGTAGGTACATATACATACATACGGTTATTTCATATCTAAACCAAAAAGTATACATTGTACATTCAATCTAACACTGACCGTAACTCTGATGATCAAAGTTTCAATGAATTCCGCCAAATTATACTACATACTTTCATCATCTCTCGTGCTAAAAATGCGTAAGTTACGCTTCATCTGCATAGACTTGTTGGATATCTAAACGATATAGTGTACAATGTATGATTCTGACATTCAACGTTGACCATTATAACGACCAAAGTCTACAATACCACCAATTCACATAGACAAGCTCACCGTATATTGGGTTAAAAATGCGTAAGTTACGCTTCATCTGCATAGACTTGTTGGATATCTAAACGATATAGTGTACAATGTATGATTCTGACATTCAACGTTGACCATTATAACGACCAAAGTCTACAATACCACCAATTCACATAGACAAGCTCACCGTATATTGGGTTAAAAATGCGTAAGTTACGCTTCATCTGCATAGACTTGTTGGATATCTAAACGATATAGTGTACAATGTATGATGCAATCATTCAACGTTGACCATTATCACGATTAAAGTCTACAATACCACAAATTTACATAAAGCTGATAAGTCCACCGTCTATCGTGTTAGAAATGCGTAAGTTACGCTGTGTCTACGCACACTTATTTAGTATCCAAACGAGTGGAGTAACTTTTCAGTGTGCACAGCGGCAACCTTTGGAGTACATCGCACCACTTATTGGCAAAGAGGAAATACATATTAAAGCCAATCAGGGACTATTAAAGGACTCGCTCTCCGCTCTCTATGACCCGACCACTCTTCAAACAAATAAAAACTATGCACACGCGGACAATCCTTGCACATCCTTGTCCCAAGACGAGTCAACGACAAAAAAAATCGCACGCATTTAAAAAATCGTTCCCCTTTCTTTGTTCCATTTTTTTTATTTCATTATTTCGTACACCATTTTCTGATTTTCCGTATCACAACGCTTTATTACAAAACGTACGAGTGGTGCTCGAAGTGGCACTACAAAACAACGCAACTTTGAGGTTCACTCACTAATACCACTCCTCGGCGAGAGTATAGTATCGTAAAGTGGTTTAAGTGGATGCACACTCAATCTGAGCTCGTTGTTGTCGACAACAATGAAGACAAAAAAGTCGTTCCGATACGTATCGAATACTCCAATGCTGTTCCGCTGTCGTCTAATGTCGCTTTTGATTGTCCAAATGTTGCTGAAAATTAAGCGTGTTACTTTTACACGGTGTTTTAGATATTTATTTGTTGGTGTGTCCACGGCTTTGTTATCTATATTACTGTCTCGAATGGTCATGCGTATCTTGAGCAGTTGTATGCGTGATGGTAAATGTACATATGTACATACTAAATGTGTTCATCATGTGTTCAAATGAATGTCGGTATATTTGTACTTCAGCAATCTTAAACATTTATATTCTCTTACTGAAGTCTGAAACTTAGTTTGTATTGTAGAATACAATAATTGAAAGTGTGCATAGTCGACGAATGTGAATGAAAATAACTTCTTAAAGATATTGTGGAATACTTTAAAGCAGTGGTCGGGAACCTTTTTCGAGCTAAAAGTCAAATTAGAGAAAACCTTGCAAAATTGGTAAGTTTGGGAGCCGCAATATATTATTTTCGAATTATTGTATGTATTAAAAAAAACTGCCACTTATGACGTATGGATGTGAGACTTGGATGCTAAATTCAAGAATGCTACGTAAGATCCAGTGCAAACAGAAAACAATGGAAAGATGTATGCTTGGTATAACAAGAAGTGATCGTAAGAGGAATACATGGGTAAAAAGTATGACCAAAGTGGCAGATATAGCAGAAAGTGGACACATAGCGAGAAGAATGGATGGCAGATGGACGCGAGAAATACTGGAATGGTATCCGAGAGGATGTGAAAGAAAGCAAGGTAAACCAAGTGGACGAATTGAGATTGAATTGAGAAGAATGTGTGATGGATTGTTTAAGACAGACAGGAATGGAAAAGGATTGGAAAGGCCTTAATCCAGCAGTGGGTGGTGAATGTCTGAAAATGATGATATTCAAAATTAAATTAAATGTTACTCATTAATCATTAATGAAGTAAGTTATCCTCGTGATATTTCTTAACGTACGACAGTTTATTACTAAAAAGTATTGTAAAGTTTCATTTGAAAAACGATCTTATAGTATTTTATGTGCAAATTGTGTGTCAACATTTTGTATTTCAAAACGTTGCACGAGAGCGAGAGCCGCAGGTTTTCATACAAAGAGCCGCATGCGGCTCCGGAGCCGCCGGTTCTCGACCACTGCTTTAAAGTGTCTATTTTCACATTTACCATAAATTTATTACCATTAAAATGTTGGGTAAGGTAAAAAGAAAGTAATACTGTTCCTTTTTATTCAAATTATTTCTAAACATGCCAATATTTCCAATATTTTTTACGGTAAAATGTATTGAATGAGCGATTCATTATATGTATGTATGTATGTACTAATTTATCATAACTGAACGAAAAAGGTATTATTCCAGAATGTATGTACATATGTACAGTATGAGAATATTTTATGCTAGATTTGACTATAGAAACATGATGATCCAATCAAAACGCAACCAAAAATTAATATCAAAATTTCATTTTACACGAGGTGTAGCAACATTGCACATTTCCACAATAGTGTATTCGATACAATGATAAAATTACATAACGTCACAAGTCACCATCGCAGTTGCCATTTGTATGAATCATGTGACTGCGCGAGTCCTTGAAGATTCATATCGTGACAGATGGTTGAGAGGAGCTCGTATACGAGCAGAGATTTTCAATTGTTTTACATGCACAATATTGTCCGTTTGTTCGTGTGTGGAGAGCGTTCTCAAAGCGTTCAATATCCCCGCGAACCCGGCAGCGTGTGCGGTTTTTAGCACGCCGTGTTGTTCGAGTTCGTTTCGACACCGGCCGATCCGACGAAGGGACATTCCTCGTTCGGGGACACAAAACACTGACGAGTGACTACAGACTACAGCACACGTCAAAAGTGTTGGCGCTATAATATTATTTTATATACATAAATTCAACGAAGAAAAGCGAAACGACATTTTTATGCGGGCGAAGTGGTGGTATAATGAGAATCATACTTTTTCATTTTTAATTAATTTAAAATTAATAGTAGTCAAACAAATTTAATATTTAATAATATAGTCTCTCTCCTTATACTCTTGTCCTTACATGGTATTTAATTCAGAATTTTAAGTGTAATTTCAGTGATGAAATTTTGTATAATATGTGAATCGGACAATTTTATGCATCATTTATTCAACATTGATATTACATATTAGGGAATCGCATTACAATATATTTTATGATAGATTATGTGGTTGTCTTAAAACTGTATTCAATTTAAATTACAATTGTGTTAATAAATTTGTGTCGCGATGTTGCATCCTTTTTAAAATACTAAAAATTAATATTGCGTAACTAATTGTAATATATTATACCCTTTTCACTAAATGGTATTTAATTCAAATTTTTATTACAAGTCATTTTTGTAATTATAAATTTAAATTATAATTATAATTTCAACTCATCATCATCATTTTCAGCCGTTTATCATCCACTGCTGGATGAAGGTCTCTCCAATCCTATTCCATTTCCGTCTGTCTTGAGCAATCTGCATTAATTTGACTCCACACATTCGTCTCAATTCATCAGTCCATCGTCCACTCGGTCTACCTTGCTTTCTTTCACATCCTCTCGGATACCATTTCAGTATTTCTCGCGTCCATCTGCCATTCATTCTTCTCGCTATGGTCATGCTTCTCACCCATGTATTCCTCTTACGATCTGTTCTTGTTATACCGAGCATACATCTGTCCATGCTTCTCTGTGTGAATTTCAACTAATTTCTCAAAATATGTATGTACAAAATTGACCATAAGCACAGTATGATCTAAAAGGGTTATTAGCCAGGCGATAGCTCAGTGGTTAGAGCGTTAGTTTCTTGAGTGAAAGTCCGGGGTTTGATCCTCGTATGTTGAAAGGTTTTCTTGACAGTTATCGACCCAAAATATCATCACAGGCAAGATCTGCATATTACTAAATCCAGTTCCACCATTTCTTGTTAGAATTTGCAAATTTATTTAACTTAGTTTTGAGACGGTACCACAATAATTAGCACCATCCAAAAAAGTGTATTCCTACTTATGTATGTACATATCAAATCATAACCCATTCGCTCTCTCCTTTCCTAGACTTCAGAAGACAATGTAAAACCACTGGAGAGTATCTTTCCCTAGTTACTTTACAATGAAACGGTAAAATGTTTATCTTATGTATTGTGGTTCATTATTAAATATGTTATATAAGTCAACTAGAGATAGATTACAAATATTACAAAATGTTTTAAATGTTGATATGTATGCTAGTATAAAAAAGATGATGATTGAATTTGAATGATATTTTGAGGATTTGTATATTGGTATTTATATTTAAGTTAGATAATAATATGTTACCATCAAATTTTAGTAAATTTATTGTGAGAGGAATGGATGTGTGTGAATATAATTTAAGGAATACAAGTAATTTAATTATAAAAAATGTTAGAATAAATAGAAATAGGAGAAGCATCTTGTACACGGGTATTTTGGAATATAATACATAGACTGCCGGATGGAATTAGAAGTTCCAAAACTATTGATAAATTCCTGGCAGTCTTAAAAAAACATCTCTGTATAGGTGCTCAGTTAAGGTTTATGTAATTAACTTTAGCCACTATATTATATAAATAAATAAAAATAAATAATGAAGAGGCAACGTTTGATAACATGTACGCTACCTTCAAAACAATAGAGTTTAAAAAAAATACACTGCTTTCGTTTAAAAAAAAGAACCCTGCGTTCTGAAAGCGGGGTCGCGTTAAAATTCATATTTTCATCGAATTAATGGACACATTTAAATGAAATGTGGTTTTTATCACGCACTGTGTATAACTCTCTCTATAATGAGTGAATTTTTTGCAAGTCGGCTCGAGTGAACGTCGTCCTGTCGGGAGTTCCCCGTTCATAGCCGGGAATGCTAAGAATCTCGTCTCCGAAATGTCGCTCAAGTTTGTCGTTACAGACACACAGACACACAAACACACACACTATATCTCACAAATGTATAAAAATACTGTTATCGAACAAGTAAAATGTGACATCAGTAACGTGATGTCACAATTTTGTGACACTTTCCCCCGAATTAACTTAAATTCTAACCATATATGAATAATTCATCATCATCATAATTTTTCACCATCCACTGTTGGATGAAGGCCTCTCCAATCCTCTTCCATTCCTGTCTGTCTTGAGCATTCTACATCCAATTGACTGCACACATTCTTCTCAATCCATCAGCCCATCGTCCACTCGGTCTACCTCGCTTTCTTTCACATCCTCGCGATTGCCACTTCAACTTTTTCACACGTTCCGCCATATCTACCACCTTGGTCATGCTTCTTACCCATGTATTCCTCTTGCGATCTCTCCTCGTTATACCAAAAATACATGCACTGGATCTTGCGTAGCATTCTTGAATTTAGCATCCTGTCTGTCTTGAGCAATCTGCATCCACTTCATCGAGTATTTATCGTATCTGCCGCTTTAACTCTTTCCCACGTTCCGTTATATCTGCCACTTTTGGTCATGCTTCTTACCCATGTATTCCTCTTACGGTTCCTTCTTGTTGTACCAAGCATACCTGTGTGTGCACTGGATCTTACGTAGCATTCCAGTATTTCTGCCAACCATTCTTCTCGCTTTGTTTTTTTAACACGTCATACTTCTTACCCATGTATTACTCTTGCGATCTCTTCTCGTTATACCGAACATATGTAGATATTTCCGTGCTTATCCGTGTGCACTGGATCTTGCGCAACAATATTGAATTCATATTTATTACATTCAAAGGAATTGTATTTTACAACACACTACATACATTTAATCACCATTAAGTAAATATATTCAAATGACTCATTTACCACTGTAAACCATCGAATTTTTTTTATCACATACCTACATATGGTATATTCGTCTGATGCTCAAACATTCAATTTAATTTAATCGAAATCAAAAATATATGTGTAGGTAATTTTTAGTACACTATCTTCAGTACACTTCAGTGTATTTTTCAATCCCTAATGAAATTGACTAGATATTATATTGTATCGTTTCATACTTCATACACAATTACACATATTCTGATAAAAATCAAACTCATGTTTGATTAATTTACTTAACGTATTCCATTTGCAGAACGCTATTCCTTAAATCAATTAAATTTAGTACAAGACTTAAAAAAAAATTGTTTTCTATTATTATTAAAATTATTGGTAAAATTGACTGTACATATTATATCATACTTATTTATCATTCGAAGATTAGAGGCAACTATATTAAATTGTCATGGTCAAATGGTCTCAAGGATGCATTCATGACTAATCTACAATTTGATATGTACATAGTAATATCATCATCATCATCTTCTTCGTTTGATTGAATAATTTTCACGCGAAAAGCGCTTCGCGCAATCGTCTAACGGTCATCGCGCGCGCGTCATAGCCTCTTACAATGCAGTTGGCGTCTCGCCTTTCTCCATTTCTTTTGTGCTTTGGGGAGGGTGAAATATAAAAATGCGATTTTTCAAAACTGGGGCCGGTCCGTACGAAACCCGATAGTGTGGCATTAAATCACAAAGCGGGCCTTTCGGGGAAGTGTGCCGCGGAACGTGCCGGAAATCACCGTAATTACGGTGTTTTATAGCCATTACCATACAACTATAATTATTGTTACTTTTGATCAACCCCCACCCACCCCCATTCCGTTCCTGAAAAGTGTTCAAACACGGGAATAATATGATATTTATATAAATCTTACATTTATCGTGCGAGTGCAATGATATGGAACGCGTGCCGCCAGCTCGGCATGAGCGTCAATTCAGTGTAATTTTTTTGCACCATCCTGTACGTAAATTAAAAATTATAATTTTTTAAAAATACATTGATACCTCCAACTTTAAATTTAATAATAAAATTTAGAACATTTCACTTCTATTATGTTAAATTTGAACATTTTTGTTTTGGTCGTAGGTGTGTAGCGTTTGACGCTTACATACTTGTGTGTTGTACGGCGTATGAATTATTGCGCACATAATGAAGATATATATCATGTTTTTTTCGTCACAAATTCATAGGTATAATCTTCGAGACTGTTTTTTGCGGTATTTTAGCCTGTAATTACTAGCGGCTATTTGACGCGAATCGTTAATTCGTGACAAAGTGGCCGCGAACTCAATTTATCGCTCTCGGTTTTTAGCATGTGTAATTGATTGAAAATAAAAACGGTATTCATTATAAAAATCACCGAAAGAACGTAACTTAATTTCGATTGGAAATTTTCATTCGAAAAGTTCACATTGCAAGTATCTAATATACCTACGTATGTAAGTATGTGAGCTTATACATAATTTATTCCACTTAATAGTACTTCATACCCATACAGACACACTTTTAAATTAATACGTTTAATTTATAATTATTCGATTTATTTGTCCGCTTTGATATATGGGTTGCATAATTGAGATCCCGCTGAAACGTCAGTGTGAACAGTGCTGTCCAAAAGTGACACTTAATAATAAAATTTAATAAATTATATGGGTTACTTTTTATTTGCTTACAAGTGTAGTAAAAATACTCAAACATCGCGCCACTTTCAGTCTAATAGTAGAATATTTTTCAAATTGTCTAACTGCTGTTTCTAGTATTAAAAAATAATAATTTTAAATTTACTACGCTCGGATGTAGGTACATAGTGATCGTTGTACGCACTTCTAAACACTATAGTTACAATACAAAAGTGAACTAATCCCCAAACGGTGCCTGTGTGAAAACTATCACTGTATTTTTCATTCCACTCGTGACCCTTTCAATGCGGTGTGCGTGGAAAAAATGCGCACGCAAAAATGCAAAAAGGAAAACAATGCGTGCGGTAACATAATACGCACAGATGGCCGTAATGTACAGGGGGGACCGTAAAAACGGAAACGCCCACGGATTCTACAGAAAAGAATTCGTGAGCGCCTATTTCGCAGAGAACAAACCCCCCCATCCTCTCACTCAATTCCACAAAAATTTAATATACCTAAATATCGAAGAAGATGGAAAACCATAGGTTTGTATGAAAAAACAACATACGAAAACTTATTTGATTATAATAAAATAAGCAAAATTACATAATTTGGCCCTTTTTTTATTGTGGTCACAATGACGAGACCTTATCTACATTTTTCAATACAATTGCGCATCAAAATAGGTGCATCTCACTCACTTTTACTACTAACAATATAAGCCCCATTCCAAATAGATGATATTTAACCATAATATCCATTAAAAACTTCAATGAACATAATAATAAACGATTGGTCCAAAATGGGTGCAACACTCCGATTAAAATGAAACTACAGAATCAAAAAGAGGTAATTAGAGAACCATTATGTATATATATAATAGCCGAAATCCGTCTGTCTGTCTGTCTGCTGATAACGCTCGCTGATGAAAAATAATTAAAAAACCAGAAAGAGATGTGTGATCCACCATCAACCATCAGTGATCATCATTACTATGATGATCACTGATGAAACGTTACTATGATGATCACTGATGAAACGTTACTATACATATAGGTATATATATTATATTATACATATATATATAATAGCCAAAATCCGTCTGTCTGTCTGTCTGTCTGTCTGCTGATAACGCTCGCTGAGGAAAAATTGGGAAAAAACTTGGCAGAACGAGTGGGGATCGAACCCAGGACCCCAGGCTCGAGAGAGCTCACACTAATGCTATTCGCTATCGCCCTTGGCCGATTTAGTCCTTTTTTTTTTAAACATTACCTATACAAGGGATCGTGACTCTGCTTTACCTACAAAAGGGATCGTGATATTTTATCAATTTGGGTTTCGTTGTATTAAAACGCGCCATAGATGGCTCATTGTTGCATAGGTGCTATCTATAGACAACTATAAAATCTATTAAATTTAATATATAATTTTCCAGTATCTGTCCGTCTGCTGATAACGCTCACCACGGTAAAGGCTGATGAACGTCGCGACGTAATCTCCGTTTGATATTCAACGGGCTTACACTAGTTATACATATAATAGCCAAAATCCGTGTGTCTGTCTGCTGATAACGCTCACTTCAGTAAATAATTAAAAAACCAAAACGTCGCACGAGTGGGATTTGAACCCGGTATTACTGATTCGGAACAGAGCGCTTACGCGGTGAGCCAAACCAGATAATAATGGGCTGTCTTCAACTTGACTATTTATATAATAAACATTAGTCTCGCGACTTTGCTAAATTGTTACGTTGTTGTAATATAACGCGCCATAGATGGCGTATTGTTGGATAGATGCAACAACTATACAAACTATTAAATTTAATATTACTTTTCAGTACGGGTGATGAGAACGCTCCGTTGATATTCAACGGGCTTACACTAGTAAATATATATGTACCTACAGTTACAATTGCTATAGAATGATCAAACGTGATTATATCCGTCAATTTTATTGATACAATAAATTTAAACTTGTGTCCATACAAAATTACCCTATAATATGAGTAGAATCAGATTTTGACAATTTTTTTAATACGGTTCCAATACAACAATCATCCCAAATTTGATACCATAATACGCATTGTATCCACAACTGTATTAAAACATTTTTTAAACTAAGAAAAGTTAGCTCGTGAGCCGCATTAGCTGCACCCCTGTCTCCCCTCGCACAATGAACGTCTCAAGACCGTGTACACACAGACATATTTTTTGATATTGTTATCGGACAAAACGAAGCGGTTTTTTTCGGCCATTGTGCCGCGGGGGAGTGGCTCAACGTGTCCGGTTTGCTTTTTTTAGTTCAACAGCAGCCGGTTGACGATATATATATATATAAACATAATATATATTGACACAAAAGAAAGGAACGAACTCGACATGGTCTGAGGTCGCAAAGTTCGACAGCGACAATAGGTACATAACTATACCCTTTCACCGTTCATACTCGGATAAATAAATGAAATATTAATAAAGACATTATTTCTATGTACCTATGTATGTATGTATATATGTACAGTGTGTCATAGAGGATTTGTAACAATTAAATTCGTGGTGAGTGGCCGTGTGATGCGGCCCTAAGGATACGGGTATTGACAGCTCTCGTACCGGTGATCCACAAAGGACCATATATGTACATACATCCTTTTCATTTTTCCCAGTCGACAAACTACACAATGGAGGCTGTGACCGACAAAATATAAATGCAAACAAAACAAACAACAATAAGTGTGTGTGTTTATAAAATTTTGCAGCAAATGGAAAATATATAGTGGAAAATGTTCGGAGAGATCAACGCACCGTTTCTTACTATACAATTCTATCACCGCTAGTTGTTGATCTGGTTGATTTTATTTATCGCCATACTAAATCGATTGGTTAGTTTTTGTATCGAGGATTGGAGATAAATTTGGGATGATTGTTCTGCTGAAACCGTACTATAATTCGATTAAAACCTTTGTGATTAAGTATGATGTGAATGTATGGTGAAAATCAATGAATCGAAAGGTTATAATATAAAACCTAACTTTGTAATAATACTATTTATGATAGTCGACAAAACACACAATTCGACCTTGAAAATTGAATCTCAAGGTCAACTTATCAACATTAGATTTATTGTACTTATTGTACAATCCTACTTCTGATAATTAATTATGTACTTGATACAAGATTAAAATCAATCAGTACAATATTTTACTTTGATAACACTGTACAACAAAACAAAAAACTACCGAAGCGGAGACTAGTCATCTTTACTAAATTTAACCCACTGAATCTGAATATGATAATGAAATTTGTTGGTTAGCTCTTGTTTGTGGGATATGAGCATTTAAAAAAATGGATAATTTTACCATTTTTTTGACTTGAGCGGTCTGTAGCTCAAAATTTAGTGCTTTTGCGTACAAAACGATGTTTTTGTCCATTTTTTTAAACGCTCACATCTCATGAACGAGAGCTAACCGACAAATTACATTATCATATTCGGATTCAGTGGGTCAGAATTAGTAATAATTTTCGGGTCCGGTAACTCAAAAAAGAGATGTTTTTTGCTGCTCGGTGTAATCTGAAGTCAAATCAAATAATATATTCAGAATACGGGGGCTGAGATTGGCCCACTTTTCTTCGGTGCACGAAATTCAAACCAAAATGCACATCGCTCGACAATGCTCCATTCATCCATTATATTACCTATATAGAGTATACACGTTCAATATTTTATTTCACGTTTTTGAACATCGACAATGGAAAGTCGGCCATACAAAGGGGGCCTCAGCAAACATTGCAAAGAGGGGGCTTACGGGGATAATCCCATATTTCACGCGTGGACTAACACCATTAAGCCAGTCGGCCAAAACACACACGCTACCTATCTATTTGACCGGGACTGGGTAAGCACTAGGTACGACTACTATAAACCACAGAGAAAGTATCGTGTATGCCTTTTTTACGTGTGTGTATATGTATGGAATGTGACCGCGTACGCACTCGCGGTACACCCTTTCAATTATTTGAGTGCGGCCTCTTTGATGCGATTCCAGTCCGGCCCACGATGGAAAAAATTCACACGACTGCTATCGAAAGAATCCTCAGTATTTAAATGGTACTGAGAAAATACAATTGCATGTTGTGTGCATTTTTGCGCATAGTACGAACTAGGCAAGCAAGCTGTACTACATAGTACAGTTGGGTGCGATGTAAATGTCGAGTGTCTTAAGTTCGAAGTCGATTTGGTTATCAAATTTGTATGTATTGGAAATTTTTATAGTAATCCTAGCTATGCTGTAGTATTGTTTATTATAATATGAATTGGATGCCATCGTATGTGACATTTTCTATTCTGAAAAAAAAGTTTGAAATATTGATGTGAAACATTTATAAATACATTCATTTAAGTTTGGTGTCATTTTGGTATTTGTATGCAGACTAATTGGAAATTTTGATGCCAACCCTAGAGCTGTGCCGTAGTATTGTTTATTATAGTCTGAGGTAGATGCCATCGTCTGTGGCATTTACTTTACTGAAAAAAAATTATGCAAAATATTCATAGATAGGTATATAATTTATGTAGTAAAAAGTCGATTTAGTACTCGCACTTACAGCTTCAGTTGTACCACAATAGAAATAAAGGTTCGTAAATATATTTGATCGAATCTCAAATGTATCATCAAAATTCAAACAGCTTTTAAGAAGTTTACACACACTGTTTATTTTATTACACCAACGAAGAAAACACAAATACCATTCCGACTGGCGTTACGTAAAAATGCAATATGTGTAATTATTTTCGCAATGCAATATTAAAGTGCATTTGCAACTTTAGAGGCAGATAAAAATGAGGTATTTTTATCCATGTGACTTTAAAAAAGAAAATGGAATACAAATCTGGATTCTTGTGCTTAATTATTGTGCGAGCGATGATCGCAAGTCGCGACTTTCTGAATTTTTGAACGGAAATAATTGATTTAAAAAATACACACCGACGAAACGAAAGCGCTTTCAAAATACTTTGTCTCAAATTTAAAAATAGTTTTGTCGAAGAAAAATGTTGATAAAGTGGCGTAAAATTTAAATTACCAAGTTTGGCGTATTTTCTTACTAGGAAAAATGACCAAACTTTAAGATCAATTTTTATATTAAAAATTAATATTTTTCTAGTGGAATTTATATTCACTGCAAGACAGTAACATTCAACATTTTATTCCTAGAATAAAATTTAATATATTTTTAATAAGTGATAACAATTAGTGACATTTATAAGTTGAAGCGTAATTAAATTTGTCGCGTGTTCGGGTGTGTCTCGCGCGCACACTGCATACTACACAATAAGCTCATTGCACAAAAAACATAATAAAATGGATTACCACACATATTATATTTAAAAAGTTTACATAATACTTATACGACCTTTTAAAACCAAGCCAAATATACATATATAATATATTTACTACGTACAAGTCTTACGTTACGAGAGTTAATAATTATTTTCACTCACCTTCACTTGTGTATGTATTTTTTCATAACCCATATGTGACTTAAAAAAAAAGTTTTTTGAATTATTCAACGTGTCGCATAGAGATATTAGTAATTCTAATATATGTCAATTGTTCTTTGGTAAATTAATGCGGATTTTTGTCGCATGCATAAATAAATAAATATTCTCAGTTTTATTTGCATAAACGAGCGTACCTACATATGTACGTGTTGTGTAATTTACGTCGAAAAATTGATATGTCTTCATGTGTCGATATTAAAAAAAAAAAAGTAAGTACGTACGTCTCCATTATGTTGTAATTTTTACATTTAATAACAAAAAGGGACACACAAACGTGCAATAATTTACAAAACGTGCAATAATTTGTCGGCTTCGAACGCACACCTGTCAATTTATTGTACCGCCATTTTAAATATGACGATAAAAAAACGTGTAAAGACTCACAATATTCATTATAGTTAGTGTACGGGGAAATAATAAAATAATAATAAAACATTTTTTTTTTTTCGAATAATTTCATTTTATTTCACATGAAATATTTTTTAAAATTAACAAATTGAAAATGTAAAATTAATACAATAATAATTCTAGATTTTTTTCATATGTCCTAGGAAATTATACAATCATATATTCAATCGTATTTAATACCCATATACTATATTAATAATTATACATATATATATATATAATAATAATAACCTTTTTACAATTAACTATACAAAAAATTTACATATTATTATTATTCAATTTTGAAATTTGAACATCGACCGCCTTTAGTTACAACTTGAGTAACAATTTTTAATTAAAAAAAATAGTACAAAATGAAAGGTTCACACTGAGCTTCAATTAGTACAATTTTAAGCGTATATTTCAAAGCGTATTGTAGACTTTGGACGAGTTATCGTGATATCTTTGTGAATGTACTTTAAAAATCGATTTAAATCTTGCTTAGTATTAAAAATTAAGGCTATCGATCGATTTCACACTCAAATATATATCCTCGATCTCACATCAGTGAGATCAAAGTCTACAATACGCTCGAAAGATCGCCATTGTATTCGATTGAAGAACTTCAGTTATGACTCGTTCAGCGATTCAGTTATACATACCTATACAATTAATATTAACTTTTCGGTTAATGATATAAAATAGTTTCAAAGAAGATGGGGGAGGGTTGTGTCAATAGTTCAAATTTCAAAACAATACGAAATATACCCTGGGTATATATTATATGCATATATATGACATATAAAATTTTTTGTGTTAAAATTTCTCTCTCAAATCTTTTCCTAAGCTTACATTTACAAATTTGCACTTTTTCGTTTTAGTTTATTCATATAAAGTATTGTATAGTAAATAATATGTAATGATAATAATAATAAGATAATAATAATAACGTTCATTTATTATCATTTGAAAATATTTTTGTGTTTTTTTTGTTCATTTTAAATTCAAATTCACGGTAAGTCTTATTTTTTTTTAAATTTATTTTCTTTTCAATTTTGCTGTCGTCTATACAAAACGAAAAATGAAAACAACACGTCATATATAAAAGGAAAACAACATTTATATATTATATGTATAATGAAAAATTTACACAATGATCACTAACGTTCTTACATATCACACACTATACAAAAATTATCCGCCAATCAGAGGTTACACAGCCGGCCACACCCTGCAAAGAAAGTAATCGTCGCTATAGTTTATTTAATTCATATTAAAATTACAGATTTTCGACATTGAATAAATTAAAAACCGTCCCAGTTTGAGGATACAAAGTAAATTAATTCAAATATGTACATACGTAATAGGTACAGATGTGAGCGAATAAAACACATAATATCACTCGTCATTCCGCAAAACGGTTGTGAACCACTGACGTAATCATATCGAACTAATGACGGTTGAAAATTTATGTGGGAACGGTTCTTCGTTTGGAAAGTGTTATGGAACTTACGTTAATAGTCCTGCAGGTCCGGGATCAGCTGGCTGGTACCAGGAATACTGAGGAACGTATCCTGGATGATGAGCTGGTTGTGGAGGTCCCAAAGGAGCTCCTAAAGGCGCTCCAGGTCCAGGTTTCATGTCCCATCCTCCCGCCGCACCACCCTATATATAATTAAACAAAAAAACCACGATTAAAACAAGTTAATAAAAGTTTGAGCTAAGATCTACCGGTGGATCTATTATTTAAGATATACGATTTAATTTTAATTCAGCGATAACTAACCAGGAAGGATGGGTATGGGTGATTGAAGGACCCACCAGTAGACTTGAAAATAAACAAAAAAACACACAAAGTTAATTTAATTACACACTTATATATCAGTTAGGTATGCGAAATGTTAATTTATTAGGTATATAATTGAGTTATGTATGTTATTTCGGTTTATACCTTGACGTCCCATGGCACAGGTGGAGGTCCTTTGACATCCCACGGAGCTGGAGGACTCAATCCTGGGGACAGCTCGCTGACGGGTGTCGAAGAAGGTGTTGGTGAGTGTCCTCCAGGTCCTGGTGCACCAAGACCGGCTCCACTACCGCCTCCTCCCAAATAGTGATTGGGAGAATGCTGCGATCCACTACTGCTGCCTCCTCCGCCTATTGTTCAAAAAAAAAAAAATAATAATTTAATATTGTGTATCTGTATGAAACGCTTTGTTCATATTTTAATATGAAAAAAGCATTTTTTTTTTAAGTTAGATCTGTAATGTTAATTAATTAAAGTGTTAAAGGGAATAGTGATTGGAACAAAGACTGACTAAAATGCGGAAGAGTAAGGTGGGCCAAAATTAATCACTTAACTTTAAACGTGGATATTTTCTCGGTTTTAAATTTTTTTTTCTTTTCACCTTTAAAAATATATAATCAATTGTAAATTATTTTTTTGGATAATTTTACATCAAAAATCTGTGGATTGTGTTGGTTCAACGCGAGCGAGCCAATCGACGACTTTGTAAGTCTTAAGTATTAAATACGCAGTATTATTCAAAAGTTATCATCATCATTTACAACCGTTCACCATCCACTGCCGGATGAAGGCCTCTCCAATCCTCTTCCATTTCTGCAATCTGCATCAGCAATCTGCATCCACTTGACTTCACACATTCTTCTCACTCGGTGTACCTTGTTTTCTTTCACATCCTCTCGGATACCATTCTAGTATTTCTCGCGTCTATCTACTATTCTTTCTTCTCGCTGTACCTACTTCAACTGCTATATCTGCCACTTTGGTCATACTTCATACCCATGTATTCCTCTTGCGATCTCTTCTTGTTATACCAAGCATGAATGTGTGAATTTCAACTAATTTATCTAAATATGTACAGGTAGGTATATTACAAAATTGACCATAGCACGGTATGATCTAAAAAAAATACCTAGCCAGGCGATAGCTCAGTACATAATTAGAGCTTTAGTTTCTCGAGTGAAAGTTCGGGTTTTGATCTGTTCATGCTTTTCATCTCAAAAGTTATGAGAAAACAAAATAAGACAACTCATTTTGGCTCACCTTTCATTGACTGTATTGAATTCGAATTTGGCTCAAAAAACAACATAAACTAGGAAACTTGGTCAAATATTATTCGACTATAATTCATTAAAAAATAATTACCATGCATTATGTGGTTGTTCGTCGGTGAACCGGCAGGTCCTCCTAATCCTGGCGGATGTCCATGAGGTCCAGGACCACCGCCACCCGGACCCTGGGCAGCCTTCATCATCTTCTTGTATTTACTCCGCCGATTTTGAAACCAAATTTTAACCTGCGACAGAGGAAAAATAGGAAAAATTAAAAATAAAATTCAAAATGCACATACTTATATGTATGTACATTTCATGTGCAACAAACTGCGCAGTACAAATTGAGGGTTGGGTTCACACACGAGGGTGAAACGAAAGCTTGGGGTGCAGTTGACCCGAGGCCGAAAGTTTCTTTGTTTAACCCCGATAAAAAAATTTCGGTTCGAAATAGCAATAAGTCGAAAATGGTGGTACCAATTGTACGTATGTACGTTTCTTGCTTTCGACACGAAACACGAAGGACTCTCGTTTAGGGTATGGGGTGAGGTTAGTCAGGGGTGAGACGAGTTTCAGAATGGAAAGAGGAGGCTTTGATGGGGTTGCATACGAAATAATTTTCTTCGAGGGTTTTCCTCGATGCGATGATAAAATGAAATGTAATACGCGTTCATGATAAATTGCCATACATTTGTAGGTATAAATTATGCACGGGAAAAACCTTTGATTTATATGCGAGTACGTATTATTTTATTTTACTTTATCAGTATATTTTCTGATTACTACTAGTAATATTCGTTTTTGTACATAATTTATGTTTATGATGATGTTTGGATTATTCACTGCCTTGAAATACTTTGAAACTATATATGTACGTACATACATATATTGAACATAAGACGCGAATGCATACGATTTTTTTCATACTACATAAATTCATATCAGTTGTTTTAAAACGTTCGTAAGGCTCAAATGAAGATATTTTTTCATATTGATCTATTTATATTAATGGTAAATCGCCGTCAAATTCGACGGTAACAACAAATTAAAATTAAATGTAGAAAAAACCAAAGCAGTGGTGATTAATTATAATAAGATTAATAAAACTGATTTTAGGTAAAAAGTTGGTGAAAGTAATATTAAACTACATAGTTAATAATTTCAATTATTGGATGATAAGTTACACGGTCAATTTTTATTAAAAAACGTAGGAATATTATGTCGGCTAAGAAGATTATTATCTAAAGAAACTAAAATAATAATTTATAATGTAATTGTCAGACCACATATTATGTATTGTGGTTCATTATTAAATATGTTAGATAAGTCAACTAGAGATAGATTACAAACATTACAAAATAGAGGTATGGGATGTATTTTAAATGTTGATAGGTACCTATGCTAGTATAAAAAAGATGATGATTGAATTAGATTGGTTGAATGTGAATGCTACTTTGAGGATGTATATGTTGGTATTTATATTTAAGTTAGATAATAATACGTTACTATCATATTTTAGTAAATTTATTGTGAGAGGAATGGATGTATGTGAATATAATTTAAGGAATAAAAATAATTTAATTATAAAAAAATGTGGATGGAAATATAATAGACTGCCGGATGGAATTAGAAGTTCCAAAACTATTGATAAATTCCTGGCAGTCTTAAAAAAACATCACTGTATAGGTGCTCAGTTAAGGATTATATAATTAGCTTTTAGCTACTATATTATATAAATAAATAAAATAAGTAAGTGAATAATTTATACCTACGCGTTTATGATGCGGTTTGTCAAAAGTCCGGAAAATATGTCAAATTTAATAGAAATTAAAAACGTAAAACTAATTCTAATTCTCTTGATATATTGCAGTTAGTTTCACAGTGGATATAAATAATACATATGTACACTACAAATTCTAACGTTAACGAACAACATACGAAACTACCAAATATAATTAATGTCTAAAATCGAGTAGGTATTGAAGAAAAGTAAAATTTAAACGATGAAACATATCTAATCACATTGATCGTCACACTGACATAGACTACAACGATAACAATAGGTATACGACATTGAATGAATAATCACAACACTTATCCCAGCGCGATGTCATATCACAAATAAAAACGATTGTGATTCACCACTTGTTGTGTACACGTGCATCTGACGATGTTAGGGGATACGAGCTGTAACGATTTTATTTTGCAAATTTACCTAAACGCGTTCACTTGTGGCTCGCAACGGCTACAGAAACAACCCCTCGCAATCGGTAATTGCGCAATTTTATCCACGGTCAATTGAGGGTTGATCTTTCTCTCTCTCTCAGTTGTAGCGCACACACGTGGAGCCCTTTATTGTAAACGTCAATTTAATTTTGTTATATATGTATGTATATTTTTTTATCATCGTTCACGTGCGGGTTGTTTGCTATTGTAAACTGATACGATGTAATTTGTTTTGACGTGAAAATTTGAAACGTTTTGTTGCAGTGTCGAATTGAAGACATATTTTTAGGTTGATTCAACCCTGTTTGTTCGTGCGATATAAAATTATAACGATCTAAAGTTTTGCATTGAAATTATAATCAGTGGTATCATTTTTGTATACATACATACATACATACATAGAGCGTCAGTTTCGAAATTATGTTGTGTATATATTCTGTGCCGTTTAATTAGATCAATGCTCACATCCAATAATTATCGAAAGGGGATGTAGTTTGACCCTTGATTTGGGTTGAAACGAAGGGGTGGAATCAGACACCCAAGATCAAACGCAAACAATACAAATATACAGAAGACGATGTATAAAGAGGGCCTAATTGGCTTTAGATTACAAAATTCTACGCTTCCTCTGTGAAATTCGATAAGCCGCATTAATAATCTTTTCCGTCACAGTATACATATACGGCGTAATAAAACGTGTACCTATAAATATAAAGTATAAATCAGTTTTTACAGTGGTTCGGTTTGTGACGCGGACCGATCAAAAGCATTCCGCTGATTGAGAAAAACCGGCGGTGGCATTTCTTTGAACTAGGGCTGCCAAACGTGTGGAAAAAGTCGCCAACGCGTTCGCGGAAACATACCTTGGCGACGAGGTCTCCATTGAAAACTATGCCCGATAGATAGAGTTGTACCGAATCGATATTGTCGCCGCGACGTTTGACGCGCGCTATACTCGGCCGTATTGGCGTGTGAATTTTCAATCGAAAGTATGTTGAATGCGATCACGCTATATATGTACATACGTATGTATTTTAATAGTGACGATTTACGATCACCTTTTTAATTATCGTCGAATCAATGTGGATTAAAAAATTGCACAATTTTCTACATAAATCGCAACATCATCATATGTAGTTGATGCTCGAACGCATTGGGTAATAATCCGTTAAAAAATAGATGCAATCACGCCATTTGAATAAAAAATAATAATAAATCAATGGAAAGTTAAATAAACATTGATTCTATCACCTTAGCAAAGTAATAGAACCAATTCAATTCAAATTAATTAATTAAATTATATTTTTGTACAAAAAATTGTTTCACTATTCACCGATAGATGCTTCTAATTATTCAAAAAAGTGTATGCAGATGCAAATTATTATTTACAATGTCAATGGCTTTCAAATGTTTATTTTTGTGATACAATTATAATAAATACGCTCTGGGAACTTTTCGAGAAGCCACCGAAGGCATTGAACCTTAGTTCCTATGGTTGACAAGTCGCCGCTTTGACCACCCAACCAAGAAGTAGTCGGTTCCGTCAACTCGCAAGACACTAAAATTTATATGAACGACATGAGAAAAAAAACCAAAAACATAAACGATTTTTAATTTTATACGGCTTCTTTTGGCGTTTCTCAATCGTTCGCATGTAAATAATAATAATTGGATCAATACCGTAAATTTCGTCCGTATAAACTTTCTAATATTTGGAAACTATCGATACGTACGTACATATGTGGTAATTGCCGCTTAGAAGTTTCAACGCCGATTATTTTGATTATCAATTGAAAGTTAACCCTCTAGTGTCCGATTGTATTAAAATGTCATTTAGTTACGCGGCCTACGCATATGTAAAATCATCGATCGTTCGTACGGTGCGTTCAGGTGGGTTTTTTTTTCTCACTACCTGTGTATGCAAATGACACGATCCATACAAGAAGATAACGAGTCAAATAATTGATGAACGGTTGGATTTATGTATGTTTTTATATTCTTTCGGTGGGGGGGAAAGAGGGGTGGAGGGGGCATGGGAGCGTTCACGTCAAGAACATGAAAGATTCACGTGTCGCATCCGGTTAGTTTCCATTTTCTCTCAAGGTATTGTCGCGCGTTCCGCATGGAGAGCTACGCTAAGGACCGTTGATGCCCACACGGGTTTCGCAACTGTGGTTCGCGTGCTTTTTTAGCACACGTACCTACCTACAAACTGCACACCCATCCGACAAATTTGCAACGTTGAAAACAATCAACTTCGACCAAATTCTGTAAAAAATCAATCCAATTTTGAATTAACCACAGCGGAAACACACCTAATAAAGTATCACTCGAAAATCACACTGAAATAAACACGGAAACATACTCGATAGTTTCACGCGTAAAAACTTTGAAATGAACCGCTGAAATGTATTTATTTTTAATTTCAAAATAATCCAGTGCATAAATTACATTTAGATTCATCGACAAGTATTGCATATGACGATTTAAAGTTGCATTGATTTTTTTTTTAATGATTCAGCATAATTGAGTCGCCTAGTTCCAAATTCCGATAAATCCATAACACTCACTTGTTCGCAAACGCGGTTTTTCTGCTACAGACTAATTTGCTTGATGGCGTTTAAACTCATTTAAACTTAATTGTGTTGATATTAAACAAAATATTGAGATTAGAAACGTGGACTTATCGTTGTTTGTTTCTAAATATGGCTTTTATCACAGTGCAATTGTCGGTTTTTGGAACTAACACTGATTTTCAATATTTTTTTACGGCGCACTTGGCCGTATTTGGAATAATTCAAGTATAAGGCATCGTTTGAAAACATTCTTAGAACCAGACAATATTTTATCCTCGTTTTTTTTTTATATATTGTGGACTTATCGGGATTTGGAACTAGGCGACTCAATTATAATTTATAAACTTTATACGGTTTACATTACATAAAAAATTCGGAAGTTTTATCGTTAAAATAATATGATGTATTCAAATGTATTAAAATTAAAATATCCACGTACGATTTTGTATGGAAAAAAAAAAGGTATACCCACTTTAAGGCACCGTATAATCCACATACATAAATTTGAGTGAAAAGCTTGTATGTATGTATGTACATAGCCATATGTATGTACAAAACAGTGTTTCACGATACGAATAAAACGTTTCAACGTAGCATACGATGCGGAAAAGTTTGACATTTCGCGTTTAAACACAACCATCATATTATTATATAATGATACTGAAAATAATAATAAAAAAAAAACAACGTATTATATGGAAGTAAAGGAAAAACAACATATAATTACTTCGGTCACAGTTGGATGAGAAACGGTAGTGTGACACGGACGACAAAGCGTACGTTACGCACGTCAACTTTTTCACGCAGTCCTGAAAAATCTGCACATACAAATATGTATATAGGTAAAAGTATTTGAAATGTGATAGATGGTACGTTTATTAACGTACGTATCTAATTAACAACGTATCTAACGACCCTTACAGTTAGGTAGCGCTCGCTCGAGTCTAGAGACACCCTGTATAATAAAAAAATAGTATCAGTCAGATCTTCAATCGCTAAGCAAATTACCACGACGCGATAGATATGTAATTTATTGACCGGACGTACACTTATTCAAATCAGGCGTACCAGTTTTGCTGGTTGCAAATAGTAGATCAAAACGCGACAAGCCGTTGATCAACACCGTTATATTATAATATTATAGGTAGAAACATACAGAGGTAGGTTGGTGGTCGTCTTGGCAATTCTATCCTTTCCTTTCTATATATAGATTTATATGTACATCTATCTGGGTCGTATTATATATTTTTATTATTTACTTTGCGGTCGTTGTAGTGTTAAACACTAGGCACCGAGTGCTCGCAATATATACATATTTGCATATGTTTGCGAGTGTGCTGTTTTGTTATCGGGGGTGTGCAGCGGGAAGAATCGGCGATTTGATAAAGATCAAATTTTTCAGGAGCCGTTCACCCCTCGAGGAAGTCACTTTCGCCAGTGGCGGCACGCGAATACACCTGTCTTATTTTTTGCGCACGTGTATTTTTTTTTATTCTTTTTTGCACTATGCCTAAATAATTTGTCACAGTTTACTTTACGGGGGTTGAAAGTATTCGGAAATGGGACATAGAGGTATTGAGAACGTAATGGGATAGTTTGCCGGCAATTTTTCAAAGTGCACAAGCCTAATAAAATCCCATATTTTTATTTTTTTTAGATAAAAGAAATCACTCAAGGTTGTTCACTTTGAAAGATTTCCGTCAAATTTGACGGCAAATCATCTTATCTGCATTTCCGTGTCTCTGTAGCTCTCTCTCTCTCTGTCTTTTCTCCCTCTTCTTATGTTAATGTATCCAACCACATTACAGTACCAACATACATAGAAAAGTATTTGATATGGGTACTACACAACAATTTAGTCAAAATTTCCGTCAAATGTGACGGAATACCTATACTAGTTTTTCGCAGACAATAAAACTGTCGATACATATGTTTGTATAAAACTAAACACAACTCAAATCACCCAATTAAAAGTGCAAAAATATTAATTCTTTAGATAAAAGGAATCACTCAAGATGTTCACTTTGAAAGATTTCCGTCAAATTTGACGGCAAATTATCTGCATTTCCGTGTCTCTGTAGCTTTCTCTCTCTGTCTTTTCTCCCTCTTCTTATGTTAATGTATCCAACCACATAACAGTACCAACATACATGGAAAAGTATTTGATATAGGTACTACACATCAATTTAGTCAAACTTTCCGTCAAATATGACGGAATACCTATACTAGTTTTTCGCAGACAATAAAACTGTCGATACATATGTATGTCTGTAAAACTGTCGAAACACAACTCAAATCACTCTCAATTAAAATAATAAGATAATTTTTTAGATAAAAGGAATCACTCAAGGTGTTCACTTTGAAAGATTTCCGTCAAATTTGACGCCAAATCATCGTATCTGCATTTCTGTGTTTCTGTAGCTCTCCCCTCTTTTTATATTAATGTATCCAATCACATAACAGTACCTACATACACGTTTTACTTAATTGACGTACATAGGTACTACACATCAATTAAGTAAAACTTTTCGTCAAATATGACGCGGAATACCCATACCAGTTTTTCGCAGACAATAAAACTGTCGATACGTATAAAACGAAACACATCACAAATCACTCTCAATAATAAGATAACGTCAAAGTGTCAACATATGTACCGGTATGCCGTTATCATCACACTCAGTGACACAGTATAGCGCATTTTAAACGTCCGGACCGTCTTTAGATCCACGTCGAATTGACACACCGCTATCTCGACATCAATATGCCCGGCTAAAGATCAATTTTAATTGATGTATAATAAATAAATAAATTCGTATTGCGAAACTCGGTAACTACGTAGCCCGAAGCGCTTCCTGCATTTCGCACACGTTCAGTGTGAGAACTCTCGACTGCTCGACGATCGATCTTTTTTCCACGCGCGACCAACACGCGACTTTATCTCGATACGTACCTGAAAGACCCAAACAACCAAATACAACATCGTAGTTTGCATTAAATTTGAGAGCGGGTTAAGTCGCCTTTGTTTATTGTGTGACGGAAAAGTGCTCAAAAGCGCATTTCGACCCGAAAAACTGCACGGATCCGTGAGTCTGTCCGTCTGTCCGTCACGCTCGAAAAGCCACGTGAATGATTGTATGAAACGTTTGGCGGAATGATGGGAGAATAGGAGAATAAAATAAAAATAGGTATATCGTACGTTTTTATATATAGACGTACAATATACGAGTGTTGTATGTATTATAGTAGTGGGCAACGAAGCGTGTCGTCATTTGTTTCAAGTGTAGGCATCGACGAGGTTACCTTTGAGAACCGCTCGTATGCGCTTCCCAAATGTCCTTCGCGTTCCAATACCAGCCGTTTGATTTCGATTCTATCGGTTAATGTGTGTTGGGGAAATGTTGAGTCATGATAAAAGTCACGCAAAGTGTGCCAATTCTACCAACATACATATGTATGTACCTATGTATGTATGTACTTGCAGTTGAGTTAAGTCGATCTTAGGTTGGGTTAATGTCGGCAATCTGAAGTTCAGTCGGGTTAATTTAATCGTTGGTTATAATTACATGTAATGCTGCGTACACACCGACGTACCGAACAGCGAACGAATAGCAATTCGGTTCGTCGGTCGGTGTGTACGCAGCATTATAAGTTGATGTCATTATATATATAATAGCCCAATTCCGTCTGTCTGTCTGCTGATAACGCTCGCCTCGGTGAAGGCTGAAATTCAAATTTAATTGAAAAAACACGAACGTCACGAGTGGGATTTAAACCCGTGATCACCAGGTTGGGTGAGTTAGCGCTAACGCGTTCTCCCAACACCGGTGATGAGAGGCCTCCTATAATTTGAAAATATTAATACTTAGCAGGTTCGCGACTGTGCTAAATTGTTACGTAATCAATTACATCAAACACGTCCGTTTATAGTCAACAGGCTTACACTAGTAGATTTAGAATAACATAGATTGGCCTAAGGCGCCCGAAAAATGACAAAAAGGGCATGCAAAATGCACTCCTTGCATGCATTTTGCTTGACTTTTTTTTTTTGTAGGACTTCTTTTTTGTGAGAATTCCCCGCACTTTAGACCCCCCGCACACCCCTGTTGCTTCTGACGCTTTCTCCAGGCAAATTTGTTTGGAATGGCATATCTATGGTATATTAAATAAAAATAATATTAAATTTAATAGTTTTTATAGCTGTTGTATAGATGGCGCTTTGTAATACAACACAATTTAACAAAGTCGCGAACACTTAAAGATTTAATATTGGCCAATTATAGCACGTACGTAATCGCCTCCGTTTGGAAGATAGTGTAAGTACGATTCCTCCCAACCTGGTGATACCGGGTTCGAACCCCAGTCGCGCAACGTTCTGGTTTTTTAATCATTTATGTCGGCGAGCGTTATCAGACAGATTTCGGCTATTATACATAAATTACATATAATGTGAGATTGTACAATATGCTCCTTTGATTAGGTAGGTTGAGTTAATCTAAGATTAGATCAAATTCTCGATTTGGACAAGGTTCGTTTAATATTAGGTTAAAATTAATATTTGTACATGCAAAATAATGTAAAATTTTTTGATAAACTTAAAGGTGGTGATTTTCTTTGATTGTACTAAATTTGATTAATATTGCGTTGAGTTACATTGAGGTAATCTTAGATTAACTTAATGACAGATAAAAGAAGGTTGAATAGGTCTGAAAGCTTGTTGAGTTATAATATACGTATGTACACATATATAAATACAGTTTATCTAATTTAACATTTGACTAGTACATATGTACATACTAGCCTAACCCAAAAAACGTAGATACAATCAAACGTTTTATCAATGTTTCTATAGCTAATAAGTTCTCATACAACACACTTTTACTGAACATTTTAAACAATAAAAATTAGTTCACATCATAATGTGTATAATATGTATAATAAAACAGAAAAAATATATATGTATTGTACAAAAGGGATCATTTTTGCCCGAGGCTACGGAATAACATCGTGCCGGACCCTACACCATACACTAATTCGAAATTAATGATTCTCGTCGTCATACGAAACAATATTTTCAGGATCCACAAAAAGAAAGTATCTGCACGCTAAATATTTAACGTGGCTTAAATTTCACACTGCGCCTGTATATATGTACATATTTAGAGTAAATAAATAAAAGTCCGAATTGATCGGGACAATAAATACGAGAGCGAGCACACAAGAACCGACAAATGAGCGTTTTGTCGGACACACGATGCCCCTCTCTTCCTCATGGGAAACACCATTGTTGTGTCACGGTGGACACAAAGGATGAAAGCAATCACAAAACAATAACCATAAATGCATTGTTTTTTTTTTTTATGTAGGTATTTATAATGTGGAACGTAGGTCGCACAAACGCACGCTCTTAAATACCTATGATAATTAATTAATAATTTCATAGATATCTGATGATGGGACATTGAGTCATACGATAAAATAACCATTGAGCTATGTATGTATATTATCACTACCATACATATATTATGACGGTAGGTTTGGTGTGCGTATTTTTTATTCGATGTACAAGTTCACATCTTCGGAAACGATGACAGGTCGTTCGTAGTACGTTTCCAACAGGTTGCTTTAGCTGTGAGCCATGCCGGTCATAAAAATCATAAATAGCTATAAAACAATACGAGGCTCATATACAATTAAAATATAAATTTTATTGTGCATTTTTTATGTACGTGTGGTATAATTTATATTGTTTAGAACTAGAGTGTGCGTACGTTGAACGATACTAGTGTTTTGGAAAAAAAATTATTAAAAATATGTATTATGTGATTTTTAATAAAATTTGTTTATTTTTTAACGGTTGTACGTGCGTTTTATATTTTTGCATTAATACAGTTTTTATTTTCTCGTCGGAAGTGTTTTAGATAAATTAACGAAAAATCGAACTCGTAAAATGCCGACTAGTAAAAATGCCAAATGTTTTGATTCGGCCATTGTCTTCTTCGCGAGGAACAAACACCGTTTATTGCCCGGCGATAAAAACATAATAATTTTATGGACCACCATAGTTTTTTATACGGGCTATCCCATCTCCATATAAAGCACACACATATGAGGCCCGACGATGAATCCAGTTTTGTCGGGATAGCAACTTGAACAGAACCGTAGTGCGTGCTCCGAGAAAATCACTACGAAACACCTGCTTTCGTGTGAATTCGAAATATGTCTACATACCCGCCACATATAAAATACACATACGATCGATTATCTTCAGTTAATAATTAATATCAAATAATAAATTCTGAAATTTTAATCAATGCGATTCGGACGTACTGTACATTTCTTACACTTGTACAATACATCCGAACCAAACTCACGAAACTATTATTAATTTTTGTATTATTATTATGCTAAAATATCCAGTGGTGTGCGATTGTTTTTTAAACTGTAATTTATACTATTTAGCAATCTTCCTAACAATATACATAGTGATGATTGATAGCAAGAATCTTGAACGTTCGATTCCTATTGAGTGTGAATTACACATCTTGTACTTAAAAACTTGTTTTATGACGTATTAGTATTATATGAGTTTGATTAACTCGTTTTCTTCCACATATTGAGATATATACTGGCCGGTGATAAATTAGCATTTATTAATAAAAGTTCAGTTTTTTTAAATTGTATTCGCCTGATATCATAAAAATTTCGTTGCATTTCCTCTATTAAAATGAATTTACGTGCACATGTAACCCTCGATTTACATTACAGGTAATTTTTTCATCCGATTTTACTCCAACAATAAAATTACAATATTTTAAAATGCAATTAAAAAAGAAAATTTATTCATTTTAAAAGTCTTTAAATTAAAGTATTTTTATGTTTTTATTTAAAAAAAAAACCAATAAATTGTTGTCGAAACTTTGAAGATATTGATAGTAAAAGATTGCGATAGAAACGCCATGAATTTGAAAACAACTTTAATTTTTTGAGGTCGGATATTATACAAATATAAACGTTCAGCCACACAATATAATCACGAATTTAATAGAGGGAGCAATTTTATTCACAAGAAAAATGGGAAAATCGACAGATGGAATATCTGGGGGGTGAAGTACGAGTATGCTTTGACAAGAGTTTTTGTGGGTCATTTACTGGTCGCCCATGTTCTGCTCGTATTCCCGACACACTTGAGAGTGGGTAGATGAACGTAAAAGAAACGCTAATGAGGAACTTCCTCCTAAACGCGTCCGCCATGAGTTGCTTCATGGTGAGGTCACATGGCATGGTCAAGCATATGTACATCGCGCATATGTTACTACTTATGTATTATTATACAGTGCGCGCGCGGGAAACTGACGTATCGGTGGCTCAGTGGTGCGGGACACATTTCGGAAGGTCATCCAGAGCCATGACTATGACTATGGGGGGAAGCAGCATTTGCATATCAAAAGATGACACGACCGTTACGTCATATTTCCACGAAAAAGTCCACTGTCATTACATCTACCGTCTCGAATCGCATCTAAAAATGCGTTCATCTATCCTACCTCCTATGCATAATAATGGTTAGCATTGTGCACTTTGTACACAAGACTGGATATGTCAGATTGAGACGAAAAAGTAACATTGCGAACTGGCACGTTACAACTAGGCGCGCAGTAGTATCCTTGACCGAGTGGCAAGCAACCGGCAATCTCCAGCAATCTGCATTTTCATAAGCACGTCGAGTTTCGCAACACGACAGGAAAAAGTACTTATCTGTGTCGTGAATTCGCACACTACTAGAGGACCTTGTTGTATAATAATGAGAAAAATCGTATTTTTTTTTACATGTTTATAAAAAAATATTGAAATATATGGCACAGCCCTACTATTTGTAAAAAAAATCACCCATCGAAACCAACACATCGCACAAATAACGAATTCGGATGCGGGTGTTTAATTTCGCTTTATTTATTCTCTTTTTTTTAATTTAGTGTATGTATGTCTGTCAATTTTTTTCGACGAATTTATATATTTATTTATTTTTATAGTGCAGTCATTTGGGCAGTCGTAAAATACGACGGTGGGTAGCAATCGAAAGTGCATAATGCATGAAAAACCATGTCGCTTCCTGAACGATACAAAACTGGGAACATTTTTTTTTTTAATTCAATGGAATTTTTATTACTTATCCATTTTATTGTCACGCGCCGCTACACACGCGTAAAAAAGGATTCCTTCGAATGTTATATTTTTCTTCAAAGTGATTATAGAGCACACAATCTAAGCGCACATCATGCGGGCGAATCCAAGACGCGCGCGATTAGAATGTGAATGCACACAGTAAAATTCCAATCGCAACGTACGCATCAATTAACACTTGAGCATCGATTCGAATGTGATTATTATTAATTTCGGTATCGGCATTATTACGGAGACACACTCTAATCGCATCGCGCAAGTGCGAATATTCCAATGGTATAGTTAGAATGAGTGACAATTTATTGTATCAAACAAAAGCTCGAGTACATTCAGAGTGAATCTTATTGCGGGCGAGTCGATTAGAATGCGCTCAAGTACAACTCAATAGTAAAATCTAATATTTCGCATACGTTTGTTGAGTATGGGGTATTTTTTAACCCATTGTTTACGTACGACATAATAATTTACAGTGAAATAAAAAAAAAAGGTACACATTCTATAAATTATAAACACATTATTTCAGTTCGGGTTCGTTGTAGCGAAACGCGCTCGCGGTCAAGGGAGCGTTAAGTATTTTTTTTTCAACTTCGATGTACACGGCGTCCCAAAAGTTACACACAACTCATAATACACCTATATAATTGAAATTATTTTCCAGACACCTGTACGTATAACCGCAAGAAGAAGAAGCGTTCAAAAACAGATGTTTTGCGAGCTGTGCGTTTTTTTTTTTTTTATTTATTTGTTTTGTTAGCATAACATATGGCATAAGTAACGGCACATCGAAATAAATAATAAAATATCTTCGTATATAATAAGAATAGTTCACATTGCAAAATAAATAATAATAATAATAAGAATAATGTAAAAAAAAACGTATAAAACGTTATATTATATCGTCGACAATGAGTGTGTGCTACTTCCGCCCGTTATTCGGCGAGAATACGAAAGAATTCCGGTTCGAATCCCGGTCTCTTATTTCAACGCGGAATTTCTTTTTACCCGCTCGCAGTATTCAATTTTTTTTATTGTTTAATTTTTATTTATTTGCTTTTGTGTTGTTGCGATCGTGTTTTATCGCTAGACATATGCTCGTGTGCATTTGATACTTAACACTTGAGCCAAAAAAAATGATTTTTTTTGGTAATAAAAATTATACCTCATTTATACGCTCTTGTCGCTTTCAACGGAACGAGTTTTGATTTCTCAATAAAATAAAATAGTTGAGTAGAAAAAAATACAAAATATGTTAAAAAAAAAACGAGAAACTCATCAATAATTCACTCGGCGGACGCCCCGTTGCAAGTCGCTTTTTTTAGGGGCGTGCGTGACGGGGAGGGGCCAGTGTTTTGTGGAATATTGAAAAAGGAGAAATGTTGTACGAGAGCGCACAACGTCACACAAGACCAAGATAAAATAATAATAAAAAAAGAAACTTTCTCATGATGTTCACGCAAGATGGATTTTTCCAGAGTACCCTCCCACATTTCTTCTTCTTCTTCTCGCGTTTTGTTGGGTTGTTAAAAAAATACAGTAAAAATAGGTAGAACGATTTGTGAAAAATGCAATTTTCGTATGTACCCACCTAAAAGGTACGCCACTGCATTTACGACGCGTAAAATCAACACCCTGTATGAAACAAGGCCCTGACATAGAGCCTGTGACGTAATAAGGGTTACGTTTTACATTCCTGCACCATTTAACTAATCGGGACCAAACTTTGCAGATGCACTTTCGATCATCTTGTGTGTTCGGGTAGCTACCATAAAAAAATTTATTTCGATGACTCCAACTACAGTATTGCCAGTCCAGAAAAGGCAAGTATAACAATTTGCACCCGAGCAACGCCGAGCACTTGCAGTTAGTAAAACTATGCAAAATAGGTGGTAGTACGAACATGGCATCAATCTCGCTTCGCTCGTATTTACTTGTCTATGACAACTATCGCAGCAAGTGACACAATCTAAGATGCTTAGGCCAAATCGCAATTATACAATCGATAGTTATACCTACACTAGTGTAAGCCCGTTGAATATCAACGGACGTGTTTGACGTAATTGATTACGTAACCATTTTAACAAATCCCACTCGCGACGTTCGTGTTTATTTCAGCCTTTACCGTGGTGAGCGTTATCAGCAGACGGACAGATAGACGGAATTGGGCTATTATATATATATGTATACTAGTGTAAGCCCGTTGAATATCAACGGAGCGTTCTCATCACCCGTACTGGAAAATTATATATTAAATTTAATAGATTTTATAGCGCCATCTATGTATTATTAGCAGAGTCACGACCTAATTCGTAGGTAATATTAAAAAAAAAAAGGACCAAATCGACAATTGGTTTTGGCAGATTAGCGTAAGAGCGTTCTTCCCGAGCTTGGGGTCCTGGGTTCGATCCCCCACTCATTCTGGTTTTTTAATTATTTTTCCTCAGCGAGCGTTATCAGCAGACAGACAGACATACGGATTTCGGCTATTATATAAATACTAGTGTAAGCCCGTTGAATATCAACGAATGTTTGTGTGGGTGAGTATTTATGTGTATTTAATGGTTGTTGCGTGGATGGCGCGTTATAATACAACACGTAACAATTTAGCAAAGTCGCGAGCCTATTAAGATATTATATTGCCAAACCGTAGCAGGCCCGTCATCTCCTACGTTGGATCATAGTGTTAGCACGATTCATACCAACCTGGTGATCACGGGTTTCTAATCCCACTCGCACGTGACGGTTCGTGTCTTTTAATCGTTTACTGAGGCGAGCGTTATCAGCAGACAGACAGACAGACAGACGGATTTCGGCTATTATATATATAATATAATATATACCTATATAGTAGCGTTTCATCAGTGATCATCATAGTAACGTTTCATCTCGTTTTACACTAGTGTGACTTTTAACACGCGATATCTCAACACGTGTTACGTGAAATTATAACACTTCGAGCGAAACGACGGAAATGTAGGGAAAATTTTACACCACACACTTTGGTCTACTGCGATACAGTGATAGATCCAATCTACAAGCTACATAGATCAAATTAAACAGATCAAAGCGACGATTTTACTATTGCTATAGTTCTTGTTGTTGTTGTTGTTGTTTTTTAATTAACACGACAGAACAAAGACACGTAATTGAAATTTGTATTTAAATTTGATTCGTGCAAACATGACTATGTACCCACAGTGACGGGCCCATATATCGCGTGATACACGTTCGATATAATATTCGGATTGTATGTATGTTTGTGTGCGCGCGCACACTTGTACAGTGAAATTAAAACATTCTGTACGTATGTACATACAAACGGGACACGCGTGTGCCGCTTTATTTATTATATATTGATATACATATATATATATGAATATTCTTCTGGTACAATTTTATGAATATCCTCAATGAAATTAAGCCAGTCGGACAGAATGAGACCTGGTCTCGTGGTTTTGGCGCTCTGCAAAACCAGTTTTCTGCATTACAGTTTTTCTGCTCGCGCAGCACACACACAGGGCCCGAATATGGCCGTTTGATTGCGATATCGTTTGCTCCCGCACACACGTTCGATTTCGTAATAATAATAATTAACCAAATCAAAAATGAGTCGTTTTAAAGCCGCGGTAATAAATCATAGAAGCCGTTCGAATTAATACATAAATTAATTCGACGCTGTGACGCTATATAGCACACGCTAGACGAAATTTAATTACTATTATTTTTTGCAATAGATACTAACGGACGTGCCGTATATTAAATTCGCCGAGGAAATAGTTGTAAATTTGTTTTGGTAAGTTATGTATGTGTGCGAGTGTGTTTGTGGTGGTAAAATGTCAATAATTTTTCTTTATATGAGCCCATCATCCCCTTACCGTAGAAAATTTAAACATTGCAATAAAAAAACCAATTCTTGAACATTTATGTATATACATAGGTAGTTCCACTTTAGTGTGAACACTCCAGTACAAACTCATACAAACAATACTCACCGCGACTATAATACATTTTTTCATTTCAAGCCCTCAAAATGTAGCCAATAACATTAAAAAAAAAAATCAATCTACATTGTATAAAAATCCAAATTATTGAACATTTTCACATACACCTGTACAAAAAATTCACAGTTTTGTGTTGCTGCGTACACACCCGACGAACCGAACAGCGCTCGACGAAGGGTCGCTGTTGTGTGAACGTTCATAAATCATCGGACGATGTTGTGTGGAGCGGTTCACACAATAGCAAACTTTCGTCGTTCACTGTTCGGTTCGTCGCGTCGGTGTGTACGCAGCACGACAATGCCACGCTATGCTTTTTCGGACATGGCCAACGATGGTCATTTGTCTTGTGGATGCTTTGAGGAAAACGGTGACGCCAACCCTCCGACGGATGTAATCATTTAATTATACAATAAACAAAGCGCTGAAAGCAGTCCTTTTCGATTTGAACATTTGGTACAGTATAAGGGTGATATTACACTGAGCAACCACACCAACAACCATTGATTTTTTTTTGACGGTGGCGAGCATCTTATTACATTGCACCACTTTTACTTCACCGGCTACATGCTCATCTCATAATCTTCATACAAAAAAATAGGTCTAGGAAGCTATACGAAAACTAGGTAGTAATATGTAGACGTAGACAATATATAAAATTCAACCTCTCATATTTCTTTATGAATTTCTTTGTTTTCGAAACAATTGCGTTGACGTTGCGTTGCGTTGACAATTGAGTACGACGATGCAAAAAAAAGTCAGAAAAGGGTTTTTGGTGAAGGTTTTCTTCGTCGAACATTGACTTCCAAGAAATGTTTATGCAACTGAGAATCGCATCGTGTAATACGTAGCATCTAAACCTATATATCTATCTGGTCGTCGAGGTTCAAAAAAAATCTGGTGTTCCGTTCGGTTGCTCAGTGTAATATCACCCTAAGTGTAAACACTCCCTTACAAACTCATACAAACAATACTGAGAGTGAGCAAACCGTCAATAACTCGATCACTTCAATCACTGAATTTTCTACAGTTATGAAGGGGGGGTTGAAGAGATGCGGGGGGGGGGGGGCGTGCTCTATAATTTTTTTTCCGTGCATATTGTTTTTCATGCCATTGTTCCGCGGAGCTGTCGCCTGCATACGTAACATGCATTCCCATGAATTTTCATGCACTGCTCTCCGTTGTGGTCGTGTGCACATGCATATATATTTATGTGTGTGTGTGTGTGTGTGCGTTTCTTTGAATTTTATGCATTAGTGCTAAGGTTAGCAACCGTTCACGCGAAATTCGCACACATCGCAAGCACGACAGGAGACACGCGCACCGATTGACACAACACGAATCGTTCGCCATTTTTTTTTTTCGTTTTTTTAATTTTATTCTCCACGTTTTGTTTTTCTACAGAAGAAAAAATAGTCGTTCCTGCATACATACATATATACGTCGGCTAATTGACCTTTGACGCTCGTAAATATTTGGAAGCGCGCCTTTTACACGATGTGTGACTTGGACCAATAATAATTGGAAACGAGTGATTTAAATCGTTTGACACAAATTTACGCAAATGACATTTTCGACACGACGAATGTCGTATTAGGAGATGTCAAAGTCGGTCGAAATACCGTCACCGGCATGAACTTGTAATTTTGATTTTCGTTTAAGCGGGTATTACACGGAGATTTAGTTTACTCGCTACTATCTCGCTAGTTTGCCAGCCGTGCAATAGGCGAAGCCAGTAAACTATCTGGCTTTTTCGACCGAGCGAGTGAAGTTCGATGTTTGAACTTTACTCGCCACTATCAGGCTAGTGTGACGTCACTTCATTTGTACAGTTTAAGCGGTTCATTTTCAGCTCTCAACACACACACATACGTATGTATATGAAGATTTAGTCAAAATTGTATTATCAAAAAAGCGCATATTTATTTTAAAAAAGGAAGTAAAACAAGTACTGTAGACTGTGTACAGCGCCACTAAACACGTGTAATAGGATTACTAGCTACTCGCTACTAGCTCTAAGTGTCGGCTAGTAAGCTAGCGAAATAGATGCGAGTACACTATCCCTGTGTAATACCCGCTTTATGCATACCATTAGACTTACAATCGAAAAAACGTATGAAATTGATAAAGGCAACAAATTTCAACATTTTAACACTTCACAGCAGGTTTCTGAAGAAGCTGCTGAGCGTATTGTATAAGCAAAATTAAATACATCATATCAACATGTTAGATTCAGTATTAACTGCCACTGCCACACATACACTGTATAAAAGTACAACAACAAAAATATCGTAAGAAGATAGTGGTTGGCTGTCGAAATATAGAAATAGCCAATTGGCGTTAACCATTATTCCACTAGTGCATACATATGTGTGTGCCGGTGGCAGTTAACGCTGTATCAGTAGGTACATGTTCAATTTTTATGAAACTGTTCTTTTAATGTGTTCATACTTGTTACCGCTATCCATCCAAAGCTTAAGACAACATTTTAACAGTTTGTATACAAACTTTGTCATTCAATAAAATTATTTGCAATTCGTTCAATTTCATTCATTTGAGAATCAATATTGTCTATGAAGACATTTGGTATATTTTGAATTTAAAAAACATTACTTTGAACCTCATCTGTACCCCATAACCTATAAACCTTAACCTAACCTATTAACCTAAGCCATTGAGTAACCGTAGGTACCTACTGTTCGATACTGCGTTACGCAGATCCGCGCGTCAATTCCGCCGAAACGCCGCGTTTTTAAACGCAACCGCGTGGTGGATCCGCCAGTGGTCGTCAAACGGTTTAGCGATCGCGACCCCACCTTGTACGTACATACATACATACGCAGATTGTTGTAGCGATTTCGCGGCGATTGCATCTAAATATCTCTCCTCGAGTGTATTCCGCCGGCAGCACGGGCGCACTCTAGCGGAACATCAGCGGGAGCGTTTCAGTGTCATCTGCATCCATGCGAAAAATGCACCCGCCTGTGCACCGACGCGTTTTCGATACTCCCATATCCGATACTTCGATAAAAATTCAGCAATAACGGCTCGGAGAAGATGTTAGCCAACTGTACATATTTTTGAATACGCCTTAAAATAAGTTAAAAACGCTCCATACACACCGATATAGTTCGCGCACTGTGTCTAATAAATAATGACAATTTTTTGTAATGTTGTAATATAAAATTAAATATACGCCAATTCATGTTAGAATGTATCCACTGTTATGCCTATACTATGTAGTGTAAGCCCGTTGAATATCAACGGAGCGGTTTCTCATCACCCGTACTGAAAAATAATATTAAATTTAATAGTTTTTATAGTTGTACTAGCTTATTGTCCGTTGATAGTCAACGCCCGCTGAATTTTTTATATCGTAAAGCGCAAAAAAAGGGCCGCCGGGGCTTGAGGAGGGTCTGGGGGGTGGTAATGCGCGTTATAATACAACAACGTAACAATTTAGCAAAGTCGCGATCCTACTAAGGATTTATATGTTCAAATATAGGAGATCTCGCATTATTGGCGTTGGATGATAGCGTAAGCGCTCACTGTTCCGAACCGGTGATCTCGGGTTTAAATCACACTTACGCGACGTTCTGGTTTTTTTTTTAAATTATTTACCTCGGCGAGCGTTATCAGCAGACAGATAGACAGACAGACAGACGGATTTGGGCTACTATATACATATAATGTACATATATAATTCTGTAATAATAGAACTGCATAGCATGCTGTATACGTTTTAAATAATGCGTCAAATGTATTAGAACGCATATATGTATACATAATATGTATACGCAAAGAGTCAACAAGTACAAAATCTACATTTTTTTCAACTTTTACTACCTATTATTACGTACGGCTCGTTTGAATTAAAATTTCAATTGATCGGTTGCATATCGTGAACTTTGACCTGGACAGGATCGAAGTATGATTATTATCATCGTTAGCAATTATGTCATGATATAACCATCACATTGCTACCCATCATCGTCTTCAACTTTTCAACGTTCATATTTATTTTAATTATTAAGTACTCACGTTTACGCTTGAAAAACTGCGATCGTCAGATGAAGATATGAATTATTCTTATCTTTCGTTAACAATTCCTGGAAGTTTGAAGCTATACTGTACAGTAGGCGAACTTAATTCACTCACAGATTCAAGGTCACGCGATAATGATGATACAACGATATGTACCTACATATTATCCCATTGAAGAGTAGGCAGTTATTTATTAGAATTTTACGTCAAGATAAAAAAAAAAGTATCAACGATATGTATCGTAAACTTTAAACAAATAATTAATTATTTTTATAGCATTAGGTGAGTGAAAGTTGTAATTTGTTTTATTGATAATAGGTATACTCATGCGAGGTATCATTAGTGCGTTAATAAAGCACATTGTTTATTTGTAGATTAATATAAATATATTTATTATTAAAAATCAACTCATCAACATGGCTACCGCAGTCATCAATCACTTTTCACGAAGCATTCAATTAACCGAACTTCTCCGGTTACAAAAAGAGCAACTAAAATCAAAACACACGAAACAACGCGAGAATTAAACGGAGAGTATGTAACAACATACACAAATATAACAAAACATAATATAAATAAATATAAAGAGACGACGAAAAGGTCGCTTTTCGCATAACGACGTGCTAATTTAAAAATTGGTATAAATCGCTTTTAAAAATCTCTCGCGGAGCGTTTAACATATCGCTAATTAATACGCTACGTTTTTAATAAAGTTCGCTCCATCATCGCATTATATCATGCTCGGTCAAGTTTCACGTGCAGTTTTACACGAAAAAATGACATTTTACATGAAGCGAACGTAATTTATTACGTCTGACACGTTATATGTAAACTTCACCGTGAAGCGTTACGGTGCGAACGAGCCTTAAGAATACTCTCTCTCTCTGGGTCCGCATCGAACGAGATTTATCATCACGCTTTTTATTAACGACGCTTAGGTGTGTTTCCGTAACGAATTAGATCACACACTGGATGCGGCGAACGTTGCACACTAAAAAACAGACGCCCGCGGGGCCAAACTGCAACATGAATCAAGTCAATTTAGTGTGTCGAATATTGATTTCTTCAAACTTAATATAGTCGTTTTCAAAATGTGTTATTATGATCAATGACTGCTGTGGAACTGACTATTATATGTGTATTATACAACAATTCACAGCTGAAATTTTGCACCCATACTGGGTTGTGTTAAATTATATTCCATTTAAGCTGGTTTGTGTGCATTTTATTTGACCTTGATCCGTTTTATTACAGTCAGTTTCACATCTGCAGTTTTGAATCTGTGCTATGAATGGGTGTAAAATTTCGATTTATTGATTTAAATTCAAAACTACATATGTACATATAAAGTGGGACTGATTTCGCAGTGTTCTAATTTTTGATGAATTTGACCTTTGACGGTTTCAAAAACTACATATATTTGTACATAGATATAAGTCGTTCCCGAATGAGCAAATCGTATTCAGTTTAGGTTGGTGTCAATTTAATTTGCAAGGACAGTGTTGGTGGAAATTTTTAGCATCTGCAAATCTTTATTATTTGATTGAGTAATTATTTGAGAGCGCTCGTTGTAAAAACGTACACGGGAATAAAATTAACGCAACTGTTTGTCTCGGTACGATGATAATTTATTATAATAAATAGTAAAAAAGCAAGCGGAGAAAAATCGCGTGATAAGAAACGATGTAATAAATAACAATAATGACCTATACGTACAAAACGTGAATCGATTATTTTATATAATAATATTTAAAAAAAAAAATAACAACTATTAAATGAGTTTTATTATAATTAACTATCTATTAAACGAAGTGAGTACCTTTTCGCATCTGGGAAAAACGTCACTGTCTGTCTCGAAGGGGAGGTTCCGATAAAGACGCGATCTGCATTACCGACTTGTGCAAAAGTATGAGTGAAACAACACACACATTCTCAAACGGTGGGGGCGCGGAAACTCATTAAAATTTTACGATGATTGGCGGCTAAATAATAACCCCTTGGGTTATAATTTTTCGCTAATCAATTTTTCCAATTGCGAAACTTTATTAAATATTAATGATAATTTTATTTTCACTCGCGTTTCATACCGATCGGATCTTTCGATTGTCAGTGAACGGGTGGGTTATTTTGGCGAAATTTCGCATTTGAATTATCTTAATGGTATGTGTTATTTAAACGTTTAAGTTATGCGCGGTTAATTAATGCGATATGACTTGAAGATATATTGTATATTGTATGCGACTTCATAGTTGAAAGGAAACGTACGATACGATCGTACGTATGTATGTATGTATGTATGAATGGAGCGGATACGGTGTGTAGCAAAAATAATCTTGCGTAATTTTTTTTAAATATTAAACGTCGACTGTTTAAATTTAACTGAATGTAATATTCAAATTGCAATTGTAAATGCGTTAATCTAAAGAAAGTGTCAGAATGGGCAGAGTTACCTACAACGTCGTAATTATTAACCATGACGCCCTAGTATTATAAAAAAAAAATTGCAAAATGTAAACAATATAAATTTGATACGTTAGCATTACATTTGTAATATCAATAAAATATAATTAAGACGTTTTTTTAAATTTACGATTATTTATTATAGCGTATTTTTGAATTTCTGAAATTATATACAGAAATTATTCACGTTGGTTGAAATAGGGCTTTTTTTTTACAAACAATAAATGTATCATCATCATTTTCAGCCGTTCACCATCCACTGTTGGATGAAGGCCTCTCCAATCCTCTTCCATTCCTGTCTGTCTTGAGCAATCTGCATCCACTTGACTCGCACACATTATTCTCAATTCATCAGCCCATCGTCCACTCGGTCTACCTTGCTTTCTTTCACATCCTCTCGGATAATGTTCCATTCTTCTCGCTATGTGTCCAGGCCAGTGGCCGGGAACTGGCAGGTCCGGAGCCGCATGCGGCTCTTTGTATGAAAACCTGCGGCTCTCGCTATCATCCAACGTTTTGCGTGAAATACAAAATGTTGACACACAATTTACACAAGATAAAAATGAATCCCATTTCCACAATGTTTTGTACAGCCGTTTACCATCCACTGCTGGATGAAGGCCTCTCCAATCCTCTACCATTCCTGTCTGTCTTGGGCAATCTGCATCCACTTGACTCCACACATTCTTCTCGATCCATCAGCCCATCTTCCACTCTTACTGGATCTTACGTAGCATTCTTGAATTTACCATCCAAGTTTCACATCCATACGTCATATCTGACAGTTTTTTTTTTGAATATATACATACATAATTCGAAAATAATTAATTGCGGCTCCCAAACTTACCAATTTTGCAAGGTTTTCCCTAATTTGGCACTTAGCTCTAAAAAGGTTCCCGACCACTGGTCCAGGCCAGTGACTTTTTCACACGTTCCGCTATATCTGCCACTTTGCTCTTACTTCTTACCCACGTATTCCTCTTACGATCTCCTCTCGTTATACCCAATGTACATACATACATATATAAAGGCGTATTCCTAGCAATCCACAGCTACCGCTATTGTTAGCCCACTCGTACGTCAATAAGAAACACCCGTCAACAGGCTATAATACTCAATAATCACTGTATAGTAAAGCAAAAGTGTGCGCGCCTGGTAGTGAATCGCATATCATGACGACGGATAAACAACTGCGCACGTCGAGCGAAGCGAAATCGACGCCGTGCACAAGAGTCATATGACATGTGTACATAATATGTAAACTGACTTTTTTTTTTATCACTCAGCGTTTAATACGGATACCTAAAATAATAATAGCATGTTGCGAATTTTGAGAGCTCTCGCTTCACGTCTGCGACATGTCAAATCATCGCTTCAACGGTTCGATGAAAATTGCGATAATTTATTAGCGAAAAATTACGTACGTACGTCATAAATTCATCACAACGACGCGCACCACACTTTGAGATATTTTCCGGCGCTGTGGGTCGCTAAAGACAAAGATACACCTATAAACATATCAACAAGCTGAAAAGAGACGAACGTACACAATGAAGTTTCAAGGTAAACAACATTTACCAACTACATACTATCGGCAACATACAGTATTATTTGTTTGTATTTATTTATTTTGTATTTACAGTATTGATTTTTTTCGCACAATTTTTAATTATAATATAGCCGTATGTTCCTGCATTCCGAGATATGGGTCAATAAAATAATATTTGTAATGGGGTGGAGCACGCTGTAGGTGGCCATACATACATACATACATACGTACGTATATCGGTGTGTGAATTCGTATGCATGTGAACATTAATCCCTTTCAGCGATTGAATCACTTTCATTGAAAATTCACTGTCAATGTTGACAGTGTAAACGACTCGTTACGTAGCGCCATTATAATTAATGAGCGATTTAAATGCACTTTTAATGCCGCGTAACGTGTAGGTAATGGCCGATTAAAACGTTGTACGGCGAGTGGAAGAAAAAATTGCAATAATTTATATGTATACAAAAGTCAATAGTGTAATTTTCACGTACGCGCACGCCCTATAAATTAGGCATGTACAATTGGTCATTAATTCTAAGATCTAATTAATTGTTTATATTAAATATTTGAAAGTGGGACTTTAAGGTACCCAATGTATGTAGAGTATGTTTTAGATTGCATTGGCATGTTAGTATAGTGACGTCAAACGCTATACATAAATCAATTTAAAAAAACTGCAAGCGTGGAACATGGCTCAACTTTAAGCCCGAGCGATTGACGTTCACTGTATTCATATCCGATTTGCCATATACAAATGTATAGGTTAAGTATGGTAGTGTTGCAAAATTTAAATAAACTTTTTTATTTATTTATTTTGGTAACGAAAAATAATTATGTAGTTAGATATTTGTTTTCAAACGTATTTTCAAAAGTCATAACTAACAAATTAACAAGCATTATTGATTGAAATTCGCCATGTGGGTTAAAAAAACATGAAAATACATAGATACCTTTTATTTAAAAAAAAAAGATTCTCAAAAAAATTTCTGCCGAAGCAATTTTCTATTACCTATGTACATATGTACATATGAGTCGCCTAGTTCCAAATCCCGATAAGTCCACAATATATAAAAAAACGAGGATAAAATATTTTCTGGTTCTAAGAATGTTTTCAAACGATGCCTTATACTTGAATTATTCCAAATACCGCCAAGTGCGCCGTAAACAAAATATTGAAAATCAGTGTTAGTTCCAAAAACCGACAATTGCACTGTGATAAAAGCTGATAAAAGCCATATTTAGAAACAAACAACGATAAGTTCATGTTTCTAATCTCAATATTTTGTTTAATATCAACAAAATTAAGTTTAAATGAGTTTAAACGCCATCAAGCAAATAAGTCTGTAGCAGAAAAACCGCGTTTGCGAACAAGTGAGTGTTGTGGACTAATCGGGATTTGGAACTAGGCGACTCATATGTTAGTTTTTTTCAGAATCTATAGCTTTTACACTCTCAATAACTATGTACATATAATCAAATCAACGATCCCCAACACGTTTTAAATTCAAATACATGGATACGCATCTATGTACATACATACGTACAGCGGTATTGTGATAAAGTGCACGACTTGTACGATATTTTTTTTTTCACCTAGTTTATTTATTTATTGAACGTTTCATCAGTTTTGTTCGAAACTGAAAAATAGGTCGGCAAAGTACAAAGCGTGCGGTGAAAACGAGTAGCGAATGCCTTTCGAAACGTTTCGCATACCGCGACAAATTCATATGAACTTCAGAATGCAACTTCTGCGAATGTATGTACATATTTTTTTTCATTCACTTATATACGTACATACGTACAATGAACATAAAAAAAAAAAAACACTTCCTTCTATGTATATAATTAAAACAATATAATATGCAATACATTTGAATTATGCAATACCATAATCGACGCGCAAGAGAGTGAAATGCTAACCAGGGAATGTGCAGATATTATATTATTATACTAGTGGCAAAGGGGCGACTAGGGTCGCGTGTAACCGATAACCCACGGCTACGATATAACCGAATTGGTAACAACCGGTTGCTCGACACAGACACACATACATGCATATCCATGTCTAAATATATTATTATTGCACTCGTCGAACTGATGATGATGATGATGAACACGTGGGGACAACGTCTCAGTTCTTTGCTAAAAAAAAATCGATAAAGAAAACACGCGATTTAAGATAACCTCGTTATGCATTTTGATAACCTTAAAGTCAATTTTTATTTTTCATTTTTTACATTACACTGAAAACTTGAAAAGTTTTGCTGGTGCCGACCCCAACTGTGCAAATTGTAAATCGATACAATTATCGCGAATTCATTTGTATTCTCAATACACCTACACACATAATGAGCGCATAATTTTTTGGGGAAAGACGCGTCGATGGTTTTCAACCGCGAATCAATATGTCAACTAATACCAAAGCGTAATAAAATTCGCCGAAAGTACGGGGTCGGAAAATTGTGTACATATTTTAACACGATCAAACATTTTGACAGTTGCGTGACCTTGAAGTGTCGTAAGTATGTCCGAATTATCGTTTGGCCAATTTTAATTTGACCAAATTCGGCAATTTGTAAATATGAAAAAAATTAATTAAGTCCAATTTACACATGTATGTATGTACGTATCATACACACTTAAGTTATTTTTATTTTAATTTAGATTGTTATTCATTGGTGTGAAGTTTCACGGGAAAGACACTCGATTGGTTTTTCGTTGATTTCGCGTCGACTTATTTATATTAGCGCGTTCAAATCCAATGATACGCCTCAATGGATATCTCTATAGGTTATCTCGAACTTTTTTTTTGTTTCGCGTAAAAGTGCGTTGTTGGTGCAGCAGGCCGCTACCGATCGCCTTATCTGCCATGGAAAAGGTTCATTAGAACAAAGAGCGAACCCACTGACGCAAAAATAATGCAAAAGTCAATAAGTTAAACAAATAATCCAATGTTCTTTTATGTGGGTCGTAGGTCATCCGATAAGCGGATCGTGCATGCTTCAAATATAAAACAACAATGAGCCTATTGCAACGCACGGCTACGTTAACGAACTTCAAGCGAAATTAAAGAAGTACTTCGTAATAAGACAAACTTCAGTAGTTTAATTTTATACGATGCACAGTGGTCCAAATAACAATCTGATAGTCGATAAGTAACTTTTTCAAAAAAAAAAATGGATCGTCACATGTAGTAGAAAACTATATTGTATTTAGTAACACTAGTATCTAATAGCTAATTGTAACTTTTCAGTGGCTCTCAGTTTTTTCCGCTCAATATTAATTATTAATAACAAACAGATAATTCGTGTATACATAATATAGGTAGTTTCCAATTCACAGCTTATCCCTGCACAGAGTAAGATATTTGAATTTTAATATGAAATTTATTTATTTAATAATTACATAGAGAGGTGGCATAGCCGACAGGCCCATGGGGTTTGGTATAAAAATAAAAATAAGATTAAAACAAAAATTAAATTAACATAGAAATAAAAATAAAATGAATAATGGTCCATTTATTTATTAAAGAATTACAAATACCCATTGTTTTTTTAGAATATATTTATATATAAATTAAATTAGATTTTTATATAAATTAACTTTTATTAAAGTGTTATTTTATATAAAAATTAACTAAATTGAATTATATAAAAATTAACTAGTTTGAATGTACATATGTACATTCAAACTTTCGCTGCGTTCATATACGACCGTGTCGCGAAGCGCTTAGGCCAACGTGCGGATAAAAAACATCGATCAAACAATTTGGTAAGCACGGCTGTTCGTTCGTGGCGTGATTGTGATTGGTGACGTCACATTATCGGAATTTATTTTATCGGTCGTTATATGTAGTAACTGTGAACGCTCAGATTTAGCTAGTTAACAATACATACATACATATGTATGTTTCCTTTTCAGATATCTATGTATGTATGTACATATGTATTGGATGCAAACTTGAAGGCTTAACATTAGTTCTTGCGATTTATAATTTGACCTTGGCCCTTATATGTATGTATGTATGTAATGCTGCATCCACACCGACGAACCGAACAGCGAACGACGAAGGGTCGTTCCACACAATATAACGTCCGATGATTTATGAACGTCCACACGATAACAATAACGTCGTTCGCTGTTCGGTTCGTCGGTGTGGACGCGGCATAAAACCGCGTCCACACGTACATACGTAGGGAGCGTCCCAAAAAAACTTGTCCCGCTGATGCCAGCGCCCAAAATTAATTTTTTCCCGGCTAGGATCACAACAACGCAAAGGAGATAAATAACGATATCTCCGAGTATGGGACCGGGACAGAAAAAGTCAAACAAAGTCTAAGCCGACGAACCCATTGTTGTCTCGCTCACTCATATGGGTTTCGTCCGACATGCAACCAAATCTCTTCCGCTAGATCTGCGCTCCTAGTATTCGACAAAATTCAAATGACACAAGTCTTTCGCATTTTGATGGATCTATCGTAAGAGGTACATGCATATGTGTGTGCCATTTTGTTTCAACGGCAAAATCTCCTATAGACTTCGGGACTCCTAGTCGAAAATCTGGACGATTGGGCCACGGTGTTTGTGGGATCGTGATTTTCAGACAGTTGGTTAGAAGTGCGATGCTTTTTGGTAGGGCACGCTTCTGCAACTACACACGTATGTCCTTCTTGTCTTGAAACCAACTTCCATTCAATCAATTTATTACCCAACCATATAAACGTCTCATTTGAGACGAGCGCACATCTACCTTGCGCGACACCTCCTCACTATTTACAGCTCTTATTATATTTACCAGTCAGGTGTTCTCGCGCGGACTAGCAAGCACAACTGCATGACCACATACAAAACGACACGCGAACAAAATAAAAAAAAAAGAGAAAAATGACCCGAGAAGTGGTACAGCGGCGTATGTAAGAGGCGGTGTAGTGGCGAGTGGCAGGACAATGGTTCTCGACCGAATGGCATTTTATTGAGACATCCTTGTGAAGGAGCCGCTCGCGCTCCTTTCGCGAAACAGTTGCTCCAGAACCGGGACCTCGAGTTATGCGTGTGAAATGCTTCCAGCACCGGCTGTTCTTAAGACTCTACCCCCCTTTTTTATTGTTTATTTATTTATTTTTATTTTCGCTTTGTTTAATTCGGTTTTGTTTTCATTCCCGATGCCTTCGGCGTGTCTTCTTCTCTTCTCGTATTTTGGTTTTGATCTCGTTTGTGTGTGTGTGTGTCTTTTTTTTTTATTTATTTATTGGCTTGTTGACCCCGTGTGCGGGCAAGGCCGCTATCGGTCGTTAGCACACTGAACAATAATAATTTTACGCTCGTTTAATACAAAACTGAGATAATTTCGTGATGTAATTAACATACGCATAACTAAGCGATAACTCAATGGTTACAGTGCGAAGGTCCGCATGTCGAAAGGTTTTCTCGACAGTTTTCAACCTTGAATATCGTCGTTGGCAAGATCTGATTGAATCCAGATTGGCCGCTTTCTGTTAAAATTTACCAATTTATCTTACTAATGCTGCCTACACACCGACGAACCGAACAGCGAACGACCAAAGGTTGCTATTGTGTGAACGTTCATACATCATCGGACGTTATTCTGTGGAGTGGTTCACACAATAACAATTCGTCGTTTGCTGTTCGGATTAGTCGGTCTGTACGCAGCATTAGAGGCATGGATATTGACTGGAATCTAGTCACTTCTACTACATACATATGTATGTACATAGAGGCGGATCTTAGAAAGAGACAAAGCTAAATTGTTTACGGTGCAATTTATTTCTGTGTCTTTTATTCCAGCCATATCTCTTTCACAATATGACCGTTTAACAGTCAGTTGAATAATAAAATTGATAACACACTACAATTATTGAATTCAATTGTTGCACTGCCTTTATAAGAGTTCCTAATCTATACTCTGTCCAACTTAAGAAACACCCTAATCTTGACCGATTTAGAGTCCTTATTCCAGCCTTTAATATGAAATCTCTTTCACAGTATGTACGCAGCATTAGTTGTGAGACGATTCTACAAAATTGGTACCTCCCAACTCCTTCCTCTCTTTCAGAAGGCAAATGGGAAATCACTGAATATCTTTCATAGTGACAAGTGGTAAAATGTTTGTCAAAATGGCGAAGAGACAACGCTTGATATCAAATTTGCCACCTTCAAAAAAATATGTAAGTGTGTGTCAATTTATTTGTCAAATAATAGTGTGGGTTGGGTTTTTTTTCCAATCAATTGAATGAGTAGTAGTTCAAATGGGATTAATTGTATTCGTTTTTAATTCAGAATAATATGTTTTTGTGTCTTTTCTAGAGGTTCTGCAAGCTTACTATCTGTCTGTGTTTAAAGATAACACATTTTTCATGGTTGATAATACTAATTTTAATGTATGTATGTCATTAGACGTGTTAAAATACATAGAAATATTCCTTAAATTACACGGCTTAGGTAATTACAAGGTAAAATTTAATCAGATTCCAACTATTAATCTATTAATGTTTCGCACTTTTAGTATGTAGGTACATACGTAGAAATGCATTCCAACTTTGATATAAAGCTTTTTATATTTAAACTATAGTAATCATATACATACATAGGTACCTACATAGATATAAATCATCGATTTTACGAGACAAATGCCTCACTTTCTGTCCTACTAATAACGCAATTTACACTTCCTCTCGCTAGCGTGTGTATACGTATGTATTACGCATTATTTACAATCGACAGATGCTTTTGCTGAAAGAAAAAAAAGCGTCGTAAATGTCGAAGCTTACCGTACAACCCGTAATTTTATCGATGCGAAAATAATAAAAAAAAAAAAAAAAAAAAAAACTGGAAGTGTGCGAAAATTAACGTATAAATAGTTATATACATTATACATGCGTAGTGTTGCGACTCATCTGCACGGTGACCGAGTAAACTAGATAAACCTGATCGAACACCGTTCAATTTAACAAGTTGGCAAACGAAATTAATCATACCCGCAAACGAGTCAGGGCTGTTCAAATTTATTCGCATGCTTGTAAATTAATTTTTAATTTAAATTGCACCGAGGTGAAAAACAAAACGAAAAAAGTGGTCTGAGCTGTGCCGGCTTAGACTAGCACGCGATAAACTTGTACTACTGTGAGTGAACATTTCGACCGGGCTAATTGAGACTAATGAATTAGTTGGCCAGGTAAAAAGTGACAATCTCATCGCGTCTGTGTTGCTTTTTTGCGATTCGAATGTACATTATAGTAAATAAATGATAACAATTTTATTATTAAATAATATAGTAATGGGAATGAAACGCTTCGGTTAGTTTGCGCTTGGCGCGAAAAACGCACTCAAACCGCACTATTGCCACAACTTTATGGTATAAAAAATTTATAATACTAATTACTCCGTTGACAATCAAAGCGAGTTTATTATTGATTACTATTGATTACTAAGTCAAATTTTCAATCAAAAAAAAATTGTAACTTGGCTTGCAGCCAATTTGGCAGAGGGTATATTCGATCTAAAGGCGCCTGCACAAATTTGTATTCGCATTACGAAGAAACGCACGTTTGATATAGTGGGGAGCTGTATCGCATAGCCGCAGGTGGCACTGCCTACACCACGACTGATTTCCGACCGGAAAATCGCAACGGAATTTGTTGTACACGATTTTTTCAGCGATTCGCTCAATTTCGATGACGTTTATGGATAAGTTATTGGAGACGGTGGAAAAGTATCCCATCCTGTACGATCTGACTTGATAGGTTTTGTCAACAGTCAGCCGATCCTCGATGACACACCGTTATAAATTACATTCAAGTATTTAGCTAATCATTCATATAAATGTGCGGCCAACATTAGAGCTTCGTCTTCATCTGATGAGTCCATGTCAGAATCGTGTGTGAAATACAAACGTTCCGAAAGCGAGGTGACAGATGGTAGTTCACTATTCGGCCGGTAGAGTGCGGAATTGACAGACTTGCGAAATTCGTGCGATTTTCCTACATGAATTTCGCACGAAACCCGCAGCGGTGTGCCTTTAAGGTCCATTTTATTTACACGATCCATCCAGTGATCCATTCCGTCTCTGGTTCCAGCGAGCTGTCCGATTAACGTACGTATTTCGTATACGAAAACTTGTTTTGTTTACACGTCCGTTTATCGGACAGCTCGCCAAAGCCGAAGACGAAACGGAATCACTGGACGCATCGTGTAACTTGGCCTTAATGGTCGCCATTCACGATCCGTTTTACTCGGGGTACAGTACGGACGTATCATTAAAAAACGTCGTGATTATGCTAAATCAATTGAAAACGGTCGATTTAGCTCTGTCGATCCGTTTTCTGCTGGGTACAGTACGGATGTTTCATTAAATGGCCACCATAACAGACATCGGTCAAACAAACGAGACTTTAATACATGTAATATTGATTATGTGGTTGGCTATAAAAGACCCAATATTATTACAGTACATTATATATACATATAATAGCCAAAATCCGTATGTCTGTCTGTCTGTCGCCTCAGTAAATGATTAAAAGACACGAACCGTCGCGCGCGAGTGGGATTTGAACTCGTGATCACCAGGTTAGGTTGAATTGTGCTAACACTATCATCCAACGAGGCGATGACAGGCCTGCCGCATTTTGACAATATAAATTCTTTATAGGCTCGCGACTTTGCTAAATTGTTACGTGTTGTATTATCACCCACACAAACATTCGTTGATATTCAACGGGTTTACACTAGTAGTTATATATATTTTGCGATCTGATATAGAATTTAAATTTGGCCCTTTTAGAATCTAATGTATTTGATTGTATTTTATGTAATGGTTTCGTTTATACACCTATGAATAATGATCGAAATTAAAAAAAAGCCTTGATTTTATTGTTACAACGTGATAATATTATTTATTAGATCAAACGATCGGTTTGTTGGATCGATAGTCTGATTAAAAGCGACATTAATCACTTTAATTTATTACCTATTCGTGATCAACCATTGAATGCGTAATTAATTGTCGTCCGATTAAAAAATGCCACATTGGCTACGTTGTACAAAAACTGATAGTGTATCAATCAAATGTGTTATTTCTATGGTTTCAATGAAAAATAAAAGTAAATATGAGACATGTTTGTCTTCCACGGTTCGAGCTGGCGAGACATTTCATTTATTTGATCTTCAATCTTGATAAAAACGGATATGAGTTTAATTTTTTGGAACGAGCGAGCGCGTGTTCGTCCAGCGAGCAACAAACAGCATCGGCGAACCGAAGAAGACCGCGAACGTGCGCGAATGCGTTTTCTTTCAAATCGTCTGACGCGTGTGCAGTGTGCATCGACTTGCACGTGCACCAGTGCATTTGTGTGTGTGTGTAATCGAGTGCACATGCGATTGTAAACTAGTTTCCATGATAACTTCATTTCTTGTGTCGACGGTGCGGGCGAGCACGACGACAAGCAACGCGAGCACGTCACATCGCGATGTCGAAAATAAAATATCACAACGCAACACCAATTATAATATAATAGTTTGAGAATGAATGATTTTCCCTAAAACAGTAAAAAGAATATTGATAAAAAAAAATTTTGTATTGTATTAAGTTGTGGTAGCCGTTGAATGGGGGAGCGATTTTTCTCGGAACATAAAACGACAATTTTATATGACACATTTTTCAGTACTACTGAATTATATATGAATAGAAAGTTTTCGACTCAAAAATGATTTTCACTACAGTTTTATGTACTTTTATGACAATTATTAGCATTTGAACGTATCTATGTATGTACCTACATATTTTAAAATAAATATATGGGATACAATTTATTTTAATTGATATAACTGAATAGAAATTGAATGTTGAATGGGGCGTTCCCCAAGGATCAAAATTGGGACCATTATTATTTTTAGTGTACATAAACGATATACATAGTTAAGGTTGTAAATAAATGTAATATACATTTATTTGCCGATGACACATTGATTTATATAGTAGATAATAATATTAATTTTATAATAGAAACATTAAATTTTGAATTAGGTAATTTAATAAGTTGGCTGAATAATAACAAATTAAAATTAAATGTAGAAAAAAACAAAGCAATGGTGATTAATTATAATAAGATTAATAAAACTGATTTTAGGTTAAAAGTTGGTGAAAGTAATATTGAACTAGTTAATAATTTCAAATATTTGGGTATAATATTGGATGATAAGTTAGATTTTTAATAAAAAAAGTAGGAATATTATGTCGGCTAACAAAATTATTATCTAAAGAAACTAAAATAATAATTTATAATGTAATTGTCAGACCACCTTTTATGTATTGTGGTTCATTATTAAATATGTATGTTAGATAAGTCAACTACAGATAGATTACAAATATTACAAAATAGAGGTAGATATGAGATGTATTTTAAATGTTGATAGGTATGCTAGTATAAAAAAGGTGATGATTGAATTAGATTGGTTGAATGTGTATGATACTTTGAGGATTTGTATGTTTAAGTTAGATAATAATATGTTACCATCATATTTTAGTAAATTTATTGTGAGAGGAATGGTGTATGTAAATATAATTTAAGGAATAAAAATAATTAAATTATAAAAAAATGTGGATGGAAATATAATAGACTGCCGGATGGAATTAGAAGTTCCAAAACTATTGATAAATTCCTGGCAGTCTGAAAAAAAAATCTCTGTACAGGTGCTTGGTTAAGGATTATATAATTAGCTTTAGCTACTGTATTATATAAATTAATAAATAAAATAAATTTTTGACTCAAGTTAAAATTAGTTGGATTATACAATCATCAAAACCAGACCCTAATATTAAATACGATAAATTTTACATTAAGCTAAGGTTGCTATAATAAAATGAATAAAATACGTTCAATCTCTCGTTATTATGAAAAAACTTAAATTTTAAAATTAATCGGTTCACTTTTGATATACATATAATACATAATACAATAGGCATATCCTTAACTTTTATAGCACATCAAAATTGAAAATTTAATCGATTTTCCCGATCTTTTCCACGATGATTCACACACTGATACAATATGTTTGCATTTTCAATGTGTTTATTAAGGATATTCTTGTAATATTGCAAAATTTTCCAAATTTTCTCGCGCATGCACTTATCATGAATATAAAAAAAATATATATAATCAACTGTTATGCAGTAACATGGGATAGGCGTGGTTTTTGAGTGAAGCACCGTTATCTGCCGATACGAGCTGGTTCGCTATCGCCCCGTTTATGAATACGGCTCATTACGGTAGTTTTTTTTTATTTATTTATTTTTTATTCGCTGCATTTATTATTATTGCATTTTGCCGGCTGGCTCACCATAGAAAGGACAATTCTTTAGTTTTTCAGCTGGTCTACCGTTCGATTATTATTATAATTATTGGATAAATGAATAATTAACCGTCGAATCAAAAGCCAAAATCGTTCAAGTTAAACTGCTACTATACTACACGCTATGCGCTATTATTTTTTTTATAAGTACGTACGCTTTTGCAAAATGTAAACATTATCATTATATATGACTGTATTAACAATTGGCGTTATCGTATAATAGTGAACGGTGACTGTTTAATTTTATTTAAATGGGTTGTACTTCTCGCCGTTTCGTATGTAATTAAATTCAACACTAATCATTGTGTTTTATTTTTGTACATAGAGAAATATCGTGCATTAGAAAACCTTTTAAATACTATTGATCTTTCTATACAAAACACCAATTATTTTTAGTACATAATATTATGCAATACTTATATACCTACGTGTAACTATGTATGTATATAATCCACAATACAAGAAATGTACAAATGATATTCAAACTGGCTATAATTTCATTTAATTTAACTACTCCCTTTCTTAATCTTCCTCTTCGTGTATGTACATTTCAAGGTAATTGCCTAAATAAATTAATACTGATTTATCCAAATAAACGGAGAGTTTAATCCATAGCCTTATAATTCACAAGGAAAGCGTTTGATTAAAATACACATATTTAACTTTAATATAGTGCAGGATAAAAGATCAATAAAATAAATTATTCACTATTAAGCTCTCGCCTATATGTACGTATGTATAAATCAAATCAGCACTACTCCAAAACAACCATGCTTTGAAAAATTGAGTCAAATTTCAATTACATATATCAAAAAATTGTTTAGAAATAGGTGGTCGATACAAAAATATCAAAACAAAAAAAAAAAAACAACACGCGACTGTATGTAGATAAATAGACCGACATATGTATAATGGCTCGTATGTAATGTGACGATAAAGTGTAACCGGTTTTGCGTATATATTTAGTAGTGAAGAAGAACCGTAGTAATATAGTCTGTTATTATACACATACACATTATTTTAACCCCTTCACCCCATTCTCATTTTCAAACACAATAATATTTAATTAATTAATTGAGCTAACTGTGTATGTACATCGTAGATATCACATCTAACCCTATCTATGTAACTCGTACAAGCTCAAATCTGAAAAAGGCGATAGTCATCTGTAAATATGTATCCTATATAAATAAAAATTAGCGCTAAAAATCTGATATCATTCCACAGACGGCAGATGGCACTAGTGGTGTGTGCGAAAACCATTGTTGAATATTTGATGGGCCGACCGGCGCTTACATTGCATTTCGGCCACGTGAAACCGTTATTAAGTGGCCCTTTGTTTGGATGGGGTTGGTTCACAAAAGGCACCCTCAACCCCTTCGCCACCACCCCCCCACTGATTATTATTATTATTTGTGGCTTATATATATTAGTATTTGGCTCGAACGCGAGGCGCGGCGTGTCGAAAATCGATAGCCATATCGCGCAAGGGTTTAACCGTTCGTTCTCGTCGCTACCTATTGTTGGCTTGGGGTCCAAAAACTGTCAAAAAAATGGATTCCAAAACTGAAATAAAACTTATTTAAGCTTTTATGTATATATTTGATTTGAATTTTTGCTAAATTGCTTCAAGCAAAATTTTCACCCGAATCATATTTTATTTATTTATTTATATAATATAGTAGCTTAAGCTAATTAATGATAATCCTTAACTAGGCATCTGTACAGAGATGTTTTTTTAAGACTGCCAGGAATTTTTCAATAGTTTTGGAACTTCTAATTCCATCCGGCAGTTTATTATATTCCAAAACACCTGTGTACAAGATACTATTTACTCTAACATTTTTTATAATTAAATTATATTCACATACATCCATTCCTCTCACAATAAATTTACTAAAATATGATGGTAACACATTATTATCTAACTTAAATATAAATACGAACATACAAATTCTCAAAGTATCATTCACATTCAACCAATCTAATTCAATCATCATCTTTTTTATACTAGCATACCTATCCGCATTTAAAATACATCTCATACCTCTAGTCAAAATGAGTCTTAAATTTTCCTGTTCCGAGTGTTTTAAATTGTGTAAATTATTTTCTTTGGCACTTTTACCACAAACGCACAATTTACCAATACAAAATTTTTAACCAATATTGATCGCTCAATTTCGATGACGTTTGTGAAAAAGCTATTGTCAACGGTGAAAAAGTATCCAATTCTGTACGATCTGACTTGATAGGTTATGTCAGAGTGACAGAAATCAGACGATTTTGTCAACAGTCAGCCGATCCTTGATGACACACCATTATAAATTACATTCAACAATTACAAGTATTTAACTAATCATTCATATAAATATGCGGCCAACATTAGAGCTTCGTCTTCATCTGAGGAGTACATGTCAGAATCGTGAGTGAAATACAAACGTTCCGAAAGCGAGGTGACAGATGGTAGTTCGCTATTCGGCCGTTGAGTGTTGAATGGCACTGCAGTCGTGCCAGTGTGTGCGGTACAATTGACAGACGTGCGAAATTCGTGCGATTTTCATACATGAATTTCGCACGAAATCCGCAGAGGTGTGCGAGCGCCTTACTGAAAATTTACCGCAATGTATTCCATTCCGCACATTTGGCAATAAAAAATATTCTGCAGTATTGAATCTCTCTAATCAAATAGGTATAATCACTAAGTAATAGGCATTTAAAAGGAATGACATTCTATGTCAATTTGTTTGAAATATTCGATCGCAAGTACTTTTATTGCAAATGTACATTTACTGTATCATATTCTGCACATTTACCAATACAACAAGTTTGTGTCTACTCAGCCTTACTAACCGAAAATTACGTTCAAATTTCAATTCATATATGATGCTTATTCAAAGGCGTTAAAATCACCCGTTGTTTATCTGCGTGTGCTTATATGACATATTTTTAATATCAGAATGATAATGTTGCGTGTTGGCCACCACATAACTGAGAGCATTCTATTGGCCGGCTTCCAATCGACTCGGACCAATCGCTTGCGTCACACATCAGCTCTATATTTATCGTTATTGTCACTCGATATACGTATATCTTTTTTTCATTGGTCCGAACGCATTTTGAATATAAAATGAGACCCGATCGACATAAAAAAAGAAGAAAAAACGAACAAAATGGAGACCTCCGACGATGACTAGTCACTTCTTGTACTAATGTTATTTGGTTTTTTTTTCAGTTGGTTGTATTAGTTATTCATTCGGTTCTCTCCTACCGCTCGTGGCGCCAATTCGACCGAATTTATTTTACGCGGATTAGATTCCCACGTAGAAGAATCAAAAATGGCGCCCGGGGGATTGCGCCTTTCAGTTTTTTTATTTTATTTTATTTAAGATCGTATGAAAAAAATAATGCGTTCATTCATTTCGTTTCGTACCACTGACTAATTGCGAGACGAAAGGTTGACGAGGACTGGTCGACGCGGTACGAAAGCCGTTCTTTTTATTTCGATTTCATTTCGTCTAAAACCAATAATTATTTGTGAAAAATTACCGCGTAGAAATAATCTACCGTACGTATCTAAACTTTTTTTATCTTCTTACGTTTGCCCAAAGGCCGTGGTAGTCAATAGAATATAACGCGTACGGTTAACTACTTACTGTTTGTCTACCAGTCACTGTTACTATTTGACCTCGTATCGGTTTTTTTTTTTTTTTGTTTTTTTTTTTTTATGTCGTGCTCTAAAATTTGGCACTACTTCTTAATAGAAAATAATAAATAAAAAAAAAACAGAACATGTTCCATTTTGACGGCGTATTGGTATGACTTGTTTATGCTTTGACGTATTTTTTCAAAATAAAAAAAGTATGTGTTTGAAATACCTAGATATACTTTTTGACGTTTCTTAAAAAAGCATTTCCGAACGTTTTAGCGCCCAAAACTAATCAAAAACAATTATAATTGTGACTTAAAATAAACTAACAAATTAATCTATTCCATAATTTGACATTTACATTTAACGAGGAACACTTAAATGTCTAAATTGTACTATAATACCTCTGTAAATGTAGGTTTATTTAAAGATGCATAATAATAAGACGATTTTTTACTTTTTTTTTCATTTCTATGACCGTTACACTACAAACAATAAATAGGTACATAAAAATATTTAAATTTACATAGAACATTCAATTGCAATACGCATTAGTAGATATAAATTTATTCACTGTTCGCACATTAAATTTCGAAAGCACATTTAATACATCAATCTTTAATGCAGAATACCAAAATTATTCCCAATTTTATGTACATTAAACATCTAATTATATATGTATTAATAATATATTCCGTCTAATTAAAAAATAATTTACCTTTATTCAATCGAATCAAAAATAAACTATCTACATTATATGTAAAAATTCAAAATTTATTTTGAAATTGTTTTAATGAATTAATTGTAAAAATTTAAATCAAAACTTCAACCCAACAGTATCAAGATAAATTTACAAATTAAAACATCGATTTTCGAAACGAGCGTAGGGTTAAATATTCAGCATATTTCCATGCGTACATACGTTTCGCCACTTATGATTTGTTACCGCTCGCGTTCGGGGAGAGACTTAGTCCCACACACCACAACTATAATCCAATTCGAATTGTGTGGAATAAATCCACAGACTTACACATTTGTACGTACATACACACACAACACAATGAGGCCCTGTATAATAAATAAGTGTGGAATTTATCGTCGTTCCCCCGCCCACGCCCGCCGCAGAGCGGTGCGTTACGCCGTAATAACAGCGCACGTCTTCGAGGCGTTCCGTTTTATTCGCGCATTGATGTATGGCTATAGATCGAGATAATATATAGGTTGAATACACATACACACACCCGAAATATTATATTTTAATTCCGCATTAAATGTATTTCGAGTCGCGCGGTCGCGCGCTGGTTAAAAGTCGCGTTCGGTTTTTGTCTGTCGCCTTAACACGTTTGAGACCGGAGCGAGTTTGATTGACCGTCACTGATGCACCTCTTCTTCTTCCTCTTCTTCTTCGTCTTCATACTCAATTACCTCATGTGTAAATAAACAATTTTGTACATCCATTTCGTCGGATCAGATAAAGGCGCGCGCGCGCGCGCGCACGAGTTATGCTAAAATAATTTGAACGATGAAGATACTATGTATGTATGTATGTATGTAGGTTCGATAATTAAACGAAACGCTCGGATAACATCTAAATTTTGATAGAGCGAACCGTATTTTTGTGTTCACACACACCGGGCGAAACTTTCGACTGTATCTAAACACGGTTTAAAAGGTGTCATTAGATGCGCCAGCCGCTATTCTGGTATGAAATTTGGGTTAGATCGGCGAAAAGACGCAAATTTTACACGTTATCACGTTCTGTAGTGAAACCGACTCTAATAAACTGTTGCGAATAAGATATTATAGAAATTATGTATGTACATAGATATGAAGTGCAGGTGCTTGTCGATGGATGCGAAAGTATTGAGTCGGAAACGGACTATTATTCAATTAGTGACTATGTAGATACGAATAGGTTGAAGTATTTAATACTCATGATTTTAAAAATTGACCTTTACCTATTTTATATATAATAGCCCTATTCCGTCTGTCTCTGTGTGTGTGTCTGTGTGTCTATCTGCTGATAGCGCTCGCTGAGGTAAATAATTAAAAAACCAGAACGTCGCGCGAGTGGGATTTGACAATATAATTTCTCAATAGGCTCGCGACTTTGCTAAATTGTTACGTTGTTGTATTACAACGTGCCATCTATGCAACAACTATAAAAATTATTAAATACACATATACTCACTCACACAAACATCCGTTGGTATTCAACGGGCTTACACTAGTTTACATACATATGTACATACATATATTGTGCTTTGTCGATATTCATGAAAAAAAATTATGTTGTGAAATCGACTATAATAACTTAAAATGGGTTTGAAATTACAATGAAACGGCACAGTTGATAAAACAGCGATATACCTATTACTTATCTAATTTACACAAAATCTTTACAATTGACTGCAACTGCATTATCTAAGAATAGATTAAAATTGTAGGTACATAATGTACATACGTACACTATCCGTTTAATTTTAATTTTTTTTTTTAATATACAACAAACTGATTTTTTTTTTGAAAATTACAGTTACATATATTATATATGTACATACATAGAATAGAATATACGTCTGATTTTTTTTTTTTCAATCGAAATTTTAATCTAATTTGATCTATTCGAGTATCTCAAGGGGCCTGTAAACGAGCAACATTTTTCAGCAATTATAGCTAGTCACCCACCCATCACATGCGCAATATGTGTCACAGCAATGTGTTGCTCAATGTTTGCCGGCAAGTAGTCGCTGTTTTATTATTGCCCAGATTTTGTATTTTCGTATACCGAGCGATATCATCGGCAATATGCCAACAATACTCGCCAATACACTGCCATTCCAGCAATAATGGAACAATAGTGACTATATTTCCGGCCCACATCACCATATTGCAGTAATATTACCAGCAATGCTTACCGGCAATACATTGCCGTGAAAATGTTGATGGTTTACAGGCACCTTTAAAGTTGACGAACAATACATACTTGGCTTTTAGTAAAAACTCTGTACATTAGCAACATTATCACGTGATATTTTGGTTGGTTGGAAATCATCAAATAAACAACAACAATCAGCAGTCATCGTCAATACAATCAACAATGAGCAGATCGCCTTGCGCGTCCGGTTTTTCTCGCGCGATAGATTCGCGTCGATAAACAGTAGAATATCTTCATAGTAGATCTTCGTCGCGATCAACCATCATCGTCGTGTACCTAATCATCATCGTCATCATCACGCCGCGCCGTTATTATTATTTATATTGTACGTTTTCGCACAATCAGATGCTTACGACGAAATTGGCCTAATGACTGCTTATCTTTTCTCTGTGTGTCTGTGGCCGGTGAACCGTCGCGTCCGACCGACCGGTTCGGTCGCCCGGTTCGTTCGATTTCGCCGATAAGAAAATCACGGTCGACGACGGTGATGATGATGATGATGATGCGGAACCGGTCCATTCCGATGGAGTTTCTCGCCATTTCCGCGTCACACATTCATCGGTGCCATACCAGCTAGTGCCATTCATACTGTTTCCAAGACATTTGAAAAACTTAGACACACACACACACACATGTGTGATGCTTTCACCCCTTCGATCCTTGTATTTTGCATTTTTGATTCATTTTTATACATAACTAACTAGCTGAATTGCCCGGCGTTGCTCGGGCGGGTGACAAAAATTGAATGAAAAATTGAAACAAATGAAAACATTTATTCTCCAGATCAAAAAAAAAATAGATTAAAAATGTTGTATATGGGGGCCCGTCGACCCCCTGATCCGACCCCTTCCAAAATCCACCTACGGTCTGAGTTGGGGTATCATGAGATAGTATACCAAGTTTGGCGGTTATAAGTTGAAAACTGTAGATTTGCATAGCGGAACGACAAACAAACAAACATTGAATTTTATATAGTAGATACTTCCGGGGTAAACGGACACTGGAGTAAACGAAGCATTTGCTATATGTATGGTCTGTTTTTTTTTAACAAGAGAGTGTGTAATTTGAGTATGAGGATCTGTTTCTTCTAACCATGTGTGTTAAAAGGGATAAAATTTCATCTCTCTCTATAAAATGCCATAACTCCATATATTGAAGGTATCCGTTTTCCCTGGAATAGCTCTACCTATAAACTAAGTACCTGTAATAAAGGTTGCCAACCTTTTTAAGATTGTAATCTACGTTTTACATCAAATACATTTTCCCTTAAAATACTACATACGTATGTAGAATGATTTTATCAGTTGAAAGTTTGATACCTACAATTTACTGTTCAAGAATATCATTGTTAAGCGGATATTACACAAGGATATACTCTCTACAATCTCGCTAGTTTACTGACCGGCACGTAGAGCTGGTAGCGAGTAGCTAGTCAACCTATTAAGCGGGTATTACACGGGGATAGTTCGTACTCGCTACGACCTCGCTGGTTTACTGACCGGCACGTAGAGCTGGTAGGGCGAGTAGCTAGTAAACCTATTACACGTGTTAAGTTTACTCGCTAGTGTCGCCACTCGCGAAAATGCCCACTGAATTTTCAATATCGTGTACTAAGCTGAAAATGAAACGCTTAAACTCAAACTGTCAAGTGACGTCACACGAGCCAGCTAGTGCGAGTAAAGTTCAAACATTCGAACTTCACTCGCGCGATCGAAAAAGCAAGCTAGTTTACTAACTTCGCCTATTACACGCGGCTATTTACCAGCGACCGGCAAACCAGCGAGATTGTAGCGAGTAAACTATCCCTGAGTAATACCCCTATTACTATTAACTACCTAGCTATGGGACTTGGTATCAAAATTTAATTTTAACATGCAAAATACATAGAGCTATGAGAGGTATTTTGAATGTTGGTAGGCTAAACAGTATTAGAAGTATGTTAGATGAATTGGGATGGGCGAGTATTAGAAATTGTTTAAAATTAAGTACATTGTCTTTTGTTTATAAGTTAGATCATAAGTTATGGCCAAGTAATTTTAAGAATTATATCATTAGAAATAGTGATACTCATAGTTATTCTACTAGAAATAAAAACCAACTAGTTGTAGGTAGACTAAGGAAATCAAAGACAGCTGGTGGTGTTTTTCACAGGGGTGTATTAATGTATAATGTCCTCCCGGAGTGCATCAAGTCTTCTAAGACAATAGATGCATTCTTGAAAAGTGTGAGGAGACACCTCTGTGAGAAATAGTAGTTATGTATAAGTATTGTGTATAATGTGTATTTTGATTTATTGTAGTTGTTATAAATATGTAATAGATGTACGTTAAATTAGCTAATTAGCTATTTATTATATAAAATAAATGAAGTAGCTAAGAGTCTGTATATCTATGTAGGTAAAATGCGAGCTTTTAAGCGCAGAGATGATATTTGTCGTATGAATTCACTCTAAATTGAATCAAATTCTACATTTTCTATTATTGGAGCGTAATTTAATTTACATAACGTATTTTTTTTCCAAATTCAAATGCCATTTTGTGTATAGGTGGCCGTGTGATCCCGCTATAGAGAGCCTCGGGCAGAAAACCGAAACTCAGAAACCGGCCACCTTCAGTATTTCGGGCGGGGATAATGTAATAAAATATACATTATGTATGTTGTACAAAAACACGCACACACACACACATATGCGAGACATTGTGTGTGGCGTGCAGTGTAAAATCGAGAGATACCTATATTTGAATATTCAAAAGTTACACGGGAAAAAAATTGTACAAAAGTGTATTTTTTCACCCCGGGCGTAACACGGTTGGAGCGGCCCATGCGACGCCGACGCGCATCTCAAACTTTTCGTTTATTTTTTTGGCCATTTCGCCGTGTAAATTAAACTGAAGTTCGTAGCGGTGGTGCGAGAGGAAAGTTTGATGTTTCTTATGATGTGGTCGTTTGTTGTTTTGGAAAGAAATTACTCGTAGTTTTATAGGGTCAAAGATAAAGTCGGGGCGCGACGTACCTATCTGTTGTATACAATCGACAAGACGGCTTCGCATCCGCTTATTATTAATTATATTGGTGTTTCAGCGAACGGGTGACGATCCTCAAACTTTTGAGAGACTTTAATTTAATTTTCAGGCGGAGAAATATATTAAAAGGGACGCAAAATGCAAAAAGAAACCAAAAACATGTGTAACAAACGAGACCATATTGTACAAAACAATTTAATATATGGTGATAATTTTTTATTTTCTCGAATATTATTATCTATTATTGATAATTTAAATTAGCCTACTTTAACTGAATTTTTTTTTTAATGTAAATTATTTTAAATACATTATTCTTCTTTTATGATAAATATTTTTTTGATTTAATATAATTTCAGTGATGATTTTATTTAGAAATTTGTACACACGTATAATACACGGAAAATTATCGTACAAATACGCAACCATTTTCCGAACACTATATTCGATGGAAAAGCGTAAGTTACACTTTAAAAAAACGAAGCCAAACTATCGTCACAATCCCATATTATACATTTAATCTGAAAAGTTCAATGAAAATACATATAGAGAAGACACAATCAAATCGTTTCAATATCAACACGTGAAATGTCACGAAAAATCTCAGCAGTGAACATAAATGTATGTACACTTTGCACTTTTTCATTTTTTTTGCATATTGCAATTGCACGGTGGTACGAGAGAGATATGTAGAAAGATGTTCGATAATTTGTGGATATGTAGAGAATCGCTGTGGCAAAGTGGCTGTTGGTGAGCATTTCGGTAGCTCTCTCGAGCCACTTATTAATTCACTACGGTCTGTAATTTATACATCGTGTATGGCAGCCACACATACATACACACACAGATGCCTACACACTACATACAGTGTGTTTGCGAACGTACAAATTCGACACGGCTACCAACCGACCGACCTTTCGAACAAATGCGTCGAAATATACATAGATATATGTGTGTGTGTTCGATAGAACATAATAAACCAAACGTGTATTTGGGTGTCGCATCGAAACAAAATGGCGTCTAACGAGAAAAAAATGCTAAGCAATGTCGCTCGTTTGAAAAAAATCTACGTAGCATCGAATAAAAAGTGACAAAATGGCGACGACTTTGATCTCACACACATAATCGACACGTCTCTTCTATGCTTTACTATTATCGATTGGTTTAAATTGTACATATTTAATTTACACCGTTTACATAGTTTGAACTAATATGTACTCACTCATTCATAAGCGGTAGGTGCACATTACCAACTTTTGAAATAAACCATGTGTTTGTATAATTTATATGAAAAATAATTTAATATTAAAACTTCGTAATAAAAAATGAGGGACAAAAGGGGCAAATATGCAACAAGTTTCCGTCACTTTTGACGGTCGTTTCTTCGCCGAAACAGCTTTAATAATTCCGTTTGTTTCATAGTTTCTTCGAAAATGTTCAATGCATCGAGTTAAACATAACATTTTCCTCGTACTGAGGAAAATAAATCTGCAAGAACGAAACCCGTTAATCCGCCACTCCCTCCTCTATTTCAATACTACCCTACCACTTTACATTCTCTTTTCATTGATAATACTGTTTATGCATAGTAAAAACGATACAAGAACGAATCAAATAGGGCAATTTTTGCATTAGTGCGAAAACGAAACGTTATATTGTACAATATTACACACAAACAGTAACTAAAACGACGTCTTGGCGTTTTAGGCAAAGTGTGAAATAAATTACATAATTTTGCTGTCCGAATTATTTTTCATGTAACCAAACTGACTAGTTGATCTTGCAGAACAAATTGAACTAATTGTTTGGATCTTTCTCAAACTCAAGTGGACATACGTGCTATTTATAATTCAATTTATGAAGCGTAGTACATTTTGCTTTGCAATTTTGAAACATTGTACAAACACCTAGACCAGTAACCATAATATTCTTAGCGGCATCTGGTATTTATATTTAAGTTAGATAATAATATGTTACCATCATATTTTAGTAAATTTATTGTGAGAGGAATGGATGTGTGTGAATATAATTTAAGGAATAAAAACAATTTAATTATAAATAAAAATAGGAGAAGAATCTTGTACAGAGGTGTTTTGGAATATAATAAACTGCCGGATGGAGTTAGAAGTTCCAAAACTATTGATAAATTCCTGGCAGTCTGAAAAAAACATCTCTGCACAGGTGCTTAGTTAAGGATTATATAATTAGCTTTAGCTACTGTATTATATAAATAAAATAAATTTTGACTCAAGTTAAAATTAGTTGGATTATACAATCATCAAAACCAGACCCTAATATTAAATACGATAAATTTTACATTAAGTATAGTAAAATGCTAAAAAAATAAAAGCTATAGTAAAATGAATAAAATACGTTCAATCTCTCGTTATTATGAAAAAACTTATGAAAAGGACAGAGCTAAATTGTCTACGGTTTAGTTTATTGTATCCAATGGTAAATTTAACACTTTGCCAGTAGCGTATTCAATGAATAATTCACAGCTAATTTACAACAACATGCAAAAATTTAATTCGGATCCAACATCAAAAAAAAAAAAAGGACTTATCTTTTGAAGAAAATGTCAAAAGACAAGTACGCCCCTAGAAATGATATATTGACATTTTTTACGGCAATCTATCGATCGCTAATGACATAGATTGCGTCAACGCACAGAATATCGAATAAATCACAGCTGAAAATTCCAAATTGTACAATCGAAACGTCCCACGCGCCCAACGTAACATTAAACAATACACACACACACACACACACAATCAAATAAAATTTAAATAATACATACATATGTATATTAAAACAGAAATACATAATATTTAAAAAAAAATACGAAATAGGTGAACAGTACATATACTCGTACATATGCACCTACGTACGTACGTATTTACGTTCATTAATTAAAGAACGCGTCGAGTTTTCACAATGGCGCCGCCGTTGTACGCCATCATTGTGTGTGATAAATATATATCAAATCAAATTAACAAAAGGTGAGTAGAACTAATCTGTAATGTCGGTATGCGCTCTTTGTGAAACAGGTGTTAAATATAAAAGACACACAAAAGTCTCCCGCGGCGGGATTCGAACCCGCGACCTAACGGTACACTGACGACTAGCCAATTCGACCGACTACCGGGCATTACACGGGAGCGCAAAAGTCACACACCGGTCAATAATTAAAAAAAAAACCATCAAAAAAGTACCAAAAAAGTACGCGTATCGATCAATTTCGGCAAAACTCTATAGATGTCTCTGTTTTTCGCGACTTTTCGCAGTGCCATCTAGCGGTTGAGTTTGTGCGGGGAAGTTTGCACAGTGTGACCAGAAAGCGCATCAGATATGCGCAATAATAATACCGACATAAAGTGAAAGAATAATTCGCGGAATCGTTCCATTAAATATAATTGGGAGAAAACGATCGAGAATCGTTTATCTATCATACGCATCATTATTTTGAATTTTGATTTGATTTGGGGTGCGTCAAATGGTGCATATGATCGAAAATTAAATAAAAAGGGGGATGTTTCAAGTGTGTTTGTATGAGTTTTATAGGGCGGTTGATAGTTAACCCTTTGCACTATTTATTTTAATACAAGTGTTAGCCCGTTGAATATCAACGGAGCGCGCTTTCTCATCACCCGTACTGGAAAATAATATTAAATTTAACAGTTTTTATAGTTGTTGCATCTATGCAACAATGCGCCATCTAAGGTGCGTTATAATACAACAACGTAAAAATTTAACAAAGTCTCAAACCTATTTTTTAAATTATAAATAAGCGTAAGCGCTCTGTTCCGAATCAATGATACATAGGTACCGGGTTCAAATCCCACTCGTGCGACGTTCTGGTTTTTTTAATTATTTACCGAGGCGAGCGTTATCAGCAGACAGATAGACAATAATAATTCGATTGTATTAAAATTTAGCTTAAACTAAAAAAAAAATTGAATAGCCATTTTAACGATTTACCTATTAAAATTTGCAATTAAGTTTGTGTAATCTTTACGATTCTAGCACACATACATACATAAGATGAAAATAATAACAAAATAGTCAATTGTTTTAAGTTCAGCATCAGTAGCCACAAACTTCTTATAGGCATGGTTGATTTAATGCGTACTTGAGCTCTGTTCCTTACTAGTACTTTATTGTTACGGGTGGCTAGATACCTAACCAATAGCTGTGCCTCCAAGAATGGTGTGGTTACTGACGGTGAATTCACTAAAGGAATCATTCAATCTAAGGTTCTCATATTAATCATTAAACATAGCTAAATTTCATCGGTGGCTTTCTAATATTATAATATCACATTGTACTTTCATAGAGAAGTGTGACGTAACGTTTACGTACGTTCTCCCCAACTCGAAGATATGCAGATTGAATGTTTTAGCTTCGATAATAAATAATTCACTGCTGAAAATATTAAAATGTGAATGGTGTATGAAATTTTCGGCCACGCTATGCACATGTCTATGCGATTCAGAAGCACTTCGGAACAGAAGGCCGAAACAAAAAAGCCGAAATGTTAAAAAAAATGACGGTCTGACAGGCGAGTCCAATCGGTGGATATGTCTTAGAGGTAATTGCATGGAGAGAGAGATCGCATTGACTTAGGAAAATGATTAATGATCCGCGGATCATTCTCTGGGGGATAGATAGATAGATGGTTGGAATTTAAAAAAAAAACGCATTAATAGACGAAGAGTGAGCGCAACCACTAGAGAGGATTGATAAAAACTCGATTTTGATGCGACTCGTGTGAAAAGACGTATAGGCGTGTATCCACTGTGTGCAAATTGTGAAATTAACCCTTTAACGGTATTGCAGTAGTAAAAAGTGTGGTATTTAATTCTGACCTGTGTCTGGGTGAGTCCTAGGCTGGCCGCCAGTTCTGCTCTCTCGGGTAACGCCAGGTACTGCGTCCTCTGAAAGCGTCTGTTCAGCTGTTGCAATTGTAGTGAACTGTAGATTGTGCGCGGTTTTCTCATTTTCTTTCCTTTTCCGTTCACCCTTAACGAGCTTTCGTCGCCTAAACTGCATTTTTCTGCAAAAAACAAAAAAAAAAAAAAAAACATTTAAAATTTTGTAGACTTCTTGTGATTGTCGACTTTCTTGTGTGGATTGTTTTACAGTATAGGGTTGGTAAAAAAAAATTGACAAATCAGACATGATGGTTAATGGGGGTATTACACAGGGATAGTTTACTCGCTGCAATCTCGCTGGTTTGCCGGTCGCTGGTAAATAGCCGCGTGTTAGTAAACTAACTTGCCTTTTCGGCTGCGCGAGTGAAGTTCGAATGTTTGAACTTTACTCGCACTAGTTGGCTCGTGCGCTCTAGCGGCAGCGAGTGGCGACACTAGCGAGTAAACTTAACACGTGTAATAGGTTTACTAGCTACTCGCACTACCAGCTCTACGTGCCGGTCAGTAAACTAGCGAGATCGTAGCGAGTACGAACTATCCCTCTCTATAATACCCGCTTAAGTGAAATTTTCTATCGCGAAGACTTCAATATTATATGGGTAATTTATTTAGAGTCGATAAATACCAGGAAATTATAGCTTAATGACACTTTGGATCTCGAAAAATGAACAAGTTAAAAAAATGCAGATACATAGGGTTGGTACACATAAATCTCAATATAGAATTCAATGTATGTAAATATCATTAGGTACAATTCTTCCATTGCTAAACTGCTAAGTTTTAACAGTTAAAAGTTAAACTGTTAAATACACACACTTCTAACACATCAACCCCTACGAGTCGGCTGTAGATTGAGGACCACCGATTGACGCCCGTCAAATTTTAATAATATATTCAAACGAACATTATAAATATTATTATCATTAAATTATACCTCTTACATTGTACATAGGTACTTACATAGGTATAAAATGCAAATTAACGAATCGTATATGTTTAAATTTTTAATTTAAAACCAAAATACAGGATCAAATACACACACACACATGGATGCATTTCATATACATAGTCGTATACACTCAAAGATAAGGATCTCGTTTCGGTCAACGTAGGCGACGCTAAACGAGACCTAGCAAAGGCGCGTCATTATCATCATCATCATCATCACAACGTTTTGTTCGACATTAACACGAGGGGGAAAGGGAAGGGGTGGGGAGGGGGGAAATATTTTTCGTCGGAAGGACGAGCAAGTCGCTCGCGGCGCGGAGATTCTATCTTGGAAAAAATTAAACCCGAATATGAAGCCAATAAAATTGAGATAAAAACTTCATTGTAATAAAAATCGAATTTTTTAAGTTTCGTATGCGCGGTGGTGTTGTTTTTTTTTTTTTTTTAATTTTTATGTTATTTTTTTCTATATGCGTGTATTTTTTTGTGTGTCGGTTTCGTGCGGGCTCGCTATTGTGTTCAGGGCGGGGTCGCGGTAACGTTCTAAGGGCCCACATACACACGCTCTCGCACGTAAATTTATATATATATCATCATCATTTTCATCGCTCGAGTGTCCTTTGTTTAATTTTCAATGTAAATTTCCGCAAAACTCTGTTTTAATCACTATTCATGTCGATCCAAGCTGAATTTTAATCAAATTTTAATTTAAAATTTATATTTTATTAAAAAAAAAAAACTATATAAAACAAAGTAATACGAGGAATTAAAGAAAAAACTATAAACAACGTGAAAAATACAAATAAAATAAATTAAATTAAAAATGTATACATTTTCAATGAATTATAGCAAAGTATCGATCGTTTGCATCAAAGCCCGAAATACTTCTTTCTATTAGGTCAAATTGTGTATGTACTAACTTTATATTAGTATAAAATGACAATCGCTGTTTATGGTTTCAACAGAATGATAATTCTGAGCTCGCCCGTATTGAAATTTTAATCGGCTATGATAAAATTTTACAGTAGTCGACTAATAAATAAACTCGAAGGCGTTTTTCAACTGAAAATATGTATACAAAATTATAGTGATTTAATCGATCGACACAAAAAAAAAAAATAATAATATACATTTCGTGCTGAAATTGAACTCGCATTATTCAATAAAGAGTCAAATTATATTTTCATTGGACCACTTACGGTTCCGTCCCACAAGACAATATGGTTGTGAAGATTCTTAACTTAATAAACAGGTAAATCGAACGCGAAAAGACGTTCGACAGACGATTAATTTTTTATATTATTATTTCACATCTCGCTATACATATATGTATTTTTATTTTAAATAAAATTAGTTCACATTAACAATAACACTTCATTCCGTTCATAAAATCTAACCTAAAATACACGTATGTATGTACATACATACATAATATACCTATACATCAGAATATAATCTCACAAAATTTAGCTTTAACACCATATCTTATTTTAGATAAGTGCATCTCTCTCACTTTTTAAGACATAATTATATAACTACAATCATAACCTAACCTATGTAGCTCAACTTGAATAGTTTTACAATAGGTTGAATGTTAATTTGAAAAAGGCATAACATATTATTCAAACATCAAAACATCATTTCAGCCATTCACCATCCACTGCTAGATGAAGGCCTCTCCATTCTGTGTCTGTCTTGAGCAATCTGCATCCACTGGAATCCACACATTCTTCTCAATTCATCAGCCCATCTTCCACTCGGTCTACCTCTCGAATACCATTCCAGTATTTCTCGCGTCCATCTGCCATCCATTCTTCTCGCTATGTGTCCAATGCAATTTTTTGACACATTCCGCTATATCTGCCACTTTGGTCATGCTTCTTACCTATGTATTCCTCTTACGATCTCTTCTTGTTATACCAAGCATACATATATCTTTAGCATCTACATATAATTTAGCATCTACGTTTCTACATCTACATCTACATAGGTTGGGAGCCCGTGTATTAGAGTGTTAACTTGCAACATTAAAGCGTGGATTCTCAAAATTGAATTCTCATCACTTACAATAGATTAGTAGACAGCCTATTTTGAATACTTTTGAATGACTTGCGTTGCGTTGCACTTGCATCTACGCCGATTCTACATATTAAACAGTGCCCAAATCGCGCGCATATTGTTTTGAGGCGACTCTACATACCACGCAGTACATTTCACGATTCGAAATGAAATTTTTAATAAGCATCGAGCACCTTTTAGTGGCGTCGACCGCGACCGCGCGCTCAAGTTCAAGTTTACATTGGCGATGTTAAGTATGCCTTCTTTAAAATTGTAGGACCCAAGGGCCCCAGGATGGGATGGGGGGGTCCCCGCCCACCTCTCAGACCCGAAATATACCCGAAAGGCCCCATTGGGACCCACCCAGAGATGTTATTGTCTACACGTCGCGTTACTAACGCACCAAATATGCGCAGCCAGAAAAACCTCAGCCGTTGGAGAAACGCTGATTTATTGCCGTATGCTGAATCTCCATATCATCCTATAGATCTGCATGTGGTCGTAGTGCCTCGATACACCTTCGACAATAGTATAATATGTATAATATATGATACAGTTCAAAAAAAAAACAACCAACTAAAAATCAATACTATAGGTTAAAGTATTATGCTGATCATGCAGTAGGCGAAACTACCTATGTTGTGTTTCTTTTTTTTTACATTTTAATTGACGGTCGGGTGTATTATAAATCAGTTAAATTGAAATGAATGTCAATTTGAACCTCCCCCTGTTGTGTTAACATTATTCAATAACATGCATTATCAATTATGGAGCGATCGTTCATACGAGCGACTATACTTTTCTTGGTACATTTAATATAAAATGATTTAAATGAAGGTGTGATTTTGATACTTTGTGACAACTAAGTCAAGTTTGTAGTTTTCGGTGCCTTTATTTAGATTAAAATCTCCATCTAAGACACAGGTTCTCAACATTTTTTGAGTGGCGACCCCTTTTTATAAAAGCCAAGTGACCCGCGACGCCAAAATATTTGAAAAAGGCAAAAAATATTATTCAAACATCAAGACACTGATTAAAAATGAAAATTCCATTCATCATCATTTTCAGCCGTTCACCAACCACCGTTGGATGAAGGTCTCTCCAATCCTCTTCCATTCCTGTCTATCTTGATCAATCTGCATCCACACATTCTCTCAATTCATCAGCGCATCTTCCACTTCAACTTTTTCACACGTTCCGCTATATCTGCCACCTTGGTCACACTTCTTACCCACGTATTCCTCTTACGATCTCTTCTTGTTATACCAAGCATACATCTTTTCATGCTTCACTGTATCCACTGGATCTTACGTAGCATCCACGTTTCACATCCATTCGTCATAACTGACAGAAAATTGCAGTATAGTCAATATTTTAGTTTACTGTTTCAATTTGGCGACCCCACAGAAACCTTTTGCGACCCCATTTGGGGTCGCGACCCATGGGTTGGGAGCCCGTGATCTTAGATGAGAGATGGTATTTAGATAAATTAACATTGAAGCATACTTTAAACTCTGAACATATTTTATCATCATTCTATAGCTTCATTCGTTGATTTTTTATACCAGTAATGCAAAATATGCACATATAAAACCGGAATTGAGACTTCTTATACATAATGTTGAAACTTCCAGTTGAAAGTATTGAAACATTAAAAGTGCAGTGGCGTGGAAGCGAGTGTGAGTTTAATTTACGATTATAGACACATACGCACACGTACACGAGTAATAAATAAATCGTTTAAAGGTAACCACAATATTATGCATATTTTATAAACACTTTTATGGCCGTTCTTTTGATCGGATGTGCACAACCAACGCTAATTAACATCACACCGTGTTACGCGCCTTAGGCTGGCCTCACACACAACGAACATTACAGTGAAAATCGATTTAAACTCACACATTGCATAATATACACAATTAAAAACAAAATCAGCGTTAAACCACTAATAGATTCATAAGTAAATATTAATATTATCGTAATATTAACATCGTATGTGCGGCTAGCCTTATACCCTACTAGTAACGTACTCAATTAGTCCTCTCGAGATCTAATTAACCCATTATTCAAAAGGATTGATGCAGTCTGTTTAGCATCGTTAAATGCATCGCTACTTATTTACATAGGTACTTTATACGCATGTTATTCATTCTACATTATATTAATAATATTATATGTAATTTCAATATGAATAACAATAGTGTGTCTGCAATGTTAACAAATTAACGGTACGCGACTCGAATTAAAACGAACAGTTAATTTTTACATACATAGTTTGAATTAACATATAAATAAAATTAGTTTCGGAATTTAAATCGGTCAATTAAACGGTTAAATTAAATTGGCACTGCATAAAAATTCACTTTTAAGTTAAAGTGCGTTAAAAAATATGGTGTAATTTATGTTTCAATTAATTATTTTTGACCGTGTGTCTGCTTTTGGAATAATTTGTGATGTATAGAGCTATTCTCGCGTTTATTCATCGGGGGAAAATATTTAAATTAATTCTAAAAAAAGGCTAATAGTTATAAATTGACTGATTTTGGTGATTTTTAATTGAAAAAATTTCAATAAAAAAAATATGACATTCATATTAGATACTGGGCTTCTTCGAGAAAATCGTCTTCAATTATTGAAACATACAAGGTATACATAAAGGCTTGTGTGTTGGTTTGTCTTTTGTCACTTGAAATTTTATTCCAGAAATATCATCGCTCGACACGCTTATTTTGTTCCATTGAAAATTGTAATTATTATTTATTTATATTTAATCTTTTCCCCGTAACCCATAGTTAACGTTACTGTTAACCCACTCAAATGCCAATCATAAACAAACGTTGATCGTCTACGGACAATACTATAGTAGGTAGGTATATAATAAATCAAACTTCTTTTAAAAACTAACACCTCATACGTATGTATGAGGTGCTAGTTTTATTAGGTAGGTACATATATGTACATATATCTTTATTTTTACCAATAATAGTTTATTGCCCGTTGACGATCAACGCATGTATATTATTGGTAACTATGGGTTACGAAATAAAGATGGTAGGTATGTTGGTAGTAAATAGTATTATTGTTATTTTATAATCAAACTATGGATAATAATATAGCATATACAGTTATACACAATAATAGTATTTAAATCCAACATTTCGCTATGTTTAAAAAATAAGGCATACGACCAATGCGTACTGCCAATTATGACGTATGGATGTGAAACTTGTGTATATGCTAAATTCAAGAATGCTACGTAAGATCCAGTGCACACAGAGAAGCATGGAAAGATGTATGCTCGGTGTAACAAGAAAAGATCGTAAGAGGAATACATGGATAAGAAGTATGACCAAAGTGAGAATGGATGGCAGATGGACGCGAGAAATACTAGAATGGTATCCGATAGGATGTGAAAGAAAACAAAGTAGACCGAGTGGAAGATGGGCTGATGAATTGAGAAGAATGTGTGGAGTCAATGATGATGACGATGATGATGTACTATACTCTCTCACACTACACATTAAAACACTATCGAGACACATAACACAGTTTTGACCAGAATAAATCATAATCTTACGGTGGATTTGGTGAACATAAATCAATACGTTACACTGTGCCGCGGCAAAGGTGTAATTAGATTTCTGGGGGGGTTCTTCTTGAGACAAAAAATAATAAAAAAAAAACACAAAAACTATGTATAACGAAAAAAATGAGACGAACCACCATAACAGGATGTGCACGGCGTGAATAATGCGTAATTGATGTACAAATAACAAACTACTACCTTAAAAATTTATTATGTGTACAGTTACGGACATAATCGATACTGGTATGACCGAAAAAAAATATATATTAACACGTAATGGCTACTTAGAAATTAAATTGCGCAACCGCAAGTTCGATCTATATAGTTATACTTACTATAAATGTACCTATACCTATTGGAGAGATCAAAGTTTTCCCAAAATTTCGGTGATATAACGAGCTTATAGAATCTGGATCGTATTACGAAAGCGACACGCGCAACTTACAGTCGAACAATGGAGTCGTGTAGAGGGGGGTATGATACGCACTAATAAAAACTATTGTGTCAAATCGGTAAACATTTTCCAACGATTCGATCGACACGTGCGTAACACACCCTTGAACGCTCGGGGTGCGTTCGTACAATGTCTATATTTGTACTGATATATGGCGATTAATTCGATTTGAATTATGCATTTGGGTAGAAGAAGGGCGTAAGTGAGGGTAGCTTCGCTTATTCTCTTTCTCCATATCGTAGCTCGTGAGAAAAAAATATCAAAATTAACGTTGATAAATGTTATAAGACGTATAAGCAACATATTGATGGGTCAAGTTATTGTTTTATACGCTAATGAGTAGTTAAAGCACATATGAGTCGCCTAGTTCCAAATCCCGATAAGTCCATAAAACTCACTTGTTCGCAAACGCGGTTTTTCTGCTACAGACTTATTTGCTTGATGGCGTTTAAACTCATTTAAACTTAATTTTGTTGATATTAAACAAAATATTGAGATTAGAAACATGGATTTATCGTTGTTTGTTTCTAAATATGGCTTTTATCATAGTCAGTTTTTGGAACTAACACTGATTTTCAATATTTTTTTACGGCGCACTTGGCGGTATTTGGAATAATTCAAGTATAAGGCATCGTTTGAAAACATTCTTAGAACCGGAAAATATTTTATTCTCGTTTTTTATATGTATGTATATTGTGGACTTATCGGGATTTGGAACTAGGCGACTCATATGTATGTATACAAACCAAACACACTTCGATAAAGGTTCTATTTTTAACGCAAAGCTTTTATTTGTGTAGATTCTAGTTTTGGCTTTCAACTTGTGTGGTTTTGATTCGGAAAATTCATTTCAAAATTCGTTGATCAATAGTGCATTATTGGATTTTGTAGTTTAAAAGCAATTTGACACTCATCGGTTCGTCAAAAGCTCAAATGTGACGTAGATAATTTTAAATATACTGAAAAATAGCATACTATTCTTTTATATGTACAAATCATACCCCAAAAAGTTAAAATAATACTGTAATGTTTTCAAACAAAATGTATGATATGAAAAGTTTTTTATAAAAATTTAGTATAAAATAAAATTTATTGGAAAAACTGAGTGTAGTAGAAAAGAGTCTGCTACAATTTCCAACTTTGTATACGCACAAGGCTTATGATTATGACCACCTTTTCTGCGTATCCACTCGAAGGATGCCTATTTGCTTTTCATTGAGATGATCTACCTTTTGACTACGCCTACATAATAATATAACGTTGTCAATCGCGGCAGATACTATTATAGAGTGTACATATAGTGCGACCGTATTCCTTTGATCCGCCTCTACAAGTAAAATCACACACACGAAACGAAATGACATATTGTTCAAGTTCACTCGTATGTAAGTATCGACAGGGGGTCCACGGCTTCTCAAAGCGTGGCGCGTGTTGCTGATTATTACGCTAGGGCGGGCGAGCGCACCCCCGCGGCTTTTGATTGGTTAATTTTATATAACCCCACATATAATATATAGTGGAGTGATGATATTCCCCAGTAAATACACGGTCAGACACAATAAGCCTCTGATTACGGCGAAAAACGTGTCGGTTTACTGGGGCGAAACGGGCGAATCTTTGATTTTTTGCAACTTGGGGGGCTCTGGGTGATTTTTTATTTTTTTTATTTAGGGGATTGTACGCCTTCGACTGTACACGAATCGCCGTTGAATTAAACGAAGATTGAATAAAGGAAAATTTACATACAATAGTTAAAGGCACGCGTTTGCCAGATTGTTCATTGCGTATTTAGCATTAGTATTGAACCGCCTAATGCGATTTCAGCGAGAGGAATTACGTAAGCGTATTTGAGGCTGAAAGTATCTGCATATATGTACATATAAACTAAAATAATAATTTATAATGCAATTGTCAGACCACATCGTATGTATTGTGGTTCATTATTAAATATGTTAGATAAGTCAACTAGAGATAGATTACAAATACTACAAAATAGAGGTATGAGATGTATTTTATGTAAATGTTGATAGATATGCTAGTATAAAAGAGACGATGATTGAATGTGAATGATACATTGAGGATTTGTATGTTGGTATTTATATTTATGTAATATGTTACCATCATATTGTATTAAATTTATTGTGAGAGAAATTTAATTATAAAAAGTGTTAGAGTAAATATAAATAAGAGAAGCATCTTGTACATAGGTGTTTTGGAATATAATAAACTGCCGGATGGAATTAGAAGTTCCAAAACTATTGATAAATTCCTGGCAGTCTTAATAAAACATCTACATATGTATAGGTGCTTGCTTAGTTGAGGATTATGTAATTAGCTTTAGCTACTATATTATATAAATAAATAAATAAATATATTGTATTACTCAATGCCTCTTACTGAAACAATAGTCGATACATCATAAACCATTCTTCGACAAGCTTTTGGTACTTCGATTATATTATTAAGACTTTGAACCATTTTGGATTAAGTTTTAGCATAGATCTGCTTTATGCTCCCGCCACACTCTTCCCCTTTCCTTTTTTTACTTTATCCTGATCGGATAAAGTATTGTGATCGTGCACAAATTATACCTTGAGATTTTGACTGATTTGTATCGGGTGATCATCCCCTGATCACGTTTTCATGATTTCTGGAAAATGTAATGTATGGCTGTGTGTCTGTGTACATTTGTGTAGAATCGTTAATAACTCAAAAATCGTTTATCCTATTGTGCTGCGTACACACCGACGAACCGAACAGCGAACGACGAAGGGTTGCTATTTAGCATAGCGATAGTTTTTTTTTAAAGAGGGTGGGTGTTTGTCAGTTTATTCTAAGCCGCGTGTATTAAAAAGGGACAATAGTTCGTATCTCGTATAAAGAAAGAAACGAATCCCACACACTTGAATTTTTATCCTGCTTAAGCACACGCAGTCAGAAAAAACGGATACTCGAACTCAAACCGCACATTCTCTTGTTGAGGAAAACTGACTATGAGCATGTTGTAAAATTCTCGGGAATAATCTTTTGGAGAATATTCTCCAAACCGAGAATTTTCTGTTTAAAATTATTATTGTAGTACATAATGCAATGTACCCTGGGCTCCATCGGCCACCATGTATTTTAAATAAATAAATACTAACTCTTACTGTATTTGCTTAAATATACAGTAAACTCCCTCTAATCTGGGCTACTTACTACTTGGGAGAGGTGATACGGATTACACGAATAATATTAATTTAGTATCCGTGACAAAAACTAAATTTGATGGGGAGTGAATATGACAAATTTTTTACGATCTTTTGTGCTAAGTTTAAATGAATGATTACATCATAAGTTGGAACAATTTCACTGAAATATCATAACCAACGCAATAAAAATATGTATACATAATTTATTTGCTTCCAGAGTTAATAAGCATTGCATTCCTTTGAGAATTTCGCGGAAAACGTTCATGCTAGTAGTGCGTATGTTAAAATGACAAAATGACACATTTAGTGTAGTGAAAATGAAAAAATGTCATTCAAAATGCTCTCAGACACTCTAGAAAGTCCTTTTACTCCTATTAGGTTCTGAAAATATTCTAGAATCCTCTAAAAAGCTATTAAACTATCTAGAGATGTTTTATAACCAAGAAAAAAACAAAATTCTCGAATATTCTCGGAGAAAAATCTTTGGAGAATATTCTCGTTCTCCGAGAATATTCTCGACTTACAACACTAAGCATAATTATGTACCTACAAGATAAACTTCATTTTTACGTACAAATGTTAAATAAACCAACACCTAACTGAAATACGATAAGGTCAAAAAGTTTGAACCTGCGCACCGTACAAAATGAACTAATTAACACAATATACTCCGTCACACCGAAGGGGGCGCTTTAATAATAATTTAATAACATAATTCAGATTTATCCGCATCATCATCATCATCATCATCATCGGATTACTGGCTACTAATGAGACGATCGGATCGACCTTTGCACAAATAAATGCGACCCTTCGTCGCCTAATTGCGACGTCGATTTTTCAAAAAAAAAAAAAAGTGGGGACACAGCCGGTAGGAAATCCCATCCCCTTTCAACCCCACCCCACAAATTCACCCTCCCAGTCACGAGCCGCCCCTTGGAGCAACTCACCGACGAATGATTGCCCCCGGGGGTGGCGCCCTGACAATAATGGCCTCTAATTTGTGTGACGAGGAAACACCCCAAAGGGCAACAAATAAAGGTGGCTCGAAAAATTGGCACCCCCGCAATGTATATACATATTAATATAAACCAACGTATGCCATGTACTATCTCATTGTTCAAATTGTAATAAATCAAAAGTAAAACTACACACACACATTCAAAATACTATCGGTCTTTACGCGGCCTAGTGTATCAAACGGTATTTACGTCGAGTACCCACTGGCTAATAAATATACAATTAAATCAAATCCCTTTGGGTCGCTTCAATATGTATGTAAATTGTTATCGCAAGTACTATAAAAATTAATATTGCACTCATAGAAATAATATTGCCTGCCGATCGGTAGCACATCGACGATCGCAAAGGTTAACGTACATTATCGCATTACTATTCACGCATCACTAAAATAATTATCGTATGCATATCCGACTGTCTACATACATCAGGAGTCATCAACTGGCTAATAAAATAATAGATAATAAGTTTTCTGAACAAACTAATAACACTGTTTTTGAGTTACCTGAACGGAGACCCAAAAGTTATTATGAATTCTGACCCGCTGAATACGAATATGAATGTGATTTTTTTCCGGTTAGCTCTTTTTAATGAGATATGAGCGTTTAAAAAAAATGATCAATTTTTAAATTAATCAGTTAAAGACCGCAAAAGTTTTTAAACGCTCATATCTCATAAACAAGAACAAATTTAATTATCATATTCGGATTCAGTGGGCCAAACTTAGTACAGATATAGACTAGTCTCCGCTCCGGTAGTTTTGTTTTTTGTTTGTGTAATTAATAGTATGACTTGAAAATATGAAAAAAATTATTGTAAGTAATTTAAAAATTAATCACACACACTAGAAGATATTCCGGACGTATACTTGTTAACGATTTTTAATTTGATTGATTTTAATCATTGTTAAAATTATACAAAGTTGACATTGCGCACGCTTCGTATCGAAACAACACACACTCGCGCTTGCGTAAACTCACTTTTAATACAAAAAAATTACATTTAAATTAATTCTAAAATTAAACACACATACTAAATAAGATTGCCGATGTATACGTGTTAATAATTTTCAATTTAGATTAATTTTATTTATTGAAATTATACAAAGTTAGCATTGCGCACGCCTCGTGTCAATACCGACAACTCGCACTGGAGCTAGCATAAACTCACTTTTAATACATTTAAATTAATCACACATATTAAAAAGAGTTCCGGACGTACACGTGTTGATGATTTTCAACGTTGATTCATTTTAATTGGTATTAAAATTATACAAAGTTAGCACCTCGCGCGCTTTATGTACGATACTAACACTAGCGCTTGTACGCTACTAGCACTAGCGCCGGCTTATACCTACACGATATTTTTATTATATTAATTGACGACCCCTGACCAATATCGACTGGTCGTCTACGACTACGACGACCATAGTCATCATGGTCGTCAACACCCACGCGGTGTTTTCGCCGTCGTCGGTGTGCCCCCACAAGCTCCGGCGTCTTTAATTAAGGACTACTGGTAATTATTCTGATGCAACTCAATTGGGTGCAAACAAACGACGTTAATCATATTAATTAAGTGTTATACAATTGAACAACGTAGAAAGAAGAAAAAAAAAAACAACGAGGGAATAAAGAACGACACCGGGCCTGGGAATCGATCCGTGAACCTTTGGCGTTAAGTCGACTACTTCACGGCGTCTGTAATTAATCAATAAAGCACAATTTGAAACTACATATGTACATACGCACACACAAGTGGTCGACGACAAACTTCAAACTTCAATTGAGGTTCGTGTGGATGATAAGGGCGTAAGTACACACATTTTCAAATGCATTTTAGATTGTCTCGGTCCCGCTTCAAACATGGAACCTAAGAATTGTAGCACTACGTAACCAAGTTATCAATCAAACACCTACTTTTCGATAGAACGATTATTTAAAAATAAATAGCAAACTAGTATAAAGATAACATGACAAGAATTCAATGATGAATATAAACTCAAAATATAGAATCAGTGAAAGAAATTCTGTAATTTGGTTCAGTTACGAAAACTAGGGCTAACGTTTGCGTTACTAATATTTTATAAGAAAATATTCCGACAGTATCTATAGGTACTTAAGATTATGATTCAACCTGACTTTTTTCACATTTTCATATTGATATTCTAGTTTTAGCACATTTGAAGGCCTCGGGGCAAGATAGTGCCAACCCTCACTTTGATAGTTTTGAGATATATCAATTTTAAACTTTGTTCAAATCCATAAATCAAAACACGTACTTTTTTGAATACTTTTTATTTTCATTTGCTTTAATGATATATCCTTAATAATACCAGTAACAAAAAAATAACAAAACATTAATATATTAAACATAAAATGAAAAAATAAAATAGTGCATATCAAAAATTGTGGGTTGACAATATTTTCCACCTATTTTTTTAAATAATTACACACAAAGATGTGACATTTTTTATATGAAGAGGGAAATAAAATAACTCCGAAATGAGTAAAATTATTCACCATTATTATGACAAAAGATGACACTATTTTGTCGCAAGTTTTTCAAAAAATTTTCATCCCGTAAAGAAATGCATTAAGTCATCTATTAGTCAAAAATAAACTATTTTTGGTTCAAAATATAGCTTATGATTAATTTGCATAAATGACATATTCAGTTCAATTTTGACCAAAATGATGGTTGACACTATCTTGCCCCGAGCCCTTCATTTATAGATACACTATGTAGTGTAAGCCCGTTGAATATCAACGTATGTTTGTGTGGGTGAGTATATGTGTATGTGTATTTAATATTTTTTATAGTTCTTGAATAGATGGCGCGTTATAATACAACAACGTAACAATTGATCAAAGTCGCGAGCCTATTGAGATATTATATTGTCAAATTGTAACAGGTTCGTCATCACCTCCGTTTGGATCATAGCGTAAGCATCATGATAACCTCGGCGAGCGTTATCAGCAGACAGACAGACAGACGGTATAGAGCTATTATATATATGGTAGTATATTTCTACTATTCCAGCTGCAAAACTATAATATGTATACCACAAACTACACCAATATTTACAGTGTGTTTTTCTCGTGCGTGCGTTTTTGTAATTACGCACTTCTCATTCTACCCAAGATTACTGAATTTTGGCCTACAATTAGTCCACGACAAACTTCAACTTTCGCACATCTTTAAACAAATGCTCGTATAAGTAAACAATATAATATAGCGTTAAAATATGCTTAGCGCGCGGCACGTAGGTGTAGTGTACTCGTCGTATGCGGGGTCCAGTGGTTGTAAAAAAGTGGTTCGCGGCCCACTTTGTCGGCCCAGTGACAAAGGCGACGGCAACTGTCGCTGTTTTTGTCGCTATCTTGAAGGGCGACGACTCAACGTGAATTACTCTATCCACACACACTATCCTATATATAGCGAAAACACGGCTATAACGACCAAACTCGTATACTGAATCATACTCGACACTTCGAGAAAGGCGTCCGCTTTTGAGCCGATTTTTTCCACCAAACTCAACTATCGACAGCATTTTATTAATTAAAATACACATCTACAAATGTCTGCGAATGAGAAAATAGTATAAATAAGGTTGAACGTCTGTGTTGTGAAACGTTGACAGTTTAAATGCAACGCGTAACGTGAAGATGGGTAAATAAATATTTTGTACGCGTTCGATTGTAAATCAATTGTACGATAAATTAATATCAAAATTTATTCGATACGCGCCCGTTGTTTTATGACTCTGTTAGTGTTCAAACTAGTGTGAAGAAATCTTTCCATTTCCGTATAAATAAAAAGGTATGTTGTTTTTGCACGTATCGTAACCGCAATTTTTATGCGAAAATAAAATGCGGATTTACCGCGTCCATCATCGTCCGTACAGGTAAAAACGAAATGGTAATATACTAATAGTGATTGTTTGATTCGCCGTGAAAATTATGTGAAAGAGCATTTCTGAGAATTTAAAGCTTTCACTCATCGTTGAGGCTAAAACGCTGAACTTGCACAACTCACGTTGGTGAAATTCTAAGAATTATGCTTCTTTAGACCTCAAAATGCTTCATTAAGTTTGCTCGTATTCTTTTTATTATATCAAATGATTACATGCAAGTATGCACAATACAGTATATACATGCATCAATTTAAATTTAACTTACGAATATTTCACTCGGTAATTTTCTCAAACCGATTTTGTACGAATCCTTTGTATCTATAGGTAATTATACGAAATTTGAGCACCTTATCTACGGTGCAAAATTAAATAAGGGATATGTTTCTTATGAAAAATGATAATAACCAATAGTCGCATCAAAAATAAGATGCCTGATTATATAATCAAAAAGTCAAACAATCAAAAGCTTAAGAAGGACTTTATTTTATAAAAGTTTCCAGGTTTTTTTTTATAATTCAATGAGTTCCTAGAATCCTACCGTATACGTATCCTGTGATTTGTTTCACTAGATTATATACTGTATCCTGTGATTGTTTCATAAATATAAAAGACCAGATCAAACTAGTCTTCTATTTGTATTGCAGCCTACAATATACAAATTACGCAGGCAGTAGATTCACTTTAGAAACTAGACATTGCTTTTAAGTGAATTTTTTGATTCCAATTACTGTTTAGAGTATTAAAATGATTGTTGAACTCATTTAAAATTTAGAATCATCATTTTCAGCCGTTCACCATCCACTGCTGAATGAAGGCCACTCCAATCCTCTTCCATTCTTGTCTGTTTTGAGCAAACTACATACATATGTACATACATCCAGCTGACTCGCCCACATTCTTCTCAATTCATCAGCCCATCGTCCACTCGGTCTACGTTGCTTTCTTTCACATCCTCTCAGATACCACTCCAGTATTTCTCGCGTCCATCTGCCATCCATTCTTCTAGCTATGTGTCCACTCGCAACTTTTTCACACGTTCTACTATATCTGCCACCTTGGTCACACTTCTTACCCACGTATTCCTATTAGGAACTTTTCCTGTTATATACCAAGCATACATCTTTTCATGCTTCTCTGTGTGCACTGGATCTTGCACGTAACATTCCTGTTTGATAACGCACTAGGCAGCCAGGAACTCTGAGTGCCTAGTGCGTTATTCACTAGGCAGCCACATACATTTTCTAACATCAGTGGCGTAGCGTGAATTCCAGGCGCCCCAATTCTAATTCCAGTTTCGGAGAAAAAGTTAAAAACACCAAAAACCAATAATAAAAGTACTTCCGGTTGGAAAAAGAATATTTAAAAATTATATTATTTTGAAGGTGTTGAAAAACAACATGAAAAATAAAATAAATATTAAGTTTCAGTGTAATGAGATAAACGGTTTTTGAGTTATTAGAGATTCTACCCACAGGTACACAGAGTTACAGACACTCAGACATACATACATACATAGTCATACAGACATTTTCCAGAAATCATGAAAACGTGATCAGGAGATTTGATTTTTGATATCAAATTTTTGTACCATCACAATACTTTATCTGATTAGGATAAATTAAAAATGAATGAAAAAGGCGCGCCGCTTTGCGGCACCCCTCAAGACTTGGCGCCCCCCCCCCGCATTGCGGGGTCTGCAGGTACGGTCGCTACGCCACTGTCTAACCTCGTTGTGGCTGCGGCATCCAGGCAGCCAAGTGCGTTACGGGCCTAAGAGTGACAGAAACCGGTGCTTGCGCAGGCCGGTAGACTAAGGCCCGTAATGCACTTGGCTGCCTGGCTGCGCAGCCATGGCCAGAAAAACGTGCACCCAGTTCAAGCAGCCAAAGGGGCAGCCAGAACGATGAGAACACACTCACAAATGGTCAGCGATAACATTGTAGATACAAAATATTTTCAATGCAATATTTGGTTCGTAATCTCGGATCTCGGATCCTTTTGTACTGTATGTACATATGTAGATGCAAATCTGAAATGGCAAAGGTGAATTGACCGGCTGCCAGGCTGCTAGTGCGTGCATCGTACAGGCAGCCACATACGTTTGCTTTGTTAAATACATCTCGTGTTGGCCGCGGCGACCAGTGGCTGCCTGTCTGGCTGCTGCGTATCGGAGCCGGTACCTGTGGCCGCGCAGCCAGAGTTTCCTGGCTGCCTCCGTGCGTTGTCAAACAGGCAGCCACATACATTTTCTAACATCGTTGTGGCCGCCGCGGCCATGGCTGCGTAGCCAGGCAGCCAAGTGCGTTACGGCCCTAAAAGTGACAGAAACCGGTGCTTGCGCAGGCCGGTAGATTTTCATACGCGATTTCGCAGCTGTGTGTGTGAGAGCCTTAACTGGCAGTACGCATTGGTCGTATTAAGCATAGCTGAATGTTGGGATTTAAATTAAATTTAGAATATAAACACAAAACAGTCAACTTACCGTCTTTAGGTGGGCTGGCACAGTGCGGGGGATACGATCCGAGGTGATAACTAGGATAGTTCTGATGAACGGGCGGAAAATATCCGAGGGCCCTCGGACTCGGAAAACCCCCACCGTCGGTTTGCGATGGCGGGAACTGATGGGGATGCTGGTAACCACCCTTAAAAGGACCATATCCCGCAGCTGCCGCAGCCGCGTGGTGCTGCAGCTCGACGAAAGCCGACTTGGCGGTGGGCTGACCGGGCGAGTCGTGCTGCCCACCCGGTGGCCCCTGATGATGCTGATGATGATGATCCATCGTGGACTCCGGCTGTGGGGTCCCCGGTGGGCCCCCGTCCGACGGGGGCCCGAAAGGGTCCGCGAAGTTCAGCGTGGCCTGGCCGTGGTTTGCCACCGTTGAGAAATGCCGGGGCCCCGCCGAAAACCACCCGCTATATACCACCGTAAATTAGTTGAATCACCATATAAAAATTACTAAAACAATATTGAAAACCTAGCCGATATATAAACGATATGTATCACGCTGCAAATGTTGAGAATCGTCGGTTTTTTCTACGATGGGGCCTGTCGCGGTCTACAATGTACATGATCGGCTCGAATACCATACGACGTACGCGCGCGCTGACACTATATATATATATATATATATATATATATGTGTATATATATTATTTTAATTTAAATCACAATATTGTATTAATACTAATTATTATCACTTGCATTATATTTTGTAGAAATTAGTTGTTGATGTTGCTATCGTTTAAATTATCTATTTTTTTTTTTTGTTATATGTAAGTATCACAGACACGGTATGGAATTTAATTTAACTATGTATTATTTAGGTGTGTATGTAGAAGAGGTGCTTCTACGAAGGGTTCAATCTGAAAATTGAAAAATAAAAAATGCGTTAGTAAAATCAAAAAAAACAAATACAAAAAGTTTTATCGCATTTTTTCATATTTTCACTTGGTAAAAGTGCGAAAAAACTTTTGGGATACGTTTGACGGGGGTATATTTTGCTCGTGTAAAATTTGTTCAGAATAAACAGGTCAAGTATTGTGTTTCGTTTAAAACTATCGAAGGTACAATTTTTAGCATAAACAAAGAGTCAACTTTTAATTGTTTCTTTTAAATTTGATTAATTTATTCAATCAATTAAAAAATGTGAAATGCTCTATTATTTGTATTGTAATATAAATTTAATTATAAACCTTAAGTAAATTTATTGTGAGAGGAATGGATGTATGTGAATAAATGTAATTTAAGGAACAAAAATGTTAGAATAAATAGAATGTGAATGATACTTTGAGAATTTGTATGTTCGTATTTATATTTAATTTAGATAATAATATGTTACCATCATATTTTAGTAAATTTATTGTGAGAGGAATGGATGTATGTGAATATAATTTAAGGAATAAAAATAGTTTAATTATAAAAAATGTTAAAATAAATGGAAATAGGAGAAGCATCTTGTACAAATGTGTTTTGGAATATAATAGACTGCCGGATGGAATTAAAAGTTCCAAAACTATTGATAAATTCCTGACAGTCTTAAAAAAAAATCTCTGTATAGGTGCTTAGTTAAGGATTATGTAATTAGCTTTAGCTACTATATTATAATAATAAATTATAATTTAAATTGAATTTAAGCACGTGCAATGTGCATGTAAAATAAATCAAACAATTTTAATGCGATAATTGAATTAAACAAAAAAAAAAAGTACATCGACCATAAATCACAATACCTATCAAGATAAACATTCGATTAACATCACATCAACGTTGACATTTAAAACGTTGAAAGTTTCGACAACGACCTTGCGATGCGAACCAAATAGAACTAGCGAATTTTACACCATTGTCCAACTCCATTTTAGGCGAGATAAATCTACGTGCAATTTCTCAGAACGTGACACATTTATTGAACAATGCCAAATCAAACGATCGATCGCACTTCTTCGAACGCCGTACGATTCAAAGAAGGCAACGGAGCAATATTCTTCGATGGCAAACCGCAAATTTTTTTAAAAGTCGAAAATTGCGGTCAAAATTTCGGTACCTACAATACAAAATGCGTACAGTCGAAAAGGTCTCGTCTCATCGTCTCAGGCTCATATATTTTAACCCTGTAGATGTTCATCAACACCACTCCTCTCCACGTTCGTTATTAATACGTGGCGCCTTCACTTGGAAACGTTTAGGACCAATTTCGATGTGACACACCCACTCTGCAAGCCAGTGGTTCGACACCTTTTCCAAAGCAAATACGTGCCCTTCTTGCTACAATTCCATACACCAAAGACCAAAAGCTTCCTTGGCACATTTGAACAATGACAAATTATATATAAGTTAGGTTCATGTCTGATCTTTCAGACCTCAAACTTGGCCTTCGCATACTAAACTAGACTATGAGAATCCAAATTTATTACTATTACTAGTGTTAGCCCGTTGAATATCAACGGAGCGCTTTCTCATCACCCGTACTGAAAAATAATATTAAATTTAATAGTTTTTATAACAATGCACCATCTATGGCGCGTTATAATACAACAACGTAACAATTTACCAAAGTTGCGAGCCTATTTTTTATTATATAAATAGTCAAGTTGAAGCCTGTCCATTATCATCTGGTTTGGCTCACCGCGTAAGCGCTCTGTTCCGAATCAGTGATACCGGGTTCAAATCCCACTCGTGCGACGTTCTGGTTTTTTAATTATTTACGTTGACGAGCGTTATCAGGAGACAGACAGACAGACGGATTTTGACTAATTATATATATAATAATATTAAAACCAAGAGTTTTAGGAGCCGACTATCAAAATCGTTACTACCTACATTTATTTATATAATACAGTAGCAAGCTAATTAATTGTAATCCTTAACTAAGCACCTGTATTTTTAAGACTGCCAGGAATTTATCAATAGTTTTGGAACTTTTAATTCCATCCGGCAGTCTATTATACTCCAAAACACCTCTGTACAAGATGCTTCTCCTATTTCCATTTATTTTAACATTTTTTATAATTAAATTATTTTTATTCCTTAAATTATATTCACATACATCCATTCCTCTCACAATAAATTTACTAAAATACGAACATACAAATTCACATTGGTACATAAACTATAACCATTGTTTTCAGTGCATTAAAATTAATTGTACTAATATCATCTATGAAACCTTTTAAGTTACTATTTGTTCCTATCCTTTTTGTTAATAGCACATAATAAGTTTATAACTTGCATTATAATTTTTAGTTAAAGTTATACCTACAGTACATATGTAATAGATTCATTTATACATATTATATTTTAGAATCAACCGAATATTTTAGTCATATTTTCTTAATAAATAATTGTACTGTACTAATTGTTCCACTTTTGTATTCCAGTGTGAATTCAGCCCTACTGAACTAACACACCGTTTACTACAGATACACAATATATGTACATAAACTCAATACCATGCTAATGCCGATACGAGAAACTGTCTCGATGAAAAAATAAATGGCAACACGCTTAAGTATCGACAAATTGGCATACCGAAATGTTCAAGTGTCGGAATGTGCGGATAAAAAATCTCAAAAAAAAAAATACAAAATATATATATTTATGCGTTTGAATTACATAAATAATAATAATATTGTAATAAAAATAAAAAAAATGTTGCACAATTCTGCGTGTGTGTCGGCAATACAAACTGGAAAAGCACGAAATTCATTCTTACGGTTGTGTTTGGCCGCCCCTCCTTCCCCGCACAGCCGCCGAAAGATCGTGAGGGTCAGTTTTTTCATATTCATTTGAAAAATTGTTGTTTTTTTTTTTGTTTTGTTTTTGCCCGTCTCTCGACAAAAGTTAAATTAACCTTTTGTTGGGTGGCGACTTGCCGCCGCGAGGGTCGCCTAATTAATTAACCGCCAATGTTATCTCGACACTTGTCGTCTTTGTCGATACTTGAGCAAGTTAGTGTTGATTGTTATTGAATAATATATAATTGAATTTATTATTATTTAATATGAAATGCTTAATTGTAACAAATTGTTAAATGCTAAATTTCAATCAATCAATACTAAATCTTACTATGATGTATCAATCAATGTAAAATATGTATGTACATTCAATATAACAATTTTTTAGGTTGTAAAAAGTTAGCTATTGAAACTCAAAGCTAGATGTACCTATGTCGACTATTAATTCAAATTAAAAACAATAATTTAGGAAATTATTATAATTATAAAAGACGACTGTCAAATATTCAAATATATGTAATTTCTATGGAATATTTTAAAAAATGTATTTTTGAATGATTATTTATTTCAACAGTAGATGAAATAATTCTAATAATTATTATAATATTGGGTAATATTTATAATAATAATTTAATTTATTCCAATCAACGTGAGGATAATGCAAACTTGAAATAGATTGTCAACAATAAATGAAATAATTCTAATAATAGTATTAATAATGGGTAATAATAATAATAATAATAATAATAATAGGTACCTACCTACCTAATAATAATTAAAGGTAATAATAATAATAATTTAATTTATTCCAATCGACGAGGAGGATAGTGCAAAATTGAAATAGATTGTCAACAGTAAATGAAATTATTCTAATAATAATAATGGGTAATAATAATAATAATAATAGGAACCAACATACCTACCTAATAATAATAATAATTTAATTTATTCAAATCGACAAGGAGGATAGTGCAAAATTGAAATAGATGTAAAATATAAAATATAAAAAAAAAATTAATTAATAAAATAGAAATAGAGTTAAAAAATATTGATAGCAAATAAATAATAAACTAGTAATAAATAGGTAGGTACTTAATAATAAATAATCAAACTTGTATTGATTCATTGTGTCCAATTTATTGTTTAAAAACATTGCGATATGCAATGCAGTAAATTGGTCAATGTAAAAAAAGTAAATCAATAGTATCAATTCGGAAGCGTAACCAATGAGCCGACCCTCGTGTTATTATTTAAACTGAATTAGTAGAAACCGTTTTTTTCAATGCGGAGCGGTTTTATTAATATTAATGATTTATTTGGAGTGAAATATAAATTTGGTACAATCCCAGTTATTATCCAATGTTTAAATCCAATAATCACCTTGTTAAATCCGTTATTAATCACTTACGGAGCGCGGGCCATAACTTAATTTGAACGAGGGAGGGGGGGCTATTTTGTCTTCATTGATTTCAATTAAATTTATTTATTCATTTATTTGTACAAACAACAATCATGTATTGGACCGGAGATAATAATTCATCGCGTTCGAGAACGTGTTAAATATACAATAAAACAAACGAACGAATTCACTCGACGCGACGTCGACACACACGATAACCAAGTTTGCTATTTTTTTTTACACCAACCCTATCTGTGCAATCTAAACAAAAACTACATAATCTCTTACACAAAATCTTAATCTTTCACTGTATAATTTTATTCTACCTAAATTCATTGTGTTGGTATTTTTTATATCGTTTTCAAAAATAGTCAAAGAATAAAGCACGCTATAAGTGACGGTCAACTTTGGCAGTTAAAATCCCCGTACCACAATACAAAATTTGACCGTTGAATAGTTTTTTTTTTTATTATTCTTTGAATACTAAACAGTCATAATTTTTAGTACAGCGATTGATTCAACCTTCCACACATTGCCTATAACGTGCATATTGCATGTGCAATTGTTATTCGCGGGTCTTCGATGACGCTTCCGAAACAATGGGACGCTTCGGCGCCGGATCAATCGCTATATTTTTTTTCATTTGCATTATTATTTCGCGATGCGTTTTATTTATTTTTCAAATACGCGCGTGTGCATAGAAATCTGCATACAAGAAACTAGAAATTGATACACGCAACATCTCAATTTGCGAGCCAACGCAGAGACGGAGAAGAACAACAACAAAAACAACAAAAAAATGCACCGCAACGACTAGCGTTTTTCGCCTTGAAAACGCTGCGATTCTGAAACTGTGAGACTCGAATCTCATCAAAGACATCCCCGGCTGCAAATCGACAACGAAATATCTTGCGATTTATCAACAAGTTCTATGGAAAAATTTGCATGTTTGATCTTCGCCTAGCCATACCTGAGAGTCGGCAATAAGTAATTTATCATTGATCAGGTTTTCCCACGTTTATAACAAACGAACAGGTTGCTTTGCTCGTCGGTGCCACGAGCAATTCCACACCATGCAAATTACAATCAAAGCTAGGCTAGGCTGGGTATAGGTAACGTCACGCGCGATGTCCCGGCGGGAGAGTTCGCGCGACATGATCGACGTGTCCCTTATCTGGTGTCGTTTGGCTCGAATCGATTTTATATTAGGTATGGACCGTTGATTGAGTCGTTGGCTCGTATTCCGGTGGATTTTCTTGTGTCGATTAACTGCATTCCGTATCAACGGTGGTGAGTCACACTGTTGAGTACCTATATATGTAGTAAGTGTAAGTGTGTGTATATCGGTCAGACGAATAGTTTCGCAAGAATTGTTAGATTTAATCTAAAAACTTATTGATTCCGCAGATACGCTCAAATGATCCTTATAGTGATTAGTAATACATTATAGATCAATAGAAACGTTTGAATCTCAACTTGACTTTTATTTCAATGAGAAAAAAAAAAGAATAAGGAAAAATATGTCAAATTATTGTCGATATTCAACTTTTCCTTACATACTAAGTATTCTTATTGAAAAATCTAAAAAAAAATACGTATGTTTTTAAAACAAAAGTGTTTATATTAAAATTTTAAATAAATTGAGTGATTATTCTGTTCCTCAATTTGATGAAGGAATTGTTAAATTTTTATGTGAAAATTTAAATAATGTTCATCTTAAAAAATGGTCCAAAGAAGGATTACAAAAAAGGTTGAAGAAAATGAGTCTCACATCTTTGGAGACGAGAAGATTAAGAGGCGATCTATGTAATAGAAGTCTCCAAAATAATAAATGCCCAATGAAACACTTCCTTACTTTCAAACAAAAACGCACATCTCAGAGGTCACTGAAATTACTAAAAGACAAATCGAACAAAATTGTCAGAGACTCTTTCTTTTCAAATACATAGAGTGGTCGAAGTTTGGAACCGTCTGCCAAATTAGCTGGTAACTTATGAAAATATAAACCTCTTTAAAAATCATCTCGATAAGTTTTTGAACATAAATGAATTTTTATAATCCTTCAAATATAAATAATTAAAAATTGTATGTACAAATTGTGACAGACCCCTGGGCTCCATGGGCTATGCCGCCTGCCCATGTATTTTTAAATAAATAAATAAATATTTTTTGCGTCAATCCAACCCTTTCTGGGTATATCTTTCATAATCGGTATAATTTAAGCATTTTTTTAATAATTAAAACAAAAAAAAAACTTTCCATTTTTCAATAGTACACTATTCATTCTATCAGCCGGAATTTTTATCACATTACCTTACATTTAATACTCGTTTGACGTTGGAAAATTTGAAAGAGCATAAAATCAATCAAATTTTGTGATTATTACAAATCAGCACAGATGTATGTACCTACATATGGGGCACAGATTGAAACAATCTTCAGAGAACGGTGGATAAATAAATTAATAATAATCGATCTGACCGCTTTATTGTCGCGCCCGATGCAAGCGGGAGCACTCACCGATCGCTCAAGTTGCGAGAGCCGACAATAAAAAAACGTGTTATGCTAATAAATCCCTTTTTGAATAAATTATCTATCTGCTACGCAATATCTAACGTTGAACGCAATCATTTGCATATCGCTCTCCTGCACTTGCGACGGTGTGCGTGCACCAATATTAATAAATACACAGGCGCGCACACAATAAGTGTAATACTATGCGAAAAAGGCGTGATGAAATTACCAGATGTAATGTTTTATAATAAGTCCAAGGGGGGGGTTTATAATATAATAGACGAGAGCCGCGGATCTTGATAAAAACAACGAAAAATGTAATACGCCATAACTGTCGGCCGTATCCTAGTATGAAATCGTATTTTTTTCTAATTTATTTATTGCAAATTCTAAAAAATATTACAGTAAAGCGACAGTCAAACGTAAAGACTGGCTGAATATGCGGATGGTTTTGCACAAAAGTCCAATGTCAAAATATCTGTATGATTGCGAGAAATCAAGGCTAAATATTCAGTATTAAAAAACATTTACAGAAAGTACATTTGATACATACCTACATAGATCGATTCAACTAAAATTTTATTTTGGTCCTTTCAGAATCAATTCGTTTATTAATATAAAGTGTAATTCATAGCTCACGTTACACACTTAATTTATCATATTATACCAATTTAAATTTTCCAATTGTTTTCAAGTAATGAAGTTTGAAAGGAGCTATACTTTGAGTCAAAACACTGCCATTTTATTATTTGTCACAATTTAAAATAATTCTTCTTTTTAGTATTAAATGTTAAAATATGTATATATTTTTTCAACAAATGAATACTCCTTGCATACCATGAGCCATGAAATGCTCTGTATTTGGTACTAAATAAACAGTTCAAGTTCACATCGAACTAATTAAGCCCACGTTGAATAATTGTTAATTGCCGTTCGACTGTTCTGCGCGTTTTCTGCACTCCTCAATACCCGATAAAAAAAATATTAATAATAAAAAAAGTACACGTGCAGAAAGAGAGAGATACGGAGAAGAGAAGGGCAGAAAAGAAATAACGTAAAAAAATTGAATTAAAAAACTGACGAGTGGAGGCTATAGGCATGTATGGGTATTGAAAAATCAAGATAGACGCTTCTCTCGATACACGGACAAGTGGGTTATTTGCCAGGGGCGCCAATTTGAAAAGGCGCCGAATCATCCTGTGTTTTCAGACGTCCGTTTATATGGAGGTATAACCAGGCGCAGAAACGTGACAGAAGCACTGCTCTAAATTTCAATAGAATGGATGGAATTTTGCCACCGATCTCATATTGTGCATTGTAGACCGGCGGCTCTCGAGCTAATTTGACTATGTTTTCCATTATGCTTATGTTCTTTAATAGAGAACAATATGTGAATGGCGTTTCGCTATTAAAATTTCAATGCTCATTAGTTTGTTGGATGTGTCGATAAAGTTCGCTTTTGATTCGTGCATTCAAATCAAATCTTTTAAGAGTCGAATTGCGTCAAATCTCTAATTTAAATTTTAAACGAATTTGTCTAAAATGTATGCTTTTTCTTCCGAGTGCACTAATAGCGTAATTTTATCAATTTAGCATGTCGAAAAAGATCAATGATTGGGTATATAAAAGAGAAGTGATTATTATACTTGAGAATTAGCATTGAGCTACATAAATATTGCATTGAATTGATACGAAAACTCCATTTTATTTTTGCAAATCTAAAGCTTGAATAAATTAGTTATGTAATTTATGATGCAGACTAAATTTTATACATATTCAGAAGCTTCGAAAAAACATCAAAAATTAATTTCGATAATTGTAGTAAAAACTACGCAAAATCTTACAATATTCAAATGTATTCAAAACATTGACATTCTGATGGTATCCAAAAAAAAAATCAATTAATTAATTTAGTGAAATTATTATACCTTAATCCATCGAACAAAACTGCACTAATTTATATAGGTATATGTAGCAAAAAATATTATTTATTACATTACTTATTTTGGCTGTAGTGTATTGTGTGATATTAATATTATTTTGTATTTATATTTTATATTGTATACTATAAGCTGTTTGTTACATAAATAAATAAATAAATACATAGTCAATTTAAATTGAGCATTAGTTTTCAGACGCTGTTCACTCGTCCTTACTATCGTTTCATTTTCGAAAGTTTCAACTGCAAGAATTACTCACACAAATCAAAACAACATTTTGATAGTGCCACTATAGTCGTACAATTTGTACGTACAAATGACGGTAAAGCGCAACTTCTCAAACTTTTTTTACACGCGATGACATCGTTACTAGTACAACACAACCCTCACCAATTTCATCCGCACGATACCTGAGAGTATTTCATACATATATTCATGAAAATTTTAATTAAACCGCAATATTCTAATTACAATTTTTATTAGATACGACGCCGAACCGACCGACGGGAAAAATTCATTATTCTTTTCGGCCATAAATTAATCACCGAAAAAAGCGTCGTTGCATATTGAATCGAGAGCGCTGCCTAGAGAGGAAATCTAGAGTGCAAGTGAACGAAAAAAATATAGAAAATCGTTCACACGTAGTTGGGTATGGTGGTCGAACCACCATACCACCATAAACGGAGCACACCATGTATTTACGGCTTTAGAATTAGGTAGCTCGATCGGCAGAAGCACCCGGCCGGATATGGAAAGGTTATCGCGTCGGTTTCCCTTAGCAGACTCTGAATTTTTATATACACTTCCATACGTAAAGCATATAAATCAATTGCACGCCGCTGCGGTTTAATTGAGAAATCACCGATGCTGAAGCGAAAAAGAAGAAGAAGAAGAAAAAAAAAAAACAACATCTAAACGCATTTTATAATATATAAATAATTGTTTGCGGAGATCGTAAATCGAGTGTGCGTGAGGAAAAACTGCATAGATTTGCATACTTGGAAGAATGTTTATTATAAATCTTACCGAGAAACGAATTTTGTTAAGTGTATTAAATCAACGTTGGTATCTTGTATCCGTCAATCGTAATTATTACCATGCAGATGGATGTTTTAATCAAGTAGATGAATAGTAAAATTGGCGTAGGTGACATTTTAAAAATATCTCAATCTTAAGACTACAAGATTGATTGACTAAAAAAGTTTCATACAAAAATTATGGTAAAAACTATTAAAGACTAATTTTTCTATCAACTGAAGCCGAAAATGAGCTCTGGTTAGTCAAATCTTAAATAAGAAGAAATTCAACTGATATGACTCTCAAAGTCAACATTTAAAATAAATAAATAAAATTAAGCAACTTTCAGTGCACATTTTTATGTAGGTACAAAAAGACGTTTTTTTTTTAGTTATTATAAGTGTAATTTTACACATATCATAAATGAAAATGTTAACTCAAATTACATAAAATTTGACATTGGCCCTTTTAGAATCAAAACTCAGTAAAAATACCTATAATGTAAAATTTTCGTATTACAAACTGAGTCCATTTCCCGTGTCAACATATTTCACATATATGTTCGACCACAATCAAAACGCCATTAATGCGTAATGACAATTTTTTTTGAGTGATTGTCATTTTTTGAACTATTGTCCATGAAAAACCGTGTGAAAATATTATTATTTTTTCCACACACACAAAATAAAGTAAAAAATCGAATTTTTCCATTTTTTGTACGTACATTTGTAGATATGTCTGTCTGTAAGTGCGAATTTTTACCGTCGATCTTTGCCCGGGGAAAAAAGGCATAAAAACACACACACGGCAAAGACAATGTCATATATCGGCCATCTTGAAATCGAAATCGCAAATTTTGCGACAATGGAATATATTATTATTATTATTTAAAAACGCGTTATAAACTTCGTCAAATATGAACGCGCGCACCACGTTGAATGGTCAAACGAAGTTTAATTGAGGAAACGAATCACATTATGATTGCGCTCGGACGTTATTGTAAAAATTTAATACACATATAAAAATATCACCTGCACTTCTCAAACCTTGGTAAATCGATTCGCAGTCTAATAAGTCGTGATTTCGAATTTTAAAACTCGTACAATTCGTATCGATCACGTGTCGAATGGTCGTTTCGTTGCAACGACGACGAAACAATTCAATCGTTTTGTAATACACATACGTATGTACAGTTTTCAAAGGCGATAAACAACTAGCAGTACACAGCACGTACCCGTAATTGATGTAATTACAATAATATATTAGATTAACTATTATAAAATGGCGATTGATCATTGCCGCCGTTGCTGTATTCGCGTGTACATACATAACTAACCGACACACTAAAACACAATTCGCTTTTCATTCATCGCTAAATACCATAGTATTATACATTTAAAATATAGCCATACACTTATAGTTTATGCTGTGATTTTACTTGTCGAATATTTATAATTGTTAAAATGTCAATATGTAAAAGAAAGTTATTTTCATTCAAATGGTCTATCAAAAGGAATTTTTCTGGGCTTTTTGTATTATATGTGTGAATAGTTGGGTTTTTTTACGCTAAGAAAAGTTAAAATATTTTAAAAATTAACAATGCAGTTGCAAATTTTCGATAAAAATTTTGTAATCCTGATTTTTTCGAATTATTGTAGATACATAGTATAGATATACTTTGAAGTTAGTCCTTTTATAACTTAGCCTCATATATAATGAACAGTAAATAATAAGTATTATTGAGATATGAAAGAATACAGTTTGAACGTTGTACTTTAGTGTCGAAAAAAAATATAGGTATATATGTATAACTTGACAAATCGTTCTGTGCGATTCGTCATCGCAGTCGAAGATTTGCAACAAAAAAATCATAAAAAATACACGATTTAAAATTTTATATCTGTGTACCTACGTGTGTGCTTTTTTTATGAAGAAGGATGTGTGTAATTACGTACGAGGCCGCTTTATGATATATAAAAAAAAATAATAAAATAAAAAAATTGTCATCAAAGTTGCACAATCGTTCGAAAATGTCCCCTGTCTATTGTCACAACAACAGTGGGAACGTACGGATTTTTCATTGTGAAAATCCGAGTTATTATTTCATTGGTGACGAGCGTTTTTAGCCGCAGTAGGTACCTTCATATGGATATAAAAAATATTGTACAAATACGAAATTATGGGAGATTTTTTCTAATGATATTTACAAAAGCGCTGTTGTTGTCTCGTTTTTATGCCTGTGCCGTTCGGACGATGGTTTGTTAATTTTTTTCGTTGTTATTATTAGTTTGTACCTATGTGTATGTTCACTTTTGGCCTAAAACGACGGAAAATCGCACGTATCCGTTTTGGTTTTTTTGCTAGAGAGCTTTTTGTAGGACTTTTAAAACAAATTTTCGTACGATTCGACAAACGAACGAACGCCATTTTTTTAAATTCTAAAAAAAATATTTAAAACCTAATAAATTTTATTATTATGTACATGCATTGTATAATGATAATCTAAATTTGATATTCAATCATTGAAAATTCTCCAACACGTTAGGAAAATGTATGAATAATATTTTTTTAAACACACACCTTATCTACAACTATCGAAAAGTTGTATGTAGTTCAGCGCGCAACAGAATTTTTAAATCGTATGCTAATACATAATAATAACTTTTATGCATTCAAAATCGAAATTAGCTTAACACTTTATACCCGACGATGTTAATCTTTCGATCTAAAATAAAAATGAAAAGAAAAACAAGGAACATAAAAAAAAAAAACAGCTTTTTAATTTTGTCAAAGACGAACGTATTTTTTTTTATACATAGGCACATGTACATACATATATATAAAAGCGTTTACTTGTTTTTTGGCTAAAATACGTATAATCGAACGTGTGTGTGTCGTAAATTTTGAAGTGTATAATTATAGAGTTTCGTCTTAATTACATATAAATCAATTTTTGTTGTGACGCATACACTAATAGTTGATATTATTTAGATCGTTTCGATACACACGACGTATTTAGCGCTAAAAATTCGAATTTAAATTGTATTGGAATTATATTACATGAAATTCGATTCTAAACAGTGTATTAAATTTCACAATACCTATATTAACCTATACCCAAGCAAGAAATAATTACTTTGAAATTCCACTATTATGTTCATATATACAAAATAGCAATAAATTTGCGCAAACTGCTTCATCGAGCTAATATGACAGGTTTTACGGTTCAAATCTACTTTACTTATGTATATAGGTAAGTACAATACACATCTTATGTATCGATCCTTTCACGAGACACCTGTAGGTATGTTAAAAATATTAAAAACCCCACTAAACAGGTGGATATGTTTCGTTTTGTTTACTAAAAGCACGCATACGCTTATATGGAAAGGAAATTATTATTAAAGAATTAGTACAATTAGCAATCGAATTGTGCAATTGCGGTTCGTTCGCGTCACGGATCATTGATCACCCTCTCGTGTGTGCTGGGCATTAATTAGTTAATTGATTTTGAGTGTATGCACTTTTACTAATACTACTATAAAATAGTAGATTATTTGAACGGCGAGACGTAGACGACCATCATAAGGGTCAACAGTCGAAGAAAAAGTTAACTTTTGCTACAATCAAGTTAGTTCTAACAAATCGGCCATTTTTGTTAAATAATTAAATATTTGAAACAGTTTAATTTTTAATTAAGACTACGCTTGTGCTTAAAATCATTTGTAAAATTTCTTATATGGGAACATTTTACTATATTTGAAATGATCATGCGTAATTTTAGAGTCCAATCATTGAAAATTGATTTAATGTACAAATAAATACATTTTATTTTATTGTAATTAAAGACCTCTTTTAAATTACGTTATAATCAAATTTTATAAAAAAATTGCATTTTAATATACCTACATATATATATATATATTTTAATCAAACTTTTACATACGTGTCGAGACTAAAATATATTAAAAAAATTCAAAATGCCATAAAATCAATAAGTACCTACCTATCTAAAATCTTATAGACACATCGGTTATAAATATTGAAAAGAGGTTATCGGTCATGAAAGTGCTAATTTTTTACCGCTACATATGTATATAAATTCAATTTTTCAAAATACAGGAACTTTATCGCACAAAAAACTACTATACATTTGCACGAACTTTTTCATTCATCTGATTTATTCATTGTAGATATATTATAATTTAACTTTTTTTTAATTAAATGGAAATGTATTTTTTATTGAATAATAAGTAGAAATCGTCGAAGATTTATTCCTTTTTTATATTAATCCAAACGTGCGAACAAAAACGTTGACAAATTTATTTCAAACGAAACGCTATTATAAAATGTATTCACTTTCAACGCGTTTTTTATTAAACTAACATTTTGTTTGGAATTATTTGCAATTATTGTGAGGTTATCTATGTTTAGTGAAGTTATGCGTATGATTAAGTCATAACAACAATAAAAACTAACCGCCTTGTACTAAAACCGAAACGAAAATAAAACGCGGAGAAGAAGAGCCAGTGAACCGTTGCGCCATTGTACTACCGAATCGATCCATTAATTTTTATGACATTGCAAACGTAACGATAATGTAATACAATGGCGACTTTGTCGATTAAATTCACTAATTTTTTCCACGAGCGCGTAGGTACCTATTATCGTAATTAAAATTTATTTGACCTGCATTTTTTAATACTTATGACCGATCAAAAGTGAGCAGACACGTTGTTTAACCGACGCTAAGTACATTATGTATATCTCCGTTTAACCGGATGGATTGTTGCGAATTGAAATAAAACGCTAGGGTGAGTTTATACGGGTATGTCACAGATGGTCGATACGGATAACACTCGGATAATTGCACTATTAATTACTATGATTCTCCGTTGAAACTTTAACCCCTAGCAATCGCACTTGTGGATAATAAAAATAATTAAACAATATACTGTATAGATATAGACATACGTCGCGATTGTTTTCCTTTGATGTTTTGCAAGATAGCCACCTAGATATGTTTTGGAGAGCTTTGATTGTTTTAATACACTTCGTAATTTTTATAAACAACAATTAAACCATCCTACATTTATTTTTTTCCCATCAAATTAATTACATAACTTTAAGATTATATTTAAAAAAAACTTCGGTACGATTTGACACATCAGAGACAGACAAAAGTTCACGTTGATTTAGCACAATTTTTGCTGTCGACACTCGTCAATTTGACACGTTTATTGTATGCATTAAAACGGCACTGAATTTACAACACACTGAGATTAAAATATCTACCTTTCTACATAAAAATTGTCACACACATTATTGCAGCATAATAAAATAGAGACACGCGGTATTCAAACTGTATTCTGCGAGACACTGAATAAAAAATATAAATGTGACAGACAAACGCATAACTCTAAAAGGACCGATGTCAAAAGTTTGGAATCTCATTAACAGATCAATAATTGCGACCAGATGGGTCGCATTTTTCACGAGATTTTGATTGGTGGACCGATCATGTACGCTTTGATATTTTTCATTGAACATTAGGACACATTAGGACCAAAGTTTTACATTGGCAAAAACAAAACCGCAACAGTAAAATTTTCGAGCTTGAGCACACTACATACATATGCACGTACGTAGACACGTGTAAATTGTGAACTTTAGCGTGATTTTGTTACTATGTATTCAACCAAAGCGCACATTTTACACGATATACATAGATACCTAACCTTATATATGTAGATGGTAAATTATATGTAAAACGTATACACACTTATTTTAGCCGAGATCCAGCGGATAGACAGATGGATTTTTTCCAGTCGTCACGCGATGGTGATGTTGATCGACATCGTCACACAATCCGACGACAACAACACTCTTAGTTTTATTTTTTTTAAAAAAATTTTTTTTAACGTGACACCACTTCTTGTAATCCAAATTTTTGTTTTTTTTATACGTGGTATGTGCACTGACGATCAGAAGATATAAACGAACACCGACAGGGAGGAAGAGATAGAGACGGGGCCGGTAGGGGAGGAGGGGGGGGGGTTAACACTTCACTGTCAACGCTCCTCGTCGCGATACTGAGCTTCCACGATCAGCGTCATGACTGACACACAACACGCACAACCTTCCTCGCGAGCGCCCGGTCGCGCAATGCCCGCCGCGCGCCGCGCGCACCCGGACGCCATTCTATCTCGTCCGTGATTGGTCGAGGCGAGCCGAGCCCCGCCCACTTTGAGCCGGATTCGCGCCTCGGCATCCATTGTTTCGGCGTTGGGACGATGCGAGCTCGCGATTGGTCCGTCGGCTCAGGTGGGCGTGGCTTGTAGCCCCACTGTGCGACTCGAACGCCACAGTGTCGGTGTGCGCGAAAAGCTCGACCGCAGTAAAACGATACGTCCGCAATGCGCGCGAGCTCGCTCCTCGCTTTTTCCACAAAATAATATCAAATTGAAAGGATACGTTGTACAGTATTTTATTTAAAACGTTGTCGGTGTTGTTTTGTATCTGTCCGATTTTATTTCGATTTTTTTTTTATCGAGGTGATGTAAATTTACTAGTTCGTGTATCTACTGGTTGTAGATTTTTATTTTATTTATTACAAATAATTATCCATATCAAATAATGCATTTTTATATTTCATCGGCTCCCATAAATCCTACATATCTAATTGTAAAATTTAAATTCATAAATAAATTAGGTATTTATACATACATATGTAGATAGGTACATGAATAAATTGAAATTATTTGGTATTTGGGTAGGTTTTTTATACCTGAAAGATATTTACATATTGTAAGTATTGATAAAGATAGGTGTCTTCTTACTATGTGTGCATTAAAATTATTCAAATATTGATAAAAAATGTATTTAAAAGTGAGTATCTAAAGGATAATGTAATGTAATGTAAATGTAAAGGATTGTAATCGGTCTAAATGAAAGTTTATTTTGAGCGTCTTTTAATGTGTTAAATTATATCTTCAAATTTAAATGTGTGTAATATACCTACGTTATTAAGTTCAATCGTTGAATTCATTCACAAAAATCAAAATAATTGTTGGAAACTATAAGTATTAAAATCTCACAAAAAGCAATCACGGGAAACAATTAATGACAATTTACGTTTGATTAATTCAATTCAATATAATTGTACATGGAACTTTTCCTGAATAGATAAATAGGAACACATTCAAATTGAATACAATGATATTTTAATGATACGCTGATAACATATGGTTTTCAATTTCAAAAACATCAATGTATTCAAATGTATAGCTTTTATGGCATTGTCGGTGAATTTTTCATTAATTTAAACCGTTTTTATTAGTCTTAAGAGGGCAGTGGATGTGAATTTGTTTGCAATTTATTAACACTTGGATCATAAATTGATACAAATTTAATGGGATGGCTGCAAAAGAATAATATTCTTTCAATTTTCAAATGTCGTATGTAGGTACCTGATCTAAATACAGGTATCAATATTTCGATAATTTAATTTATAGCTAAATGCGCAAAAAATGCACACAGTTTTTCATACTTAATTGATAGTAAGTAGGTAGGTAGGTATGTAACTTATTTCGGTTTACTATTGCTTGAGAAATTTATTCGGAGATCAAAGGCGGTTACGTCGAATCGAAACTGTAATTGATAATAAATTTTGACATATATTGTGAATTTATGTAAAACAACACGTTTTTGTTAAAACAATTGTTCGAGCAGTTTGTATGCATAATTAATTATTTCTATGGTATAATAAAAGCCACACTCGACAAAGTTTCCGTTTTAAATATCGTTCGTCCGTAAAATTTGTATTATTCATAAATATCTATTAGGTACTATTTTGATTTATGGTCATCATTTAAAATTGTATTGACATTTCTGATTAATTTACTTCCGTTCTGAATTATATTTGGTAGATTTAGATTACGTAAATGTAAGTATAATTTAATTTTCCCATCCCCAGAATCATTAGATATGGCAAAAATACTCAGAATTTATTGATTTTTTAAATAGGTAGGTAAGTAGGTACTAATCTTTCGTCCTTAACACAATTTATTTTATTAACTCAACATAATTTAGTTTTTTTTTCCCTTTGTGTTTTATCTAATTTAATATATTATATATTTTATATGTAAAAGCCCTAATAGGCGTTTAATAAATAAATACTGAAACATGGGTATATCAACTTTGTAGTTGTTCTCATTAATTTCCAAAAATAAATACACACACATTCAACGACCAAAAAAAAAACCCATTGCGTAATTTTCGAGCGTACGCACAATCGTCGAGTAGGTACGAGTATATATTTTTATTTTTTTTATGTTTCGTGGCAAACATCTCAATCGAAAATAATTAGAGCAAATTAAGCGTCGAGCACACGTGAACTTACAAGTTAATTAGTAACAGTTAAGTTAACTCAACAGGTGAATATATATCATTGTTCAACGGCCACTTCACGTGAATTGCTTATCGTGATCACGTAGCTACGCGCAAGAGTGGATTTTTCTATAGAAACATATTTACAGACAGACAGACAGACACTCGTGCGAGTACAATGTGCGATCGAAAAGTTCGAGGACTGAATCCGACGATCAATGACTCACATATACATACATATGTATGTAGGTACTGTGATCCGATAGAGAATATCTTACGAAACACTCGATCATTGTAAACCCATCCAATTCGTCTATCATTGATATTTTTTTATTAGACATTTGCCAATACAATACAGAAACTATTAACAATGAGTTTTTAATTAATTTCATATACCTAAAGCTATGTATGTACCTACAATAGTATTTTGAAATTTTTTTTCTCTTAGAATGTGTAAATTTTTAATTTATTGAACTGCGCTTTCTAAATAGCACATACTCATACTAAATTGAATTTGATATACCTATACATAAATCTTCCAAATCAAATGACTAGGAAAACAAACAAAATTGAAAACCTGTCTAAATTATACAAAAAACTAACTATGCAAAATACCAAATCTGCTTAATCTATTTATGCATTAAAAATGAAGTAATCCATCAACTGAACTGACAATACTTCTACTTTCTTGATCAAAAAAAAGCTATAAAAACTACGGAAATGACTAAAGTTTTTATAAAACAGTTGTTGATAGAATTCATCTTGATTTATTTTTATATTAAAAATGTACAGTACATAGATATCAATTGCACAATCAATCAATCTTTTTTTTAATGAATAATGACTATGAACATTCACTTATAGACTAATACAAAATCAAATCATACATAGTATTCAAATATTCCAAATCAAATTACTTAGTACGTAAATTACTACCTACTTTTTTATACCCATTAGTTGTATTTAGGACATTTATTCTATGATCTTTAAGCCATTTATCCTATCAATTGATATCTTTAAACCTACTCTAGCACAAAATAAAACTATCATACACATGTACATAGATACACAGACGTCTGCCTCTAAAAACCGCAAACTTTATAATTAAGCGTTGAGACGCCGAATCTGGCGCCTATTTAATTGGACGCCTGTAGCAAATTACCCCATTTTCCCCTCAGATTGTGACGACCCTGTTTCAACTAATACCGAAAATAACACAATCATCATCAAACAAATTTAGCACACACACACAAACTGTTCACTACCTACTCGTACATAGTTTGCGCCGAATACAATCGACCATTCAAAAAAGCCACCTTAAAAGCTCAACTAACAAAACAAACAAACAAAAAAAAAAAAATGCATACAAAGCTTCAAACAAAACTATCGATACTCGACTGGCGTTATCTGTTAAAATAGTATGGAACAAAAAATTATAAAAAATAAAATAGTAAAGTGAAAAGTCGCCAGATCTTAGCTGGCTCCCTTCTTCCGCGTGTCTGTCCGTCAGTCCGTCAGTCTGTCCGTTCTCCGAAGCTGACGTGCGCCTCCACTATATAGAATAGAGAGAAAAAAAAAAGTGGCCGAGAGAAAAAGCCACGGCACAAAATGGTAGGTGTAAAAATATTAGACACACACACAGTAGAGGTGGGTATAAGAAATATGAAAAAAAAAAAAGTGTACGCGGCGAGTAAAATTGCAAGTCATTCATTTTGATAATTAAATTCAATTTATGAATGAATCGACAGAATTCTCTCTCTCTACGGGTTCCGAACGGTAGCCATGTTTCGTTAGACGCCACGTTGTTATACACACACAATACCAAGCCGGTGGCTACACGTGTAAGTATCTTTACACCTGAATTCGGACGGGTAAATGTGGATAGATAGATACCTACAATATGTACATATATGCACGAGGACAATGCTCATTGCGTCGAATGATCGGAATGATCTTTTAAACTATTCAAACGAAGTAATCAATATTGTCAAAATGTCTTTAGCGAGGAGCTGGTGTAACAAAACCTTACGAAATGTTCGTTTTCCCAGAAATTACCCAATATGAAATGTATAGCTAAAGAGAATCAACGACAATTTAGACCAGTGCTATGCAATAATGAATAATATATATGTAAGTATACATTTATTGTACCAAAATTGAATCTTGACATAAAAAACATCTTGGTTCAAATTTAAAGTGACTTTTCATCACATGTTAGATACTAATTATTCAATTTATAGAAAGGTTATATGCACTTTTGTGTTGTTTTTTATTTAAAAAAAATATATTGAACATCTCTTGGTCTTTTACTGACAAAATTATTTTTGCACAAACATAACAGAAACTTTACAATTTGAACGCTCAAATTCAACGTTTCAACAAGCGTCCCGCAAAGAACATCTCATAACGTAATTTAAAATCATTTTCCGCTTGAATTAGTACGTTTAAATAAAAAAATCCTTATAAACGTGGTGAAATAAAAAAAAACTGGCCAAATAAACGCATAATATAGCACGGGGAAATAATGTGTAAAAAAATATATATTTGACTTTAAAAATTCGGTAGATAATTAATTAAAAGTATTTTAAAGCAATAAAAAATCACAATCAATAGAAAAAATATTCGACTATTGATTGCAATACTCACTTTGAGTACGGCAATACTGTATTTTGAGTTATAGACGGCAAAAGCCAAAAAAATGGATATTTTTTAAATCGCGAATATCTCATAAACGAAAGCTTATCAACATACATCATTCTCAGATTCGAATTTGGTGGGTTAAACTTAGTAAAGATTGACCAACCTCCGCTCTGGGCTTTTTTTTTTTTTGTTGCTCAGTGAATTATTTGACTTGACGCCAAGCGTCAAATTATTCGCTCGGGCTAGTGAGGGCCTTAAGCCTCTTTAGTACGTTGTATTCAAAAGTGCATACAAACGATGATACATTATTAATGAACACAACACTAAAGATGACACACTAATGGGTATTATATACAAAAATACAAAGACTTATTTTAGACTACGAGAAGCATTATTTAAAAAAAAAAAGATCTTTTACACTTAGGCATATGTATGTACATACGTAGATCACAGTAGATAATCATATTGTAGAGATAGTTGATAGTTATTTATACCTAGGGCAGTTGGTGAATATGACTGGATGTAAAGAAGAAGAAATAAAACGAAGAATGAAACTAGGGTGGAGTGCTTTTGGAAGAATGAACATAGTTTTTAAATCCAACATTCCGCTATGCTTAAAAAAGAAGGCGTACGACCAATGCGTACTGCCAGTTATGACGTATGGATGTGAAACTTGGACGCTAAATTCAAGCATGCTACGAAAGATCCAGTGCACACAGAGAAGCATGGAAAGATGTTTGCTAGGCATAACAAGAAGAGATCGCAAAATAAATACATGGGTAAGAAGTATGACCAAAGTGGCAGATATAGCAGTACCTGTGAAAAAGTTGAAGTGGCAATGGACTAGCTGATGAATTGAGAATAATGTGTGGAGTCAAGTGGATGCAGATTGCTCAAGACAGACAAGAATGGAAGAGGATTGGAGACACCAGCAGTGGATGGTGAACGGCTGAAAATGATGATGATGATATGTAGATATCATAAAAAGAGGCAAAAGTCTAAAGTGACTGCATATTAATTAATGCATAAAAATTTTACTAAAATCATTTTATTTTCATTGACGACAACTAAACAGCCTACCTCTAAAATAAGCATCGAACTAGGGCCAAAATAAAATTCGTCGAACTCTTAAGCGAACTTTTCAATATTCAAAATATAAAAATACACACACATATCCAACACTGTACACGTGAAATATACATGTGCGAAACGATTATACCCGTAATGGTCGTACAGTAATAAATTATTTCGTTAAGGGCGGCGAGTGTCTCAAAGGCGAACATTTCGCTAATATGATTATGACATACAAACGCGTGTTTCTGTCTCTCCGGTCCGTCTGTCTACATGTCCGTGTATGTGTGCGTGTGTGCTACAGGTGAATTTTTTTTCGCATTACCTGTTCAGGTCGGTGTCTGACAAACGAGCTTGTCGGCTCCATATAGAAAATCCTTTGTGGAGGAAGGGGAAATACGTCATAGTCGCTAATGTGCGGGGGGGCTCCTATATTTTGTGCAATATATTTGCTTTACGACTTTTACGGTGATCTGTTTTGGCCTTTGAAAAAAGTTAATTAGACTTTTGGGACCCACCAAGAGGCACCTCACCGAGAAGAGGCCGACGTACCGGAAACTCGAGCACAAGCACAATATAACCGATTCGTCAATAAAAGATTCGGCGAGTTTGCGTTCGACGAAGGCGATCGATCGTTAAATCGTATTAACGGTATTCGCGATATTAATTTAATATTTATTACATCAAGCAGAGTCTTTGATTTGAATTAAAAATACTATTATTTAAAAGTGTGTGTGTTCGTGTTTATACCGTATAGGTATAATGAAGCGATTTGAATAATATATTAGTTCCAAATAGACGATAAAATAAATAAGGATGAAAAGGACGGTGAACAAACGTTTGTCCTTTGAATGTTCCGTGACTAATTTTCAACACACTCGGCAAAAAGGTATACCGCTCAGGTGTAGCCTATAGTCTGTCCCAGTAGACTTGAACACAAATAAAATTCAATACGTTAATTTTTATCTGCAGAAATTTCTGTAGATAAAACTACCAAACGGAATGAGACATCATGTAAAACTTGCATGGAACTTTGTCAATATACAATGTTAAAACAACACTTTTAAAGGCACTCACCAACCCGAGCGAATAATTTGACGCTTGGCGTATGCGACTGACGCCCTCTATCGTCGTTGATTCGCACCAGTGCGAATTATGTCGGTGCGAATGGGACGATAACTTAAAAAGAACCTCGCTGTCGCGCAACTAAAAACAAAGAGACGTTAATAATAATTATTCCAAGAAGCCGAGATGGTGATGAAGCTCGTCGGTTCAAGGTCAGGTAGTCTGCGCAGATCGATTCTAAATCAGTCAAGCTTCGGATGTTTCTTAAGTTGGATACAGTATGTATATCGTATATGTAATAGTTTTAAGTTTGTATGTCTGTCTGTCTATATGTGTGTATGTCTTGCAGTAGGTATATCTGTCACTACGCTATTAAGTCGAAGATTCAATAAAAAAATTAACACAAAACGAATCATTGCAAATAACAACTATGCGATTTGAAATATAAAGGTACCTACGGTTAAAACATGCTGATATATACAAACTAGTGTAAGCCCGTTGAATATCAACAGAGTGGTTTCTCATCACCCGTACTTTACCCGAGTGTTTTTGGGTGGTTTAGTATTGTACATGTGTATTTAATAGTTTTTATAGTTGTTGTATAGATGGCGCTTTATAATTAATTATTTAATTATATGTATATATAATTGTTATTATAAAGCGCCATCTATACAACAACTATAAAAACTATTATATATTCATATAATTTAGCAAAGTCGCGAACACTTGCGAGGGTGACGTCATAGCGTTATCAGCAGACAGACGGATTTCGGCTATTATATATACAAATAAATAAAAATACTAGAATTAAACAAAGTTTATGTTTGATCTAACATAAGTTGCAATGAAAACACAACAAACAAATAAATAAATACAAAATTCAACTTTTCTTTCATAGGTAGGTACATACATATGTACATATAATAATTATATGTGTACCTAGTATATTTGTAAAAACAAATGAGTATTTGTTTTTCTCTAGCCACGTATTATAAAAAGAGGACAACAGTTAAGGCGCTCGCACACTTCTGCGGATTTCGCTCGAATTCCGCAAGTCTGAGAATTGCACCGCGCACACTGGCACGACTGCAGCGCCATTCGACACGAAAACTTCACTCGACACTCAACGGCCGGAATAGCGAAATACTGTGTTGCGACGAATAGCGAAATACCACCACCTCGCTTTCGGAACGTTTGTATTTCACTCACGATTCTGACATGGACTCCTCAGATGAAAACGCATATTTATATGAATGATTAGTCAAATACTTTTATTGTTGTATTTAATTTACAACGATGTGTCGCCGAGGATCGGCGGCTGACTGTTGACAAAATCGTCTAGTTTCTGTCACTTTGACATAACCTAACCAAGTCAGATCGTACAGGATGGGATACTTTTCCACCGTCTCCAATAGCTTTTCCACAAATGTCGTCGAAATTGAGCGAATCCGTTAGGAAATCCGTAGTGGTGTAGGCAGCGCCATTTGCGGGTATGCGATACAACTCCCCACCATATCAATCGCGCGAATACGAATTCGCAGAGGTGTGCGAACGCCTTTAGTCTCCATCATAAAGAACGAGACGAATGCTACACGTTGTTGGTGCATTTAGTGCCTCGAATTTTAGTTCCTTTTATTTAACACACATTGTAAAAAGAAACAGATATGTAGCTTAAATTCAAACTGCATCTCTCTTTTGTTTAAAAAAACAGACTATAGGTGACTATTTAAGGAATAGTTGTGTTTTTTTTTAATTTTACTCTACGTTTTCAACTAAATATTATTATTTTCTCTATTGAAACGTAGCAGACTATACAGAAAACGAGCGGATCTACCTGTTCGATAGCGCCACAAGGATAAACTCTCGACATAAAAGAACGACGAGCGGCGAGAACAAAAAAAGAATACAACAAACAATTAACGCAACATCCAGACGGACAGACATAAACGGAAAAAAGTGAAAGAAAGTCGAGAACTAATGTGGGTTTTCAAATTTTATGACATTTCCACCGCCGTGAATCATTTCGAGTGGGTATATAGAATATATGTAGGTAGATTTTTTTTTGTTACACTTGAAACACAGGTAGACAAGTGCACTCAAAAGCCACACTCGATAGTAAGCATTAGCGAACATTAGAACTAGTAATACCAACAGTGTGAAAATATCTAATTATAACAAAAAGGCGATTCGATTGATCGTATTGTAAAATTGATTGTACGTTGTAAAATATAATATTAAACAAACCGCTGCGCTGTAAACAAAGCCGAATCGTCGTAAAATAGTCTATAGTTTGTTCTTTTGTATCCATGGGTAGGTACATTTTGCCAAATGATATTACGATTTTTATTTTATTATTATTTTGGATAAAGGTTGAGTCGACGTAGTGTCGACTAATTAAATTATTACGGTCAAAATTTTCGTGATAAATGATCGAATTTCTCCTTGGCGAATATTCGCAAGTCATTTCACGGGAATGTGTGCAGGTATGTGTACATATGTATGTATGTATATATGAACACACGTATTGTAAAAGTGTGATTGGCTTCGGCTTTTAAGGAACTAATAGATGATGTTTTAATAGAATCCGGCTACCGTACGAAAGGCCGTGGACTCGAATTTACACTTTTTTTAATACGGCACCGGGGGATGCTGGGATGAGACGAGACCGCTGTAATGCGTATGTATCTAGATATGTATGAACATACGTATCTAGAATATAAATACTTACTTATCTACCGTAAGTACGTACATTCATAAATTCTCTTCGTACGAAAATGTATCTACAATTGAATAGGTAGGTGCTACTGCTGCCCGAAAACAAATAATATCAATGTAAATATAAAGTCTGGGATAAAATGTGTAACAATTACTAACAGGAAGAAACGATAAGCTTAATTACTTGTCCACATCTGAAACTTGTCTCTTTATTTTACTTTTTTAAGAAACTGACTATAGGTAAAGAACACAAAATTTAAATACTAAAAAGTAGTGATTAATACCAAACCAGTTTCTATATTTAATATATTAAAATTAAAGAAAAGAGAGGACAGGTAAAATTAGATTCAAATTTTAGTTGTAGATATATGTATATATATATCTATAGATGAATTATAAAGATGTTTGTAGACTGAAATTTTAAAGGTTGAAAGGTTAGAAGAAAATGTGTTGATGATCATTTTCGGCCGTTCACCATCCACTGCTGGATGAAGGCCTCTCAAATCCTCTTCCATTCCTGTCTGTCTTGAGCAATCTGCATCCAGTTGAATCCACACATTCTTCTCAATTCATCAGCCCATCGTCCACTAGGTCTACCTTGCTTTCTTTCACATCCTTTCGGATACCATTCCAGTATTTCTCGCGTACTCTTCTCTTCTCTCTTCGTGTTATACCAAGCATACATATTTCCATGCTTCTCAGTGTGCACTGAATCTTACAAAGCATTCTTGAATTTAACATCCATACGTCATAACTGGCAGTACGCATTGGTCGTAAGCCTTCTTTTTTTTTTATAGCGGAATGTTTTGATTTAAAAACTATGTTCATCCTTCCAAAAGCACTCCATTCTACGGTTAAGAGTAATAGTCGATCTATACTGCCGTCCTAAGCCCACTTAACGTAACTGACAAAAATTACGAAAATGAGTTTCATATCAAAATTAATGTATCTTCATCCAAAAGTGACTTTTTTAAGCTATTAAATCTAACGTATCTGCATGCGCAGAGAAATAGTATCGCTAATACTTAGCGAAAATAACGTATCCAATATTTACTTCGGTCACTACCTTATCATGAAAGATTGAAAAGACTGAATCTCTCCACATTGGAAACGAGGAGATTAAAAGGTGATTTAATTAAAGTATTAAAAATAATAAATAATCATTATTCATGTGAAATGACCAACCTCATTATGTTCAATAAGAACCCTCATATATGTATGTAAGAGGTCATACTCTTAGACTCCGAAAAGAAAAATCAAATAAGATTGTTAGAGATTCATTATTTTCAAATAGAGTGGTTGAAGTTTGGAATAGTCATATGTATACATTAATAATGAATAATGAAGTGACGTAACTACTAAAGTATTCATGTTTTTTTTTTAATTTTTCCTTAGAATTATCAAAACACAATAGAACATAACCTCATGCACAAAAAAAAAAGTTTAAATAAATCAGTAATATATGAAGAAAAACACAAATTTGGAATAAAACTTTCAAGTCCAATTATCTCGATATTGATGTTTTGTCAGTTACGTTAAGTGGGCTTAGGACGGCAGTATACATACGCAAATGAACTATGCGAAAAGTTTGCAGCTTAAAGATTTTAGATGCAACAATTTAGGTTTATGGAATGATCTGGCAGGATAAGTGCCGTCAATCAAATTATTACTGTGTTTATAAAGGAAGCAAATGTCGTTTTTCAAACCACTACTTTAAAGTTGGACAGGATTGGTGTTGGATAATGAATTGGGCAAGTTTAACCACATTTTATCTATGTATGTATATCTTATAAAACAATTTAAATGGATTAAATGTTATGAATTGGTGTCAATGGTCCTAGGAGTCCCCTGCCTCAGGTGAGATTGGCCCCCGTGGCGGTCGGCTCCTCCAAATGGCGTCATCGTAATTAATGAGGTGCAGCATGACGCGCAGGCGCCATGCTGACCAGATCCTCAACACCATGCCATACCATACCACACCATGGTCCGTGAGAAAAGTGCAAACGAACCGTCAAAACTAGCATTGACAAATTTCAGCGGAAACCGGAACGCAGCTCCGGTTCGTCAAAAGTGACACGGCGCATTCTAAACAAACATAAATGTGACTTGGCTCACTTTCAAAATAAAACGATAAAAAGCAAAAAAGGTAACTCAAAAGTTCATACAAGAGTAGGTGCGGCAGAATACGAAAAAATCTGTAGTAACCGTTCATATGTATGTAGGTATAGACCACAGGTTCCCAACATTTTTCGAGTGGCGACCCCTTTTTATAAAAGCCAAGTGACCCGCGACCCCGAAATATTTTATAAAGGCAAAAAAATATTATTCAAACATCAAGACACGGATTAAAAATGAAAATTGCATTCATCATCATTTTCAGCCGTTCAACATCCACTTCTTGTCTGTCTTGAGCAATCTGCAATCTGCACACATTTTGTCAATTCATCAGCCCATCGTCCACTCGGTCTAACTTGCTTTCTTTCACATCCTCTCGGATACCATTCCAGTATTTTTCGCGTCCATCTGCCATCCATTCTTCTGACAATGTGTCCAATGCAACTTTTTCACACGTTCTGCTACATATATCTGCCACTTTGGTCATACTTCTTACCCATGTATTCCTCTTACGATCTCTTCTTATACCAAGCATACATCTTTCCACACTTCACTGTGTGCACTGGATTTTACGTAGTATTCTTGAACTTAGCATCCACGTTTCACAACCATACGTCATAACTGACAGAATATTGCATTATAGTTTACTGTTTCAGTTGGCGACCCCACAGAAAACCCTTCGCGACCCCATTTAGGGGTCGCGACCCATAGGTTGGGAACCCGTGGTATAGACTATATATATAATATTGGATATATTGAAAAGATGGATCGAAAAATGACGTAGTAGCTGTATGTAGTTGCTTTTAGATTGACCCAAAACATTTAATAATTTTATACCCCTATCAGAACTTTTATACCCACTTAACTACATACATTAAAATCAATCAAATGTTATTTACATACCTATATATATAATGTAAGTTTCAACTGTTTTGTTTTCGACAATTTATATATGTATGTATGTACATATGTACATAGGAATGGATAGTTTTGGGCGTTGCTTGCAATTTTATTTTAAGTATGTACATATGTATGTATGTACATATGTGGAAGAAGGGCGAATCTTCATTTGTATTTTATAGCCCAGCAATAATATAGAAACTAATACTATGTAGATATTTAAAAATAAATAAAAGTGTTGATAAAATCGATTCATCATTTTCAGCCGTTCACCATCCACTGCTGGATGAAGGCTTCTCCAATCCTCTTCCGTTCCTTTCTATCATAAGCAATCTGCATCCACTTGACTACACACATTCATCTCAATACATCAGCCCATCTTCCACTCGGTCTAACTTGCTTTCTTTCACATCCTCTCGGTTACCATTCCAGTATTTCTCGCGTCCATCTGCCATCCATTCATGTCGCTATGTGTCCACTTTACCTTTTTCACACGTTCTGCTACATATATCTGCCACTTTGGTCATATTCTTACCCATGTATTCCTCTTGCGATCTCTTCTTATTATACACATTGAAACTTGCTTAGCATTCTTGAATTTAACATCAATACGTCATAACTTGCAGTATGCATTGGTCGTATGCCTTATTTTTAAAGCATAACAGAATGTTGGATTTAAAAACTGTGTTCATTCTTCCAAAATCACTCCATCCTAGTTTCATTGTTCGTTTTATTTCTACTTCTTTACATCCAGTCATATTCACCAATTACCCTAGGTGTAAATAACTATCAACTATCTCTACAATATGATTATCTGTGACTACGCTTTGCGTGCAAAACTCATTACACATAATTTTAGTTTTATTAAAATTAATTTTTAAGCCTACTTTCATGCTTAATACTGTTTTGTATATCTATTGAGTCGCATGCAACTATAACTATGTGGTCAGCGAATCTTACATAGATGGCTCAAATGTGTTCCGTTAATCTTGACAAAATCAATTACACGTACATAATTGATACGAATGAATGCTTGGAAATTGTTTGTCTCAAAAGTGTGTTTTATCACAAGTACGTTTATCTTTCGCCGATCACTTTAATTCATCGTACGATATTGTAGTTTTGTCGTAAACCGCAAATCGCCAATAGGAAGTGGATCGTATCTGCATTAGGAATTGTCGGTATTCGCGGTCGGGCGCCTTTGTTTTTTTTTTTTTTTGCTTTTTGTTCGAGGCGCCAATTTACGTCGGCGCTTTTTAGTTTGCCGCGGGCCGCGGTCCCTTTGGATGAAGGCCCTGGCCCAGTTCGTCCATAAAGTTTTAGTATAGGATATACAGAAGAGAGAGAAACATATAATATAACAATAATATTCGGGAACCGAACACGCCTTGGCGCCAATCCTAAATAAAGGTGTAACAGGTCTTGAGTTCGACTTCTTCTTTCATACATACATACACCGAGACCGAACGAAACTAAAGAAAGCAACAAAAAACAATGCAAAAATATTATTACAAGTAAAAAGAACGAGTGTTGTGATAAATAATTGCACTGTAAGTACTATTTATATGCGGTTATGCAGCTCGTACACGTTCGATACGATGAACTGTTAAAACAACGTATCGTTCTGTCAGAATTGAAACACTTTATTATCTTGCTCTATTACGTGCATTAAGGAAAGATGATTATTAATCGATTGATAAACCATTCAAAATCATACTATTCTATGTGAACTTATGTAAGTAGATATTTACTTTAATGGGGCTCAAAAATGATTACATGTATTGATTGATGGGTTAGTGCACAGATATGGTATGTCCAGTTTTGTTTTAAAATATTGTAAGTGACATACATAGATCTCTATTGCATGAAAACTATGAACATATTATATATTTTAATAAGGCAATATCTTCTCAAATATACTATTTGGACATACAATACATTTTAAACACAAAGGTTTGATGCGGATGGACGTTTTGTGTATGATAATTCAATTTTTATTTAAATGGGCATACAATATGTATATGCACTAACCCATCGATATATATATTTATGTACCTACTTAGGTAGATAGACAATATGACAAAAAAGGTCTCAGCAAAAGAACTTCATTAATAAATCTTTTAACGCTATAAATATAAATAAAAATTAGGAATGACATTGTATAGGGTATTTCAGTGGATTATATGTATCTGCCAAAAATCGTATTTTATCTTAGGATTTTGTATGTAAATGTATGAAGAATTTAATAATATTGAATAAAAAATACATAATGTAGTAAATTGTGTAGAATTGAGTAAATATTGTGTAAAATTTAGATATAAATTTATTTTAAACCATATTGAACGTAAATTGAACTATCGCTCATATTATTATTGTAGCTCGCGCTCACTTCATATGCATTTTGCAATACAGCACAAACTATTGAATGATTAAATTAAAAGAAATTCTTTTCAAATTGAATTGTTTGTATTTATAGTTTTTTTTATTTTATTTTAGATAGCTTAAAAGGCTAATTACAAACAAACATTACTTAAAGCTAAAAATACTTATTATCTACTAGCATTGTACAGAGGTGCTGTTTTAAAAGATCCATAACACAAAACTCCATATCAATCTTATTTACTATTAAATTATTATATACTAGATCATCTCTTAAATAAAGTATCACACCACCCGTGTGTCTTGACTCAGAGTCACATCTTAAAATATTATAATTGACTATATTTAATTCAAAATCCTCAAAGTCACTAGTTATATGCGTCTCACTTAATCCTACAAACAAGGGTTTTTACTATTTATAAAATCGTCTATTTCGTCCTTATGTCCTATAAAACTTTGGGTATTTATATATATTCCTAGCACTTTGTTTAACTGTTATTTATAATTAATCTTATTTTTATATATTAGTACTTGTCTCTTATATATAGAACAATTTGTATCCAATGGGCTGTGGTTTATTTTTAAACTTAGATTTAATCTTTTATTTGCTTTATCACAATTAACACAACTCAACAATTCACTTTTACATTCGTTACTAATATGATCTTCAGATCGACATTTAGCACAATTTTTTTTATTTGTACACACATTAGCTTTGTGGTTATAACCATAGCAGTTATAGCATCTAAAAATACTCAACTCTTCAATAACTTTGCACCTATCCCAGTTAATGTTTACTTTATCCATTTCAAATCAATAGTGTGCAATAAATACGTCTTAAGTACGTACATATATATGTATATTTTAATTATTTATTTACAACATTACGCGACATACGTATCTACTGTGGAGAATTGACTGGGACTATTTACGTAAACTTAAAAAATCGACACTAAAAATCGTCGTAAAAATAAAATCTATCATAATTTACATCCCCCATTATCCACACTATTTTCTCGTATAACAAGGGTGTCTCAAAAGTGTGCTATTATTATTATTATTATTATTATTCGGGAAAAAGCGGCTCTTCTACGCACAAAGGCGAGGTGTCCGGTCGCGTTACACACGTCGTAAACGATTGGCCATTGTTACCTGTCGTAAACATTTATGTTGTTGTAGACGCCGCTTCTCAAACATTCTAAGCGGTGTGTGAAAGCATGCGTGATAAAAAGGATTAAGTACCTACCATAGGTACATTATACAAATGGACATGAATATTGTGCGCTACCGTTAAATTTCGGCGCCACACCCGAAACTCACTCCAACGATTGAACGCACGTTTGGTATTGTAAATTAATTACAATAGGCGGTAAACGTGCGCAAAATTGATCACCGGAAACGTGCCTAACCTCAGCGGGAACATACGCAATGAATGTATAGTGAATATTTAACGTAAAAGTGTGTATAAGTGTGTACTGTACAATTTGCGCAAGTTCTTGGCAATTTTGCGTTTGGACGAATTACACTCATACTTACGGTAACGTACCTGAGCTTTTTAGTCGATTTTTAAGTAGTGTGACTGTTCCTCTTTATAACTACATATATATACAATACGGTTAATGTATACTTATACTCGTATGAAGTGCGTTTAGAAAAAAAGTTGGCGCCCCGTTGGGCGTTAACCCTGTCCCGTCGAGAGACAATCGTCGGGGAGGTAAAATAAAATAAAATAACAAAAAAAAATAGCCGACACAGGATTGAAACCGGACGCCTCGGGTGCAAAGGATCAAGACGAATCCTTGTCAATCAATTCCGTATAATATAATATAATGTGTGGCGTGCGAGGGTCCGATCTATGTATATAAAATTTTATAAGTTGAAACGCATGGTACGATTTGTATGTAGGTACGTATGTACATATGTATGTATGTATGTAGTATAAAGTTCGATTTTCAGATTGAAATTGAACTAAGTCCAATCAAAATCAATAGAAAATATAATTATAATGCATATTTGCATACCTAATTGAATATTGTAAATAGAAAAAGTTGGATGTTAGTAGTATTTTAGTAAAATTATAGCTAAGAATAACACCACTTTATTCACAACATTAGAACGTTATACATACCTAATTGAATATTGTAAATAGAAAAAGTTGGATGCTAGTAGTATTTTATTAAAATTATAGCTAAGAATAACACTTTATTCACAACATTAGAACGTTAGAATTAAAACGTTATACTATTCTTTTATATTTGCTAACATCAATCCGGCGATTCAATTAAAAAAATTGATCACATTTCACCTAGTTAATAAAAATATGAAGAAACTTTCCGATTTAAACTAATCTTATGACACTACTATGGTTGTATAAAATTTTATTGCATTAACATGAATATTATTTTAAGCAATGCTGACAATAATAAATACTTTGTTTCATACAAAATATCGATGGGTTAGTGCACAGATATTGTATGTCCAGTTGTTACCAAAATTGAGTTATCATACACAAAACGTCCATATGCATCAAACCTTCATGTTTAAAAAGTATTGTATGTTCAAATAGTATATTTGAGAAGATATTGCCCTATTCAAATATATAATATGTCCATTTCGTCCCATATTTTAAACGAAACTGGACATACAATATCTGTGCACTAAACCCGATCGATATGTATGTATGTAGTTACACACAAAAATACATCAAAATTTATGAAACCAATAAAATCGATCATCGTTGTAAATTACAAATTTATTGCTTCTCAATCATATATTTATGAAATTCCAATCAATTTAACAACACCTTAACGTGAAAATTCAATAAAAGACAACCTCGATTGAAACTCACTGAATAAAACGAAAACGGTCCTTCGAGCCGAATTCGACCAACCATAACAAAAACTTTATCGAAACCAAACAATCATTTGATGGAAATTTCCGGCAACCAACGGGTTAACAACAACATAGTAACAACCAACTACTAACTGGTACCTATTCGAGTACCTATATACAAGCACATGGTCGCTATCGGTTCATTTTCGACGCGTTCACACCGCCATTTTGTTTATACGCTGCGTTTTCGAGTTTCGTGCCGCTTTTCCGTTTTTAATGTTTTTTTTTTCATGTATTTTTACTTTTCGTATTTTAACTTTTTTTTCGTTATTTGGAGGGTCTGAGTCTCTCTGTTTTTCCCCTCCCCATCTAAGAACAAAGGCCTCATGTTCGACCGGCTGCCGAAGCACGCAATGTTGCGTTTCGTGGCCCGAGGACGCATCCTGCGTCAGGGCCGGCTTCAGGCGTTTACGCCACACGAAACGACCCATTTTCGAATCGAAAAAAAAACAACAACGTTTTCTAAGTTCAAATTCTCAGTTAGAAGTCGTCGGTCGATTGGGGTGAGGCGGTGGTACGATCCTTCAAATTTTCAAGGGGAGAGGTCATCAACTTCAACTCAATATCTATGACTTTTGTATAATTGAATATTGCATATGTTGCATATATTGCATATTACCTATAAATATAAAAAGTTGGATGTAACCATGTAACTAGTGTTGTGTTATATTCAGTGCTCGAAATGGAAATTTTCACGAATGGGAGAGCTCGATAATTTTCAAAAGATATCAAACGACCTTTTTTTTTAACTATATGTATAGAAAATGTACGTACATTTATATACATACATACATATATTATAACACCAAAACACTTACGTAACATATGTACACCAATATAAATGAATTTATGGTTGTATATATTAGGTTATTAGTAGTATTATTATAGAAACTGTATTACATACATACATACATGCACAATTTACACGGTTAATTTTTTTTAAATTTGAATAATTGTTAATATCACTATTTAGTTAGTCACGTCCAGTAATTATAATTCAGATAACTTAAAAAATGTTGCTAGAAAAGTGTTTGTTAGTGATGAAGTGCAGTAATAAAATATAAATAAAAAAAATAATCAAGCGATTCCCGATGATAGATTGAAATTGCAAATACGTTCGGTAAATTCAAGTTATCTCATCAGAGGGACAGGCAAGACTGAAGTATTTTGAAATTTTGGTTCCTTTAATGGTAGCGGTACAGCTGCTTTAGAAATTTTGTTAAAATAAGAAAGCCGACAATTCAAAGAAAGATAATAATATTTTAAATGGCTTTTGGCTACAGATAAGATGCCTTTGTCGGAATTGAAATGTAAAGAATTTAACTTTCATTCAAAGATTGTGATTTAGGAGTCATAAATGTAAAAAAAATTCACCTTCTAACATTTTTTCGGCAATAATTATTGAAAGAGCACGGAAATTTTGGTTTTTTACGAAAGGGAGCGCTAAATTTACAGATTTCACGAAAGGGTACGCTACGTTTTCAAATTTCACGAAAGGGAACGCCCGCTCCCTGCCGCTCCCGCTGAATTCGAGCACTGGTTATATTTAGTAAAACAATAGGTAAGAATAGCGTAAATTATTTGATTTAACCAACCCAATGATTCGATTAAAAAATGATTACTATAATCTTATCAGTTGTAAATTAGACTGTCGCAAAAGCTTGAGAACATTTCACGCGGGTCATAAAAATTGATGATTTAAGCTAATTTTATGTCATTAATTTGATTCTATTAAGTTTGATTACATTCAGCAGACGATTCTGTTAAGCAATGAAAACCATAATACGATTAGTACTTTCGCATTCTTCCATACAATATACACACAAAAAAATACGTCAAAGCTTATTAGTTCTAAAGATTAAAATATCTACATATGTACATATTTACACTTTTGGTTAAAAAATTATAGATTCTTATACATTTTACAACGTTTTACTCGAAACTAAGCTGTGCTGAAATAATTTCTATGATCCTATTGGTTTAATCCAATCGGGTAGTTTTCTCTTATACAAAACTTTGTTTCAATAAATCTGACTAATGACAGATTTAATTTTATCATTTCAGAAAATATGATAATAATAAACGGAAGAACGCATAAATATTTGCACCTGTAAAACGCCGTGTACTTTTCAACTAGTAAACGTATGTAAAGTGACATTTTCAAGATCGTTGAATGATTAATATCCACTTATTGTGTTGTATATAAGTCTATAATAGTGATTAAGGTGTCGTTTTCTATGTGTACCGACATACAAATTTTCCATTACAAATGTACCTTTGTATTTTCCAACAGAAATCATACTTTAAGAATGGATCTATAACTTTATTATTAATTCACAGCCTTTGCGATTTCCGTTCGCTACACCTTTTGATGCTTTTAAAAGTGAATAATTTAAATTTATGCTTAGGTAGGTGAAATGCTGAAATCGTTTTTCTAAGCTCTTCAAATCGTATAAAATTCTTAGATTACAGTAGTGTCAGAAAATTGTCGGAAAATTCATACAAAATTCAATATGCAACTGAACTGAAATAATCTATCTAGTTATATGTATATTTAGAGCGGTGAATTCGTATGCATATGCATAAAAAAGCTTGCCAAATTAATAATACACATTTTAAGAGCTTTTTTCTAACGCGATACTAATAACAATGACTCGTCTGCTGTTAATTATTTCCGATGACATAACGAATTTAGTGTAACGAGCGCTATAACGGCAATTAACAAATTGTGTACATACATAATAATAACGATAATATAATCCGGTTATACCATTGTTTACGTGCTCTCGTGATTCGCTTTTCTCGCAATCTCACAACGTTTAACAATTACTTATGTGTGAAAATTCAAATCGGCTAATAAACGAACGAAAATTTTCAATAGTAATAATAAATAATATTAATTAGAATTTTATAGTAAAACTTTGATTGACACTTGACAAAAAATATACTTAATTATCTGTATATTTCTAGTATATAATTAAAAGTTAATTAGTGATGTGAGCACGTGCCTTAACAATCCGCCCCTACTAGATAAGTATTGTTTGTGTCGTATAACTTAGATTATACTACAGTTTTCAAACATTTCATATTAGAGTTAAATTCATTTTTCACTGCCTAGATACAGAGTGTCTCAAACAAGTTGTATCTAAATCGAAAAGTTGATATATTTATCATTATTTGTATGAAGTACGCGTATGAATGAGGCAATATATCTATTGATATAAGTTATTTTTCGTATAGCTCGAATATGGTTAGCATTTCACCAATTTTATATTAGTATTTTTTATTCAGCAAGACGTCATCTATCGACTGTTGGAGTTTTGAATCCTCTCGCTTGAGATATCCTGTATTTTTTTCAAAGCATTTACACGTATATGTGTAGTGTGTGTGGCCTGAGGCTTTTTTGAGCCTTTTACTTTTTATTGTATATGAGTGTACCACGCGATACTGAAGGATCCCCGGTTCGAATCCCCGGCGGCCAGGACCCTCTCTCTCTCTCTCTCGTGCATTCGTGGAAATGCACAAAAAATGCAGCTAATGCATCCAACAACAATTTTTTTTCAGTGGTAATTGTAACGAGTGCCGCGCGGTATATGTAATTATCGGCGCGGATTCGGCAACCTCTGACAAACGAACGCCACGTCCCATTGATGCCGAATTGACTTCAAACTTGAGTCCACACATCGCTTCTTAAAGTGTGGGACGCACAACATATTAACGCGAAAACGGATCGACTGAAAATGCCCTCAAAGTGAATGTAACTCCTGCTGACTTGTAGAGAACGCAATACGTGACGCAATGATTCAAAGTCCACTTACACTACAAGTGTAGAACAATTTCAATGTTTGATTATTAAATCTAATTAAACACAGTTTTAGATTTATTTTGATATTAAATTGATATAAATTATAAATTATTTAATATTTAAAAATCAATTTTAAAAAAATTGTGTTAAATTTCATTTCATTTTTTTGGCTCAATTTTAATTTTAAGTTCCATAGATTTTGAATGAAAATTTTTGATGTTCAAAGATTCTCAAAGTGTTTTATTATCTATATATGTATGTCTATCAATGACATGGTGTGTGTGGTCATGCGGTTTCAGACGGTCGAGTTGTTGCGTGCCGGTTCGCGCGCATAGTCGTGCGTTTTCCTTTGTTTGCTCCACATTTTTTCATTTTATTTTTTTTTTTAGGTACACCATGGCCCAGGGCTGTGGTCAATCATCGGTCACGATACGTAGAAGAGGTGGAGGGCGGCAAGGATCCGAGGGATCCTCGAAAAAGTCCGCGGGCGAAACGTCCCGAAAAGCCCGCCCTTTTTTCCGTTTTATTGTTCGTACACGTATATTCGACTATGAATATTATACCCGTCTAACTGATGTAATTTTTTTTTTGTATTTTATTTTAATTTTTGTCTATCCAATACACACCTGCACCGAGCCACCGGCAATTATTCATCTATTTCGACATTATACAGTGTAATAAAAAATATTTTTTAAGTTAATATAACAATAAATAATGCATCGGAAATTAAACCCGTTTCTGTATCGACATAATGAGACTCATATTTGGGACGTGTATCTATGTACATTTAACATTTTGAATATATGAATTTATGTATCGATAGTACCTTGTACCTACGTACTTGCCTATTAGTACCTACATACATACTTTAGAGCTGCTTCCGAAAGTGACAGAAACCCCTTGGAAAAATTATATAGCTAACTAAACAAGGATAAGGACGAGTCAATGAGTCTATTTTGAATTTTTATTGCATAATATAATTTTGAAAAATCTTACTACATATGTCGATGGATTAGTGCACAGATATTGTATGTCCAGTTTTGTGTTAAAATATTGTAAGTGACATACATCTTTTTTGCATGAAAAATACTTCTCAAATATACTATATACAATATTCATACAAAATGTATGGTAAAAACTATTAAGGACTAACTTTTGAAAACGCATTTTTCTATCAACCGAAGCCGGAAATGAGCTCTAGTTCGTCAAATCTTGTGAAAAGAATCTTAAATAAGAATAAATTCAACTGATGTGACTCTCAAAGTCATCATTTAAAATAAATAAATAAAATTATGCAATTTTAAACTTTCAGTGCACATTTTCATGTATGTAGGTATGTATGTTGTTACAAAAAGACATTTTTTTTTTTTTAGTTATTTCAAGGGTAATTTTACACATATGGATGGGTTAGTGCACAGATATTGTATGTCCAGTTTTGTTTTAAAATATTGTAAGTGACATAGGTACATCTCTTTTGCATGAAAACTATGGACGAAATGGACATATTATATATTTGAATAGGGCAATATCTTCTCAAATATATTATTTGGACATACATACATTACTTTTTAAACATGAAATTTTGATGCAGATGGACGTTTTGTGTATGATAACTCAATTTTGGTAAAAACTGGACATACAATATCTGTGCACTAACCAATCGATACGATGTATGTATGTAAAAATACGGAGTCATTTATTGTATGTACACATATCTACATAGTTGGAAAATCGTAATAAAATTTTAGCAAAGTAACAAACCCTCTTAATTATCCTAATTAGGTAATTAATTAATTAATTATTTATTGGTAGTTAGAAAATTCGCCGCTAGATGTCTCAATAGCGAATAGTCCTGTTTTTTTTCGTGAAAATTGATTAAATTGTATAGATATGCGTAATTATATTGAAAATGCATTAAAGTCGTCGTCGTGTACGGCAAGGTCTGAACGAGATGTAAAAAAGCGCGGCAGCTAGGAGGCACGAGCAACGTTACGCAACGTAATTCAGCGGCAATTCAGGTGGTCGTGATCGCGGCAAAACACGAATATCATTACCGCAGGTTACCACGCGTTAAATGCTTAATTGCCGGATAGTGATGCTGATCTCGTTCCAAGGATGCGGAGGAAGTCGCCATCCTCGCGTAGTAGTACATAGTACACGTTCTCAATGACGGAGAACGAAGAGAACCTGTTCCCTGGGTGGAACACCACCGCAACGGCCAAGTGTACCCAGTGTTCGAGAAGTACAACCTACATACACCGGTTTTTCGAACCGCCTATGAAAAAGGCGTCGTTTTGAAATCGTCGTCGTCTCGCGGCAAAATCACTCCTTCGACGGTGAAAGGTTGCAGAAGCGAATTCCGAACAGCTATGAAATTATCATTTTTTTCAATACGCGGCCTTCGTACGGTGAAGGGATCTGCGAAAGCGCTCGCGTGCGCGGGAAAACCCACATACAAAACACTCCCATTCGAATGTGTAACGTTACATTAACAACAAAACGATTTCGGGTAGTTTAATTTTTATATTAATTTTATAAAAAATTAATTCATTTTTATAAGCCACATGTATGTGGATAGTTGAATACATAGTAAAAATGTGAATTAATAAATTCACATTAATTATAGAGCCATCTATGATCGAATAGCAAAACTATTTTAATTAAATTTAAATATTGTTTCTTCCATTGCATAATACATAATCCAAATTTAAAATGATAAGTATAATTTTTTTTTTTAATTATGTGTTACTAAATATTTAACGAAGGAAATCTTAAATTTTTTTTAAGATCATTATGTATAAGATTTCAAAAAGGCATCGTAGACGCCACCGTTGATCAATTAAAATAATGAACTAAAATTTTCTATAATTATCAAAGGCGACGGGTCGTATGTAATGAGACGTTAACGACTCCTCAAATTGGGCTTAAAATCCCAAAAAAAAAATTTTTCAGGTGATTTAATTAACGTTAATTGTGCAATTAAAGCTCCAAAGCGTGTCAACACGTTCTGTGACGTCATCGATACTAGGATGATTTTTTTTTCATACTCCCAATATTAAATTATATATTATATTATATGCAACAGTTCAATTCAAATAATTCCTAATAGTGCTAGGGCGTAATGGACAATAATAGCAGTGTCCACATCCGCTAAATGAATTTTCAATTAATTAAGACATTGAAAGCAGATCGTAATCGCGCCACCGTTGTTTTATGATTATTTGAGCTTTCTAATGTGAAATAACCAATAAATTTAATGGAAAAAAAATGGTTCAATTATGTATATCTATATGTATATGTATGTACACGTATAACGAGATCGTAATCTTCGGATAGGTACGTGTTTTGTATTACTATCGTAAAATTGAGAGCATGATAGTGTTTTCGACTTGTTAAAAAAAAGACAAACATAACAAAAACAACACGCATATCGCATTAATAACGTGGGCTTTATTAATATTTAAAAGAAATGTATTAATTTAATTGTAATAATATACAAGACATACCTTATACACATACATATTGGTAAATAATTTTTGCACCAAATACTAGTGTGACCATAATTTTTATACTTTATATCCTTTTAAAGTAAGCATTTTGCGTATTATAGCGCCGGAGATTAGTATGATTTATTTGGAGCACCGTCCATAATCGCCATGTCATAAACATAATAATTTCCCTGCGACGACGACGAGCCGCATTATCTCCCTAATGGGAAACTGAATAACCGAATATTATTTTCAATTATGTCGTAGATACGTGTGTGATGGGTAGGTATATATTTCTGGTGGTTTTTCGACATTATTGAACCTAGACACGTCAACCGGCAAAACATCCCTTGTTTTCCTCCATTGAGTCATCAAAACTGTACAAATGCATTAATTCGGATAGTAGAAACATACAACTAACGCCATCTATACGTATAAAATAATACATACATTATATGTATGTAAGTTGAATATGGGCAATTAAAATATAATGCGGCATAAAAATGGGCAAATTTTTTTTCATTATTATATACCTATACGTAAAATTAAATATTAAACATTATATTTTAATTATTTAATATAAAATAATAAAATAATTTTTATTACAAGTATGCTGCCGTCCTAAGTCCACTTAACGTAACTGACAAAAATTACGAAAATGTGTTTTAGGGGTTATGGGAGTGTATTCTTGCGATTTTTCATATCAAAATTAAATGTATCTTCACACAAAGGTGACTTTTTTAAGCTATTAAATCTAACGTATCTGCATGCGCAGAGAAATAGTCCACATTGGAGACGAGGAGATTAAGAGGTGATTTAATTGAAGTATTTAAAATAATAAACAATCATTATTCATGTGAAATGACAAACCTCATATTGTTCAATGAGAACCCTCATCTAAGAGGTCATACTCTCAGACTCCGAAAAGAAAAATCAAATAAGATTGTTAGAGATTCATTCTTTACAAATAGAGTGGTTGAAGTTTGGAATAGTCATATGTATACATTAATAATGAATAATGAAGTGACGTAACTACTAAAGTATTCATGTTTTTTTTTTTAATTTTTCCTCAGAATTATCAAAACACAATAGAAAATAACCGCATGCACTAAAAAAAAGTTTAAATAAATCATTAATATATGAAGAAAAACACAAATTTACAATAAAACTTTCAAGTTCATTTTTCTCGATATTGTTGTTTTGTCAGTTACGTTAAGTGGGCTTAGGACGGCAGTATGAATACGTTTTCCTTTCAATTTACACATATTTTAACACTAAAATAATTCTACCTTAAATAAGTAAAATTATTTAAATATGCTTTATTAATAAAAATTCATTTGTATTGTAGAAAAGTTAGCATAACACTCAAATATCCCATACTTGTGCCGCACTCTTAAAACCTTTCTGCAACCATTCCAATACTATTTTAACGTATTTTATTCGATTATTTACACAGTACACATTATAAATGGGTACAATTTGATAGGTGGATAGGTATATGTATAGTATGTAGGTGTGGATTAGTAGGTACAAACTCGTCGACGTATAGTGGAGTAACGATAAATCATCTCACGTGGCGTAACGTGTAATTTGGGTCGTAACGAATGGGCGAAACCTTCCCTTATTCGACCAATAAAAACCATTCTAAATTCTGCGCTAACTATAATTTTATACACACACAATCGCACAAGTCGACTAACCGCCATATTTGAAGGCGCACACGATAATAAATAATTATACGACGTACCTATAAGTACATATGTAGGTACTCATGACAAAATGTGCCTTTTGTCATCGTCGAATTCGAGAGTAAACCGAGTTCTCAAATAAAAACACATTCCTTGTGGTTATTTGTATTTTTTGACATTTAAAAAGTGCGTAGCTTCATTCAGATATTTTCAAAGAAAATTTCGAATCTATGTATATATGTATATATGTACATACTCTGTCCAAATTAAGAAACATTTTACTCTCGCGCAATTAATAATTGTAAATAGGTTTTTGAGCTCTTTCTCCTATTATGCTTTAAACACTAACATTAAAATAAAAGAATCCTTATAAATACTAACAAAATTAACAATGTGTAAAATAGAAAATGGTCACTGGACCAGTAGCTATTAAAATAGATTTAAGATGTATTGTGAACAATAAAAAGCTGTTTTTTAACTACAAAAAAATTCTCGCGCAACTAAAAAGAGGGTTGTGGCTGTCCGAGATTTACGACTTTGGTTGGTTATCGTTAATGTTTATTCCGAGAAGCCGAGATGGTGACGAAGGTCATTGGTTCAAACCCAAGTAGTATGCGCAGATCGATTCTAAATCGGTCAAGTCTAGGATGTTTCTTAACTTGGACAAAGTATACATATGTACATAAATGTATCGAATAACTCGCTATATTTACATAAACGTTTACGTTTAAAGCGTTTTACTCGCTACGATCTCGCTAGTTTACTAACCGGCACGTAGAGCTAGTTGCGAGTAGCTAGTAAACCTATTACACGTGTTAAGTTTACTCGCTAGTGTAACTGCGCCTATTACATGCGGCTATTTACTAGCGGCCAGCAAACCAGCGAGATGTAGCGAGTAAACTATCCCTGTGTTATACCCCCCCATAAGATGCTATAATATAAAAAATGTAAAAATATACATTGTACAACTTCCAAGAATGTTTTACTGATACTGTATAGGTACAAAAATATTTTCAGTGGTTTTCAATATTATTTTTTTACATTTCCAATTTAGACTTTCATCCAAAAAACACACACAATTATTCAATCACATAAAAAAATCTATTCCGTTTTTGTTTAATATAGATTATAGCCCAAGTATTATATATATAATAGCCGAAATCCGTCTGTCTGTCTGTCTGTCTGTCTGTCTGCTGATAACGCTCGCTGAGGAAAAATTGGGGAATAACTTGGCAGCACGAGAGGGGTTCGAACCCACGACCTCAGGCTACGGAAGAACGTCGTTAGACCAATCTGCTAAAACCAGTGTTGCAGACCAATCTGAAATAATGAAAATAAAACTATAATATATATCCACCACTAACAGTTCCTCAATAATTTTAAATAGTTAGGTTTCATAGTGGCCTTTGTCGCATCATCCAATTCCGACAATCGGTGCTGCTTCATGTGACTCTTTTTGCAGACCAATCTGCTAAAACAGTTTTTTTAAAAACATACCGTGACTCGAATTCACCTACAAAAGGGATCGCGATTCTGCTAATAATACATAGATGACACTATAGAAACTATTATTTTTTTTTTTTTTTTGATTTTTACAAAATCACTTTCAAAATTATAATTATTAGTGGGTATCGATAGCGTTCAATTGGTGGGGATTGCTATAATACATAGATGGAGCGATAAAAACTATTTTTTTTTTTTTTTTTTTTCGATCAATTAGTGGGGATCTCTATTAAAAAAGCGCTTTACGATATTTCAAATTCAGCGGGCGTTGATATTCAACTGGCTTACACTAGTCTATATTTATAATATTGTAGAAACGAGCTTCTTGACTCACAGCAGCAATATGGGAACAGAACATTTTGCTACGGTTCATTTTTTGTTTTCGATTAATTTCTACGAATAGCTGATTTCTAATTTAAATTACGAAAAGGGGTGGAGTTGGGGAAGGTTTCAAGGCTTATTTAATGCTATTTATGCGTCCACGTGTGTGCAGCGTGTATCTAGTATGAATTTTGTATCATCGCATGTCATGCTAATGGCTGCCTAAACAATACATGGCCGCTTAGTGGATAATGGACGACCGCATGTTTAACTAACAATGATTTCCGATGCAATTTCGCGTACTCAATTTACTGACGATTGGGGTAGGCCTATGGCGACACAGTTGACTATCCATGTTATTATGTATATATTATACGCGTATCTTCAACACTTCAACAACAATCAATCAACTGAAACCCAAACATATGTAGAACAATCATCCAATAAGTCAAGGCAATTTTACTTTTCTTCTTTTATTTCAATTAAATGACGTTTTAATCTGAACAGTTGGCAACACTGCTGCATAATTCACAGATGATAGCTCAATATACTGTATATTGATAATAATAACATTGTGGACAATTGGTGAATATGACTAGAATGATGTAAGCCCGTTGAATGTCAACGGAGCGTTTTCTCATCACCCGTACTGTGAGTGTTTGTGTGGATGCCAGTCAGACAGCCGGCCAGGCAGACCCTTGCACTACTACATACATACATACATACATATATATAGTAATGCACACTTCAAACTTGACAAATGAATAAAGTGGCGCGTTATAAAACAACAACGTAACAATTTAGCAAAGTCGCCAACCTTTTGAGGATTAATGTTGTCCCGTAATTTCCTAGTTTGGATGAATGCGTAAGCGCACCCTCTTCCGAACCGGTGATCTCGGGGTTCAAATCCCACTCGCGCGTGACGGTTCGTGTCTTTTAATCATTTACCTCAGCGAGCGTTATCAGCAGACATATGGAATAGGGCTATTATTTATATAAATATAAATATGTTGACAACAGGGCTATTATAACATGGAATTGAAAACAGCATCAAATATTAAAACACTCTTTCACAATATTTACCGTTTATCATTTACCTCGGCGAGCGTTATCAGCAGACAAACACACAGACAGACAGAATAGGGCTATCGTATTGTATATATGTATGTATGATATAAAGAAGAAGAAATAAAACTAAGATGGAGTGCTTTTGAAAGAATGAACATACATAGTTTTTAAATACCTACAACATTCCGTTATACTTAAAAGAAAGGGCATACGACCAATGCGTACTGCCAGTTATGACGTATGGATGTTAAATTCAAGCAGGTTTCAATGCACACAGAAAAGCGTGGAAAGTTGTATGCTCGATATAACAAGAAGAGATCGTAAGAGGAATGCATGGGTAAGAAGCATGACCAAAATGGCAGATATAGCAGAACGTGTGAGAATGGTAAAGTGGACACATAGCGAGAAAAATGGATGGCAGATGGACTCAAGTAATATCGGAATGGTATCCGAGAGGATGTGAAAGAAAGCGAGGTAGACCAAGTGGACGATGGGCTGATGAATTAAGAAGGATGTGTGGAGTCAAGTGGATGCAGATTGCTCAAGACAGACAGTGGATGGTAAACTAAAAAGAATTTCACATTATTTACATATGAAAAACATTGAACACATTATGTGAAGTTTAGTTTGCATCTAAAGACTATTAATAAGTGTTGTGTACAATTGGTTGTTTGATTACAATAAAATTGGCGTTAGTTATTTATTAACTGGCGATGCAAATGTGTATGTACATACGTAAAACTTTTTTATTTATTTTCTTATAGTGCGTGCGTTACTTTTGGGCCATTGTGTACGCCGAGATAATGTCGCGGTGCTTCGATGAAATTTATAACAAAATAATATCGTGCACTTATGAGTCCCATTTATGCAGAACGTGTATGCAACCGAATAATGACTGCATGCGACCATCATTACATCGGTGACATTTCAATACAATTGTATTTATGGTCTTATTCCATGGTTTTTTTTTATTATTATTTTTTATTTATGTCATTTCGTACGCGGCGGGTGGGCCGAAAGTTGGGTCGTAAATATTTTTACAACTGTCAATTCAAAGGATATCATAATAATTATTCTGCAGACTTTTATTATCCTTTGGAAGTTTTCTGCGAAATGGAATCCAATTATGTATGTATGTATGTTATATTGAAGTCGTTCTGTATTATTTTCGGGACAAAATCTCTATTATGTCAGTGCTCATATTCAGTTGGCATATTCTCTAAACCGAGAATTTTCTTTTTTAGAGCATCTGAGGGGCAAAATTTGGTATGTACATAATTCAATGTACCCTGGGCTCCATCGGCTACTATGTATTTTAAATAAATAAATACTAAATATTAATGTATCTGCTCAAATATACAGTGAATTCCCTCTAATCCGGGCTAATACTTGGGGGAAGTGATACGGATTACACGAATAATACTAGTTTTCATCAGAATTGCACAAATAGGCTTGTAGTCATTTTTGTTTGAGCGGACCACTGGTAGTCCGCTAGAAATTTTTGACGGTAAAAGTTCTCTCTTACTCTTGTACACATGTTTTTACAGTATCAGTGACAAAAACTAAATTTGATGGGAGTGAATATGACAAAATTTTTACGATCTTTTGTGCCAAGTTTAAATGAATGATTAAATCATAAGTTGGAACAATTTCACTGGAGTATCTTAACCGAAGTAATAAAAATGTATATAATTTATTGCTTCCAGATTTAATAAGCATTGTATTACTGTGAGAGTTTCGCGGAAAACGTTCATGCTGGTAGTGCGTATGTTAAAATGACGAAATGACACATTCAGTGTCGTCAGAATGAAAAAATGTCATTCAAATAATGCTCTCAGACATTCTAGAAAGTCCTATTACTACCATTTGGTTCTAAAAATATCCTAGAATCCTCTAAAAAGGTATTAAACTATCTAGATATGTTTTATAACCAAGAAAAAAGACAATTCTCGAATATTCTCGGACAATAATCTTTTGCAGAATATTCTCATTCTCCGAGAACACACACTCAAATTTTTTTTATATTTCGATGATATTTTTCAATCATGGTCGTCTCGGGACGTGACTTTCGGCCCACCGTTCGGTTGGCGAACTTGCGAACGGCTAACGGCAAAAATGTCACAGGCAATTGTGTGCACGTTTGTACGTATTGTTTTGGGTATGTTGTCGATAATGCGCGGCTCATTACGGCCCTCCATCGCGTTCCGCAAACAATCCAATTATATTCGACAATTTTCCGCAATCATCGAGCAAATATGGCGAATGCTCCGCTGCGTTTGCCGTTTCGTTTCGCCATAACATAACGGCGTCGTCTCACGTCTTCGATCTGTCGAACGAACGCACGCAAGAAATATTTCGATCCACACTAACATTATTGTATATAGCAGCGCAGGAATCTGCCTGGCTGACCGACCGACCCTGCTAAGTACCACGGCCAAGCACGCACACATACTCTCACTCGCTCGCAACACACATGACACGAGTTGCGTGAAGCGCTCACGCTACATAACCGCACAAACTCATACAAACACTCTCGGCATGGAACGCTCGCATAACACAGTCAAGCATGTGTACACGGCACGGGTTGCGTGAAGCGTTCACGCTACACAAACCTCACAGAAACACTCACAAAAACACGGGAAGTATATGTTTATATGTACATAAATCGTCATCATCATCATCATGTTCAGCCGTTCATCATCCACTGCTGTCTGTCTTGAGCAATCTGAATCCACTTGACTCCACACAATCTTTTCAATTCATCAACCTATCTTTCACTCGGTCTACCTTGCTTTCTTTCACATCCTCTGGATACCATTCCAGTATTTCTCGCATCCATCCGCCATCGATTCTTTTCGCTGTCTCCAGCCCATTGCCACTTCAACTTTTTCACTCGTTCTGCTATATGTCACTTTGATCATACTTCTTACCCATGTATTCCTCTTACAATCTCTTCTTGTTATACCAAGCATACATCTTTCCATGAGAATAGAATGCATCCGAGCAAATTGCGTCGACATTTTGTGATGAAGCATCCGAATTTTAAAAACAATCCACTAGAAATCGAAATCGAAGCTTTTGCATTACACCAGCATTAATGAAAAATCTCTCCACGCCTCGTACCTGATTAGTTTGCAAATCGCGCAAGCTAGTAAGCTGCATACAATTAGCAGGACTTAAGTGCTACCACCAATAAAATGCACGGTTGGAATTGTGTTAGATGATAAGAGCAAGAAATAAGTATGAAAGTCGAAACGATTTCACTTATAATACAATTGTACGCAGTTTAGTTTTCAATTTTTTTCAAATTATTTCGACAAAATTAATGAAAAATGGTGAAATTTGGCAAAGTTGGGTCAAGTTAGGTTGCCTTTTTATTTTTTTTTTTAGGCTGTTTATTTATGAATATTTTAAGAAAATATCCATCTGTGGTGGGGTTAGGTTGGGTGCGTAAGGATTAAATTTAGTTTTCAATTTTTTCAAATTATTTCGACAAAATGCGTAAGGATTTTAAATTTAGTTTTCAATTTTTTTCAAATTATTTCGACAAAATTAATGAAAAATGGTGAAATTTGGCAAAGTTGGGTCAAGTTAGGTTGCCTTTTTATTTTTTGTTTTAGGCTGTTTATTTATGAATATTTTTAGAAAATATCCATCTGTGGTGGGTTAGGTTGGGTGCGTAAGGATTAAATTTAGTTTTCAATTTTTTCAAATTATTTCGACAAAATTAATGAAAAATGGTGAAATTTGGCAAAGTTGGGTCAAGTTAGGTTGACTTTTTTTTTTTTGTTTTATGCTTTTTACTTATGAATATTTTTAGAAAATATCCATCTGTGGTGGGGTTAGGTTGGGTGCGTAAGGATTAAATTTAGTTTTCAATTTTTTCTCAAATTATTTCGACAAAATTAATGAAAAATGGTGAAATTTGGCAAAGTTGGGTCAAGTTAGGTTGACTTTTTTTTTTTTGTTTTAGGCCGTTTATTTATGAATATTTTTAAAAAATATCCATCTGTGGTGGGGTTAGGTTTGGTGCGTAAGGAAATTTAGTTTTTAATTTTTTTTTTTCGAATTTTTTTCAAAATTATTTCGACAAAATTAATGAAAAATGGTGAAATTTTAAGAAAAAGTTGGGTCAAGTTAGGTTGACTTTTTAGTTTTTTTTTTTCAGGTTTTTTATTTATGAATATTTTTAAGAAAATATCCATCTGTGGGAATATTTTAAAAAAATTCCATCTGTGGGTTAGGTTGGGTGCGTAAGGATTAAATTTAGTTTTCAATTTTTTTCAAATTATTTCGACAAAATTAATGAAAAATGGTGAAATTTGGCAAAGTTGGGTCAAGTTAGGTTGCCTTTTTTTTATTTTTTTTTTTTTAGGCCGTTTATTTATGAATATTTTAAGAAAATATCCATCTGTGGTGGGGTTTAGTTGGGTGCGTAAGGATTAAATTTAGTTTTCAATTTTTTTCAAATTATTTCGACAAAATTAATGAAAAATGGTGAAATTTGGCAAAGTTAGGTCAAGTTAGGTTGGCTTTTTTTTTTTTTTTTTTAGGCTGTTTATTTATGAATATTTTAAGAAAATATCCATCTGTGGTGGGGTTAGGTTGGGTGCGTAAGGATTAAATTTAGTTTTCAATTTTTTTCAAATTATTTCGACAAAATTAATGAAAAATGGTGAAATTTGGCAAAGTTGGGTCAAGTTTTTTATGTTGACTTTTTTTATTTTTTTTTTTAGGCCGTTTATTTATGAATATTTTAAAAATATCCATCTGTGGTGGTGGGGTAGGTTTAGGTGCGTAAGGATTTAATTTTTAGTTTTCAATTTTTTTTCAAATTATTTCGACAAAATTAATGAAAAATGGTGAAATTTTTCAAAAATTTGGGTCAAGTTAAGTTGGGTCAAGTTAGGTTTTTTATTTTTTTTTTTTATGCCGTTTATTTATGAATATTTTTAGAAAATATCCATCTGTGGTGGGGTTAGGTTGGGTGCGTAAGGATTAAATTTAGTTTTCAATTTTTCTCAAATTATTTCGACAAAATTAATGAAAAATGGTGAAATTTGGCAAAGTTGGGTCAAGTTAGGTTGCTTTTAATTTTTTTTTTTTTTTTTTATTTTTTTTTTTAGTTTTCAATTTTTTTCAAATTATTTCGACAAAAAATTAGGCCGTTTATTTATGAATATTTTTAAAAAATATCCATCTGTGGTGGGGTTAGGTTGGTGCGTAAGGATTAAATTTAGTTTTCAATTTTTTTCTCAAATTATTTCGACAAAATTAATGAAAAATGGTGAAATTTGGCAAAGTTGGGTCAAGTTAGGTTGACTTTTTTTTATTTTTTTTTTCCGTTTATTTATGAATATTTTTAGAAAATATCCATCTGTGGTGGTTAGGTTGGGTGCGTAAGGATTAAATTTAGTTTTCAATTTTTTTCAAATTTCTTTCGACAAAATTAATGAAAAATGGTGAAATTTGGCAAAGTTGGGTCAAGTTAGGTTGACTTTTTTTTTTTTTTTTTAGGCCGTTTATTTATGAATATTTTAAGAAAATATCCATCTGTGGTGGGGTTAGGTTGGGTGCGTAAGGATTAAATTTAGTTTTCAATTTTTTTCAAATTATTTCGACAAAATTAATGAAAAATGGTGAAATTTGGCAAAGTTGGGTCAAGTTAGGTTGCCTTTTTATTTTTTTTTTAGGTTTATTTATGTTTTTTTCCATGAATATTTTAAGAAAATATCCATCTGTGGTGGGGGTTGGTTTGGAATATTTTAAGCCATCTGTAAGGAAGGATTAAATTTAGTTTTCAATTTTTCTCAAATTATTTCGACAAAATTAATGAAAAAAAATGGTGAAATTTGGCAAAGTTGGGTCAAGTTAGGTTGACTTTTTTATTTTTTTTTTTAGGCCGTTTATTTATGAATATTTTTTGAAAATATCCATCTGTGGTGGGGTTTAGTTGGGTGCGTAAGGATTAAATTTAGTTTTCAATTTTTTTCAAATTATTTCGACAAAATTAATGAAAAATGGTGAAATTTGGCAAAGTTGGGTCAAGTTAGGTTGACTTTTTAATTTTTTTTTTTGGCCGTTTATTTATGAATATTTTTAGAAAATATCCATCTGTGGTGGGGTTAGGTTGGGTGCGTAAGGATTAAATTTAGTTTTCAATTTTTTCTCAAATTATTTCGACAAAATTAATGAAAAAAATGGTGAAATTTGGCAAAGTTGGTCAAGTTAGGTTGACTTTTTTTTTTTTTTTTTTTAGGCCGTTTATTTATGAATATTTTTAGAAAATATCCATCTGTGGTGGGGTTTAGTTGGGTGCGTAAGGATTAAATTTTAGTTTTTCAATTTTTCAAATTATTTCGACAAAATTAATGAAAAAATGGTGAAATTTGGCAAAGTTGGGTCAAGTTAGGTTGACTTTTTTATTTTTTTTTTAGGCCGTTTATTTATGAATATTTTTTTAAAATATCCATCTGTGGTGGGGTTAGGTTGGGTGCGTAAGGATTAAATTTAGTTTTCAATTTTTTCAAATTATTTCGACAAAATTAATGAAAAATGGTTTGGAAATTTGGTCAAAGTTGGGTCAAGTTTTTAGGTTGGTGGGGTTTTTGCGTAAGGTTTTTTGTTTTAGGCCAAAATTTAAAAAAATTTATGAATATTTTTTAATGAATATTTTAAGAAAATATCCATCTGTGGTGGGGTTAGGTTGGGTGCGTAAGGATTAAATTTTAGTTTTCAATTTTTTTCAAAAATTATTTCGACAAAATTAATGAAAAATGGTGAAATTTGGCAAAGTTGGGTCAAGTTAGGTTGCTTTTTTTTTTTTTTTTTAGGCCGTTTATTTATGAATATTTTTATGAAAAAATCCATCATCTGTGGTGGGGTTAGGTTGGGTGCGTAAGGATTAAATTTAGTTTTCAATTTTTCTCAAATTATTTCGACAAAATTAATGAAAAATGGTGAAATTTGGCAAAAAAGGGTCAAGTTAGGTTGACTTTTTAATTTTTGTTTTAGGCCGTTTATTTATGAATATTTTAGAAAATATCCATCTGTGGTGGGGTTAGGTTGGGGCGTAAGGATTAAATTTAGTTTTCAATTTTTTTCTCAAATTATTTCGACAAAATATTTGAACGTTAATATGACGTCATCAATAAGGAGTCTTGGTCATTATTTTCATCACATAGGTATCCTGAATCGTTTCAAATTATTATATAATGAGATTGAAATTGAATCGAAAAGCATATTCAATTATTATAAAATGCAATTTCCGTAATCGCATTACAACCGAAAATATGATTTAAATAAATTACTACAAGCGAGTGAATCTAATTTTTAAACAGTCCTATCGAACATTATATGTAAATTAGTCAATCAAGATTCATTTTAGCGCTCAAAAAATATTTCTTTGTTGTTTTAAAAAATATTTTGTAATGGTCCCATTTTTTACTATTTTGGCCAAATGTATTGTGTGTGGTAGCGCCGAATAAAGATGGCCGCTGCGTCAAATGTCAAATGCATCATGTTTTTTTCATTTTTATATAGCAAATAATGTCGCAGAGCCCTAATTCGATGACGTACTGCGTCGCTTTTAGTAAATTTGAGAGTTTTTGTATAATGTAATAATATGAGCCTTTGTATAATGTTGCAATCCATACATTCTGCAATACAATGAGAATAAAATAATAAACAAACATAATGTGTATAATTTATTTATTCAATTCACAATTTAAAAACGTAATATAAAATTTAGACAAATTTAATGTGTTAACGAGCGGTGATTAATTTTCATGACAAAAATATTAATAAATATTTACGAGTTACTAAACATACTGGGTGATTTTAATTATTTTTCGTTCACAAAACATTAACTTCGCAACACTGTTGCAAAGAGATCTCGTAACATGACTCGCACATCACACACACATATTTTCCAATGTAGAAAACTGGCAAAAGATCAAAAACGTCCATCAAACTCAGTATTTGGCAAAATATTACATTATTATCAATTTAGCGACGGCTGAAAATACATAACGATTCGAATCCCACAATAAGCTCATAGTACAAAAACATCATCGTACATAATAATTATTACATTACAATAGAATTTTAAACACTAGTCAAATAAATACGGTGTATAAAAATGGAGTGTATCAAATAAAACATACATATAAAATATTATTTCATACGTTGCTAAAGACCGAAAGATCTCTTTTGCATCAAATTTCGCTTCATCCTTTCATTATATTGGAACCTCGGATACAATCAGACTTTATTATAAATACATAACATTAAAAATACAAATAGGACATAAATTTAAAAGTAAAACAATAAAAATGACGAGATTTCTTATTTAAAAAAAAAAATACATATCCCGAAACGACCAGAGAATACTCTTTCATTATTAATTATTCGGCTATAATAACTCGATAGATTTATTTATACGTGTAATATTTTTCATTCTCAACTAACAATTTGAATATAACAATATATAAATGTATTATACAAGTGTGAGTATTATAAGGCATTTATACGAGACTTTACTCGTTTAGCTCATGAAACGATGATTAGTTATTATTATCGTGGAACAAAACCAGTACAAGCTCGGCAAGATACATGGATAATATTAACAATTTATACGCTGAACGGGATGGAGGTAGGGGATTAATAAAAAAAAAAAAGGATATTAGTCAAGTATAACGTACATAATATGTATAATAATATAAAATTGGGAACATTTTCACGAGCGATTCGAAAGTGACTAAATGTACGAGACGGCGATAGTAAGATGAAACGCGCGCGTACTTTAATTTATCAACTACTCTCTTTTGCAGCCTCGGCAGTCGGAGTAGGAAGAGGCGGTGCAAATATCTCAACTGAAGAATCACAATCAGCTTTAACGGCTCGACGTTTCGCCTCTAACAAAGCTTTCCGTTGTTCGTCTCTCTTCTTGGCCGCCAACAATTTGGCAGCAGAAGCTTCCGATTTATTGTTGAAAGGTTTCTTCACTTTGGGTAACCGATTTCGAGCTGATGATGCCGACTTGGGTAGATTGTCTGAGGCTCTCTTAACGATAGGAATCTAAAATAAAAAATAAAAAACGGTAAATGAAACCAATGTTCAGTTGTTGGTAGCAAAGTTTACACATATTTATTTAAGTATCAATTTGATTATTTATTTATTAAACGCCTATTAGGGCTTTTACATATAAAATACATAATATATTAAATTAGAAAAACACAAAGGGAAAAAAAACTAATAAATAAATTATGTCGAGTTGATAAAAAAAATAATAAGTCGTTATCTTAGGGACGACAGATTAGTATTATAAAAATCAATAAATTCAGAGTATTTATTACCATATCTAATCATTCTGGGGATGGGAGAATGGATATAATAATTATTACGTGAAATATTTTCACAATCCAATAAAAAACGAGAACGGGTAACACGCACCATTACCTTTAAACGAAAAGTCGAATGAACAAGAATAGGACTATTCATTAGTTTAATATTTTATACAAAAAAATTACATCAAATATGTATGATTCTTCTATTACTAAATTTTATCATTTTCAATTTTGACAGAAGAGAATCATAACATATGTAAATAAAGTTAATATTTCTGAAAAATTTATATTGTATTTTTTCAATAGAATCCGAATTAATGGCAAAATGAGGTGACCAAACTATAGAATTATACTCTAGTTTGCTTCTAACTAGCGAACAGAATAATAATTTAAAAGTATTGAGATTGTGAAAACGTTCGACAGTTATGATAATGAAGACAAGTATGTAATCTGTTCCCATCCTCAGTTATATGATTAATATGTTCAACAAATGTAAGGCACTCGTCAAAAATCAAACCCGAATCCTTTATTTTAGAAACAACATATAAATTTGTTCCCTCGGTTGAATAAGCATGAACAATAGGATAAGAAATTATTTTGAAAGTTATAGAATAACATTTAGCAGGATATAGAAATAATTTATCAAGTGTATGTTTAAATGACCTCTTTCCAATTCGTGGCTTTCATTATATTGATCTGTTCGAATATCATTCGAATGTCTTCAATTTGCAGACAGACCATGTCCCAAAAGCCCTGTAAGTCCGCAGTGGTCGTTGGAAACTGAGCGTCGGGTCGACCGTTTATATTATTATGACACAGTCCTGAAATTAAACAAAAAGCGAATGAATACTGTAATCTTGATGAAATGTCTTCCGGTTGATAATTTCCAACTATGGTATTCCAACCTTCAAATTGTTGCATCTTTTGCGTGGCTAGCAGTCTCGCTTTCCCGGCGGCGGCTCTCAAAAATCCTTTCACTTCCTCCGACACATCAGAGAGGTCCTAAAACGAAAAAATAATAAAATAACAAAACAACAAATCAAATTCATAAATAAAACCACCGAAACCAACCTGCAACTCGATCAGATGTGACTCGGCCACATCACCCAACTTAAGTAATTTCTCCGTTTCCCTATGCTTTATGGTCAAAAAATATGGACCGTCTTGTACTACCATATCCTCATCACCTTTAGATTCCGACAGTGCATCGATTTCGATTTTTGCCGACGTTGCCTCACTGGAAGTCACTATGGGAATGTTTTCAATGACAATTTCTACATTCGTATTCTTATTGCCGTTTTCGATTATTACGGGTTTATCGCTAAAATCGCCAGTCTTTAATACAACTCCGTTCGAGGACGGAGCATCATTTCTCTCACTAGATTCTGATTTGGTCACGGGAATTATGATCACCGTGGGAGTTTTAGTCTTGTCCAACGTTTCACTGGATAATCTAACAGGTAGCTCCGGCTTGGAAATGCTCGTCGTTGATCTATCGACAACGTCTAATCCGGAAAGTCTCGCTAGCGACGCGTCTATTTGATTATTCGATATAATATTACTATTGTCTGAAATTTTAGCTAGAGGACTCCTCTTCGGCGAAACGATCGGCAACTGGGCACGAAACTCAGCTCTCAGATGACGCATCACAGGCAGAACGCTATCTGAATCGTCTTGACCGTTGTTGTGATTCTCCGATGATGAATAAGAATTTTCAGACGTTACTCCATTTTGTGTCTTTTTAATGACGACGTGCCTAGTGTGACTTACTTGCGTCACACTCCTAGCCCCGTTGGATAAATTATGCTCCCCGTCTTTTAGTTGTTTCTTTTGATTGAAGAAACCCTGAGCTAGAGCACCGGGACCGTACAATCTCTCGACTCGTTGCTGGATGAAAGACTTGGACGGACTCTCATCGGCGGCGGCACCGTTCGATATAACATGATAGCTTTTGGAAGTGTGCGTCTCCGATCCGACGTTCTGTCCGTTTGATTTTAAATACGTCAATACGTTCTGCGAGCTGATGCTCGTCTCCGAGTAGCTCGTTTTGAAGAAAGGCGACGACGTACTACCACCGTTAGACGATGCGTTCAAATTCAGTCTCTGCGCCATAGCATCGTCCGTTCGATTCCTCAGCATAACAAACGAGGATATGTTACCCGGTCGTGCCGGTGAGTTTTCTCGGGATCGGCTCAACTTTTGCCGCAGCGTTGAATCGTACGTGGTCAGGTTTGAGTAGCCGTTGATCGAGCACGCTAAGTGTAAGTAGCTGGGTTTCTTCGGAGGTGGTATACTGTTCGTGTTGAAATACAATTGGACGGATGGGTCTTGAGGTTTGAGATTGGTGTAGTTTTCCTCTTTGAGCGGTAGGTCGCGTAGGTCTTGACGGAGTCCCGGCGTGGCCCTCTCTTGAAATTTTGATGCGAAATCTCTGTAGTGGCTGGTCGTGGACGACGGCGTCAATATATTCAGACTGCCCGATGTGGTGTCTGAAACATTTTGAAAAAAATACTAAATAAATATTGCAGATTCATACAACCAATTAAAGTTCATACACAAGACAATAAAAAGTTTCATGCATGATATAAAACTTTTTTCAAACACAATGTCATACTTTTAAATATTTTAATACAGAAATGACAAATGCAATGAATTTTAAATCAATGAGACATTCATATGATAGGTACAAAATAAGCCCTCTTATTCATATCTTAATCGTATTGATTGAATTTTTCCGAGTTATTATAACACAAAGCGACCGATCTAATTCACTATTTTAATTTATTTATCGCATTGATACCATTTTATACAAAAGTATCTTCCGAAATGACATGTGTTTCAACGCATTCTGTACGGTAATTCTTGACAACAGATGTATGAGGTATTTATGTATTTACCTTCGATTTTTTTTATCTCTAACACACCATCAATAATTGAATTGTTAAAAAAGTATGTTACCTACATTTTATTACATTCAGTTACAAGTCAGAATATAGTATATCGGAAAACTAAATATTGACCCTAGAACTCTATGGTAAAATCAAATACAATTGATTTTATAGACTGTTTATTTATAACGCATAATACGAATAGATTAAAAGGTTATTTTGAATGGACAAAAACTATTAGACACAACAAAGTAATTTTGAAATACATCGTTAGTATGTATGATAAATAATATGTAATAAGAAATATAATATTCAAATATTGAAAATTTTAAAAAATTCTTTCGTTAAACGCTTTCAAGTTCATACCAATTTAAAAAATTAAATATAATATAAATAAAAGGTTATAAAAAAAGGAAAACATTAGGTTATATATTGTATATGTATATAAAGATAGAGTAGACATGAGTGAGGTACATATGTGAAAATATTAACATAAATGAAATGTGAAATAATAAGAAGTGAAGAAGAAGAAGAAGAAGAACACAAGCAGTTGTACAAATAAAACGATATTTATTAATATATTAAAAATTGAACAAAAGCATCGAAAGCATTATGAAACTTGCAATTATGTATTAATAATGCAGAAAACGCAATTACATAATATATAAATATGTATGTATTTGAATTGACGATGATATATTATAATATAGTATTAGTATTAGCAACACAAAAACTATTATGTATATAAAATCACTGTATACAATTACAGTTTTACGACGGTGATCAGATCAGATGCGACTCTTAACATTTCAACAATAATAATATAATTTATTATTATAAATACTCTTAATTAATACAAAATGCAAAAAATGCCAAGTTTCAATGATCTTCCAAATGCTTGTGAATTGAAAAAAAAATTAATTAAACAATAATAAGAAAAATCAATAAATGAAACAACCAAAAACAAGTCGTAAAAGCTGCACCACACTGTGCGCTACTTTTTTCGCAAATCCTCATCATTCGGAATACCTGAAAAGTCCGTGTTATCGGCGTCCACGTCCAACGAGCACGATCCTATCGAGTCGACCGACTTATCCATGACTTTCACGACTAAATTTTTCGTCCTCTCATTGATCAGTACATCGTCTTCGGTTATGTTGATCTCGTACGCCGAGGACGGCGTACCTTCCTTGCAACAAATCCCCCTCGTCTTCGACCTAGTATTCCTCAAACGTTCCGAGCAGTCTTTAAAACAATCGGCATCCGACGACAGTGAAGCCTCATAATGAACGTTATAATCGCATCGATCCCGGTCAGTCTTGACGGGAATGAAAAAATCACCCAAACCGGAATTAGTCCTTTCACCGTTGAGAAACTTATCCCGTTCGAATCCTCGTTTTATTGCACTATTTATACTGACCATACGTGCGTCACAGTCTGAATTACGAACGTGGTCATGTTCAGTCTTCGCTCCGACGGGTCCATCGTATACCGGCTCGGCGTATATACCCTCCTCGTCGATTTGAGTGTAGTCTTTCGGACTTGGAACGGCGTTGAGCGGAGCTTGGCGTGCGTTCTTCAATTTTTGTATCCTGTTATAATGATTCTCCAACTTGTCTAGGCGTTTCTTGCATCGGGACTCTTCCGACGCGGTATCGGCTATGGCCGGCACGTCCAACAAATCCGGAGTGGTACGACCTTTCAGCACCGGGGAACATTCAGCACTGCTATCCAAATAAAATTTACAATATTTAGACGATGAAAAGTCATCGGACGAGGCTTCGGAGCGTCGGGAATCTAAGAACGTTTCCAAAGTGAAGAACGATTTGGGCCTGAAGCGTTTCTTCTTCGGCGAGCAGCACCCGTTTGAGCAATTGTTCGGTTCTAAATGTCCGGCGGCATTCACCATTGACTTGGGTCGGCACTTTTGATCCGAAGACGTGGTCTGAACGCCGCGGTTCACTCTCGAGTCTAAGCTCAGGGTTTTTCTGAAGCGCTCGTTCAGCTGAGACAATATATTGTGTCGCTCGGTGCGACGTGGTGCCGTGCAAGCGTCACAACTCTCCGGCACCGTATAGCCGGATTTGTTGTGAACAGCTAGCAGCAGAACGGGAGACGGATTCTCCTCCCGGTCCGGCAAGTCACTGCAGGAAAAAATCGCACATCATTACTCCAATTAATGTCATTCAAAGCAATACGTACGTTAAATTTCAAAAACTACTTTGTGTTAGGTATATGTCAAATATAATGTAAAAAAAAAAAAAGAAAAATAAGTACTCACAAAGAAAACCAAAGAGTGGCATGCACACCCTGTACATTTGAAGAACTTTTTTTTTTTTTTTTTTTTTCAATAAACACAACACCGACAGGCAACAATGTCACAACTCAAAAATAAAAGTACTGTGTTTGAACATGTTATATTGAAAGTTTCAATATAACATATGAGCACCAACGTGAATGTGAAACAATCATGACAATGAAAAAAAAAAAGTGTAGAGATTATTATCAAAACAAATAATACAATCACCGAAAGTATAATACATACAAAAGAAATTGGTACCATTAACCATATTCATATACAGAATGTGCGATATTAATATGACACATTTAAAAGTACCTTAGAAAGTAAATTCAAGTTAAAACATGACATTTTTAACGAATCTAGGAATCTTAAACGAGCAATCAAGACATATTTAAGGATATACATATAATATCTTATTCGTTAACTTTCAACGGTACTTTTTAATGTGTCAAATATAAAAAAAACCATACACATACGAGGAAGATTCTATGAATGATTGCAACTTTTGGTAAAGTTTTAAGTTGTATTTTACCAGTATGATCTTCGTTAAATATTTGCACACAAAAATTCATAGCTGGGACAAACAATGAGCTTATCGCTTTGATTATGAATAGATACTATGTAAAATAACAATCTGACTGAAATTATTCACAGAAGCCATTCTTGTACGTTCAATCTGCCGAGATAAACATTTCGAGATACGTTATGATATATTTTTAATGTGAATTTTCCATTCGAAAGTTTATCGGTGCATTAGAAATATTATCCGTAGCAAAATTGAAAACAATCAAAAATATCTTCACGTCATCGACGGTGATGGATCAGTCGTCGGATCAAAACATCAATTAGTTAATTAGACAACACATTCTAATATCAAATTATATCAATAGGTATGAGTCTAACGAGACAAGCTAAGGTACACAGTATACCTAGTGGGAGTGTCGGCTACGGCTCGTCGACAGGAAACGCTATGTAAGGATCGGCGACGGAGACAGATGGGGGGATACCCCCATTGCTAACGTTACTGTTTGTAGTTTAATGGATCCGATGGAGCGTTAAAGGAATGCACTGTAACGTCGACACAACAATCAACGCAATTTAAAACCACACTCGTACCAAATGTAGAAACTGTGCACGGTGTACATTGTACGACAGTCTACCGACTAGTGGCTCAACGAGTGCCGGCTCAACGTCGGGCGAGTGAGCCACAATGTGGAAAATCATATTCAAATTAGAAAGAAAGAAACAGTTTGTATTGCAGAATAACCGTAGTTGCGAATGGAAAACACGTGTACGTACATATGTTTTGTAATACTAATTAACCTGGATTTTTAAACGTACGTACGTACAAATTTAATCTGAACGAACTTTTAAGTGTTACTCTATACAGTAAACTTTTTTCTTTCAAACGTGAACCAAATGTGATGCTACTGTTGTAATAAAATGAACAGTTACTATGCGTGAATAACCATAGTGATTGATAGCAGTGGTATTAAATCAATCGTACATCAAACATGTAAATTTGATTGGTAACCTCTGGACTGGACGTTCAAAAGTGACAACAGATGCTAATTTTTTACGTACTCGACGAACCGAACAGCGAACGACGAAGGGGGTTGCTGTTCGGTTCGTCGGTGTGTACGCAGCTTAAGAGTAATTCAGCGGACTCGACCTACGTTTACGACACATCGAAAACAAAAACACAACACGCATTCGGATTAGTCGAGGGTTAATAAATTGGGCACACGTAATGGGTTATTATTATTATCAATCAATATGTATATATTTGGGTTTTCATGCTTTCGAAAACCTGAAATCACAACACGAGCCGGGAAAGTCTCTTACATCCCGTGGCTGACAAAAAAAAAAAAAAAAAAAAAAAACACTGCGGATGCTCCCTTTACCTTTTCATCCATCGAAAGAAGAAGCCACTTCTCCTCCTCCCTCCCATGACTGACACCGCAAAACTATCCTATCAAATATGTGGTGGTGTTTGTGAGTGAGAGATTGTGTGTTGTGTGTGTTGTAGTCGGTTTCGTTTCAGCTGAAAAACGACGAATACGAAAGTACCTGTTAAAAAGTGCAAACAAACACAAGACACGCGAACGAGTTTCGCAATCGTCTCAAAGGTGGTATTTATAGTCACACTAATATGGTGACTATCGTCCCCGTCGTTGTCGCATAATTTCAATGATCGGATCGTCGGAATGCGGTTAAAGGGTCAACGACAGTCTGAATTTGGTGGATGAAAGTAATCAGTGGGGGTGGGGTTTTTTTTTTTGTGTGTTTACCGTGGCGTCACACTCCGGCTAGTGTGTTTTATTATATAGTAGTGCTCCTGTGCGGTATATAGGGACCGAACGTTCGTTACGGAGTACCGTACGTCACTGGTCACGGCCGGGTATCTATTTGCGTACCGGGTAGTCATGGAGACAAGGGGGAACATCTTCGCGATCATACACCGCACAGTGGTCCAGATCTCGCTCATCCATCTTAAAAATTGGCTGAAATGCTGCAGATCAAACGCAGCAGAAGAGTGGGACACCCCAAGTGTACTTATCCGTCACAGTATATCGTGTATGTATTAGGTTTAAAGATAACCCACAAACGGTCGAATAATTTGCGCAAGCATCGGCGCGAGAGACATGCTTGTGCGTTGTGCAAACGCATCGGTGTTGCTGGACTGAAGATTCTTCAAACTAAGACCCGTAACGCACTTGGCTGCCTGGCTGCGCGGCCATGGCTGCGGCGGCCACAACGATATTAAAAAATGTATGTGGCTGCCTGTTTGACAACGCACTGGCAGGCAGTCAGGAATCGTTGGCTGAGCGGCCACAGGTACCGGCGTTACAGGCCTAGGCCCGATACGCAGCAGCCGCGACAGGCAGCCAACGATGTTAAAAAATGTATGTGGCTGCCTGTTTGACAACGCAGCCAGGAAACTCTGGCTGCGCGGCCACGTTACCGGCCCGATACGCAGCAGCCAGAAACGGTCAACCAACTTGCTGCAACGTTTGAGGCCTGTCCATTGGTCAACCAACTTGTGCAACGTTTGACTGTCCATTGGCGACTTTACAATTTAGAATAGCGACCAAAAATGGTAAAGTTAAACTAAATTCATCATCAGCGCAGGAATCCGCTTGGCTAAGTAGCCTAGTCGCACTCACAACACGGGTTGTGCGAAGCGCTCACGCTACATAACCTCACAAAAACACCCTCGTACACATACCTTCACTCACTCGCACACACACGACACGGGTTGCGTGAATGTATGTACCTAACCTCACAGACTCGTACAAACACTCTCGGCACGGATAGTCGCAGAACGTTCATATACCGTTCGCGTTCACGCAACCTCAAAAACTCACAACGCGGGAAGTACATACATATGTATGTATACCTAAATCATCCACTGCTGGTTGAAGACCTCTCCAATCCGCTTCCACTCATGTCTGTCTTGAGCAATCTGCATCCAATTGACTCCACACATTCTTCTCGATTCATCAACCCATCGTCCACTCGGTCTACCTTGCTTTCTTTCACATCCTCTCGGATACCATTCAAGTATTTCTCGCGTCCATCTGCCATCCATTCTTTTCGATGTGTGCCCAGCCCAAACGGCCACTTCATAAACTAAATTAACCGAATCTAATCTAATCCAACCTCACCCTAGCTTAAACAAATTAAATGAAATGTGTATTTAAAACAAATATACCTACCCGCCGTTATTGTCTTAGTTTTATAATTCGGGCAATTGAATTCCACTCTTCCTAGAAAACTTTAAGTTTAATTTGTTTATTTCAAGCCGAATAGTGCATTCGTCGCACTGTGCGGCGGGCCAAAGTATACACAAGCAGCGAGGAATGCACCGCTGAAAAACAAACCGCGATTCAGGCGAAGCATCCCGAAAGATTCATATCCCAACTCCTAAATATACACTGAAAATCAATGCAGCAAAAGTGCATCTGCTGCAATTAATTAACTATGAACGAACAGTCTTTTTCTATTTTGTTTTACAAGTCAACGTGGAAATTCGACAAAGAACTAGATCGCATCATGGCTGACGGATTCCGTTGTCTGGCTCACTTTTGCACAAACACACACACACACACACATACCGGAAGATTGATTGTTACGAAATCTAAACACGGCGAAAAAGTAGAATTTGAGAAAGTCCATCGGTCGGTTCCCACAGGCCAACTTTGTCCGAGAAGAGGTGCAATGACCATCATCGGTACCAAAATTCGCGAAAACACTGGTCGAACGGACGACACCCACAGATGCAGACTGGCGACCGTGAAAAATGCTCGGGCGATCTAGTTTGATCGAAGGTATAGCGCGTGCCAAACGCTGTGGCCGCTGAGCCGCCGCGACCAAAATGACACGGGAACAATTTGAAAACTATTGGGATTCGTTTTTCCTTCGATACACGTTGGAGAAGGAAAAACGTCTGGAATAGAATCTCCTTTCCAGTCGCAAGGCATCTCTGGAATGCAATGTGGCGTTGATTTTATTAGGTGTTTCCATAGATGTAGAATAGCATAGATTGGCCTTAGCGCCCGAAAAATGACATACAAAAAGGGCATGCAAAATGCATCCCTTGCATGCATTTTGCTTAACTTCTTTTTTTTGAGAATTCCCCGCACTTTAGACCCCCCGCACACCCCCGTTGCTTCTGACGCTTTCTCCAGGCAAATATGTTTGGAATGGCCTATCTATGGTATTTTATATCTATGAGTGTTTCCCATAGTTGTTCCGTGTAATGTTTGATGGTTCATTTAATGAATTTATTTTCAATATTCGTACAAATTAAAAATGAAATTTCCAAAATTCTCACTCCATGTGTCAATATGAATTATTACAATAATATTCACAGTGTGAAACTTGTAGTATTTCTGTTCCATAAGAGCCTATGTCTAATTATTTATTTACTAGTGTATATATAGCCCGTTGAATATGAACGGATGTTTGTGCGGTGACTATATGTGTATTTAATAGTTTTTATAGTTGTTGCATAGATGGCGCGTTATAATACAACAACGTAACAATTTAGCAAAGTTGCGAGCCTATTGACGATTAATATTGTCAAATCGTAGCAGGCCCGTCATCACCTCCGTTTGGATTATAGCGTAGCGAACCGGTGATCTCGGGTTCAAATCCCATTCGCGCGACGTTCTGGTTATTCTGGCGAGCGTTATCAGCACACAGACAAACAGACAGACAGAATAGGGCTCTGTAGCGTACTCTGATTTCAAAACTTTTGTCCATCTTCATCATAAAAATAAAACACGCATTTGCACTGTAAGTGACGTTTCACGATTTTGGTACATTACCTTTCTATCATTGGGATACTCGAGTAATTTCCCATTGTCTTTACGAAAGGAATGAAAGATATTACTGTCTAAACTAGTCCTTATACACCTTACGGTCCTGGACAAACCCGAGTGGATTATTATTCGCGAGCGGATAAGTACGCTCGGCGTGTGTGTGGTGGGGTTGTAGCACATTGTGTTACCACTGAGCGTATTTATCCGCTCCCGTTTGTGAGGCGTTTATACTTATAGCACGCCGTACAGAAGGTTTCGGCAATGTTATGATGCAATATTGGGAATCTATAGCGTAACAAAATTCCATTCAAGAAATTTTAGTACTTACTAGGTTTCAAATATAGTCGCACTTTTGAGATGATACTAAAACGCCATTAGGTTTGCCCTGCACTTTGAAGCGAGAGCAAAAGGCGAAGAGCGTGGGAGTGCTGCTCATATGGTTCGAGACGAATTATACTTAATATTTGGCAATAGGGTCCTTGATCTGGATGAATCGAGTTTGGGCAACGACGTGTAGGTACCTACCTAACCACATTTTGAGATTTTTGCCTTTTTTCACCGACAAGTCGAATTAGTTTTTGAATTGTCATCAGATAAATCGCGAGCTGTGCCGCTGCTGTACCCGCCTACGCTATCGTTTCCGCGCAGCAAACTAGTTGGACAAAAAACGTGGGAGACGAGAGAAAGCAAACACACGTAAAGCGTGTGCACTTATGTCGACGTAATTTCATTTCCATTATTGTATGTGGTTTTTTTTCTTCGTTTTCCTACTGCCCGTTTAGAAAATGACAAAGACCTAGAAACGCAACAAGATCAAGAGTAGCCGAGTGTGTGTGTTCGTTAGCGTCGATGACGAGTTTAAGTATAGAATAGTACAAAATGGAGCGTGAATCGTTCGTAGTTGAATCAATGCACGGTCGGATTAACCCTTTAAGTGCCTTGGAGAGTTTCGAGAAAAGTTGACTACGCCGTGTCACGTCGCAAATGTGACAAAATACAGTACGTTCAGTCTGTAGCTCTACAATAACTGTTGTCATCGTCTTCATTTTCAACCGTTCACCATCCACTGCTGGATGAAGGCCTCTCTGATCCTCTTCCATTCCTGTCTGTCTTGAGCAATCTGCATCCAGTTGACTTCACACATTCTTCTCAATTCATCAACAGATCGTCCACTCGGTCCACCTCGCTTTCTTTCACATCCTCTCAGATACAATTCCAGTATTTCTTGCATCCATCTGCCATCCATTCTTCTCACTTTGTGTCCACTTCAAATTTTTCACACATTCCGCTATATCCGTTATGCTTCTTACCCATATATTCCTCTGCACACATTCGTCTCAATTCATCAGCCCATCGTCCGCTCGGTCTACCTTGCTCTCTTTCACATCCTCTCGGATACAATTCAGTTCCGCCATATCTGCCACTTTGGTCATACTTCTTACCCGTGTATTCCCCTTACGATATCTTCTCGTTGTACCAAGTATATTCTTCGAATTTAGCGTCCACGTTTCACATCAACTGGCAGTACGCATCCATCGTGTGCCTTATTTTTTAAGCATAGTGGGACGTCGATTTTAAAAAACTATGTTCATCCTTCCAAAAGCGCTCCATCCTAGTTTCATTCTTCGTTGTATCTCCTCTTCTTTACATCCAGTCGTGTAAACTGTTTTATGGTTGTTCTTTGTACCTAGTATACATCTGTGTGTGCACTGAATCTTACGCAACATTCTCGAATTTAGTTAGCATCCACGTTTCACATCAACTGGCAGTACGCATTCATCGTGTGCCTTATTTTTTAAGCACAGCATTTACGTTGATTTTAAAAACCATGTTCATTCTTACAAAAGCGCTCCATCCTAGTTTCATTCTTCGTTGTATCTCCTCTTCTTTACATCCAGTCGTGTAAACTGTTCTTTGTTTTGACAAAAGTTTATTCTAACCGCGTGATTCAAAAAAAGGAACAAAAATTCAAGTGGCACCGAATGCACCAATGGCGTGCATCACAAAGAGTCTTTATGAGAGCTGAACTTTTGTCCCTAACATACATACAAAAGTGGTTAGAAGAAATTCAATATTCAAACTCAAACTGAAAATATACTCTTGTGTAACGTAAAAACAAACTATAATCGCCTACAGCGGTGAGTAACAACGACAGTAAAAAAAAAACTCAAATTTGAAACAACTTTACACATACATAATAGCATCAAAGGTCATGGCGCACGCCGCGAAGCCTTATCGATGCAAGGTGAAATTTTTTGATAGCATTATTGCAACTCTACTACACATTCTAATCGAATATCCGAGCACATCATCGACGGAAATAAAACGGCTGTGGATGACGTCACCGTGAGCGAAAAGTGCAACAAAAAGTCGAGAATGCGACCGTTTTCAGACAGATTCAGACCACCAAAGTGCAGAAGAACGATCGCAATCAGAACAGCTGGTTGCACTGCAAAATATACATATGCGGGGAAATACCGGTTATTTTCCGGATTGCCCGTAGAAGGCCGGTATAGAGCCGTGCGAAACGTATTGTGAGCTAATGTCTTAGTTGACAAAGGTCCTAAGGTCCAAATTACGCATTCGATGCGCAATCAATGTGTGCATTGTTTCGTTTGATTGCATTCCACATGCAATATTGATCGGAAACGTATATTATGTACGTACGATATATAAAATAGACGTGTCTATGTCCTTATGCGACGTCTAGGCTCCGAAAACGGGCGTGTCGCTATTTCCCGTCAGCATTTATTTAAAGTGACATTGTTCTGGTAATAGTTTGACAATAAATAATCAAAGGTTGACACGCTTGCGTGACGTTTTTGTTTCCCAGCGTGTTTCTAAAAAATGTAGAAGGTTGAAAAAAAGGTTTATTTATTTCAATAGATTGCAGTTTTGTGTGGTAAAGAAAGGGCCATTTCGTATTCCGGAAAACTGTTCGACGAATCCGAAATGAGCCGTAAATGAAAATTTGCAAATTATTATGTACTACTGCTGAATTAAAGAATTTTACGCAAGATCCAGTGCACACAGAGAAGCGTGCTCGGTGTAATATGAAGAGATCGTAAGAGGAATATATGTATGTGAAAAAGTTTAAGTGGCAATGGGTTGGACGCAAAGTGAGAAGAATGGATGGCAGATGGACGTGAGAAATACTGGAATGGTATCCGAAAAGATGTGAAAATAAGCGAGGAAGACCAAGTGGACGATGGGCTGATGAATTAAGAAGGATGTGTGGAGTCAAGTGGATGCAGATTGTTCAAGACAGACAGTGGATGGTAAACAAAAAAAAATTTCACATTATTCAAATATGAAATACATTGAACACATTAATGTGAAGAAAAGTTTAGTTTGCATATATAAATATAGTTATTTATACCTAGGACAATAAATTGTTGAATATGACTGGATAGAAGAAGAAATAAAAGGAAGAATGAATTTAGGGTGAAGTGCTTTTGGAAGAACATAATTTTTAAATCCAGCATTCCGCTATGCTCAAAAAAGAAGGCATACGACATATGCGTAATGCCGGTTATGACGCATGGATGTGAAACATGGATGCTAAATTCAAGAATGTTACCGAAGATCCAGTGCACACAGAGAAGCATGGAAGTATGCTCGGTATAATAAGAAGAGATCGTAATAGGAATATGTATGTACATGGGTAAGAAGCATGACCAAGGTGGGAGATATAGCGGAATCTGTCAAAAAGTTGAAGTGGATGGCAGATGGACGCGAGAAATACTGGAATGGTATCTGAGAGGATGTGAAAGAAAGCGAGGTGGACCGAGTGGACGATCTGCTGATGAATTCAGAAGAATGTGTGGAGTCAAGTGGATGCAGATTGCTCAAGACAGACAGGAATGGAAGAGTATTGGAGAGGCCTTCATCCAGCAGTGGATGGTGAACGGCTGAAAATGATGATGATGATCATGTACTAATACTTTCAATAGGGAAACGGTGGCCTCGTGTGAGGTTTGAATAAAAACTGCAGAAGCATTGAATTGCAAGCCAAATACATTTACAATATAACTACGTATGTACATAGTAACTGCACGTTGACAGAGTCATCGCGTGGTTAAACCCGTGCCGTGCGTGTGAGTGAGAGAGTATATGTGTACGAGCCGTGCCGTAGTATGCGGCGTTCCGCGGCTAGGCTACGCAGCCAGTCAGTCGGTTAGCCAGGCTACACATATGTATGTGCATATAGTCTGTTGACTGATGAAACGTTACTATAGCAAAACGCTTCGTTACACACCATACGCGACCTGTCACACACGTTGCATATCGAGCGAAGCGAGATTGATGCCATATACACACCAGTTGGATGTTAACACTGCCAAATTAACAAAAAGACTCGAAATTTCGACAATAGTACGTTAGCATCATTATATCTATGAACTTGTCATTACGCGAATTGTTCATCCGACGATTCGGAAGTTGTTCAAACTTACTTTCATCCTTAATACCATATCATTATATTATGTATTCGATAAAATTGCCCACTCGACGAGTTGGCATTCGATAAAATTTCGCAAAATACCCAGTAGTTATTCCATTACTACAAATTAACGAAAGGCATCAATCAAAACAACGATAAAAACCTACAATTAAATTCTACAAACGTCACAGTGGCGGTGATTAGAATCGGATTTGGACCGGAACAAAAAAAAACATAAACGCCACCGTTTTGCCACTTTAGTCAATGCGAGCTATTTTAGATCAATTGCGCAAATTATACACACATACCGAACAATACAACGACACTGAAAAGAAAACAAGAGTAACATTACGCCCACACACACACACTATGTAGACACGCAATCGCAACGTTAAAACTAACCACACACACACATAACAGCGAGAGTAATCTGGTCAAACATTAACATTTGGTCAAAAATCAAAGTTTACCAAACGGATAAATCATCCGTCGCCGACCAGACCATTTCGACCAACCCACGAGTCGATATTTTCTGGCAAAACGTGGCTAAAAAAAATCCAACAGATGACACACACCCGAATTTGGTGAACCTTGGTTGAAAATTTTTACCAAGTCAGTGCTATTATAGAATATACATATATGCCACTTACGACCTTCGTAACTGTTGTGTTGTGAGCTTTGCTGAAGTGTTGTGTGTGTGGGCAGGTCGATATGGTACAATCTGCATAAGGCCTCCCAAGAAATTGTGAAATTCTATCGCGAGAATTTTTCCAAAAGTGTGGTCAACGACACGCTTCGTTCGCTGCTGCGAGCCCAAAGTGGCCAAAGTCTTTAAACGTAAACGTTTTGTGTAAACGTCGAGTTGAGTGAAAGAAGCTTACCGGGAGACGAGCCCAACCCCAATCTTTCAAATTGTCAATCAGATTGATTCAATGGTTGATAAATGATTGACGTTCGAAGATGGCAAAAGTCTTTATTCAAAACAGGTTCAAAAATCAAAATCGAGAGATTTCAAATCTTCATAGGTGAGTCGAGTTGTCCAGCCGCTTTCCAATAAACTCGACACACATTCTGTCAAACCAAATTTTTGACGATTGACGAGTTACCATAAATCTGTAGTTACATATGTAGTATGTAGTTGGTCATTACCGTGATGTTTACTCGGATTGTATGACATTCGTCAGTTCATAGCTGACCACAACTCCCCTTGCACAATGGTGGCCATTCACAGTCCGTATCCCCCGACGAACATACGGACGTATTAAAAATCTGTTTTAATAAACAGATTTTTAATGTGCTAAAATGACTACACTGAACCATAGATGTAGAATAACATAGATTGGCCTTAGCGCCCGAAAAGTGACATATAAAAAGGGCATGCAAAATGCACTCCTTGCATGCATTTTGTGGGAGTTCTTTTTTGTGAGAATTCCCCGCACTTTAGACCCCCCGCACACCCCCGTTGCTTCTGACGCTTTCTCCAGGCAAATTTGTTTGGAATGGTATATCTATGGTATTTTATATCTATGCAATGAACGTATAACGGGAATTGGCACATTCACAATCCGTCACCATTAGACATATATACATTTGAGAAAAAGCATCGTCAACATTATTGACGAACGAAATCAAAGTCATTCAAATTCAAAATACATACATGACACGTTTATAAGGAGCTTGCTTTATTTCTAAAGATAATCGCTAAACTTTTGGCGGGAATATTGTTCTTTCGATTCTTATTAATCTTATTATGCTATTATTATATATATAATAGCCGAAATCCGTCTGTCTGTCTGTCTGCTGATAACGCTCGCTGAGGAAAAATAATTAAAAAACCAGAATGAGTTGGGGATCGAACCCAGGACCCCAAGCTCGGGAAGAACGCGCATACACTAATCTGCCAAAACCAGTTGTCGATTTGGTCCTTTTTTTTTAACATTACCTACGAATGAGGTCGTGACTCTGCTTTACCTATAAAGGGGATCGTGACTCTGCTAATAATACATAGATGGCACTATAAAAACTATTAAATTTAATAAATAATTTTCCAGTACGGGTGATGAGAACGCTCCGTTGATGTTCAACGGGCTTACACTAGTGTATGTATAATAGCCGGAATCTGTCTGTCTGCTGATAACGCTCGCCTCGGTAAGAACGTCGCGCGAGTGAGATTTGAACCCGGAATCACCAGGTTGGGATGAATCGTGCTAACACTAACATCAAACTATAATTGGCCAATATTAATTCATAAAGTGTCCGCGACTTTGCTAAATTGTTACGTGTTGTATTATAACGCGCCATCAATGCAACAACTATAAAAACTATTAAATACACACACGAGTATATTCACCACGCAAACATACGTTAATATTCAACGGGCTTACACTAGTACATATATAGTAGCGCAAAGGTCTGCTTGGCTGGGTAGCCGTGGAACGCTAGTACGTACGTACACAAACACTCACTATGTATGTACTACATTTCAACTATGTACTACATTTTAAACTATGTTCTAAATACACTATAGGTGTATTGTGTATACATAAATGGTAACACTGTCAATGGGCATTGACTAGTTGATTCATATTCCTAGTACTGTGTAGCAGTCTATGACCCAAATTCTATTGTGAAACCGCATACAACTTATCAACCGCACATTTCAGTCGATTGTTCATATCTAAAAATGGGAATCAATCTCCGATTGTAGGGAATCGATAAGTACGCAAATATTTTGCACAGCGAAAAGCAAAAAACACAATCGAAAAGAAAAGGTTGGTGCAACAAAACCAACGGTCGCAGATATTATATGACCCGAATTTATCAGTGGCGTACCGTGCGATCGAATAACAGTAAAAATTATACAGTTGCGCGTTTGCGGTTTTAGAAGCAAAACGTCGTATGAACTTAATCTATAAACATCGGTTTGTTATCAGTGATGGGTAACTTTTTTTTTTTTAGTGGGTATCTTTCGCAAATCGCATTCGAATCCGGTTGTTTATTTTTGTTTACGTCGCTGAACCGGTTCTGTGGAATTTTTCTTAAATAGAATGCATAACCGATAAGACTGGATGAGTGTGTATTCGAATGGAGATGGCTCATTTCCATACTACACACGTGTAATAATAATGTACAAAGTTAAAGAACAAAATATATGAAAATAACTAAAACTAAAGAAACTTTCGCTTAATATTCTGAATAGAAAGTGTCGATCGTTAAATTCTAGAACAATATTCCATGCAAAACAATTACCAAAAAACTAAATATTTATGTATTTCAATATTCCAAATTGAAAACAGTATGTAATGAAGTTATTACAAAAAAATTGTTGAAATGAGCAAAAGTGAAAATGGTACTTTATATTCATGAGTTATGCAAAATAATTCTCAATACAGTACGAAAATACTCAACGTGATCAACGATCCAAAACATAAAACGGAATACTATGTCTCCTTTTGGAAATAGAGTATGCCAGCCAAATATTGAGACAACAGAGGAAACCTCTCTCGTGCAAATTAGATTATGTAAGTCAAATATTGTCCTTGGCAATCGTCGAACCAACGTGAGAAGATAATTACAATTCAGACCATATTGTTATTTAATAATACAACACATAATCCATCGTATTAAATATTAGACAAATTTCGTGTCTAAATCCATTAATACACAGTCGGATTACACAATAGTTTCATTTACATATATGTATGTAATAGTAGTATCTATAAACATAAAAAATAGTAATAAAATATGTACATACATGAGAATATACTACAAAATAAAAAGGCAACTAATTAATCGGTCAGTTTTTAAATCAATAAATGGCCAGTAACTTTTCAAGAAAACGCCCAGTACTATATTTAGAAAATGGTCGGTGAAAATCAACAATTCGTTCAAATACTGACCGTTTATATAAATTAACTTACCGTATTCAGTAATTAATCACTTTAACCATTTAATATATTTACTGATCATCAAAAGTACTGACCGTTTATTTAAAATTCAGTTGTACTGACCGAAAATCGGAAAAAAGTTATTGACCCGATAAATACGGACCAAATTAAAATGTTTATCCATTAAGAGTGCTGTTCTATAATGATAATAGTGTGCAAAAATAATAAATAAATCTACAAATACATATCGTGTGAGTGCGAAATATTGCCCAATAATTTTATATTATTTACATTATAAGGGTCAAAAGTTATGTCACACTTGTATAATATAAATAAATTAGGCATTTTTTTTTTTTTTATCAAATGTTTATCAAATTAAATTTAGTGACTTTATTCGAAAGAGACAACCCAAAAAAACATCATGTTATTAGGGACAAACAGATAGTCCCAAAATATTTAGTTTTTATTTAAAATGAGGACACCTTTATATAATTTTTTAATTGAACAGCTGAAATTTTAATTAAAAATAACATTTTAATATTTTTTTAACCCCAGAGTAGTCCATCAGCAATGAATAAATATAATGAGAGTGCAAAGTGTTAAAGGATTGCTAATAATGAATTTATTTTTTAAATATGTTAAAAGTTTTTGTTAAAAAAAAAAAAAACGTAGTGTCGAGCGTCGAAGGCGCATCAGTTGCAATAACAACACCTTCGATGTTTTTAACAAAATTAATGAAAAAACTACTCACATCAAAATTTAGGACGCGTCGTTTTCGAACAGGTAAAAAAAGATTCAACTCGATAAAAAAAATAATAAAAAGCAAAATAAAATTCACCGACCGCTACTGTCACACTACACACACGAACGTCAAAATATGGCGCGTGTAAAACAATTGAACGAAACAATAAATAAATTTAAAACAAAATAATATAATTAAAAGTTGCAATTTAATTAGGCACTAGTGTGTGTGTGTGCGTGTGTGTGTATTTACAGTGACGGATGTGCGGTAAGGTGGTAGAGGGGCGGGGCTTCGGATGAGGGTTTGACCCGCGGACCAATCAGAGGCTTAGTCAGAGTGCTCACCGAAACTCTGATGACGAATAGATGATGATGACGATCAGCGTCCGTCGAAGACGAGTCAAGAGACCGGTTGCCCAACTGAAAAAAAGTCGACACTCGACAGACGACGCGCAACAAGACGAGCCGCCACACTGTCACTACTCACTGACAACACTTTGCTCCTCTTCTGCGACACATTGAGCCTAACAACTACAAACACGGCCATGTCCTCGTATTGCGAAAAATTGTTGTTTTCGTTTATTTATGATTAAAACGCTGATTGTGTACGTTTGAAATTCAGTTTTATTATTTTGTAGCAATCTCGACTCGCATCGACGCACGTTCAACTACAAACACAAGTCTCTATAATCGTGGCACCCCAAAAAGTTTCCCAGGAAATAAATCTGGGAACAGGCATAAAAATACGGTCGTGAAAACTCCCATAAAACAAATTACACTCAAAAAGCGAATTAATTAAATAGTAATCCATTACACGACTTTACAGTGGGAGAAAAAGAGCTTCGTAAAAATTCCCATAAAACAAGGGACACTCACAAAGCGAACTAGTTCCACTCCTGTTGGCGCGTCTAATTGCAAACGCGCACTTGATTGAGTTAAATACGCTACGTTCGTCGCCACTCAGCTAGTTCTCTCCGATCACATCAGCTGAGCCATCTCCAACGATGACAAGCACCATCCTTCACTGCTACGAAAACCAACCAGGACAAGCCAACCCAACGTGACTTCCCGCTACGCACGGACCATGACTATGACATACATCATCACACAGCTGTTCACACAGCGCGTTCGCGAAAGTCGTACCCTGGACCACAGCCGTTGATTCATCACACGCATCACGTACCACTTAACGCTTCTGTACAACCGTATCAAACCTGCAACACCTATTGTACTCAAAGTCATCAAAATAAATACTTTAAGAGGAATACATGGGTAAGAAGTATGACCGAATTGATAAAGCTATTTAAATAGGCTTTCGTTTGATGTATAACGTAGTTGGGGTATTTATAATGTAGGAATCACGATGCATGTGCAATGCACGCACGAGTTGGTACCACACACACGTGTAAACCCATTAAGATTCCCGGAAACATATCTGGAGCGGCCACACAAAGGACTGGGGGCGTGAACCAAATAAAACCACCCTAATTTGTAGCTGTGGGAAAACGCACAAAAACAACACTGTCATGAACCGAGAAATTGATTATCGTTTTGGGACCAAAGACGTTGCCGCACTTCACAATAAGCATCCGGATGAACACGTCAAACCCAACAAGGACAGAGGACACTGCAAAGTGAAACCATTAAAACTCTCATTTAAATCTGTGGGAATACGCCTAAAAACAACACTGTCGCGAACCCATAAAATCATAATCGTTTTGGGAACATAGACATCGTCACGCTTAATACAACAAATTCTCCAAATTGAAAGTGTGGGAAAACATAAAACCAATATATTCCCACGGGTTTCTACCCTCTCCATTCGACTCGTCGAAACACAACTGCGCACTGGAGTAGTTTAAATAGGCCACCATCGTCCACAGTCAGCCACTGTTCCTGGGCTCTCTCCGCTGAAGGAACACTGTTCCTGGGCTCTCTCCGCTGAAGGAAGACCATCACCTGGACTCTCTCCGCTGAAGGAACACTGTCCCTGAACTCTCTCCACTGAAGGAAGACCACCACCTGGACTCCACTGGGCCCTCAACGGGCCACCTCGGAGATGAACGTCCCCCTGGCACTCAAGTCCGCACCAGACGAAATAAACATTCGTCAGTCGACTACGCTGCCCCACTACAATCGTAGCACATACCTACGCCTGATCCAGACTCAAGGAACACGTCACAACATCGCACGCCGCCACGCACTACTTAATTTCCATACAACTGTAAATCGCTGTACATGCTTCAAAGAATAAATACAAAATACAAAACTCTACTTTGTACAAAAATAGAACGTTTCACACACCTGACCCAGCGTTCCACTAATTGGTAGTGACAACGTCTCTATAATAAAAATATTTTTCTCAAGATCAAACAAATGTTTCATTGTGGTCGATCAAAAGTTCACTTAAGGCTTGGTTTCACGCGTGCTGCAGCTCTTTGCAGTCTGCTACGGTGCTTGCTGCAGCTAGAAGGGAAAAGCGCATCTCGTTCAAACGCCATACGAGAGGGCACTAGTTTTTTTTCATCGGTAGAGATGCACGCGCTTTCAAGAGAGTTCAAGTTCGCCAAAGTCGTTACTCGTTCGAAAGGTAAACTTGGTTTGATGCGTAATTCTTTTAGTATTGATATCGTAACATTGCACTTGAACTTTGATTACTACTGCCTTATTAAGTGTAGATAATGCACACAATTATTTTTAGCCTTATGGGGGAACTACATATGTATATACTTTTGAAATAGGTATTTTGATACTTAATCACTTTGCATAGTGTCAAAAAACTTTGCCATGAGCAAATTTTATCAAACGAAACTTTGAATAATCTCATTTTGTGCACGAGAAACTCGGATTTCAATAAATTGCACAATCGATGAATATTACGCTGATCAGTTAAATAGCGCAAAGTTGGCAACCGTGCTCGGCTAGCTGTGCTCAGCTGTCAACTGTCACTGTTGCAATTCATAGTCGCAGTTGGTATATCCTCAAAACTGTTACTAACGTCGTTAACATCTCGTGTCAATTGTTTCTGATGATCTGATGCAGCGGTGACTGCAGTTGGACCATTCCAGGATGTGGGTCCGGCCGGAGCAAGTTTTACTGGTGTCAGCTCTCTGGTCAGATAACAACAATATACTATACACTCATACATACAAACATTTTTGTAACATATCTTAACTTCATATTCGAGTCGTATTATTGACTTACTTTTCACATTAGTAGTGTCTTCTATCGAATTAAGTATGCGGTAGTAAAAATATAATTGTAATATTAGGCTTTAACTGATGTATTGATTCTTGCACAAAGTCTTATTATTATATGTGTAATTTTTTTTTTTTAATCAATAAATAAATACTTTTGTAGTTTTTAAACTCATTGTACAATTCTTTCAATTTGCACTTAGTTTATTATTATGATACTAAAATGTGGATAAAATTGCTTAAAAAAAAAAATTTTTTTTATAAATATGTACATACATACATGGTTTATTCAATAATTCTTAGCGGAATATATTCCAACCCTAATGATCCTCATAATTCAATGACCTAAAATATTAATTGCGGTTGATTCGTCATATTATTTAAATTTAGAATTGTGACATAACGATAGCCGCTTTTGTCTTCTACACTAGTAATTTTTGAAAACATTCCAATTGTATTAAAGATGATATTTAAATGCTACCGATTAAGCAACGAAAGTATGCTTAAAAATTAATTTTAATGAAACTAAAATTGTGTTTAACGAATTTTGCACGCAAAATGTAGTCACCATAGAATCTACTACAAGGGTGCTCAACCTTTTTCAGTTTGGGAGCTACTTTTCTATTTTAATTTGCATGGCGTTCGACTCCCATGCAATATTTTAGGGAAAGGTCTGGATATAATATACCAATAAGAATCTTATAAGAATTATACAAAATTTCTTGTAAACTTTTTGTAGTTTTTCAAATCTATCAGTATACATATGTATATGTATGTAAGTACATACATATCCCATGAAAATGTAAACCTATTTTCAAATAATTAGGTTTCATAATAATATATATAAATCAAGGTGATCATTAGTCAAATGTGTCCGCTTTGCTGAATGCAGTCGTTTAAATATAGTTTCTCATAAGAACATGTGTTTTGGATTAACAATTTTGAAGAAAGTGTACCGTATTGTAATAGAGATCTTAAAAGTTCCATGAATTCCTCTTGACTTCTTTTGACAAATTAGCTTGTTTACCTGAAAACCAATGATTAAACAAATGCAAACCACGACAAAATAATTGTCCCGTCCTTTGACCATTAATCGTTTTGGTGCACGAAAGCATGAACCCAGGAAGACATTGTAGAGATACTTAGGGCAATTGGTGAATATGACTAGATGTAAAGAAGGAGAAATAAGACGAAGAATAAAACTATACTCTATCCAACTTGAATAACACCCTAGTCTTGATCGATTTAGATTTGATCTGTGCAGACTACCCGAGTCTCAACCAATGAGCTTCGTCACCATCTCGGCTTCTTGCAATAAACATTAATGATAACCAACCAAAGTCATAAATTTCGGACAGCCACAACCCTCTTTTTTTTTAGTTACGCGAAAACAAGGTGCTTCTTAAGTTGGATAGAGTATAGGGTGGAGTGCTTTTGAAAGAACGAACATAGTTTTTAAATACAACATCCCGCTATGTTTAAAGATGGTGTACAAACAAGCGCTTACTGCCAATTATGACGTATGGATATTGAACTTGGATGCTAAATTCAAGAATGCTACGCAAGATCCAGTGCACACAAAAGCATATATGTTTGGTTATAACACATACATACATATAGCGGAATGTGTGAAAAAGTTGAAGTGGCAGTGGGCTGGACGCATAGCGAGAAGAATAGATGGCAGATGGATGCGAGAAACACTTGAATGGTATCCGAGAGGATGTGAAAGAAAGCAAGAAGGACTGATGAATTAAGAAGAATGTGTGGAGTCAAGTGGATGCAGATTGCTCAAGATGGACAGGAATGGAAGAGGATTGGAGAGGCCTCCATTCGGCAGTGGATGATGATGATGATGATGAAAGATATTTAACCTCGTATGATATTATTGAGAATATCTGGTTTCAAACTCGCCAACAGTGCGGTGAATACATACATATTAATAAAAGTATCGAATTTCGTGTAAGCTCTTCATCGCGTATATTTTGTACGAAACTGATGAATTTAATGCATTATGCATTCCTTTAAATTTCAATTTCAACACCGAATCCTTTATTGTTCAATATGCAAAAGTGAAGATGAATCTTACGAAAAGTATACGAGAATCTTTGATGCTTTTTTTTTTTAGTAATGTTTATTTACAATGGAATCGTTATCGGACATTATATTTTCTTATCTTTTTTCATTACACTTCAACTCGCGAGTTAATTTATCATATAATCTAGAATGCATACATTTATTATCTTAAAACGGGATATTAGCATAAAGCCACATATTTTTATACGGATTAATAACACTTGTTTGCCGTATGTGGTGTCAATGCACCGTGATGTTAATAAAAAGTATTTTTACACCACTCTGCATACTTTGTAATGTGAATGTATTTTTATGCACTTTGCAGGGAAACAGATCAGACCAACTTATATTTTATACAGCAGCGACGAAAAGGACACGGTAAAAATAGAGGATTATCGTCGTTATTCGTCGGAACTTTGGATAGTGTGTTCGATACGAAACCGGCACCATTTAGAATTTTGCACGTGACGCCAAATTCTGAAGTATATTATGGTAATTTTTTTTTTTTGGTAACTTTTAAATAAAATGATTACTTTGGTTCTGAGTACTGTGACATTGGACTTGTTTTGATTTTTAGTTATCGCTTGTGCGCTAACCGAAGAGGATATTGGTAGAGATTGGAGTTGGTTGCTCGTTAACGTTTCGCCCACTTTGCCGTCGATAGAAGCTGAAGATGAAATTACCAAATTTGTCTGCGGGAAAATTAGATCTGTGATTGCGACCAATCAAGAAAGTATTACCGAGGGTAAAATATTAAAAAAATATATATATGTATATATGTATATTTTTATTAAATATTGATCACTCGATGATGTAACTTTAAATGTTATTTTTTTTTTTTGACGAAGATACGACGTCGTTTAAAAATGTGTTTCATAAATTCCAAAAATTATTCTCCATACCCAAAGATGAAAAATTAGTTAGTTATTATTCTTGTAGGTTCGTATTCGCTATTTTTCATTATTCAATTTACGTTCTATTTATTCGGTCAGTATTTTTATCAATAGAATATTACTCGTTGACAATCAACGAGTACTTACTATTGACATGAGTGGACTAACAATAGCGATAAGGGAAAAAATAATAATTCAAGTTTTCAATTGATCAAAAGTATCCAGGAGTGTGAACACTACTGGAACAAAACATCAAATCTTCCAAATGTATCAACAGACAAAGTCTTTATGTACATGTAATACTTACAGGGCTACGGAAAAAAATATCATTTCAATTACTGTATGTAGTAGTGGTCTGCGTGGCTGGCTGGCTGTCCAGAACGCAGAACGCTAGCATACACTCACGGCACGTACAAGTATACTCACTCACTCACACATATATTTACAGCACGGGTAGTGCGAAGCGCTCGCATTTTTCTACTACCTACTACATTTTGAACTACATACTAGATATACTATATGTAGAACTCACAGGTTCCCAACCTTTTTCGAGTGACGACCCCTTTTTATAAAAGCTAAGACCTGCAACCCCGATATATTTGAAAAAAAGGCAAAAATATTATTCAAACACCAAGACACCGATTAAAAATCAAAATTGCATTATAGTTTAAATAAATTTTTAGTTTAATGTCTCAGTTAGCGACCCATAGGTTGGGAACCCGTAGTGAGTGAGTATAGGTATATACATAAATGATAGCCAGCCAATGACACAGTCAACGGGCAGTGACTAGTTTTTCAATAAAAACACAAAGTTTTATGTGGATTTGTAACTAAACAACTGTAGCTAAAGATTTAACAATGCGTTTTGACGGTCCAACGGACGTCGGTCAAACCAGCATTCATACAGATTTCAGCTCTTTATATACAGTATAGGTAGCGTTTTTGATCAGTATACTGACCGTGTAATGTTAATTCTGATGTTAAATAATAATACTGACTGAAATACCATCACACTGACCATTAAAATATTACGATGCTGACAATTTTGACAACAATATTATTTGACTTAATGAACAAATTGCCAATTATTTCAGTTATTGGAAAGGTAAAATTCCACGCCAAGGATGGATTTATCTCTCCGTCAATCATCTTTGCTTTTACGCGTACATTCTTGGCAGCGAAACCACTCTTGTACTGCGTTGGGCCGATATCACCGAACTCAACAAGACCAACAATTTCTTCGCGTCGAATTCCATCAAAATAGCCACCCGAGACCGAGAATACCATTTCTCTATGTTTCTGCACATCACTGAAACGTTTGCCTTGATGCAACAACTCACCAATATGGCCATCAAAGGGTAAATAACAATACTCGCTGCACAGAGTGACATTTAATTTATATTAAATAATCATTTTTGTATGAATTTTTCGTTTAGTTTGATCGACGACAAAGCATCCGGATTCAACGAGGACAAAGACCTGTTGAGTAAACTCAGTAAAAATGTCACGAAACAGCCGTCTTTCTTAAAACGCGACTTGGACGCTCGCAACCACTCGGCCGCTTTCACCCGTAAATTCCGTTTGCCCCAATCTGAAAAGTTAGACGGTATCGTCGAGTGCAAACTGTGGACTCCGTACGACAAGACTCAAAATTGGGGTTGTCTTTATTTGTCGCAAAACTACCTCTGCTTCGACAGTAAGGTGCGCCAATTTGTCTAGTTACATTTGTGCGTGCATAGTTGGGGATGTATGTATGTAATTTTAAAGTGTTGTCGATTGAAAATTACAGGTGCCCCATCTCGTCAGATTGATACTACCACTTTGTACGTTGCATCAAGTGGAGAAAGCCGACGGGTCCGATAGCCACTCCAACCAAATGAACGCCGGTGATAAGGCTTCGATTTTAATCACCACGTCGCAACATACAATTTTTCTCTTTTCGCATTTGAGGGATAGGGATTTTGTCATTGAAAAGTTGTCGGAGCTTTTAGCGAAGCTTCCCAAGTATGCAAACATATACGTACTCTATGAACGATTTGAATACTTTGTGCTGATGTTGATGTTATACCTTTTTACAATCTGCAGAGATAAGCCGACTAAAGTTTTCAACAGCAGCGGCAGCTCTGAAGATAGTACATGGAGTCCCCAACCGCCGCTTTCTACATTATTTAAATCGAACACGTCTGCTTCCATAAAGGAAAAACAGGAATTCAAAGTAAATCTTATTAAAATTATTGTATCATTTTCAGCCGTTCACCATCCACTGCCGGATCAAGGCCTCGCCAATCCCCTTTCATTCCCGTCCTGTCTTGAGCAATCTGCATCCAGTTGACTCGGCACATTCTTCTCAATTCATCAGCCCATCGTCCACTTGGTCTACCTTGCTGTCTTTCACATCCTCTCGGATACCATTCCAGTATTTCTCGCGTCCATCTGCCATCCATTCTTCTCGCTATGTGTTCAATTCAACTTTTTGACACATTCCGGCTATATCTGCCACCTTGGTCATGCTTCTTACCCATGTATTCTTATTATACCGAGCATATTTCCATGCTTCTCTGTGTGCACTGGATCTTAGGTAACATTCTTGAATTTAGCATCCACGTTTCACATAGATACATACGTCATAACTGGCAGTACGCATTGGTCATATGCCTTCTTTTTTTAGCACGCATTTATGTATAAATTTAAATATGCTGAATGCTGGATTTGAAAATTATATTCATTCTTCCGAAAGCAATCCATCCTAGTTTCATTCTTCGTTTTATTTCTTCTTCTTTACATCCAGTCATATTCACCAATTGTCCTAGGTATAAATAACTATATTTATATTAAAAGTCTCAGTTGGTATCAATTTGATAAAAGTTCCCGGTGTGCAAGTGTAGAATTTTGACATTTCTTCAATCTCACAGTCGCCTCACGCTAGCTTGGGTCTTCCCTTCTCTCACATTAAACTGTCGCTCTATGGTAAAATGCATTGAAAATAGTAAATTTGAACCCTCGCTAGGTTCAAATTTACTGAGGCTACTATAGATCGGTATACCGAATTCGTATAAAATATTTGTCCGTTCAATCGTAAGCCTTTTAAATATTTATGTTTTATACAATTAAGGAAAGACAATGGGAACAGCATATGATGGAAGTGGGACGAGGAGTCAGCATGTACCGAACGGTCACCGGTAGCAATTTAGTAGTTAGCGGCATACCGGAAGCACTGCGAGGAGAGCTATGGGGAGTATTCTCCGGTTCGGTCATCAGACGGGCTCAAAATCATGGACTTTACAAGAAATTGGTTGACCAGGCTGTATCGGCGCGGACTCAAGCAAACGAAGAGATCGAAAGAGACTTGCACAGATCACTACCGGAACATCCCGCCTTTCAAAACAACATCGGTATATTTACTGATCTTATATGGTTATATTTATATTATACCGTCACAGTCAATACCTACATAATTATAATTTTTAGGAATATCTGCACTACGTCGAGTACTTTGCGCCTACGCATTACGCAATCCACAAATCGGCTATTGTCAAGCCATGAACATCGTCACATCCGTATTGCTCATTTACTGTCCGGAAGAACAAGCCTTCTGGCTCTTGACGACCATCTGCGAAACACTGCTTACAGATTATTACAATACTAGAGTGATCGGAGCATTGGTAAATAAAAAATTCTACTCGTTACATGTTCACGTAGACTTTTATTGATTTTTATTTATGCATGTACGTAGATCGATCAAGGAGTTCTCGACGATCTTATACAAGAATACCTTCCCGACTTGCACACTAAACTGTCGCAGCTCGGTATGATGAAAATGATATCGCTGTCGTGGTTCTTGACTATATTCATCAGCGTCATGCCGTACGAGAGCGCCGTTCACATAATGGATTGCTTCTTCTACGACGGTGCCAAAGTGATCTTCCAAGTAGCGTTGACCGTTCTCGAATGGAACAAGGACAAGTTGATCGATTGTCATGATGACGGAGAAGCGATGCAAATACTCGGTCTTTATTTGGAAGGTGTATACAATGATGAAGCTGTCGCCGTCACGACCGAGCCCAGAATCACCACTAAAGTGATTCTTTGTTTTTATTGTTGTGGTGTGTTTTGTATTTGTTTGTCTGTTATATTTTTGGGTTGTAAAACTTCAGGTTGTTCGCGTGCAAACGCTGGTGTACGAGTCGTACAGACGCTATGGAGGGATGAGCAGTGAAGCGATCGAAGAACGGAGGCTCAAGCACCGTCTCCGCGTCATAAGCCAGTTGGAGAAAGGGCTTGAAAAGAATGCGATACGTTCTATGTTGCACGATGGATTCTATTCCCCTGAAGAATTACAGGTATGTAACGCTCAGAGAATAGTTAAAAAAGAAGGCATTTAATTTTCGTGGTTCTCAATTTTTTTTATTGCTTAATGTGAAATCTTATGTTTACATAGAAACGTTTTAATTAACTCAACATTGAATAATACATGTTAATCCTCCATTAATTTTCAATAGCAGCAATTTAATTGTACATGAATATGTATAATTCCGTTTTAAAATACATTGTTGTTCTTAATTTTTGTTTTGAATGCAAAACGCCATTGTAAATTTAGCACTCAATTTAACTAAAAAATTTAGTGTTTCTCAATTTTTTATTATTGGATTTCACGCGTTTATGTATCATCATCATTTTCAGATGTTCACCATCAACTTCTGGATGACTGTCTCTCCAATCCTCTTCCATTCCTGTCTGTCTTGAGCAATGTGAATCCACTAACTTGACTTCGCACATTCTTCTTAATTCATCAGTCCTTCTTGCTTTCTTTCACATCCTCTCGCGGATACCATTCCAGTATTTCTCGCGTCCATCTGCCATCCATTGTTCTGGCTACGTGTCCAGTCCATTGCCACTTCAACTTTTTCACACATTCCGCTATATCTGCCACTTTGGTCATGCTTTTCTCTTACGATCTCTTCTTGTTATACCAAGCATACATCTTTTTAAGCACGCATTTATGTATAAATTTAAATATTTTTCCAGGATATTGTATTGTTAGTACGCGAAGTACTACTGTGTACCAAATGGGCTCCGTACGAGAGAGTAGACAGTGCTAGTGGTAGTCCATGCGATGCGTACATGATAGACTTTGAACAATTCAAAACTCTCATCACCACTCTATCACCATGGACCAGAGGACACTCGGCTGAAAATATTGCTGCTCGCATGTTCAGAGTAACGACCTCATTTTATTCAATTTTGATATCATCCATACAGAAAAATACTCATGTGTATTTATATTGTCAGCTATCCGATAAGAACGAGTGCGGAACCGTGAACATACAAGCTCTAGTAGCGTGGTTGGGGAGAAGTGGACGTGCTCCAGCCGTCGTACGTCTCCGTACCCTGTTTTGCTTACACGCTCCTCCGTTACTGCCCGCTGCCGAGCTTCGAACTCAGTCCATTCTTCCCACTGGTGAAGAAGTGGCGACAGATGCAGTCGACTTCTTCGATAGGTTACTGATTTTAATCCAATCTATGCAATAGTGTGATTATGTACATATTTGAAAATTTTCTGATTACTTTTTTTCCATGTAGTATTGAAACGCCGGGTACTCCGTTGGAGTCTCCGTTGTTGGACGCCATAGGTGGACCGTCTTTTCAACGGTCGGTGAGCACCTCTGGTCTTGCGATACCTGGAAGTGCGAGCAATGCTGATATGGCACGATCGATCGAAAGTGGTAATAGTCAAACAGTTGTTTTACATCGTCAATTTTTAATATTCTGAATAGTGGTTCTTAAAAATTTTTTGTACATATTAGTGGTTTTCAGTTTTTTTTTTTGATAAATAGTATTTCGTATTGTGAATGAAACTATTCAAATTAAAACTGTAGAGCTGCTCAAAATAATTCAATACTCAATGATTTTAAAACGGTAGTTCTCCAACCTTTTTTAGGAATATAAAATCTTACTTTGAATGAAATACATTTCAAAATATTCAAATTACCAATTCAGAGGTTCACTATGATTTTTCAAGGAGTAGTTGTCAAACTTTTTTTATTACTAATATACATATGTACATATGTATGTATGTATGTATGTATATATACAAAATCGAAAAGTCTGCTACTAGTGCAACGTTATTTTGTCACGTTCGCAATTCGGGCGTTGCGCTTAAGCGCTTCGTGACACGGCCATACGAGCGCAGCGAGAGAACGAAGCTATAAAAATTTATTTTCACTTACGATACACCTCACTCTACAGTATTTAAATTACTTTTGTAATAGGTGTCAGTGAATGCTGGGAAGTACGCAGCATGTCATCATTGCGATCCATAGCGCTCGGCTCGGATTCAAACACATCATCATCCGGACCGTCTTCAAAAACCCCATGTAATTCAGCGACCGTCACAAAAAAACCACTAATACTGCCCAAACCTCACTTCATAGAATTGTGGACACTGATGCAAGACATAATCCAAATCCAATCGAATCCGCTGGATCCAGATTTATACGAGAGCATAGTAACCGCCGGTAAGACTATTAAGACTTATTAATAACGAATTGAATTTTCGTTTGGGTTTATTTAGTCAATTTTAATTGTACAGGAACACATCTGCTACAAATCGGCGATATGAAACATCAGTGGTCTCTAGGCAGAGAAGAATCAGTGGATAGTTTGGCGCTAGAATTAAATACGGAACCGCTCTCACCTGTAATTATATCTTTAGAATATTTTTAATACTACATACATACATACATAGTAGTATGAAATTTTTAATCTATTACTTATTTCAGGTGTCGGACTGTAACGGAAATCCGTTTCGGCCTCAGTTAGAGTGGGCCGTATCTTTGGATCAATTCCTCGACGAAGTGCTCGCTTCCGAGTCAATTGTGAAGTTTTTCTCGAATAAAGAACCTCTGAATTTAACCACCATAAGGCCAAAAGGCAGATTGCAATCTATATCGTAAATAAATTGCATTTTTTTTAATTACGAAGTGAATTGCATTTTATTTTACACATATCTATCTACTTTGAGTATATAAATCTCGTTATCTTCCCATTTTCGTTTATATTATTATAATCAGATGGTGCTACATTTTTAACAATATACATACATACATACATACCGTATTTAAATTACAATCGAATATATTATCTGATTCAATACAGCTTACTAGTTTGATTTTGCCAAGGTCGTTGCAATGTAAATATTATTTTGAAGTCTTCCGATTGACTTATAAGTGTGGTTGGTGAAATTTTAAATTAATTTAACAAATCGCTTAAATGCAAAACAATCGGATATTTTGTAAAGTATTTTAGTACCATGTCCGTAATTATTATGTTGCTTCGGCTTTGACACTGATTATGACGTCGTATACATACTATCAATTCCGTCTAATGATATCCAATATGTTTCTAAACAATTATTATTATTAATGTTATACTTCTTAGGCACCTATCTTTTTTTCTCGAATAGTCATTCTTCAAATATTAAGCTTAATACCATAATATTATTCATTTTATAAAGATTGTTTATATTTTTAGCTGTAGTACAAAATTATATTTTAATTATCAATAATTATTATTGTTGCCATACATTTAGAGGCCTTCATGGAGTTTTAATCATTCCAATTATTTTACTTTTTATATAATCACCAAACATTTTAACTTAATATAATGAAATTTCTAATATGTTAATGCAATAAGTTCACACAAATCTCTCTATGTACATATCTGGCCGCTTTCTTTTCAGTGAATTTAAATTGTATATTAAGTTTTTATATTTTACTTCGATCTCGACGAAGAATTAATTGCACAATACACACTTGAATACAATTGGCCATTAAGACTGATATGTAAAAATAAAATTATAGCATACAACTGCAATAAAATGATATGCTTGCTTTAATTGTATAGCCAATAGTTAAATTTTTTTATTTTTAATCAATGTTTTTATTTTACTTCATCGAATCAAAATGAGTGCAATATGCTTTGTAAAATTTTAAATTTGAATGATTTTGGTTTGACATACATATGTAATATATTTTATAAAATAATAACAAATTCATCGATATGCCAATAATTGAATTTCAACCATCAAAAATATAACTTTTTTAAAGTACAAATATATTCTATTGCAATGTTCAAAATTAATATATATATTTTCATATGTGTGCAATAATATAAACATGCTTTTAGTGTGACGTTAATATGAACGTGGTCCATTCTAAATGTTTTATGACTTATGCAAAGCTGGATAACGACACGTTCTACGAGATAAGACCTGACAATGGGACGCGAGTGAACAAACGATATTGTGACGTCACATGCCCCCATTTCATGCCTTTTCTTTCTAAAAAATGTTGTCATTAGTTGTAAGTTAGATTTGAGGATGTTATTTTTAAGTCATGCTTTGAGCAATACATATTCATTTATAGCTCGATATTCGTTTGAAAGCAATGCACGAGTTAGTGGTTGTTTATTTTAAGGAATCGAGATTTTTTGAGCGAGAATATGACTTAAGTCAACGCACGGTAGCTTTTTGCCCAAGACATTGGAATAGTCCGTGTTTTAAAGCGTTGTATTATTAATATATCATTGATGCTAAGTGTATCTCGAATGAAAGGGACCAACCAAAGCTATCGTGCGGGTACTGTAGTTTGATATCAAACGGTAAATCTAAACTCTCGCTTATAAAGTCAGGATTCTTCAACCGCTTCGTGCATGTAATATTTACAAAATGTGATTATAAATTGTAATTAACTACAGTACTAACATTAATGTGTAAGGGAAAAATATATTTTACAAAAAAAAAATCATTTATTTCACACAAAAAAGCTTAAATATTTTTAAGAACATTCAATATTATTTTTCAGATACATCGGTGATTTTCAAAGTCCACGCATTTTGCGATTTTACCGTTGCCATATCTGGGAACCGGACTTGTATTCCCTGCGAATTTTCACTCCACTAAAACATTTCAAAATCATAAATGTGACACTATGTATAAATTGAAATTCATTTACATTGTACATTCAATGCGATTGCTAAACTTACTTCGAGCGTTATATCCGGATCGTTCAACATCTCAATCTGAGTTTTTCTTTTATTCAATCTATCCGCAAGTGCTCCCAATTGTAGTATATTACCCTTTGGCCATTTTAAAGCAATGGCGTACACCGTCGTATCTTTGGCTATTTTTCGCACGCCTCCCGTTAAACTCAAATCAACGAATTTTTCCTTGGATGCCGTATACCATACGTCGGAGTTCACCGTATCGTTTTGGAATAACCAGGGTCTCGTCTTATATATTGCTTCTCCGTTAATCTCCAACCACTTGCCCATACCCTGGAGACGATCTTGGAACACCGGTGCTATAGTTCCATCTTTAGTCGGTCCGACATTCATCAACAAATTACCTCCGCAACTTACGGTGCTCACCAATTCGGTTATGAGTTCATGTACTGTCATGTAATCAGAGAGCATTGCGTTTCTTCTGAATCCCCAAGACTTTTTGTCCACTGTCATACAATTCTCCCATTTGTGGCTTTGAAGTACACCTTTAAAATCATAAAAAGACTTCACATTACCGTTCACGATTCAAATTAGATCAAGTACTCACATTGATATGTTCTAGTGTCTAATGATTAGAGCACGGTGGGAACCCGTGCTTTATCGAGTGGCGACCCCGATATACATATTTGAAAAAGGCAAAAAATATTATTCAAACATCAAGACACAAGAAAATCGCATTCATCATCATTTTCAGCCATTCACCATCCACTGCTGGATGAAAGACTCTCCGATCCTCTTCCATTCCTGTCTGTCTTTAGCAATCTGCATCCACTTGACTCGACACATTCTACTGAATTCATCACTCGGTTTACCTTGCTTTCTTTCACATCCTCTCGGATACCATTCCAGTATTTCAACTTTTTCACACGTTCTGCTATATCTGTCACTTTGGCCATACTTCTTACCCATGTATTCCTCCTGCGATCTCTTCTTGTAATACCGAGCATACATCTTTCCATGCTTCTCTGTGTTAACTGGATCTTACGTAACATTCTCGAATTTAGCATCCACGTTTCACATCCATACGTCATAACTCACAGAAAATTGCATTATAGTCAATATTTTTTATAGTTTACTGTTTCAGTTGGCGGACCCCGCAGGAAACCCTTCATAGGTTGGGAGCCCGTGGATTAGAGTCTAGAACGTTGAGGGTATTTTGTCTGTTTAGAGTCTAATCAGACAAAAGGTATAGCGAAATAGTTTAGGTTAGGTTATGATATTCAAAATGGCGTCTCCACTCTCCATACATTGTGATCACACATTTCAAATTTTTTCAGATAACGGACAATTACTACTACTCATTTTATTAATATAATATTAACAATACCTGGATTATATCTGTCGGTGCATGTGTAAACTCCACCGTGATTGCAAGGAATATCCCTTCCCCATCGGTCGTTGGCGACAATGGTGTCCTTCACTGGACTTTCATTGTACAACCATGCCAAAAATTCAGTCGACTTAAAATACTGATACTCTGCCTCCCAATCCCCATCAGTCCAAAGAACTTCCGGATGATAAGTATTGATGAGCTCGTGCAACTCGGGCAACATCTTTTCCACGACGTACGTTTGATTTGTGAACGCAGACGTCTTGTCCATTACGTACATGGGATTGTACCATTCGTACAGGGAATAATAAACGCCAAAGTGCATACCGTCCTTTTTTCGTACGGCTCTAGACAACTCGCGTACTAGATCACGGTGAGGTCCCACATCCTTAGCGTTCCAACTGAACGCTCGAGATGACGGCCAAAGTGTGAATCCTTCGTGATGTTTACTCGTGAGGACTACGTACCTAAATTTAAATATAAAATGTATCTAACAAGATATTATTATTTTGTTATTTCGTTCCAATACTCACTTAGCACCGGAACCGTGAAAGATTTCAGTCCATTCGGTAGCATTAAAGAACTCCGCTTTGAACTCTGGAGCAAATTGTTGATAAGTGAATCCCGGAGGATAATTCTCCAACATAAATTTTATATAGCTTGGTCGTAAACCTATAATATAAAACATTTCAGTATAGAATCCAAACTAACATTTATTTTTAACTACAGTTATATTTAGTAAACATTACCTGCCCAATTTGACCAAAACCACTCGCTGCCGAATGCGGGCACAGAATATACTCCCCAATGTACGAATATACCAAATTTAACATCATCGTACCACTCCGGTAACGGTCTGGAGTCCAAACTTTCCCACGTAGCATCGTACTTGGGCTTGTTTCGCTTCACATGAGAGTCGATCACTTCTTTAGTGTGATCATTAGCGATCACTCCAAGTGGAATGATCAAAATTAAAAATAATAACTTCATAGTGTGTTCGTTTCTGAAAAATGTATGAATTTATTTAAAACGTAATATATTTGTTACATATAAACCTTATGTAACGAACGACTTGACCTTTGATTTATTATTATAAATTTGATTTGTATGTAAATATTATGTGCTTGGTCAAGTCAGATCTAAGTTAAATGAACTTTTACATATATTATTGAAATAAATAGGCATTTTATTATGCAAAGTGGTGTGGGGAATATAAATGAAAAGTAATAAGAGAGACAATTGGACGCACCCAGCTTATGGCGAGTTCAAACCGACACTGACCCGGCTAAACAATCACTTCAATGGTCACAAACAGTGGTGATAAAAATACAAATTTGTTTTCACCGACGACAGATAGTACTGTTTTCAGTGTAATATAATGCTATCAATCAAATCGAATTAATGTCATGGTTCGATTTACAAACATACTTTATTATTAGATGCCAATTTCTTCATGGAAAGTTTTCTTTTATTGATATACATGTAGATAGCATCAATAATAATCAATTGGAAATAAGTACATGTTAGTGTTGTAATTAACTTTTATCTTTGTACTGAAATAAAGCTAATAAAGAATGATTCATCGTCAATCAATCATCATACCGATAAAGGAAAATTAATTAGTTACAGCGATTCTACACACATCCTCTTAACACAGACATTTTGAAAAAAATCATCGGGGGACGATACCCGATTGACACTAATAAAACAAATTAATATTTTGCACTGAAACGTAGGTAAAAACTTGTACATTTTGTAAACAAGAATATTCACTGGATCAATGACAAAACCTGAATAATTTCTGGAATTCGAAAATTATTCAATGCCTCCATAAAAAGAGGCAAAGACACCAATAAAGTATAAAAAATTAAATATATAAGCCTGAATACGCTCTCACCTTATAATTATTAATAACACCGGAACTATCCTCCTCTCAAAAGAATCTTCAGCGAACTTAATATTCATAGTAATTTTAACTCACTTTTTTCTCAACCAAGTACACCCGATTCTCTTTTTGCATGGTTTTTTTTACACGGTTTTGAAATAACATGGTTCAAGATAACGGACCAATTACTTTTTTTGCTTTAACACGGTTTTCAAAAAAGATTTTTGTGTTGCACTGGTCCTACCTATATTGCATCGCATATACATATATTCCTGGTTTTTATGGTACACTTTAGTTTCGTTTATGAGTATGCAACTTTTAAGACAAAAATTCACTACAATGGCATCGCTCAGATCTACCCACTGATCGTAAACCTTTTCAGTTCATGATATTTTAAAATTAATTATGAAACATTTTAGAAACAAAACATATAGAAATGTATACCGGTAGGAAACTTTAATTTGTTTAAACTTTCACAAGCATCGAATTTAGCAAAATAATAACAAAATAACCTATATTATTAGTAGTCTTAGTAGTTTAGTAGTTTTTAAATCGATAAAATTTCTTTTAATTTCTCTAAAACTTCTATTTTGGGTTTTGCAAATATGGATCGGCATTAGGTGAATTGTTAAACTTGTGAAAACAACAATAGATGGATCGTTCATATGTTGCACAAAGCACACTAATCAAGGGTTGCATACCACTGATTTAAGTAGAAGGTCTTAGCTCTACTTATACATATGCATTTGAACCCTAAAAGTGCGAAAAAGAGTTCATTAAAATTTGTCACTTTCATTAGTTTTCTAACTTTTATTACTTTTTCTGCTTTGTATTTCAATATTCTGATATATAATATTGTAGCGTTGTGAGACCGCGTGGCGATCCCGCCAAAATAGACCAATGGCGTTCTGATCGCCTACTATAAATAGAGGCACGATTGGCCTCAGAGAGCATTCTCGCTCAATCTCGCTCAGGACCGAACGGACCGTTCGGCTCCAGTGGAATAAACCTCTTACAACCAACTTCGATCTTTCTCTCCGTTCACGGAACCACCCTTCCTGCCCACGCAACAATATTATATCTTGTTGCATGTTGCAATATTTTTCGTTTTAGGAATGTGTTTAATTTTATGATAACACCAATTGATGAAATTGATGAAAAATTAACGAAAAGAAAAATGCTTTTTTCATGTATGAAATAATAAATGCTAAACAAACTGAAACTAATAAAATTAATTCAAGTTTTAAACAATTAACAAAAAAATACATTGGTGTAAAATAATAAATTAGCGAGCCTATTACAGGGTTAATTTTTTTGCTCGACTGTATCGGTGCCTTTGTCATCCCAAAATGATTTTTTATGGTTTGTTATTATGTCGGATCTCCCATTTTTATATGTCCATTGTATCTTTTTTTACACGGTAGTCTCTGGAACGTATCCCCCGTGCAAAAAGAGAATCGGGTGTATGATAAAATAAGTACATTTATCGTAAAATGATTTACATATAATTTATACACCAAAAATAAATTTATACACTGACATCTGTTGATATTATTAAAAAAATAATTTAAGAAATATAATTATGTGTTTGGATGATTTTTAATAGTATCAATAGATGGCAGTTTATAAATAAATTTACTGTGGAATATCATAATTTAAATAAATATTACATATTTTATTATCACGATTTATAAAAAAAATTAAAAATTAAATAATACAACATGTCAATTTATATTACATTATTTATTTCATGATATTACAGAGAAATTGGTCATCAATTCACTATTGTTTCTTACATATTTATTACATACACAAGTATGCAACCGTTTATAATGTATGACAAAATAATAGCTAAAGGTACTGACAGTTTTTGACTGGTGCTAATATTTCACAATTTCATTTCAACATCACGCTAGGAACGATAAAAACGAGTACATACATACATTCAAAACTTAAATTATTAACTCTATGTATATATAATCACCTAATATTCTCGCAAGCGCACTGTTCGTTGCAAGATTACACCCATTTCGCGTAATCTGCTAGAAAATGTGCTTTACATATATACAATAAATTATATACATATAAATACCTATTTAAATAAACAGATCGTATATCACAAAAAATAATATCTCAATGAACAAAAAATTCAACACAAAAATACACATCGTAATGTTATTGTAAAAAATTAATAATGTAATAGAGAAACTCTACCAAGTACATTCAATACCTCTTTATATACATATACATATATACTTAATAACATTCATAACAGAAATGACTTAGTTTTCGAAAAGAAAAAATAATGGATTGATTTTAAAAATGACAAAAATGAGCCTATGGAAAAATTGACTGAGAATTAAAAATTATTTCTCTCATTTATATGAACAACTTTTACAAGATATAACACAACTTTGACAACAAAAACTAACGAACAATCAAAATTGATAGCAAACAATGCAATAAAATCTGTTTAAAAAGTAAAAAACGATGAATAATTAATGTAGAGATTTTTAATCTGAATAAAATTCGTTTTAAAATCTTTTATAAATGTTAATACTATTAAATTTACGAACAATTTGATCATAAAAATTAATTGATTTTTTGTACCAGTTGAGTAGGTACTATTAATTTACTCAGTATCAAAAATTCTACACACATTAATTAAAATTTAAAAATTCACAAGTAAAAACACTATTATTTATATATTATAAAGACATCCATCTACTTTGATTTCTTTTTTAATTCTTATTCATTAGTTATCTTTACATTTGCAGCATATTCAAACACAACATGCGGATAATTTATTACAGAAATAAATCATTACATTTGAAAATTGTACACCATATCAATCCAAATACACAGATGTGTAAAATAAAATTTCGTATGTACAAAATTTACAAGGAATTGGAAAAATTTACAGGAGATGGAAACTGTTCCAATCATTTTTGCGAAAATAAATTAGTTCCTACCCAAATTTACAAATTTCTTATAATAATAATAAGTTAAATTGCTATTAAAATTTCACTTTTGTATATTGTTTTAATACAGTCGTGGCCGACAGAATGTATTGTGAGGTATTTGATAATACGTACATATAATGAAACTAATAGACATTATTAAAAAGTTTTTTTTGTTTCATTATTTAAACATATATAATATGTTTAAAAGATGGAACAAAAAACTTGTATAAAATTGAACTCTTGTGTTTAGTTCTTATAATTTCCTCACTGTTTAACAAATCTTGCTTATGATCCTACAGGTTAGGTAGGAATATTTAAACGGAATAGAACATTAATCTTTCAGGTAGCTACCATATAAAGTTTGGCTTTGTTGACAGACTTACGACAAATAGAGAAATATTACCCGTCGATACAGTCTGAGCCAGTTCAGAAATAGAAATATACTGGAAAATCAGTCCACGCTCACATTATTATACTCTACCGACCACGACTATACATACATACTCTAATGTAACATAATTTGTATTTTGTACACAACATACTTAAAGATAAGCAGAGAAAGTCAACGAAATGCATATATGCGAATGTGTACGAAGCACTAGAACATGTCTTTGGATCACAGAAGAGGCGAGTCCGCCGGCTCGTCGAGCATATAGTGTTGTCATGTGACATCGCCGATCCTCTGCAACGGAGACTCTCTCGCCCTGAAGAAACCGTTCTCCGTACGACACTCCCGTATGGTGACCGTCTGCAAGTTGACAGTCACGTCGGTGATGAAAATTTCACTGGCCAAAGCACTCCGAGCCACCCAAAAGGCAGCCGAGTACCTTGGAGGTGCAGCGGGGGGTAAAGTCGGTAATAAATTACTAGGGAGTATAGTTTGAACGTCCGTTGTGGGCGTGGGAGTTGGTGAGGTACCCGGGGGTGGATCAGCCGGACCCGAAGATTGGGGCCGGGACGCCGGAGTTTGAGTCTCGGCTTCCATGGAATGGGGAGGTCTTCGCCCGGCGCCGGAACGGGGTGCCGCACCCTCAGACGGTGCTACCGGTTGAGGAAGATTCTTAAGTTCCGGAAGTATTATTGTAGGTATGGGTTGGAGTTGCACTCCGTTGACCCTATTGTGGTCCGTTTTGTGTCTGCCGTTCAACTTGTGGTCGTATCTCGGTTGTTTGTGATGGGTCGGACTCGTCGGACTGGTCGTTATTGTGACACCAATCTTGCCCGACTCTCTTAGGACTTCGGCTTTGCGTTTGGTGCCCGCCGGTAGTATCGGTCTGTCCTCCGAGCTGGAGCTGGAGGGTGAGGGGGGTGATGGGGGCGAAGGGGGAGACTTTCTTCTGGGGCCACGTCGCCCCCCTCCCTCCCCCCGCGTCATCAGAAAGCTGTGGATGAGACGGGCGTCCAATATGTTTTCCTCCGGTTCCCAAGTGTTGAACTTAGGACTCCAGCCTTTCCATTTCACGAAGTACTCCACTTTATTCTGAAAATAAAAAAACGAAAATACTTAGTAAAGTGCTCGATAGAGTTGGCAAGATTGTACATATTATTAGGGCTAGTGTAGATAATGGACATAATATGGCTAAACATCAAATAGACATATACTTCAGGTATTAAGCTGTATCTACATATGCTTATTTGTTTTAGTTGTCAGTTTATATTCTATTGGGATTCTGCGACCCTTTCCTTTGATGTTGAACTTATTTTTGCGATCACCAACTTATCAAAAGGAAAGATCTGGTAACTGGCATAATGAAGATCATCCAGTGGAATCGTTAGCCTCAGTGCTCGAAATGGAAATTTTTTTTTAACTTTTTTTTTGACTATATGTATAGAACATAGATACATACATATATTATAACACCAAAACACTTACGTAACATATGTACACCAATATAAATGAATTTATGGTTGTATATATTAGGTTATTAGTATTATTATTATAGAAACTGTATTACATACATACATGCACAATTTACACGGTTAATTTTTTTTAAATTTAAATAATTGTTAATATCACTATTTAGTTAGTCACGTACAGTAATTATAATTCAGACAACTTAAAAAATGTTGCTAGAAAAGTGTTTGTTAGTGATGAAGTGCAGTAATAAAATATAAATAAAAAAAAATAATCAAGCGATTCCCGATGATAGATTGAAATAATTGCAAATACGTTCGGTAAATTCAAGTTCTCTCATCAGAGGGACAGGCAAGACTGAAGTATTTCGAAATTTTGGTTCCTATGTATAATGGTAGCGGTACAGCTGCTTTAGAAATTTTGTTAAAATAAAAAAGCCGACAATTCAAAGAAAGATATCGTAAATTATCGAAATGACCGATGCCCCGAGAGGGACCCGTTGCAGTTCGACCATAGTGTGACGGACAGTGCCGACCATAAAGCAATAAAACTTTTTGCGCATAAAAACACTCGAATTCTAAATGTTATCTTCAAGTAACACAAGTGCATCCAGCTTTTTCAAAACATAATAATATTTCAAATGGCTTTTGGCTACAGATAAGATGCCTTTGTCGGAATTGAAATGTAAAGAATTTAACTTTCAGTCAAAGATTGTGATTTAGGAGTCATAAATGTAAAAAAAATTCACCTTCTAACATTTTTTCGGCAATATTAATTGAAAGCACGGAAATTTTGGTTTTTTACGAAAGGGAGCGCTAAATTTACAGATTTCACGAAAGGGTACGCTACGTTTTCAAATTTCACGAAAGGGAACGCCCGCCCCCTGCCGCTCCCGCTGAATTCGAGCACTGGCTTAGCCTGAGATTTTTTAAAAGATTGATAGTGTTATTATATATATATAATAGGCGAAATCCGTCTGTCTGTCTGTCTGTCTGCTGATAACGCTCGCCGAGGTAAATGATTAAAAAACCAGAACGTTGCGTGAGTGGGTTTTGAACCCGTTATAACCAGTTTGGGACAGTGAGCGCTTACGCTGTGATCCAAACTAGGTAATAACGGGCCTGCTTCAATTTGACTATATAATATCTTAACAGGCTCGCGACTTTGCTAAATTGGTACGTGTTGTATTATAATGAGCAATCTATGCAACAACTATAAACACTCTTAAATACACATATATTTACCACACAAACATTCGTTGATATTCAACGGGCTTACACTAGTTAGGTTATAATAACAAATGTAAACATTAGATGAACGAGAACCGAAACCGAAAACGAAACACTGAAAATAAACATTAAAACTTTTTTTATGAGCCAAGAGCAAACGGATTGGTCAATTAATTTTTAAGAAAGCAAACGTTTCTCAATCTTTCTTCCGATGCCTTTTTTAGAAGTTATGTATATGCCGTGGTTAAGTCGCATTTTATACATAGACAGAAGACTTGTTGCCGAATAAGTCTCATCGATCGACAATAACTTAACATCTTACGCTACATAGTTTAGACACGCTTCCCTCCCGCTTTTATTACAATAATTAAAAAGTAACAACAATTCACACAACGGAACAATATTAGCAAAAAGCTCTACAAGCGCTGCGGGCATATTATCGCAAAATCAATAATACGATACGTACAACGTACAGGTATAATATAGTACAGTTCGTGCACATCCTCACAATATTGACGATCGCTCAACATTGGAAACGAAACAAAAACTAAACACAAGGGATAAAAACGGACGTCTATACCTACTTTTTCTCAGAATTTTGCAAACTGTACTAAACGCGGTTACACGAATATTATTTAAAGCACACGAAACAGCCCCTATCTTTGCCACTCCCAAGGTCACAAACACAACTTAACCCGACGAATTTCATCATCATCATCATTTTCAGCCGTTCACCATCCACTGCTGGATGAAGGCCTCTCCAATCCTCTTCCATTCTTGTCTGTCTTGAGCAATCTGCATCCACTTGACTCCACACATTCTTCTCAATTCATCAACCCATCTTCCACTCGGTCTACCTTGCTTTCTTTCACATCCTCTCGGATACCATTCTAGGACTTCTCGCGTCCATCTGCCATCCATTCTTCTTGCTATGTGTCCAGCCCATTGCCACTTCAACTTTTTCACCCTTACTGCTATATCTGCCACTTTGGTCATACTTCTTACCCATGTATTTATTTTGCGATCTCTTCTTGTTATGCCAAGCATGCATCTTTCCATGCTTCTCTGTGTGCACTGGATCTTTCGTAGCATTCTTGAATTTAGCGTCCAAGTTTCACATCCATACGTCATAACTGACAGTACGCATTGGTCGTATGCCTTCTTTTTTAAGCATAGCGGAATGTTGGATTTAAAAACTATGTTCATTCTTCCAAAACCACTCCATCCTAGTTTCATTCTTCGTTTTATTTCTTCTTCTTTACATCCAGTCATATTCACCAACTGCCCTAGGTATAAATAACTATCAACTATCTCTACAATATGGTTATCTACTGTGACTACATTTTGCGTGCAAAATTCATTATACATAATTTTGGTTTTATTAAAATTAATTTTTAAGCCTACTTTCCTACTTTCGGACGAATTTAACTGTATATAAACTTAGTAGTTTAAAGCGTATTATTAGTCATAAAATTTTGCCACTTGACAACGACAACAAACCCATACGACTTTTCAACACAAATGAGGGAAAAAAGGGGAGAAACGACATATGCACACACACACACATACATACACTGTCAAACAACCCCAATTTTATACAGCAAAAGGGGTCTCAAACCAACACAGGTACACAGCATGCCAAATGCAAATGCAAAAAAAAAAATGCACAATTATACACAGGTACGCATGAGTAACGGTCATTTTATTGCAACTCTTCATTTGAAAGTACTCGAGTAAATCGTCGAATAGCATAGATACGCGATTCCAAACAAATTTGTATGGAGAAAGCGTCAGAAGCAACGGGGGCGTGCGGGGGGTCTAAAGTGTGGGGAATTCTCACAAAAAATAAGTCATTTTTCGGGCGCTAAGGCCAATCTATGTTATTCTACATACATATATGACGAATGGAGTACTATCCTCGTTTTTGTTCCTTACACGTTCCGAAACAGTTTCCGACTGATCCACACCAAACGAATCCTATGACGCAACTTATGTACGTACAGTTTTACGGTTGTTTTCACGACTGCAACCGACGACAGTCGTTATAACGTTATTATGATGTAAAAACAGTTTGAAAAACGCATGAAAAGACACGAACATATGCTGGGACGAGCGAACCCAAAATACCCACCGCTAACGCCACAAACTCAACACATAACAATTACAATAAGATGGATGGTAAACAGTACACGATTGAGATTTGTATTAGTAAGACGAATGACAGTTCTGTGTATTTTTAAATTTGCGTGTGCACTCACCAGCGTTAACTGTTCGACTGCAGTTTACCCGGTGCATCTGCACTCTGCACTGCTATGCAACGCATGCGCTTTAACAGGCCCGCCCCCTCTCCTCGAGGCAGTGGTCACGCACTGTCGGCTCGCGTAACAAATAATCGCTAATTTCGAGCCAAACGAGCAAAAAAATTCAATCGACGACGGTCGTTGAACCGTCCGATTCGCCGAATGGCACACAATTCGTCGTAAAAATGGCAAACGACGCAATTCGATGTGTGTTGGTCATAGATTGTGGCCTTAGCGCCCGAAAAATGACATACAAAAAGGGCATGCAAAATGCACTCCTTGCATGCATTTTGCTCGATTTTTTTTTGTGAGAATTCCCCGCACTCTAGACCCCCCGCACACCCCCGTTGCTTCTGACGCTTTCTCCGGGCAAATTTGTTTGGAATGGCATATCTATGGTGTTGATAAACAAAATGTGTTTACCTACAACCTTGTAGTCGGTCGAAAGTACCTCACAAACCGCAGCGGATTATTATTCGCGAGCGGATAAATACGCTCGGTGGTAGGTACATACATAGGTATGTGGTGGGAGTTGTACCTAGACTTCGGAATTTTGGACTCTCGAACCTTTTGCCGCAAGTATATTTTAATGTTGCCGTTGTCCTTCTGAATTTTCGTTCGAGATAATTAAATTAATTAAAATTTTTATGAATACATATATATAAAATATTTATTATACCTATGTATGTATGTATGTACATATATTTTTTTAGCTTAATATCATATAATCATTATATATATATATATACATATATAATAGCCGAAATCTCTGCTGTCTGTCTGCTGATGACGCTCGCTGAGGAAAAATTATTAAAAAACCAGAATGAGTGGGGGATCGAACCCAGGAGCCCAAGCTCGGGAGGAACGCGCTTACGCTAATCAGCCAAAACCAGTTGTCGATTTGGTCCTTTTTTTTTTTTAATTACCTACGAATATGAGGTCGTGACTCTGCTTTACCTATAAAAGGGATCGTGACTCTGCTAATAATACATAGGTGGCACTATAAAAACTATTATATTTTTTTGTTGTATTATAACGCAACATAGATGGCGCTATAAAAACTATTAAATTTAATATATAATTTTCCAGTACGGGTGATGAGAACGCTCCGTTGATATTCAACGGGGTTACACTAGTATATATAATAACCCTATTCCATCTGTCTGCCTGTGTGTGTGTGTGTGTGTAGACCGAGTGGAAGATGGGCTGGTGAATTGAGAAGAATGTGTCGAGTCAAGTGGATGCAGATTGCTCAAGACAGACAGGAATGGAAGAGGATTGGAGAGGGCTTCATCCAGCAGTGGATGGTGAACGGCTGAAAATGATGATGATGATGATTAAAGTATATGTACCTAATATGTTAATGGTAGAGTGGAATGAGCGTGAGTTCGGGTGGGTAACGGAATATCGTTTAGTGTACAAAGATCGCACGTTACCGAAATGTGTTGCACATTGAGATATCATCGAGCGTATTTATCCGCTCGCGAATAATAATCCGCTCCGGTTTGTGAGGCTCTTTAACCTTTTTTTGTACATGCACGCATCTCTGAGGACGTTATGTAAATTATCGTAGTTTTTTTTGTTTGTTTTTGTCGCAAGTATGCGGTCTACTATTTTTCATTCTTATCGTATGCGGTCTAGCGTTGTTTGTAACTTGTATTTAAACAATACGTTACAAAGCAATAGTAGACCTCAAAAAAATCGACAGTAGAAAACGATGATATTTAAATTTAATAAAAGAACACTTGCAACATGTAATAAAAAAATGTATTTCAAATAATTATAGCTTTAATTGGGTAATAAAACATTGCATCAAACGATAACTGTCGGCTCATTCCAAATTTCACAATGCATTTATTGGGATAAGAAAGAAAGCGAACTAAACAATTCACCGAGACTAGTAGTAGCGCACTGACGTTCAACTTTCTTAAAATTTCATAAATTAAATAAAACGTGTACGTTAATAAATACTCAGACGAATTACGCTACACTAATTAGTAGGTATATAAATACAAACGAGTATAACGAGTTTGCAAAGTTTTATATTATGCGATCAAAATTACAAACGACCGACTATCATTAATATTTATCAATTGAAATGAAGGCTACTATGTAATAAAAAATAAAAAAAATAATGATAACATGCGGCTCTCGTGCCACGCGTTTCCGTTATCTGCCGCGTTACAAGTTTTTTTTAGATGGGCAGACCTGGGGCTAAAATGCAATGTCCTCTCTATCTTTTAAGAAATGAAGCCCTTGAAAATTTTCGCATGCAAAAAATACAACGCCACCTAAACCCACGCTTCCCAAGCTTTACATCAATTATTATTATCGAGCGTATACGATGTTAATATATTTTCCAATGTTCGAAGAGGTGTTGATGATAATAAAATTAACAATGCAGACCACGAAAATATAACGAGCAAAACCCTACGATAGGTATAAATGAATCTTAGAATCACGTACTAGGGACACGAACCCCAAATATTAAGAGAAACCAACTCACGTAGGCCACAAGTAAGCCCAACATCGATCCTAGCTGTTTACCTTGACTGGACACGCTTCATGGATGCGACAAACACAACACTACTATCTACTTACTACAAGCAACTCAATCCTCATAAAAAAATATTAAAATTTACATAGGTACTTATCTAATGTCTAGAAAAATATTTAACGAGTAAACTTTTTGACAAAGTGCTATAGATAAGTTTTGTCACCAACCCTCAGTGCAAAGTTTCATCCAACTTTCTCTCGAGTCTGCGCTTTCAAACGTAAAATTTTCCCCTTCAACGTATTGAAAGTTGAGTTTATAACATATTCAACGGGCGCTGCTGCATTCAAATCTACATACAACTTTTTAAACAAAACTTATGCATATCTTACTAATTCAAATGCACATAGCTCATTCACAAGTGCATGTAAACCCATTATGGTGGGTACACACCGCCGAATCGAACGCGAACCGAATTCGAAGCAATTTCGAAGCGAACGATAGGATTCGCTTCGTTGGTTGTAGGTATACACCTAAACATTCGCACCGAACAGCGACCCTCGAACGGAAATACAATAGGCAGAATTAACAAAAGACGATCTTTAACAATAACCTAACCAACAAAAAAAATACTCTGTTCGCAGTTGGCCCGTCTTCGCTCCGAAGGCGGTCTATCAAACGATTTTTTTCTATAAACCCATATTTTTTTTTGCATTGCGTCTTTGTTCGTGGCATCTTGGCAAGCAGTGTACTTATCAACAATAGTAGTGGTAGTAAAACTAGTAAATCGCAATAAATCACCAAACAATAAAACAATTAACTCACTTTCGAAACTTTCGTACATACCAATGAAATTCAGAAAAATATGATGAGGGGTTGAATTTTATATAATTTTACGTATATACATATAATCTGCCGGGTAAATATTGTAAACATTACAAAACTTAACTTGGGGAATCGTACATAGGTACATATATGTAGGTACATATTATATAGTATGGGTTAACTCGTATGTACATATATGCGCGCGCGAATACTTTCAAGGTTTGATATCATAAAAATGACACTTAGAAGCACAATTTTATTTCAAATTCAGTCAAGTTTCAGCCGTATAACTGCATTTAAAATTTACCTGCATACATATTCACAATTCATGTTGATCTTGATTGTACGTCACACTAAAAACGTTTATGTAAGGGCCATATGAGTGTTTAAAATTCAAATAAATAAATACATACACAAAAAAAAATGTTTTTTCGCTCCGAGACCTAGCGAAGCGATCGTTCGGTTCGCATTCGCTGCGACGTCCACATAGCGTCCAAATAGCCCGAATTCGCTTTCGCTTCGCCTTCGATTCGTCGGTGTGTACCCACCATTACGATAGCATAAAAAATTGGGTCAAAGTATCTGCGTATTTGCGCGAACACTGTAACGTTGAGAGCTTCGTCGATCGATCGAACGGCCACCGAAAAAAATAAAGTAAAACGTTGGAGAAGCTTCGAACACGATGATAAATTAATGTTTGAAAGTACACATTGGAGTGAAATTGCGGTCGTCATCGTGTCATCAATAAGTATACCTTACCTCTTACTATACAGTATACACCCGGTGCAGAAAGAAAGCTGACGAAACGCGACACGCTCTCACACGGGCTAGTGTTAGTGCCAGTGTTTGTCAAAGCTCAATAAAAAAAAAATGATAGTTTCTTAGTTAGACGAGTGACGTTACGAATATTGTCAATGACAATTATTTTGATCAACACGTGTCGATCGGTTCAAGACGAGTTTTTTTTTTAAATGTGTTACGACTGACAGGGCGGCAAAAGTCCCCCCCCCCCCTCGTTCCATGTGAAGAGAGAGATGGTAAAAGTTAAGGAGATCTTCATGTTTTTTGTGTGAAGCAATGTGCCAGATTTATTCCGTTCCCCTGCACATTCACAAGTGATAATAGAAGCGAGGAGCGGCCCCTCTTCCCAACATCGCGTGCCGGCTGCGACGAACAAACTGTGTCTATTATCTCCCCATGTTTTATTTTTTTTTATATAAAAACAACATACAAACATACTAAAAATTAGTTAGCAAAGGTCACTCGTCACAATATTACTTAAAATTGTAATTCTGTGTAGTATTGAAAAAAATTTGTCGAACGTTGCAACAATTCCCGTGTGTTTTCTCAAAGCGTGCTGAATTCAGATTAAAATTAAAATGTTCTAGTTAGTAATGGGGGTATTACACGGGGACAGTTTACTCGCTACAATCTCGCTGGTTTGCTGGTGCTGGCGTGTAATAGGCGAAGTTGGTAAACTAGTACTGTTGGTAAACTGGTACTAGTGAAGTTCGAACGTTTGAACTTTACTCGTACTAGCTGGCTCGTGTGACGTCACTTCGTTGACAGTTTGATGTTAGCGTATCATTTTCAGCTCCCAACACACACATGATACATTTACGATATTGAAAATTCAGCGGGCATTTTGACGGTGGGCGCAAAACACGTGACAACTCACAAATTGATGACAGCGATACTAGCGAGTAAACTTAACACGTGTAATAGGTTTACTAGCTACTCGCTACCAGCTCTACGTGCCGGTTAGTAAACTGGCGAGTAAACGATCCCTGTGTAATACCCGCTTAAAAGAAAATACGTGGTGTAATGAGTGATAATATCTATCTTTGTTACGAAAGTTGCATTCGTATACCTACGAAGAGATATCTATTATTGGTTTAGTCGTCATGTCTTGAAGAATGGTGACGTAATATCTAATTAATTGAGCAGGCAGAAATACTAATATATGGGAAATTCACTCGTTCGCCGGGTTAAGTCTAATCGTGCAATCATAAGCCTTACAATACAAAACAAAAGATCGTTAGACAAAGACGAGGGCGCTTAGTGATGGCCTGATTGGCTATCAATGGACTGCCAAATTGATCAATTTCTGGCAGCCTTAAAACAACACCTCTTTACAAGTGCAAATAAATAGTTGAATTTATTTCGTAATTTAAGCTTTGAGTTACATTTTTGTTTGTAATTAGCTTTTTGAGATATTTTAATTAAATAAATAAAGAATATGGTAAAATAAGGCAGGTAGTGGAATAGCCTATCACCGTTTACCATTATTCCACTAGAATGTAGGTAGGTATTAGTGTGGCAGTAGGTACAGTTGACACTACTAAGAACAATTAAAAACGGCAAGAAACGTCGATAAGAACTAAGAAACAACAAGCGAATACATTTTTGTTATATTTTAATTCATTTTTTTATCATAGAACATAAGTTTGCCTATTTATTTGAAGCATGGAAATATGTATAACAAGATGAGATCGCGAGAGAAATACATCGACTAAGAAGCATGACCAGCAAAGTAAACCTAACCTAACCTAACTCTAATCCCCTTAGCATAGTTTTTACTAACATCCGCGACCGGGAGGCTTCCACTCTCGAAGATCGACTAGTTCTCCAAGACAGGAATCCTCCCGGGCAGTCAATTAAACCCTCTTTTGGAATGAGGTAGGGGAATTGCAATCTCACGAGTCCCTTCGGCAGAGCGTAGTCCCTTAGACGTCGCTATATACGAAGGTGGGAAAGAGTTGGAGACGCACAACTCCAATGGGTCAAAGACTGATGTCTGTCTGCCAGTTATGATGTATGGATGTGAAACTTGGATGCTATTCAAGAATTCTACTCAAGATCCAGTGCACATAGAAACACGTGGGCACGCTCGGTAATGGTCGGGTAATAAGAGCTGGCGCGTTCATAGTACTCACACAGACGCATTTTTGATGCATGCACAAGCGAAATATGTGTGTATGTTGTACGCGCCAGCTCTTATCAACAGACCTATATAAGGAGAAGAGATCGTAAGAGGAATACGTGGGTAAGAAGCGTGACATATACGTACGCGAAACACTTGAACGGTATCCGAAAGGATGTGGAAGAATGCTAGGCCGACAAATCGAAAAGAATATGTCGATGGGTTAGTGTGCACAGATATTGTATGTCCAATTGTGTTTTAAAATATTGTAAGTGACATCGCTTTTGCATGAAAACTACGGACATATTATATATTTGAATAGGGCAATATCTCCTCAAAGATACTATTTGGACATACAACACTTTTTAAACATGAAGGTTTGATACGGGTGGACGTTTTGTGTATGATAACTCAATTTTACTAAAAACTGGACATACAATATCTGTGCACTAACCCATCGATATATAAAAAATGGTCTACTTTTTTATAGGGCAATATCTTCTCAAATATAAGGTTTGAAGCAGATGGACGTTTTGTGTATGATAACTCAATTTTTTTCAAAACTGGACATCGATGTGTGAATTCAAAGGGATGCAGATCGTTCGAGACGGACAGAGGGGTCGTATGAAGGAAAGCCCGAAATGACGACGTGCTATGTACATATATTATAAAACAGAAACGAGGCACATTGTAAAATGAGCAGCAAACGAAGAGACGCAAAACGCGGCGCGCGCGCCTCTCTACATACAAAGAGCCACAAAGCGCGTCGAGGAGCGTAAATAAATAAGTAAAATAAAAAGGGGCGTAGTGATATACGCGCGCCCCACAGTTGCGGCAACCGGCTTCTGCGAGGGGGGGAAGAGAAGGGGAGGAGGAGGGGCGAACCGCCCGCCCCCCACCGGCCCCCTCCAATCAGCGACGAGGACACGCACACATCAACACACCCACGACACACGTACACACAAACGCACACCCACAAACACAACATGCGACCAATTCACTGAGGCCGCGCACGTCGGCCGTGAAGGTCGTCTCTACGTCACTATGTGCGACTTTAGGCCTCGCACACGGAACGGATACTTTTTATTTTACGACTGGTAAACTTGCTCGTATCGTCTTCGTTGGCATATGTATCAGCCGCCTCGAAGAAAAACACCTCACATGAGGCCACTACCCCCTCGACGTAATATAGTCGACCTTTCCGTTTGGGGACAGACGACAAAACCGCGCATCTCTGCTATATGACTTTACTGTCATGGGCTCGTACCATGGTATCTAATCTCCAACGAACTTCTTGTTATCCCGAAAGATTGGGCGAAAGTCGCAAAGACCCTGAAACTAGATTGCCATGGTGCAAAGGACCAATCAATCTGAGACCACAGAATGTGATCCGCATCATGCTCTGGAAACGAGCACTGGCAAACATACTCAAATCGGTCAAAGTGGACTGGTCCGAAAGTTGGGCGTCAAACTAAAGTCACTCACAAACCATGGCGAAATCGCGTTGCGTTAAACTTTCGCTCCTATCGAACACCACGCTCCCAAGCCCGTACCCGGACTGGATCACAGAATGTGATCCGCATCCTGCTCTGAAAGCGCGAGCACTGGCAAAAAGAAATGGCAGACATAACCAAATACGCCAATTTATGGTTGAACCTCCCGTGACCAGACTGGTCCGAAAATTGGGCGTCCACCTAAAGTAACTCACAAACCATAGCGAAATCGCTGCGTCAAACTTTCGCCCCTATCATACACCACCCTCCAAGCCCATACCCGGACAAGACTACAAAATGTGATCTGCATCCTGCTCTGATAGCGCGAGCACTGACAAAAAGAAATGACAGACATACCCAAATAAGCCAATTTATGGTTGAACCTCCCGTGACCAGACTGGTCCGAAAATTGGGCGTCAACCTAAAGGCACTGGTACACACCTTAGCAAAATCGCTGCGTCAAACTTTCCCACCGATATAATTCGCATTGGTACGAACCAAAGACGTTAAAGGGCGTCTGTTTGACGCAACGATTTCGCTATGGTGTGCCGTAAGGTTCTCATCCACCGAGTACGTTGACATGCGTTACGTCGACGTACGATATCCATCCACCGATTACAGCACGGCTTTTTCGCTCGTACTGCAATTGGTGCGTGGATGTCGTACGTCGACGTAACGCATGTCAACGTACTTGGTGGATGAGAGCCTTCAATTCTTACTGCGACAAGTGGAAAAATTTATACGTCTGTCTGCCTCGAGGCGAACGATCCCACCGATTATGCCAGGCACAGTAAACTCCTGCAGTATTGGGGGTTGACGTACTGTTCTCGGGTGGATGAGGGGAAGTGAATTCTCCCCCACAACAGTGTCAAGAGACTTTTTGAGCCTGAGTCTGAGCAGCTCTGGTCTGAATTTTCAGATCCAGAGGAAGAACCCCAGCAAGAACCGGCAGCGCATCAATCAGTAGGCGAAGTACGTTAAGCGTTGGTAAGAACAATGTTAAAGGTTACCTATGTAACACAATTTACGAAAATGGCCTCTCTCTTCGTTAGTATCAGAAATATCGTTGTAGGAGTTCAAAAATGGAAGCAGTCTTCATCGCCACAAATTAATCAAAAAATATATCTACCGAGTTGATGTTTATCTAAAAAAAATCCAGATTTCCTTTTAAGTTTCGCTCTATGTGCACTTTTGGGTTTGTTCATATCTACAGACATTGAACGTGGCAGACACGACAAATATTCTCTAGTGCATTATTATTAGATATATTTATTATACAGACACGGCCCATGCCTGCACGACATTCTAGCCGAGAATATTTTGTATGCGCTTGCTTGTCTCCGTATGTGCGCGGTCAATGTGAATAAATGTTAAAGGATCTGCATTTGGGCGCAAATGTTACGAGAATATACATTCCTGTATGATCTAAGTGATAAGAGATACAGTGACATAGGATGTACAGCAAAATGTTTGGGTCTTTTGGGGTTCTTTCCTGGTCTTCCTATTCCAGTAATAATGCAATCACGGACAAGTTTTCAACAGATAGATAGTCAAACATTTTTTAACAAATGTTGGGAGAGTTCTGACGCGATTCTCTGTACGTGCGCACATGTCTGCTGTGTACCTACATATATTGTAGATACCTACTATCGAAAATTTTTTTTTCGTCATTTTAACATATCTACGCACTACTAGCATGAACGATTTCCGCAAAATTCTCACAGGAATACAATGGAAACTCTGGAAGAAATAAATTATACATATTTTTATTGCTTTGGTTAAGAAGATATTCCAGTGAAATCGTTACAACTTATGATTTAATCATTCATTTAAACTTAGCATATACAATCGTAAAATTTTTGTCATATTCACGCCCCATCAAATTTAGTTTTTGTCACGGATACTAAAAACGCAAGCACAAAACAAAGCGAGATGAAAATATATTGAAAGATAGTGAGAATAAAACGTTTTCAAATTACATAACATACATAATGAGAGAAATATTATTTTGAAAGACAATGACAAGGACACGATTGCAGTAAGCAACGTAAAAAAGTGAAGACTCTCAAACTCAAACAAAAATTACTATTAGAGGGAGTTTACTGTACATATATTTGAGCAGATACAGAAAGAGTTAGTATTTATTTATTTAAAATACATGGTGGCCGATGGAGCCTATGTATGTGCTCTTCTGTAAAGTTTGTTGTTTGGCGTTTGGTACAGTTTCACACTAATATCGTCTGCAATGCCATGTTAACCCAAAATGAGCATTTGGAGAAAACAATTTAAAAAAAATACCTACTGTGAATTCTTTTGATCTATAGAAATTATAGGTAGATACTATTATTTCCAAAGAAATTTAATATTTATGTGTGATCAACAGTAGGATGCTAAATCGGCATGTGAGCAGTTAAATTTGCATATTGACCAACTCCGCAACACAAACGATGGAGAAAATATTTTTTTAGTAACTAGCGAGATGCGAACCAGTTATTTGGAGTTCAGTGCTTATTTATGCTTGTACGTATGCTCTTGTTAAATACAATAAGTAAGTAAGAATTATTAACTACAAGTTAATAATTCTGTTTCTGAAAGATGACCGTTAGCTATGTACACATACATACATATGTATGTAGGTACGAAAATTGAGTTAAAATTGAAATGGAAAAAAAGTAGAGTTGATTGTTGGCTCCAGTTTCGAAAATAGATATGCTTTGATACGGGTGGAACAATTATTGACAGAAATGAACATAGAGATCGCATAAAAGGTCGACAAACGCGAAACGTGTACGTTTCCATTCCACAGCATCCATGTAAAATGCAAATTCGCGATACTAGCTAACGTAGATCGTATGTAGATAGTTTAGAACGATATCCTTTTATTCTATTTACATATCAAGTGACATATTAAAGATTTTTACATTTGAATTATGCATTCTTAATTTCTAAACAGGTAAATATATTTGGGCTATCGAAAGAAGTCAAAAAAAACGGCGTAACATAACCATCCATAGTATTTTGCACTTTGAATATGAATTACCCATCATTAGAATAAGTATTTTATCACAATCAAGCAAAATTTCACAAACTATTGAAACATAGGAAAAACAACAATGCAAATTCATCAACATTATCTTAACAGAGAAAAAATAATATTCTTAGATATTGTTACTAAGCAAATTCAACAAAAAAAAAAACTTGTCACAAACACACATCCATTTCGTGACATCGACTGCATTTTCTAAATTGTTTAAGTAAACGCCATGTTATTTATATCTACAAAATGCCTACTTATTGATTGCTACAGAGTTATTAATTGGGAAAGGATTTTTCGATTGATTCCTTGGTACTCAAATACGCGTAGATATTCACAATATCTATGTGTAAGTAGGTGAAAACACTCACTTGCGAATTTAAGTTAATTAAACTGTGAAATAGCACTATAATTTGGAAACGACATTTTGAAAGATCAACAATTTTATCATACAGGTGCAAAACAGATTACACAATTGTAATTCGATACGTATTATTTAAACGTTATTGCTGGTCAATACTTGCAATAACGATATCTATGTGTGAATAAGAAAACTTTTACTCATAATTTTCCGTATTCATGAAGACAACTCTAAATACAAACATTGTACAAAAGCCTCCATGGAAAAAAATATGTTAACACATTTAAAATATCGGATGTTTGTTTGAGAATATTCGTGCTGTTATAGAGAATCAATAATCTTCCGATTTTTTCATATATGTAGGTATAATCTTCTATGAAGATACGATTGACGCGAAAATAATTTATGTTGCGGTCAAAGTGTAGTCAAAAAGTGGTTAACCGATTTTAATATTTTTAGCGGATGCTTGTGATTGCACTAGATAATTTCTTTATTCGGCTTAATTTTTTAGTTTGGTCCTAAAATTGTCAATTAAATAGTGTAAAATTTTTAATGTCTTAAAACGAATAACCCATTAAGATTATTCATATGGCAAATTTCAGAAATGCATTTCAAATATTATAATTTTTTGACATTGCCCCTTTGGTAACCGATTCTGAGGAAAGTTGTGCTTTTCGATTATTTATATTGGGTAGGTAACTTTTCCGATTTTCGGTCAGTTATTTCAATCAAATGGTGAATAATTTTAATCAATGGTCACAAAGTTGTATTTAACAAGTTTAACTACACAAGTTTCGGTATAAGTGTACCTTACACAGTGCCTACACAAGTGATCAGTAAATGTATTAAATGGTCAGTAATTAATACTAAACGGTTGGTGTTTAACTGTATAATCGTTATTTACTGACCATTTATGAAAAAGTTACTGACCATTTATTATTTTTAATGACCGTTTTCTAAATATGCATTTTCTTGAAAATATTTATTAATTTAAATACCTACTGATCGTTTAATTAGTTGCCGTTTTTAGATATGAAAACAAATAGATTTAATACGTGGACCTACATACATATCGAATGACAAACGATGGAAATACGCATGTCAGTTGTTAAAAATGTACACATACGAGTACAAATACCTACTTACAGAACAGATGAATGTATTAGGTACATACCTATGCATGTATAGGTACGTATAGCACCGTTGCGTCTTAAAAATAACAGGGGGGTTGAAAAACGGGGAATACGAGAATGTATAATTGATAAAGGAAACGTTCTAAAAGCATGTGCAAATACTGATGTGTCACAAAAAACATCTACGATATAAAAATATTAAATTTTGAGCAACACAATGAACCCTAGCTATCTTTAAAGACGAACGAAGCGAGGTTAAGTCTCAGCGTCGTTTTAATTCATCAATTTATACTATGTTGATGGTGATTCTAATCTGTAACAACACAGTCTTAATTCATGCTTTGTATTATGAAGGTATCACCGTGAAATTTCAGTTATAATGCAACTCAATTGCAAGCCCTAATATGAAGCCCCACAATATTCCTATTATGATAACACAATTGACAATTGATAAGCAACATAAGAACATAACAAGCATAAGAAATAGACAATATATAATGGTGAAATGTCATTTCAATCACACGTCCAATAAAAAAGTTAATGTTGATAATAAAAGTCTATGTTTTTCATTGTGCGTAGGGTGTCATATATTATGAAAGTCATATCAATTGTAATTCATTGTCAGTAACTGTATTAAGAAGGATCAAAGGCTTTATTATTTCGAGTCAGATTTTCTCTGATTTGCTGTTTCTAAAGTGCATATATTTATTTGCATGCTTATACGCTCCTTAGTTTGTTTGTATAATTACCTATTGCCTATACAGAATATCTCAAGCAAGTGACTGGTAATTTACTTCAAGAGTCGACCTGAATTATAGATACCTACTACGGTAGGGTTTACTGTTTGTTATCCAGTTATAATACGATACAGGTACCTAAGTCCTAAACGTAACAATTTTCAATATCGAATAAACATACATAGTTTTTAAATCCAACATCCCGCTATCCTTAAAAATAGGCATACGACCAATGCGTACTGCCAGTTATGACGTATGGATGTCAAAAGTGGATGCCACGTAAGATCCAGTGCACACAGAGAAGCATGGAAATATGTATGCTCGGTATAACAAGAAATCGTAAGAGGAATACATGGGTAAGAATGGGCTGTACCTATGTACACATAGCGAGAAGAATAGATGGCAGATGGACGCGAGAAATACTGGAATGGTATCCGAGAGTTATACACATCAGTAACATTTTCAACCGTTCACCATCCACTGCTGGATGAAGGCCTCTCTAATCCACTTCCATTCCTGTTCGTCCCGAATGATCTTCATCCACTTGATTGCACTCGATCAACCTCGCTTTCTTTCACACCCTCTCGAATACCATTCCAGTATGAAAGAAAGCAGAGTAGAGATGAAAGTGTGAAAGCAGATTGTTAAAGACACGGGGAATGGAAGAGGCCTTCATCCAGCGGTGGATAGTGAACGGCTGAAAATGATGATGATGAATGGTACAATAACTTTTACAGAAATAGTTCTGATTCAGGTGTCAAACAAAATCGTTAAACTTTCAAAGTTGAAATTCAAAACTAAATATTGCTCAAAATTATGAAAAAACGATACCGACATTGCGTATGGAATGAAAGAGGACTATAATTATGTTGTTTAATAGTACAGTGCTTAAAAAAGAAGGCATACGACCAATGCGTACTGCCAGTTATGACGTATGGATGTGAAACTTGGACGCTAAATTCAGAAATATACAGTGCACACAGAGAAGCATGGAGAGATGTATGCTTGGCATAACAAGAAGAGATCGCAAAAGAAATACACGGATAAGAAGTATGACCAAAGTGGCAGATATAGCAGTACGGGTGAAAAGGTTGAAGTGGCAACGGGCTGGACACATAGCGAGAAGAATGGCAGATGGACGCGAGAAGTACTGGAATGGTGTCCGAGAGGATGTGAAAGAAAGCAAGGTAGACCGAGTGGAAGGTGGGCTGGTGAATTGAGAAGAATGTGTGGAGTCAAGTGGATGTAGATTGCCCAAGACAGACAAGAGGCCTTCATCCAGCAGTGGATGGTGAACGGCTGAAAATGATGGTGATGATGAATAGTACAAAAAAAAATAGATTACGATAAATACACCCGTCCCTGGATTGGTTCAAACCATTTTTTTTTTCTTTCTAAACGCGTAACAATAGATTTCTTATTTTGGATGACCTCAACTGTCAACTTTTGCTGTGTGACACTTGTATAGGTAGGTTCTTTCGGTAATTTCTCATTGTACAATTGCTCTATCGAACAACGAGAGAATGTACAATACATAGATTGTGGAAGGAAGCGAGGAAGGCCACAACTGCCACGGGTGAAATTATGAATGTTTCAAATATGGATGACGGTGACTTTGTCGGAAAGCTGAAAATGTTACGACATTAGAAATTAGTTAGACATTGACGTTTTTATACCTTTCTTATCCTTTTTTTGATGATTTTTTCGGCGGCATACACCCGATCGCCAACAATTCCTAACTCCATATTGGTAATCCTCACTGCAATCCAAAACGAAACGCGTAAAACGGTCTAATGGTTGAGCGCGCGCGAATGCTTACGAGCACATGGCGTTTGAAAAGCGCGCCAAGCGGAGACGAGGCACAGTGGCGCCGCGAACGGAAACAGCGGCCAACGGCGCAAACACTCGAATCGAACGAACGAACTAACGAACGAACGAACAAACGAACGAACGCGACTAACGACCTCACCCCGTCAAGACAACTCGCCGACTGAGGAGAGGGGCGAAGAGCGCGTGACGTCACAAACACACAACGACACTCGCTAGATGGCGCCACAGTCAACGCGCAACCAGATCAACCTGAAATATACAAAAAAATAATATTAAAATAAAACACCAATTAAAACCAAACACGTATAATAATATCAATCGAAAAACAATCCGAAAAATAGGGAAAAATCGAACTCACACACACACACACACACACACAAAAGTACAATGTTTACGATACGCGTGCGTGTGTTTGTGTGGCGCTAATCGCACAACCGATAAGGTGTCACATTTTATTATAAACAATTGTTGATTTGTACGCTGGAAAAATGTCACTGTATATAATAGCGCGCGACGCGTATCGATTCGACCGAAACGCGTACGGGATATTTTATCAAAAATGTTATTGAAAAGTTTCATCGGGATAGTGTGTGTTTTGTACAATGCTGTACCTTAGCGTGTGCGTTGCGCGTTTACCTCCCGCCAACAATGGACTCGTCCAAAAGTTGGAACAAGATGGCGCTATGCGATTGCGCGAGTGCGAGCGAGACGGCAGCCCCACCCTACAGATAAACGCGTAGCGCTGTTGCCAAACTTGCTTATTTAACGCGCGACGAATAAAAATAAAATAAAATAAATCGACCTCGTACGGAGACGGAACGATTTTCGACGTAGATTCAAAGCGAGCGTACGGTGTTGTGAAAAAATTGAAAAAAAAATTACATACCTCAAAATTTGTGCGACGGTGTCGGTGCCGTGTGCAATTTGTGCAAAATGTTTTTTTTTTTTTTTTTTTTGATTATTTTTGAGTCGATTTTGAGTTGCGCGTTGAGAGCGGACGCGACAGCTGCCGGCGAGTGCCGGCAAACACTAACTGAAGTGAAGAGCGCTCTCCCCCCCCCACCGCCGCTCTCCTCTACGGACAATTATTAAGCGTAGCTGCGCTGTGATTGGTCCGATTCGGCCCCACTCTGCACCGCGCGCGAATCTCGACCAATGGGAGGCGTGGAATTGAATGTATCGCCCCACCCCCTCTAGTGGACTGCTAAACCGGGAAAAAAACGGTTGGCGTCGCTACCTGAGTGGCACAAAAGGGCGTCAGTCCACTTTGGCTTGAGGCCGCAAACTAGGCAACGCCGCCAAACGTCTCGTTTGGACCAATTTTCACTTCCGGCGGACAACAAACGAGACACTCTCTTCGTCTGAACCGCGCATCTGCCGCGCGCCGCAATAGAAGCGTGCCACGTTTAGCCATGGGCGCAAAAAGTCACGTAAAAAATGAAAAAATTCATCTTCACCACATAGTCCAGCGATGGAGTATTTGCAAAGTCGTGAACGAATGCTCCCGCTTCAAATCCCGATACGGCTGAAAGTGTTTCAGACCCGTGTTCTCAAACAAACCGCAGTGCAACGTTTTTTATTTGGGTCGTCGCATTACCATCGCTACAATTCAAATAAACTGCTCTTAGATACTGTCCATGTAAAGCTAGCTTCGGTAACTTAACTCCCCAGTTTAAGTAATAATACACAGGCAGTGTTTTCAGACAGTTATTATGTGGGTTGCAGTCCTGCCAGTTGTGTGTAGGTAAACAAGCGTCTGTGGAACTCCTTTATTGGGTCGTCAGTACGCTGCCAACATTGGCCGTATCAAGCTAGCTTTTAGGCCCGTAACGCACTTGGCAGCCTGGCTGCGCGGCCATACGCGCGGCGGCCACAACGATGTTAGGAAATGTATGTGGCTGCCTGTTTGACAACGCACTGAGGCAGCCAGGAAACTCTGGCTGCGCGGCCACAGGTAGCGGCTCCGATACGCAGCAGCCAGACAGGCAGCCACTGGCCGCCGCGGCCAACACGAGATGTATTTAACAAAGAAAATGTATGTGGCTGCCTGTGCGATGCACGCACTAGCAGCCTGGCTGCTCGGCAGCCAGTCAATTCACGTTTGCCATTTCTGATTTTCAGCCGCTTCGGCTGAAAATCTGAATAAACAATTCCAATTCCATTATAAATTTTACACTAAATTCAACGAATAAGATAAAAATATAAAAAAAAAAAATCTCGCTAATATTGCGCGCTGGAAATAATGTATGTATATAAAACTATTTTCAACGAATTATTTGCATCTACATATGTACATACAGTACAAAAGGATCCGAGATCCGAGATTACGAACCAAATATTGCATTGAAAATAATATGTCGTATCGCTGTCCATTTGTGAGCATCTTTTGTTTGAGAACTTGCCGCTAAATTTCTGAGAACTGAGCTCTGGCTGCCGCTTTGGCTGCTTGAACTGGGTGCACGTTTTTCTGGCCATGGCCGCGCAGCCAGGCTGCCAAGTGCGTTACGGGCCTTAAATTTACCAAGTTAATCCGATTTATAGTTGTTTTTTTGAGTCGCGAGAGTACTACTGTTATTGGTATTTCGGTAGATATCTATAGGTACGCCGACTGCTCGCGTTTTTGCTTATTTTTTAATACAAACGTTAAGATGAAATAGACAGAGCTCCGTACTGTCTTGCTCCTAAAAATATGACGATGTTTCCGTAAAAAATTGGCATCATCTACGATCTACCAATCATCTTTCCTTCCTAACTGCTCGAAGATACCGGCCATGTAAAGCTAGCTCCAGTAAATAAAGTCTCATGTTTAAGTAATGCTGCGTACCTACACACCGACGAATCGGAAGGATATTGTGTGGAGTGGGTCCACACAATAACGTCGTTCGCTGTTCGGTTCGTCGGTGTGTACGCAGCATAAGAATACACAGGCAGTGTTTTCAGACAGTTATTAGGTTGCAGTCCTGCCAGTTGTTTGTAAACAAGCGTTTATGGAACTCTTTTATTTTACTTGTCGTCAGTAGGTACGCTGCCATCGCTGCAATTCAATAAACTGGCAGATAACATTGGTTGTATCAAGCTAGCTTTGAAATTTGCCAATTTAATCTAATGTATCGTTGTTTTTTTGAGTCGCGAGAGTAGTCATATGTATCTATATTTAAGATACCTACTGTTACTGGTATTTTAGTATACATAGGGTACGCCGACTTATTTTTTAATACAAGCGGTAAGGTGAAATAGATAGAGCTCCGTACTCTCTTGTTCCTAAAAACAGACTATAGATAGACCTACATAGTTTATGAGATGTTTCCGTATAAAAATTGGCATCATCTACCATATACCAATTCATTGCTCCTTCCATCTTTCCTTCTTCAGAAGGCAACAGAAAATCCTTGTTACTTCACTATGACGGACAGTAAAATGTTTATCGAATGCGTTAAGACCGCGTTTGATATTAAATAAGTAGGCACGCCTCTTTAAGAATAAAGTCGTATTAACGTGGTGGTTTTGGGTACCTATGTATACAATCTCCCTCCCCCTGTGCTTAAAAATAAAGTCGCAAAGGTTGCGGATGACGTTGGTGCGGTTCTAAGTCTTCTCGGTGATTTTGAATGCGGTTAGCTGCCACTGCCATATTGATACTAGTGGAATATTGATTAACTCCAATCATAAGCATTAATTACTATACAAAAAATATCGTTAGATAATACTAGGGCGGCTAGTGATTGCCTGTCAAAAAAAAAAATGTTAAAATACGGCTATGGCGGGTAGTGAAATGGTCGATTAATTAGCGTTAAAAATAAATCCACTGGTATTAAATTATTAATTAGTAAATCCACCGATATAGGCGATATTAGTTCCTGCAATAGGTAGCAAACAATTGCTGAATATCGCATAAAGCATAATTGTTGAATTTGAATCAAAATTTCGCTTTCGGAAAATTGTTTGACTACCTATGTAAATGTAAAAAATTAAAATGTTATCGTTGAAGAAAAATTTAAAAAAAAAATTCTGCAGTAGATACATTTTTCTGATTTTCATTAAAAATATGGATAAAGTAAAAATCTTATGGTGGCCATTCACGATCCGAATACGTATGAAACGAACGTCTCTTTCAAACAGATCGTGACTGGGCTAAATCGGTCGTTTTCAGAGCGACTACTGACAGATATCGGGCGCTTCTTTAATTCCACACGAACGTTTTATGGATACTTCGCAAAAACCGAACGTGAATCGTTTTACGACCAGTGTTTGTTGTGACTTTGTGGTGAAAATCTGGTAAAAATACGATGGTTCACACCGATTGATCTCATCGTGAGTGGGGTCATATTTTTTTCATCTGAATCATTTTTATCTCCATACGAACATATCCGTCGACACGTCGGGGAAAACGGATCGTGAATGGCCACCATTAAGACTTTTTACACACGTTTTAAGGCGCCCGCAAACCGCTGCGAATTCGTGTATGAAAACCTAGCTAGGCAAACCTAGCGAATTTCGCAAGTCTACCGGCAAGCGTCGGTTTCTGACATAACCTATCAAACTACCATCTGTCACCTCGCATTCGGAACGTTTGTATTTTACTCACGATTCTCAAGTCAGAGTTATTTACATACAACTTTTCCACAAACGTCATCGAAATCGAGCGAATCGGCGAAATCGCCGGAAATCCTTTTGGTGTAGACGCGTACCTATTCATTTATTCTATTCGTGCATTAATGCCACACACGCGTATCTAACATTATTTATTGCGAATTTGTTTAAATTCTATTAATAATCAATTGTTTTTGCACTACTTTACGTAATATATCTATTATAACAGCTAACAAATATATAATGGACGTATATAATCGCCCCCGCCACCTCCTACGCCCGTTTCAAGATGAACTAAAGTTCACCACGTTGTTATGCCCGAATGTTTAGCGGTTATAGCCAACTTTGCTATCGTTTGAGCTGTTTGGCTTATTAACTGAATAAATCGCGGCTATGCGATGCAACTCCCCACCATACCATCTTTGAGATTTTCCTACCCGTTCGCAGCGGTGTGCGGGAGCCTTTACACTACAGAGCGCACGCTTAGGCACAACAATTTTATGAACGAATAGCACGACGAGAAGGAAAATGGATTTCTGTAGGTACGACCAAAGTAAGTCCTACATATTATATTGACTAAATGTTTAGTTCGAAAACATGCAAAACCGTGGTTTAGATAAAGATACACCTACCAGTTAGAGTTATTAGAGATCAAGAAATGTTTGGAATTAAGGCGACAAAAATGGAAATTAATCTCAAAAAACTGATAATAATGTGTCTAATGGTTTTTAAATGACAACTGCACAAAATTTATGTAAACAGCATGCGATTATCACGAGATTATCACAATTTTCAGTCGAAATAGGTATTTGTGCTTAAAAAAACTGAACATGGAATAACAATGCAAATGCGTTTTCCGAAACTCGTCTTGCTTATCTTAGGTATCGGTCTCTTCTGACATACATTCTAAAACCGGGTACCTACGCCACTGATCATTAGCGAATTGATCAGTGGCGTAGCGTGAATTCCAGGCGTCCCGCCGTAAAATATTTTAAGGTGCCCCCCCCCATATATATATTATTTCCTTACAGCAAAGTATCCTTTCAAAATAGTTTTACATACCTTTTTTACGTAGAAATAACGTAGAAGTTGTATTCCTCAAATATATGGATAAAGTCATGGATTGCCGAATTTTTTAACTTGTTCTGTCTTGTTTTTGACTTTTCAAGTTTCAAAGAATTTTCAACCTATTTGCACCTCATTTTATTTTATTTAACGAAATAATCGAAGTAATCGAAGTCCAGAAGTAAAAATTTTTCTACTTAATAAAGGTATGTAATATTATTTTGGAAATAATATGTATGTAGGGGGGGGGGCGCCTGGAATTCACGCTACGCCACTGACAAGAGCAAATCAATACTGTTGGATCCAAAAAATAAAAATTTTGTATCTTTGTATCTTTGGCCCAACCAGATTTATTCAATATTCAAAGTCCGTTGAATTCAGGCGATTGAAATTTTTGTAATGACCACTTATTGTTTGAGATTTTAAATCCAAAAGTATAGCAGAGCCGTTAATGTCTATTTATTTAATATTAAGCAACATACAGAGTAGGTAGGTACAATATAAAATATAAAATAATATTAATTCAATAATAATACAATACAGCCAAAATAAATAGTTACAAACAAACAACAAATCATAGCAAGAAAGGAACTTAAGTATAGAAAATCAAAGAAAGGAGGGCAAAAAATAGTGAAAAGGATCAATATGTGCCGGAACTTCGTACGAGCAGGATCTATGAATGAAGGAGTTTTGCGAATAATTACCTAGTAGAACAAAGATTCAAATGAAACAATGGAGGATTTCTGACAGATCTAGGGGGACAATGAAGAATGATCCTACTGAGTAGGTAAGGGCTATCTGATAGGTACATTATTTAAAGCTTAAATACAAAGCAGAGATCCTAGAGTCCTCTTAGATTGCAGAGGGACGCAATCACGGGAATTTGAAGACGAAGAGGAAAGACGAAACCTGGAAATGGAGTACGTATGGAACTTCTTATTAATTTTTTTCAATTTAGTAATGGTGACTTTGTACAATGTATGCCGCCAGAATCTTCGTGGACATTTATAGTGTTCAATTAAGTTGTGAGTAAGAATATACGCAGCACTAGCGATTATTTCAGGTGATACAGAAGAAGATACGAACACTGGAAATAAAATATAACATAGGTGGCAAAAAATGAATTTTGTTGATTTTTACAGATTCAGGTTCAATCTGCCATCGCCAATAACCTTAAATAAGGCCTAAGTCTGGATGTGAAACGTGGATGCTGAATTCAAGAATTATATGTAAGATCCATTGCACACTGAGAAGCATGGACAGATGTACGATTGGTGAAGATTGATGAAGAGATCGTAAGTGGAATGCATGGGGAAGAAGCATGACCAAAGTGGCAGAAATAGCGGAACGCAGTGGCGTAACTACTTTGGCTCGGAAGTATGCGGCGCCTGCGGGTACTATTAATTATATTCTCAAGGAAATCAATAATAAATAAACGCAAAAAAATCAATTGATACAAACTGTAAACGTGAATAAACATTCTCATAAATTGTCATGCCTCTGAAGCGCTCTTTATATTTTATATATCCTAAAATTCGACACGCAACGCTTTACGGCTTGAATGCTGGGTTATCGACTGCAAGCCGTTTTATTGTTTCATGTGAGGATTCGTGAAATTTATCGTTCATTTTATACGTTTTTGAGAACGATTTGTTACAGTTTTCTAAGAAAATGTTGTTAAAAATATTAATTAAATTATTCTAAGTACGAATTTTTTATTTCATTTATGTGGTTTTGGACTTTTTGGAGTTTTGTTTCTGAATTCGTAATGACACCTCCTCGCCTCTGAATTCGATTGATAGATATGTTCTCGTTTCGGGAACTTTTTGGATATATTTTCTCAAATTAAATTGAATATTGTGTTAAACGCGTGGGTTATCAAAGTGCTTTTTTTTCAAACTGTATTTCAGATTGTTTGTTGTGTTTTAATCGGACTTGCATTTCGTATGGTTTTTTGTTATTTTTTTTAAACATGTATGTAATTTCGTTTAATTGTATAAATAAAATTAAGTGGAGATAATTAAATTTATTTTATTTTATTAGGTAGGTACCTACATATATAATAACTTAATAACAGCGACAAAATGTTTTTGAAATATATGATTGAAGAATTTGCAAATTCAAAAGCGAGGAAGGACATTTAATATTTGTAACAAAAAAAATAATATGGGGGGGGGGGGGGGGACTTTTGGTAACTTTTGCATGCGGGTAAATTTATGTCAAAAAGTAAAACGTGTCAAAAAGTTGAAGTGGCAATGGGCTGGATACATAGTGAGAAAAATGGATGCGAGAAATACTGGAATGGTATCCGAGATGAGGTGAAAGAAAGCAAGTTAGGCCGAGTGGACGATGGGCTGATGAATTGAGAAGAATGTGTGGCGTCTAGTGGATGCAGATTGTTCAAGACATACAGTAATGGAAGAGCAACAATTTAAAATGGCCTCGAGTGTAGCTCCGTGAGCTTTAATTTTAAATGGTGGTTATTTGGTTTTTATTTTGGTAACCTTTGACAACAAAAATTTAGTAAATGTTAATTTAATCGTCTGAGCAGTGATAGTAATTTAAATAAATAGGTACTTTCATAATGAGTTTTGATTTTATTTTTTAAAAATGCGTAGATACTTATGTATGTAGGTATAGTGTTGTGAGTCGAGAATATTCTCCAAAAGATTATTCTCCGAGAATATTCTCCAGCTTCTGACGACACTGAATGTGTCATTTCGTTATTTTAACATACGCACTACCAGAATGAATGTTTTCCGAGAAATTCTCACAGGAATACAATGCTTATTAACTCTGGAAGCAATAAATTATAGATATTTTTATTGCTTTGGTGAAGAAATTGTTCCAATTTACTGATTTAATCATTTTAAACACAGAAGATCATAAAAAGTTTGTCATATTCACGCCCCATTAAATTTAGTTTTTGTCACTGACACTTAAAACTTTTGCACTTAGACAAAAAACATTTAGAGCAAACCCATAAAAAGTTTCGAGAAGAAATTCGACCTTTGTTAAATCGCCACTCTTTGAATTCAACCTCTAAAAATTTGAAAATTTTAACACGCGAAGATTCACATATTCCAGAAAAAGAGCCGACACGGGGTGAAAAATATGTAGAAGCCGATGAATGTTATGAATCAGACTTAGATATAATTGTGTTAGAATCAGAATCTGATTAAATATGTACAGTTGTTCTTTTCATCTCTATATATTTATATATCAAATTATTATTAAATATGTTTTTGCATTAATTAATTACTTTTATTCATTTCCTCCCTCATATTTACCGCTCACGTGAATTTATCCATTTTCGGAGAAGGCTTAGTTGCAACGGAATAGTATAAAAACCCCTCAGATGCTCTAAAATAGAATATTCTCGGCTTGGAGAATATTCTCGAGAATTTTACAACACTACATATGTAGGTATATCAAGTTTTTGGCATTATTTTATTTCCAATATTAAGTCATGTTTCCACTGCGAGCTCACCACGAATACTATGGATCGGGTCTTTCGCAGTTGGTTACACGATGACTGTGGACGTTGCGTCCACATTAAGAAGACTCAAGGCCCTCACAAACCTGAGCTGTATCGCTGCGTCAAGTTGACGTCCTCTATCGTTGTTAATTCGCACCAATGCGAATTATATCGGTGCGAATGCGACGACGATAGGGACGCCAGTTTGAAGGAGCGATACCGCTCAGGTTTGTGAGAGGGCCTTAAGAATAGTTCCATTACATGCATCAGTTCGCTAATGATTAGGTAGGTACCTGGCTTAAAATATATTGATTCCAGAGAACGCCTAGCACTGCGCAACACTTCCTAACACTTTAATCCAAGTGGCTGAAATCGCGTGGTCTTGGGTCGTGGTCGCCGAAATCCAACTTACACTTTTAATACGTCCATTTGTGTATATACGTTGGAGAATACGGACCGTGGGTGGCTACCATTATCGTGGTTAAAAATGACGATCACGAAACTGTCGAACAATTGGGCTCAAGTAAAGATTTTTGCATTCTCGAATTTAGACCGATTTAACCTCCGCTTAAAACCTTACGGGGAAAAACCGATTTAAGACAGATCCGAATTTTTTTAAATTAAAATTTATATCATAGATATTTGACATGCTAGCGACTATGGATAGGTAAATAAATATCTATGTATATACCTACTTATACCTCAGTAAATATGTGAACTAGATGAATTCCGCAACTTTTTGAAGTGCAATATGAAAATCGCTTTATCTTTCACGAGGCTCTGCCTACGCTTTATGTGAAATTGTTAAAATGTTGTAGGTGTTTAAGGCCCGTAACGCACTTGGCTGCCGGGCTGCGCAGCCATGGTCATTTGAATTTTGTATAAAATTTATAATGGAATTGGAATTGTTTATTTATTGAAATGGCAAACGTGAATTGACTGGCTGCCGAGCAGACAGGCTGCTAGTGCGTGCATCGCACAGGCAGCCACATACATTTGTTTTGTTAAATACATCTCGTGCTGGCCGCGGCGGCCAGTGGCTGCTTGTCTGGCTGCTGCGTATCGGAGCCGGTACCTGTGGCCGCGCAGCCAGAGTTTCCTGGCTGCCTTGGTGCGTTGTCAAACAGGCAGCCACATACATTTTCTAACATCGTTGTGGCCGCCGCGGCCATGGCTGCGCAGCCAGGCAGCCAAGTCGGGCCTAAAAGTCTATATGTAGTGTTTATCAACACAATACCTATAGATATTAAGGTGCCTGCAAACGATCAACATTTTTACGGCAATGTATTGCCGGTAATATTACTGCAATATGGTGATGTGGGCCGGAAATTTAGTCGTGATTCCCGACACTATTGTTCTCGGTATGGCCGTGTATTGGTGCCATATTGCCGATGATATCGCTCGGTATACGAAAATACAAAATCTGGGCAACAATAAAACAGCGACACATTGCTGCGACACATATTGCGCATGTGATGCTGAAAAATGTTGCTCGTTTACAGGCCCCTTCATACCTACAAACCAATATCTATGAATTCACAATTTTTTTAATTTTGAGACGGTGTCTGAAATTTTCCAATAATTCTTACAGGAAAAAGTGTACCTAAGAAAGACATCGGTAGGTATTCTAAAAGCTTTGCTCAACGAGGTTCCTTAGTAGGTTGGAATATATTAACTCTTCGCCCCGCATCGAATTTAATGACATAGCCCGAGGGATAGCTATTTTGAGGGCTAGTAAAAAAGATGTGTGTGCTTTATCATTCTCGTGACCGACAAAAGAACGTAAACACATCAAAGCTAAATGATAAATTCCTAAAATTCTCAGCTTAACCTTTCTCTCAATTACTTAACTACATACATTTTTACAATAGATAGAGGTACCCAATAGTTATTATTAATACAATTATTGAAGTAAATTTTCTATTTCGTTTTATTTCAACATTATTATTAATGATGAAATGTTTATAAATGAAAGATCAGTTATTATGATTATTTATATTGTGTACTTGCAAAATATATTTTATTTTTATTATATAAGTATCTTGTATATCTAGAAATACCTACGTAAAGTATTCTCGAATACTCTCGGGTATTCTCGTGCGCTCAAAGGCTGGGTTACGCTAGACGCCGACAGAAGCCCTTCTAATCGATACGAAAACTCTCAACTTCAAACTGAGCTTGATAGTCCATTTAAAGCCACTTTCCAAAATTGCACATTAATTTTATGGCTCACTAGTTCGATATGATCACGTAAATTCACCATATTGACGGTCGTCAGCAATAATTCTGAAATAATATTAGTTGTTTAATATCTGGTATAATTTTTTCATTTATAAATAGTTACTTGTCTATGTACTTACGCAAGTAGAAACATACCTACCGTCTATTTTGGAGTAGTAGATATCGATGGGTTAGTGTAGTTTTAAAAAAAAATTGGGTTATCATACACAAAACGTCCATCTGCATCGAACCTTCATCCATATTTTTCATGCAAAAGAGATGTACATATGTACATATGTCACTTGCAATATTTTAAAACAAAACTTGACATACAATATCCGCGCACTAACCCATCGATATGTCCTTTATTATATTATTTTATCAGTTGTTCGATCGACATCAATTTTAAAGCGCTCGCTTTGTTGTCATGCCGGCTCTTCACATTCGCGCGAATGTTCGCCAACCGTTGGCCTTAGGTGACGAGCATTCGCATGGAAGTGACTGAATTTGTGACACTGAATGTGGAGGGGAGAGGTCCGCCATCTTGATTTGTTCGCTTTTTGGCATTCTTGCAGTGCGTTGACCTAAACGCGAACACGCGCGAGCGACCTCCTACACATGGACGCTCGGAATTGCTCGTCAGCGCTCGCCGAATGTGAAGTGCCGGCATCACATTTGCACAATTTAAATTCAATACGCCGACTAGTGTATTTTGTTGCCTATACATTATAAAATTCAAAAAATGTATTAAAATTTTTCATTATTATTAGAGCTTCAGTGCAAAATTGCATTTATAGAAAAGTTGAACACTTCTGTTTATATTGTACGTTTTTGAACCATTCTTTTAAGAAAAATGAACAGTTGGTATATTCAAAAATAGCGATAGCATCAGATATCTTTATACCGAACCCGGTTTAGTAGATTTTAAGCTATTGTAGAGGCTTTATCCGGCAGTGAATTCAGACTGGTTTACTCTATATTCCGCTTTCAGCACTCGCTTAAGTCTGGTATAAATTAGAAACAAAGATCCCAAAGAGGAACAATAGATTGCTGAGACATTTTTTTTTTCTCGTCTGTTTTCGTATTTTTTATTTTTCATTTTCTGTCTACCAACAAAATGGACATCGGAATCGAAGTCCGTTCGCGTTGCGACTTCGCACATTTTTATAACCACGTTCATCCAGTCTTCGATGTATACAGAAAAATACCGGAGAGTAATTCGAAGCTACGAGTAATTGTTCTGGCAGGGACGATCGTGATTCATTTTATGTCCAAATCACACTATCGAGCTGTTGCCAATCGTTGTATGAAAAAACAAATCATGGTGGCCGATGGCCGCTATTGGTACAGAATACGCATTGTATGAATTTGGAGGATTTCAGTATTAGGAATACACATGTATTTGTTATTCAAACGAAAGGTTATTCCATCATGTCTTTTTTGTAAGTTCTTAAGCATCGAAGACAACGAAAAATTACCCAATCTACGTATATTCCCAAGCTTACAAACACAACGAAATACTTCTCAAAGTTCTGTCGGGGATTTAATTACATCTGAAAGAGCGAATGAGCTAAAATGTGTAACTATATATCGAAATGTTCTGTTCTTGTACATACAAAAAGCGGTCACATTATATGTATATTAATTAGTTACAATATAGAAATAAACTCTCGTCTGTCTTTTCCTAATACATTTCCACATCGTTTGACAAACCAGTACCACTTTAGGTTCCACCTAAAGTCCTCAACCTCAAACTTCTCCCACAACTCATTTACCTGCATGTAAAGCTTTTAATATAATCTTCCTATTTCTATCGATATATTGCTCTACAGCTTCCCAACGTTCAAAATTTCTATACTCAAACATTATTCCAATCCTTAATTCTTCACTTATCATGCATTATGCATTACCATTTCTTTCTTTTGTAATAAATAAATAAATTATTATTCTAACCAACTTTATTATTCTATTTTTGATACTTTTTTCTCTTGTCTTTTTATAATTATACCTTTATTGTTAATGCTTTATCTTTAAGTCTTTCTTATTCTTATTTTCTTTACTTTATCTATTTTATATTTCTTAATTTTGTATCTACATGTGAAAATTTGCAATTGGCGTGGATATCTCTATTGTTCCTATTCTATATTTTATATGTAAACGTTGTAAATTTTCCTAAAATAATAAATACTATCGCCGATTTTTGTATAGGAATACTTTTTGATAGGACGTTCTTTTCCATTACAAGCTTCATTTCAAGTACTCCAACATAACAGTATTGCCAATTGAAAAATATTAAACTCATTGACTAATAATTACAATCGAAAATGCACACGGTGCGTATAGAAATGAATCATTGTCCGTCTGTTTGTTCCTCGAGCATTCCCACACCGTTTGACCGATCGGTACCAAACTTTGCAAATGTACTTTCTATGATTCGGCGAGTAGGTACTGTCGACATATGGATGCGACATGTTTCTTTATGCATAGTACCACATATGTATGTAGGCTGATGATACGTTTGAGTATTGCCAGTTCAGAAAGGTGTAGCATCTCGTAGAGCCAAATAAATGCATGCCCGGTGAAATTCAATCTTGGTACGTGGGTGGTACAGAAGTTCTGTGTGGTACCTCACTTTTAGGTACCTAAAGTCTATTGTGCATGCCGCTTGTGGCGGGGTTGTCGTGTCATCATGTTTTGTGTGCGCGACTCGGCGTCTGCTTGCTTGCAGTGCGGCAACGTCGCGTTTCCCCCCTTTACATCTCCCCCCTCATACCCCTCTCCGTTGTCTCGTTTGTGCCGCAATGGCCGTTTCACGTGGCGGATCCGCGTTCACTACAGGGGCGAACGTCTATTTGTTTTTTTTTGTACCGATCGGATCGTGTGCATGTACTTTGTACTGACAACGCATGCTAACCGACAGGGGCGGATCCAGACAAACTAATTGGTTCGACCAATTTATTATGCATTTTTTTTCCGTTATGGGATACCTATTGATTTAAGCATTTAAAGGCAGGGTACACCAGCCAGCGCGTAAGCGTGGCGTAAAACCCATGGCTAGTGTTGAAAGTCGAGAATATTCTCGGAGAATGAGAAACATTCTGAGAATATTCTCCAATAGATTATTCTCCGAGAATATTCTTTTTTCTCGGTTATAAAACATCTCTAGATGGTTTAATAGCTTTTTAGAGGATTCTAGGATATTTTCAAAACCTAATAGGAGTAATGGGACTTTCTAGAGCAGGCGTCGGCAACCTATGACCTGCGGGTCACCAAGTGACCCATTTGATAATTTCAAGTGACCCACTTGAGTTCCGCAAATAAAGTATAATATAAAAATAGTGCACAAGATTTTGTTTTTTTTTTTAATTTACATAAATATGTATGTGGAAAGGGTGTGTGGAGTCAAGTGGATGCAGATTACTCAAGACAGACTGGAATGAAAGAGGATTGGAGAGGCCTTCGTCCAGCAGTGAATGGTGAACGGTTGAAAATGATGATGATAATTAAATTATCATCATTGCGGTTTGGCAATGTATGATATGCAGTCAAAAACTGTCTAATTGTTTTTGGAATTTTCTATAAAATATACACGGAAAACACGTTTATATGAAGAAAATTTTTGCCTGCGGTGCATTATACGCATATTTCTCAGTATGACTAAAATTTTTGTTAAAACTAAGAAGAAATTTTTGGTTGCAATCTTTTGAAATTTATACCCAACGCAGAAAAAGGTTGCCGACCCCTGTTCTAGAGTGTCTGAGAGCATTTTGAATGACATTTTTTCACACTGAATGTGTCATTTCGTCATTTTGACATACGCACTACTAGCGTTTTCCGCGAAATTCTCACAGTAATGCAATGCTTATTAGCTCTGGAAGTAATAAATTATGTATATCTATTTTTATTGCTTTTGGTTATGATATTCCAGTGAAATTGTTCCAACTTATGATATAATCATTCATTTAAATTTAGCACAAAAGATCGTAAAAAAATTAGTTTTTGTCACGGATACTAAACTAATATTATTCGTGTAATCCGTATCACCTCTACCAAGTATTATCCCGGATTAGAGGGAGTTTACTTTATATAAGCAAACACAGTCATCATCATCATTTTCAGCCGTTCACCATCCACTGCTGGATGAAGGCCTCTCCAATCCTCTTCCATTCTTGTCTGTCTCGGGCAATCTGCATCCACTTGACTCCACACATTCTTCTCAATTCATCAGCCCATCTTCCACTCGGTCTACCTTGCTTTCTTTCACATCCTCTCGGATACCATTCCAAAGAAAATACAGTAAAAGTTGGTATTTATTTATTAAAAATACATGGTGGCCGATGGAGCCCAGGGTACGTTGCATTATGTACTACAATTTTAAACAGAAAATTCTCGGTTTGGAGAATATTCTCCAAAAGATTATTCCCGAGAATTTTACAACACTACGTAAGCGCAAATTCCTAAAAGTGTGGTTATTGGCTGTGCGCTACCGTATTAGAAGAGGGCAGAGCTAAATTTTTTACTCTATACACTTTTCTGTTGATAATTTTTAATTGGAAGAGACTCTTTTTGCAGGTTGATTATTAAAACCGTCGTTGCTTGGAGTAATTTTTACAAACGATTGGGTACTTTTTTGTGACACTGTAGCGTGATCATGTCTCTAGAAATTATGGGTTTACTGGCCCTGTGTACTATAATTATTTTGTGGTTTGATTGTCAAATACCCTATGTCAAATCAAATCACATACCCCTTTTGTTTTATTTTCTGGTGTTACGGTCTGAAAATTTGCGTCATGCCCTGTTCGAAGCAAGACAAAACTGCCATCTGCACTTTGTTTGTGGTATAATTAAATAATTACGTCAGTTGAACAGTTAGCGTTAGTGTTTATCTCAACGCATCCAGAAGACAAATGACAACCATTGGCCATTTCAAAAAAAAAACGTAACATTCCGTGGAGAAATTCTCAAAAACCGGTCGAGAAAATAGTCTCCTTTTGAACAGAGTATATGTATCTACATCGATATGACACTTGAACAAAACTAGGATGTAAAAAAAGCGTTGATTTGAATTAAATTTTCGCCTGCGGTGCATTTTCTTCTACAATTGAAACGCAACTATGTAAAATAAAGTTTGAAAGTTGCTGGTGGTTCACATAAAAAAAATTGCTATCCCCCGCTTAGAATATCATTATTTTAATGATATGTTCCCCAAATTTGTAATTCTAATTTCACGGAACTGGATATTTTAACATTGGTCCTTTATGGATACCTAAGCATTAGGAGATTGATTGACGTAGTCTCTATTCGCGGCTAAAATATCTGCATAGCAAAAGTAGCTTCTAAACGCACCTTTAAGTTGACATTTTAAACAATGAGCATTATTAATTTAAACTGTGAAGTAGGTAGGACCAATTGACTTGACATTTTGTTTGAACTAACTAACTATTTTAAATATAAATTCTTGTTAATTCTATTTTATATAACATTTTTCTGCTCGATGTGAATTTTTATGTCGAGCAGAAAGAATTATTGATCAGTTCCATGGCGATTTACCTGTATTTTTTTCAACAATTCACTCAGTCATGTCAAATGCATTCACCTGTAAGAATGGCATTGACATATCCGATATCGATTGGCGCACATTTCAATACCTATGTTTTTTAAAATACATAGTAATAGCAACCGTCTTGTATCCAAAACTGACTTTTTGTCGTTACATTCATCAACAGTTATTGTTCGAATGGAAATTAGAGCGTTAACAAACGAATACGAATAGGTATTTCAGGTATTCTTTGACATCAGATCGGCAAACATAAACGCGAAGTTTGATTCAACGAAACATATTATACATCAAACATTTTCTTTGCTGTATTACCAATAGGTACTCACTGATCTGTAAATTAAACTCATTGACTGTATATGTTTTATATATTAATATGATAAACAAGTGAGATAACTGAATTGTATTTGTCGGTGTATCGACACCCAAGTTTCCCGTAAAATAACTCACTTAACAACATAAACAGCAAAAAAATAAATAGACAGTTAGGTAGATATTATCCACAGAAAGATATCTGCATAATAAATATTATTTTAATAAATTCTCGTAGTGCACGATACCTGCATATGTAAGTATTATATATCGGCGAGTGCTCCCGTGAATCACTGTTGATACTGCTTATCGAGGCAACTTTCAGCATTTGTATAGAATAAATTGCTTATCGAATCAACATGCCATATAATAGTTTATGGCGTGCAATATAATACCTACGTAGACTATTTTGCCACTTTTGACATACCGAAATGAGTCATGTGATTTTAATAAGCGGCAAATATTACAAGCAAACGCTAAATTATTGTATTTGGATGATCGTTTATGAGAATTCATGAGCAGCCCAATACTTATTTGGACGATTAAATAGTTTTTAAATTACTTTTGAACAATAATTTGACTTACTAATTTACAAAGACCCGTTTATCTTTCGTGGAATATAATTAAGTGGGCCAACGCGCAATGAATTGCCACGAATAGGTACATAAATCTATATATATTTATCGTATTTTACATTATCATATTAAATTTCTGGGAAATAATGTAATTGTTTGTTCAATCTCTTTCGGGAATACCTACAGAGTCCAAGCAGCTAACTGAAAATGTAAAATTTGTTTTATTACGGTATTTAAATCAAAGTAATTGAACAATTTCATAAATGAAGTTTAGCCAAAGTATTCAAAGCATTATTCCCAGTATTTATATAATCTATTTACTTGAAGTATTTGATTAGGTAACGTAAAAAGTTTAATTTTTGTTCCATGAAGGGTTTTCCTGTTATACATTTAGATATCGGCTTTTTAATTCATTTCGGTATTATAATTTGGGCAGCAGTAATGCGTAGGGAGATTCTTATTGTTAAAATTTCACATTTTTCGACGCTGTCGTTTCATTCGCAGACAATAATATATTATACAGTAAAATACCGTAATGCAATTTCGGAATGTGTCAGACGATTGCATTGTGAGAACTGGAGTGTGAAACTTTTCTACAGTGCACGAACGAAACGTTTCAAAAAAAAAAAGTAAAAACAATATGGACACTCGACAAAGACGTAGTAATTTAATAAAATTGCTTTTCGGCCAATCGCCTTATTCATTATTGATTTTCAAATAATCTCAGACTATTTTTTAATTACGTGAAAATTTAAATTATAGCTACCGTAAAGTATTCATAATCTTAACTACAAACGCCATTTGTGCTGTTTATTAGGCGTCTTAGCATTCGAGCTTTCATTTTGTTTCTGAAATTGTAGTATTCCGTTCTCAATTATTCAAATTTCAACAATAAACGGAAGAATTTTCATTTCTAACGATAGAAATCAACGTTTGAAAATAGATGAATATCGTCAAAGTATGGCATTGTACAATCGATTGAATTAAGTTATTTCAAAGTCGATTAATACGACTATCTCTGGAGATTTTATAGAGAGAATTATGCGATTGTGATCAATTTTTATAAAAATAATCGAAGAAATATATCAATGAAGAAATATCGCCACCAAAATTAGTAATTTTTCCTTATATGCAGTTAACATTTTTATATTTAACTTCTTACCGAATATTTAGGAAAATATATCTACGGCAACATTTCTACGTATTATATTGATATTGTTACCTATTGTACCTGATATTGTTAAACATATGTAGGTACATCTCTTTGCACAATTGTTCTCTTATAATTATAAGCATTTATTGAATCTAAGAATGAGTATCAAATCTATTGAATAAAATTGGTATATCTAGCAGTTATAGGCCTATGTTTGATATCATACAAAACTAAACCATTGATGGTTTTACGAATGAAAATATTTCACGTATAATTTAAAATATTTATTGACCTGAAGCCGCGGTAGCGTATTCTAAAATAAGCAATAAAAGTCAAGGCATAGTCGAAAAGTCAGTACTTGACTAATTTTTGTGTCACAATTCCTCAATCCTTGCAAATCGAACCTACCTATATCAACAAAGCTTGCAAGTTCTTCATTATCAGCAGATAATTTCACATCAGTATTTCATATCAGTATAACTGTTTGTGTAGCGAAATCGCTATAACTCAAAAACCGTCTATCCTATTACGCTGAAACTTCATATTTATAAGTTTTTCGTCGGCCATTACAATCCATACGGCTTTCAAACATTTTCATCAACCTGAAGTGGTACTTCCCTTGGAAAGTCACCTAACTTTCGGCCATCTTTGGGACGTTTTTCCAGCAAAACTATCATACACATACACATACTAAGCCGAATGCTTAAAAAATAAGGCGTACGACCAATGCGTACTGCCAGTTATGACGTATGGATGTGAAGCATGGAAAGATGTATGCTTGGTATTTGATATAACAAGAAGAGATTATAAGAGGAATACACGGGTAAGAAGCATGACCAAAGTGGCGGATATAGCAGAACGTGTGAAAAAGTTGAAGTGGACACAGTTTTTAAATCCAACATTCCGCTATGGTTAAGCGGAGATGCGCGGTTGTTCCGGCCTTACTGGACAACCGTCTGTCCCCAACGGAAAGGTCAACAGACTATATTCGTTGGGGGGGTGGTGGCCTCATGTGAGGGTCTTGGGGAGAAAGGGCGTGGAGGTGTTTCTCTTCAAGGCGGCTTAAATAAATATGGTTAAAAAATAAGACATACGACCAATGCGTACTGCCAGTTATGATGTATGGATGTGAAACGTGGATGCTAAATTCAAAAATGTGCTACGTAAGATCCAGTGCACACAGAGAAGCATGGAAGTATGCTCGGTATAAGAAGGAGAGATCGTAAGAGGAATACACGGGTAAGAAGCATGATCAAAGTGGCAGATATAGCAGAACGTGTGTTGAAAAAAGTTGAAGTGGACACATAGCGAGAAAAATAGATGAGAGAAATACTGGAATCGTATCCGAGAGGATGTGAAAAAAAGCAAGAAGGACTGATGAATTAAGAAGAATGTGCGGAGTCAAGTGGATGCAGATTGCTCAAGACAGACAGGAATGGAAGAGGATCGGAGAGGCCTTCATCCAGCAGTGGATGGTGAATGGACGAAAATGATGATGAATGCGATTTTCTTGTGTCTTGATGTTTGAATAATATTTTTCAAATATGTATATCGGGGTCGCCACTCGATAAAGGTTGGGAACCTGTGCTCTAATCATTAGACACTAGAACGTTAAGAGAGGGTAGAATATATCAAGGTGAGTACTTGATCTAATTTGAATCGTGAACGGCAATGTGAAGTCTTTTTTATGATTTTAAAGGTGTACTTCAAATCCACAAATGGGAGAATTGTATGACCGTGGACAAAAAGTCTTGGGGATTCAGTAGAAACGCAATTGGAGAGGAGAGGCCTTCATCCAACAGTGGATAGTGAACGGCTGAAAATGATGATGTGTGACGACTTTTTTCAGTTGCCTTATAGGTTAACTACGAGTAAGTAGACAGAAACAGATCGATACAATGCCAAACGCGAGCACTTACTTTCCACGCACATAAATAATACCAACAGACGCGTTAAAATGAAAATTAATCTATCGATTTATTTAATGAGTTTGTCCCTTTTCCATGCGGGAGTTCTGTGCAAGTACTTCACACACAACATTTTCAGCATCGGCCCCTAATAACGAGGCCACGACTATGGGGGTGGCAATTTAGCACCTACCCCATTCATAAAATATACATAAACGTAATGTCTACTCATCTGCGTGTGTATAGTGTGATGTGCGCGCGTGCCTGTGTGTGTGTGTGTGTGTGTGTGTGTGTGTACGACAGTTGCCTCGTGCGAGCGTGTGAGTAATACATAAACGTGGCAACGCTGCATGCGACTCAAAATTGACGTGACGTGGTCGACCGCGACCCATTCCCCTCTTTTCCTCTTTCCCTCACTTCCCTCGCACCCTCTGTAATGCGAGAGGTGGGGAGGGGGGAAGGGTGAGGAGAGGGAAAATACCACTACGCAATGCGGAGAAGGGGATGATATTGGTTGCGCAATCTGGGAAATATCATCTTTTCCAAAATGTTATTGTGTTGGCTATTTTCTGCTCATTACTTAGAAATGATATTTATTTATTTCTGTAACAAACAGCTGATAGTATACAATAAAATATAAATACAAAATAATATTAATATCACACAATACACTACAGCCAAAATAAAATACAAACGAACCACAGATCAAAATAGGAAAGGAACTTAGGAGTTAGGGCTGGAAAGGAACTTAAGTAAAGATAATCTAAAGGAGGGCAAAGAATAGAGAAAAGGATCAATATGTGCCGGAATTTCGTACGAGCAGGATCTATAAATGATGGAGTTTTGTGAATAATTAGTGGAACAAAGATTCAAATGAAACAATGGAGGATTTCTAACAGGTCTAGGGGGACAATGTAGAAGGATCCTACTTAGTAGGTAAGGGCTATCTAATAAATTATTTTTAAGTTTAAATACAAAGCAGAGATCCCAGACCGTCCTCCTGGTTTGCAGGGAGACGTAATTACGGGAATTTGCAGAAGAAATAAAAAACCTGGAAATGGAGTACCTACGCATGGAACTTCTTATTAATTTTTTCCAATTTATTAATGGAATCTTGGTTGACATGCTACACACATGATGTTGATGTCTCAAGCAAGTGATTGTTAAGTGGTTAGGTATCTATGTACATAACTTCAGGGATCGATAGATGAGGTCATTCTGAATAATAAATGGTATAGCAGCGGTGGGTCTATTGTTGACCGTTTTCGAGTTGTGAGGTAAATAAAAAAAAAAAATTCCAATGCATAGGAGCCATTTTGGCTTGCTGTTTGGCTGTTTTTAAATTTTTCTTTTGCTTAAAAGATGCTATTTCATATTCGGGTTGATCTCTTGTATCTTCTCTCGAAGTTAGATGAGTTGTTTTTGTATGATATCCATCCGTGTGTGTTATCAATAGGTAAATAGATATCATATAGAATATCAATTCATATTAAACACGACAGTTTGACTTTGCGAATATGTATATCGTTAGACTGACAACCTCTCAAGCTTACTTTTATTAAATAGGTTGTTAATCTGTCACCATTCACCATTTTCCAGTCACCATTTTCTTGAAATAAAACACAGTCAGACCCGATTTCCTTCCTTCTAATACAATACATTGCATACGATTACGAAATAGTGCAAACACATTTAAAATACATTTTCGAACTTGTGGGGTATAAAACATAGTTTGTTTTCAAATATGTAGGTACCTATAGTGTTGTAAGTCGAGAATATTCTCCAAAAGATTATTCTCCGAGAATATTCGAGAATTTTCATTTTTCTTGGTTATAAAACATCTCTCGGTAGTTTAATAGCTTTCTAGGATATTTTTAGAACCGAATAGGAGTAATAGGACCTTCTAGAGTGTCTGAGAGCATTATTTTAAATGACATTTTTTCATTCTGACGACACTGAATGTGTCATCTCGTCATTTTAACATACGCACTACAAGCATGAACATTTTCCGCGAAACTCTCACAGCAATGCAACGCTTATTATTATTAACTCTGAAAGCAATAAATTATGTATACATATTTTTATTGCTTTTGGTTATGATATTCCAGCGAAATTGTTCCAACTTATGATATAATCATTCATTTAAACATATTCACGCCCCATCAAATTTATGTAGTTTTTGTCACGGATACAAAACTAATATAATTCGTGTAATCAGTATCACCTCTCCCAAGTATTAAGCCCGGATTAGAGGGAGTTTACTGTATATTTAAGCAAATATAGTATTTATTTATTTAAAATACATGGTGGCCGATTGAGCCCAGGGTACGTTGCATTATGTACTGCAATTTTAAACAGAAAATTCTCGGTTTGTAGAATATTCTCCAAAATATTATTCCCGAGAATTTTACAACACTAGGTACCTACTCTAAGTATGAACGACTTCGCGCTCCGCACCTTGATCGACGTGTGATAAAATAGCTATTTTCGCTTGAAATTGTCCAATATCTTTTAGGTAGAATCCCAAGGCTGTAATGGTTAATGTTTTAATAAAATTTGGAATCTAGAAACATGTTGAATGGGTAATGAGAAACATTTGAAGTGGACTAACGCTCCAAAGGCTGGGTTAATTCGGAGGGCGGGCGAAGCAGCTGGAGCAAGTTTGGCCACAAGTGGTTCCCTACCTTTTTTTTGGCTGTTGCTAAAATGGCTGAACATGATTTATTGCTTTGTGGATACCAGACGAAGGTTGGCTCTGACCACCTGACGGCTTCTGTTGCTCCTTCCATTGGACATTTGTTGTTGTTTTTTTTGTAATTTTATTTTATTTCGGCCGCTAACATTTGCCACGTGTCTCCTTGGCCCCATTCTATCATACATATGTACACTCGAGACTATTGCTTGTCAATTGCTGACGCCTTACCACTAATTGGTCCCGTTTACGTACGCACGCGAACTCTCTCGCTAAATTGTATAATAGGTAGATACCTACTACTTCTGGCCCATTAAGTAAAAAACAATGCACGACATGGCAACGGAGAGCCCAACCGAGATCACCGATTCAATTTTGTAGGTAAGCGATGGGTCTCAAAATAGGTTCTCTTAGGCCCGTAACGCAACTTGGCAGCCTGGCTGCGCAGCCATGGCCGCGGCAGCCACAACGATGCTAGAAAATGTATGTGGCTGCCTGTTTGATGACGCACTAAGGCAGCCAGAAAACTCTGGCTGCGCAGCCACCGGTACGGGCTCCGATACACAGCAGCCAGACAGACAGCCACTGGCTGCCGCGGCCAACACGAGATGTATTTGGCAAAGCAAATGTATGTGGCTGCCTGTGTGATGCACTCACTAGCACTACCAATTATTTTATAAACAATTCACTACGCACTAAATTCAACGGATAAAATCAAAATATTAAAAAAAATATCTCGCCAATGTTACGCGCTGGAAACGATTTATATGAAACTATTTTCAAAAAATTATTTGCATTTACATTTACATACACACAATACAAAAGGATTCGAGATCCGAGATTACGAACCAAATATTGCATTGAAAATATGTTGTATCTACAATGTTATCGCTGACCATTTGTGAGTGTGTTCTCATCGTTCTGGCCTCCCCTTAGGCTGATTGAACTGGGTGCACGTTTTTCTGGCTGCCGCGGCCATGGCTGCGCACCCAGGCTGCCAAGTGCGTTACGGGCCTTATTCAAAATCATCATTTTCAGCCGTTCATTGTCAACTGCTGGATGTAGCCCTCTCCAATAGTCCTCTCCAATCCTGTCTGTCATGAGCAATCTACACATTCTTCTCAATTCATCAGGCCATAGTCCACTCGGTCTACCTCGCTTTCTTTCACATCCTCTCGGATACCATTCCAGTATTTCTCGCGTCCATCTGCCATCCACTTCAACTTTTTCACACGTTCCGCTATAGGCATCTGTAACTTTGGTTATGCTTCGTACACATGTATTCCTTTTACGATATTGTCTTGTTATACCAAACATACATCTATCCATGTTTCTCTGTGTGCACTGGATCTTACGTAGCAATCTTGAATCCAGCATCCACGCATTGGTCGTATCGTATGCCTTATTTTATAAGCATAGCGCGATGTTGGATTTAAAAACTTTATTCATTCTACCAAAAGCGCTTCCAACCTAATTTCTTTCTTCGTCTTTACATCCAGTAAGGATAGATATGTACCATAAAACTTACTTATAACAGTATTTTGTAAGAGAAATGTATAAAATAATAAATAATAAATGTACAATAAAAAAAACCTCGCGTTCAATAAAAACGCTCAACTCAGAGATCATACTCTGATACTCATCAAGACAAATCAAACAAAATATTGTTAGAGACTCATTCTTTTCAAATATAGGTACATACCGTGGTTGAAGTTTGTAACCGCCTCCCAAATCAGCTAGTAACTTTATAAAATGTATACCTCGACAAGCTTTTGAATATAAATGGATTTTTGTAATACTTCAAATATAAATAAATAAAATTGCAACCCCTGGGTTCCATCAGCTATGCCGCCTGCCCATTTATTTTAAATAAATAAATAAATAAAAACACTTAGGAACATATGTAGGTACCTACTTCGGCTTAAATTCCGTTCAGTTTCGAATTTCAAGTAGGTAAAGGTCCGTTTTCGCGGTCAATGCGTATAGTCGCGAAACACGTCAATGTATGAGGTTTGACTTACGAGCTTAGAATACGTAGTGTGGCTGTTCTCATACAATGCAATGGAATGATGCGAATGGAGATTCGGTTCTTGAAGCAAACTTCTCTAGCAGTTTAATCAGATTACTTGGTCGATTTTTGGAATACAAAACATTGTCACTCGACGTATTCAGCGCAACGGTGACATTGCGCATCTACTTATCTGTTAGGTCAAAAACCATACAAAACCTACATACATACGACGCGTGAGCGCAAAAACTGGCTTTGAAACTATGCACAGACGAGTGTTATTCGCCAAATACATACATATTGCGCGTTGGTAGAGTACAATAGGATAGTACATACATATGTATGTACATACCTATCGATCTTGTATAGAAAAGGCCATACACGATCAAACAAACAGTTTGCGCAACTGGGTGTGTGATTCGCAACGTGATAATAAGAGCACGCGCTTCATATATCATCATCATCATCATCATCATCATTTTCAGCCGTTCACCATCCACTGCTGGATGAAGGAATCCTCAATCCTCTTCCATTCCTGTCTGTCTCGAGCAATTTGCATCCACTTGACTCCGCACATTCTTATCAATTCATCAGCCCATCTTCCACTTGGTCTATCTTGCTTTCTTTCACATCCTCTTGGATACCATTTCAGTATTTATCGCGTCCATCTGCCATCCATTCTTCTCGCTACGTGTCCACTCCAACTTTTTCACACGTTCTGCTATATCTGCCACTTTGGTCATACTTCTTACCCATGTATTTCTTGTTATGCCAAGCATACATCTTTCCATGCTTCTCTGTGTGCACTGGATGTTACGTAGCATTCTTGAATTTAGCGTCCAAGTTTCACTGGCAGTACCTACGCATTGGTCGTATGCCTCATTTTTTAAGCATAGCGGAATGTTCGATTTAAAAACAATGTTCATTCTTCCAAAAGCACTCCGTCCTAGTTTCATTCTTTTTCTTTACATCCAGTCATATTCACCAATTATTCCAAGTACAAATAATGGTCAACTCATGCTCTAATCCAGCGGCTCCCAAACTGTGGATCGCAAGTCAATTTTTGGTGGATTGTGAAAATTTTTTGAAACGTAAATTATTTAAAGTGCGTTATTTGCTATGTACATACTCGCGAACGAGAGCATGCGACCGAACAAATTGCGTCGGCATATTTAGACGAAGCATCTGGATTTGAAAAACAGTACGCATTGGTCGTACGCCTTATTTTTTAAGCATAGCGGAATGTTGGATTTAAAAACAATGTTCATTCTTACAAAAGCACTCCATCCTAGTTTTATCTCTTCTTCTACACAACCAGTCATATTCACCAATTGCCCTAAGATATAAATAACGATCAATTATCTCTACAATATGATTATCTACTGTGACTACGCTTTGCGTGCAAAATTCATAAGACATAATTTTAGTTTTATTAAAATTAATTTTTAAGCCTACTTTCATACTTTCATATTTTGTATATCTACTGAGTCACATGCAACTATATATGTACATACATAGGTACCTAAAAGGGAAACAAATTTTTATTCTACATCTGAACTAGGGTGATAAATTACCTACCGCTTTCAAAAAAATTGAACTTAGCCACTTAACTACTTACGTTTAGTAAAAACTAATGTCACACGTAGATAATTCAACTTGAAATTCATTTCGCATGACGTCATCTCTCTTTTTATACACATTCGAACACGAAACAGTATTACGACTTATATAACAAACGTGCGATTGAAATACGAGAACAACTAAAGTAAGTGCGCACACACCTACATACATATGTATGTATGTATGTATGTACATATCTGAAGCAGTGAGGAATATGAAGCAGAGTTCGATCGTAAAACGTTCATCGGCTCGTCCGCATATGGTTAACACTTGCTCCGTATATATTATTCGTATCTACCATTTATAATGTAAACAAAAACGGAATGAAAAATAATTTAACGATGACGATGGGCGATGTCACCACATGCCCGGAATAATCCTGACCAATGACCGTGAGCTTTATCGCGGGATTCTTTGAAATGCGAATGAATGTTTGCAAAATTTCCTCGAAGCGAACTTACATAACTATCCGAGTAAATAAATATATGGAATCGATGTACGCCAATCTCGGCTAAGCTAAAGTGATTAAACGATATGAGCCGCTTTTATTGAAAGTGGACTGGGTTGACTTGTTTTCGTTTTGAGAAAATATATGGCAGTGAAAAATCTCGGTATGCGTTTTTTTTTTTTTTTTTTTACAACCTAGTGCCTAGAAAAGGTATAAAATCTAAAACCTTCATTTTACAAGAAATTACGATAGCCCGTTGCGCTTAACTATTTTCTTTTTTTATAATTTCGAGTTACATATATGTCGCCAAAACTTCCCTAAGCTCATTTAAATTATTATTTTTTTTTTGTATATTTTCATAACATTCAATTCGTAGAACAAATGGAAATGTATGGAAAATACATAATAGTCCATTTTCAAAAAAACAAAACTACAATAGATTCCGCTTTGCGTCGAGATTGTTCATTAGATTTTTTAATGATACGACTTTTGTCAATTCTATAGTGTTTCCCAAAGTGTGGTACGCGTACGCCTGGTTGTACGCGAAAGTGTTTTTTTGCACCTTTGAGTGGATAAGAACTCCTTTCCTCACCAGTATTCATACATTGCCAAATGATCTCTCAAATGCATAAGAAGAACAGCTCTTGCAGCTGACTTCAGATGGTTTTTTTTAAATGAAAATTTGAACAAAATGAACTGACTTCATTTTGGTTGAGCATTGGTTCTGAATATTCATTCATCTTAATCACAAATATCAAACCGGATATCGCCGAACTAATATCTGATCACGAGCAGTTCAATCTCACCCATTTAACAGTTTGTTTTCTATTGACAATTTTAATACCGAATTAGGCTTACTACGTCCTACTACTACATCCTGGTTTGACTAGGATTATCCCGGTTTGAAGGCGCGCCCCAAAGTCCCGGTCGGTTCATCATTTTGTCCCGGTTTATATCCTTTCATTATTATTTGGAAAATTAGCAGATGGTGTCACGTGACATGAGTTGTGAAAAAGCACCGAACTATTGAGATACTATCTACTAATCTTGGTGCTTTTACCGGGGGAGGATATCGAAGTTTATCAAACCGAAGTTTAGTCTTGCTAGAATGAAATGCGCATACCTGGATGGTCCATACGTCTGCCAGGTGTGTAATTTTGACCCAGTCAGAAGGAAACAATAAAGAGACCCGTCATTCCAATTGGTAAATAATATTATTTTACTCAATTCACCAAATTTCACAAACAATATGCTGTATGTTGTAAAAAAAATCTCGTCTGCGGCGCATTTTTTTTTTTAGAGTTTTGCACAAAATCTAGTGATTTTCTTATTAAATTTAAAATAATACAAAATGTTCTTATGCAAGAAAATATTTCCCCTGCATTTTTGCTTAATAACCGAATTAATTTTTTAATAATTGTACAAAATAAATATATTTTTTTCAAAACAAAAATTTCAGCTAGAATTATACGAATTACAAATTGTCAAAAGTGGGATACGCCGGTAAAATAAACGTCTGTTGTATGTTGTAAGTTTGGGAAACACTGCTATAGATTAGTATTGGATAAGTAAGTACACGATCGTAAGCAGCATAAATGCTGCGTACACACCAAACGAACCGAACAGCGTCCGATGATTTATGAACGTAGTTCGCTGTTCGGTTCGTCGGTGTGTACGTAGCATAAATCATAGTCGACTTAAAAAAAAAATGCGGCTCATTATAAGTGTCAATACTTTGATACGTAGGTACATACGAAACTGTTTGATATTCACTGTCTACATACAATAGACTCGATCTATGCTAGTTAACAGTTTTGAACTTACGTAGATTGCGCAGTTACTCGATGCGTGAACACCCATCGAGTTGAATGAAAGTTGGAGTTTCAGCGCAAGATCCCCGTGATTCAAAATCGAAAATCGTGTCACGGAGTGATTCAAATTCGCTGGTGATTTGTAACAAATAGTGGGTACATGTATGTACATATTGTGAGCGTCGGCGTCGGCGTCTCGTGCCCAATCGTGTATAGCGAGGGCCGGCCCATTACAGGTTGTTGGACTGGTCGAACGACCAGTCAACTCAGGAAGTACCCAAGTACCTATTGTTGTACCACCATGCACTCTACAATCGATCGACGTCTGCATTCTTTAAAAAAATCAATGAAAAATAACGTATTCTACGAAATTCCAGTAAGAAACCATGTACATATACAGCTTAGATTTCGTTTTCATTGACATTGAAGAAAATTGGTATTGGATTACATGTAGGTGCTCAATTTGATGCGGATGCATGAAATAGGAGTAATGAACCTTTTGTTCATCATATAGTCTGTCTGTTTTGTTCCTAGTATATTCTGTCACTGTTTGATCAATCGGCGCCCAATTTTGCAGAGGTAGGTACTAGATATGATCTAGCGTGTGTCTCGGGGTATTTTGGTGACATTTTTAGTGGTGAATTTAGTATTTTTAAAATGGATTTGCATTACTTCGAGATAATGCTTGATTCATTAATCTAATCCATGGGTTGCGACCCCAAATGGGGTCGCGAAGCGTATTCTGTGGGGTCGCCAAATGAAACAGTAAACTAAAGAAATATATTTATTTATGTAACAAACAGCTTATAGTATACAATATAAAATATAAATACAAAATAATATTAATATCACACAACACACTACAGCCAAAATAGTTACAAACGAACAACTGATATTACACTGAGCAACAACACCAACACCAGGTTTTTTTTTGAACCTCGACGACCAGATAGATATACAGGTTCAGATGCTGCGTATTACATTATGCGATTCTGAGTTGCATGAAAATTTCTTGGAAGTCAATGTTCGACGAAAAAAAACCTTCACCAAAAAACCCTATTCTGACCTTTTTTTTTTTGCATCGTCGTACTCAATTGTCAACGCAACGCAACGCCAACGCAATTGTTTCGAAAACAATGAAATTCAGAAAGAAATACGAGAGGTTGAATTTTATATACATATTTTCTACGTCTACATAGAGTACCTAGTTTCGTATAGTATTTTTTTTTTTTTTTATGAAGATTATGAGATGAGCAGGTAGCTTGGTGAGTGAAAAGTGGTGCAATGTAATAAGATGGTCGCCACCGTCAAAAAAAAAACCTGGTGCTGGTGATGTTGCTCAATGTAATATCGCTCTTAAGATAATCTAAGAATAGAGAAAAGGATCAATATGTGCCGGGATTTTGTTAAATGACGAGCAGGATCTATAAATGAGTTTTGTGAATAGTTAGTGGAACAAAGATTCAAATGAAACAATGGAGGATTTCTGACAGGTCTAGGGGGACAATGTAGAAGGATCCTACTTAGTAGGATCTAATAAATTGTTTAAATACGAAGCAGAGATCCGAGACGGGTCCTCCTGGTTTGCAGGGAGACATAATCACGGGAATATTGACTATAATGCAATTTTCTGTCAGTTATGACGTATGGATGTGTGAAACGTGGATGCTACATTCAAGAAGATGTATTCAGAGAAGCGTGGAAAGATGTACCTATGTATGCTTGGTATAACAAGAATAGGAATACATGGGTAAGAAGTATGATCAAAGTGGCAGATATAGACTAATGACAGTTGACAGTAGTTGGAGCAGTTGACAGATAGACGGGTGTTACACGCTCAGTCTGGTATCAGTTTAGTCCATGATTGTGGTCAAGATTGACGCCAATCCGTTGATTGACGGAGTGATGAACCAGAGTGATGGATATTTACACATTTTAATAATTGTTGTCAGTCTTGATCATTGACTGAACTGATGCCAGACTGAACGTGTAAACACCCGTCAGATTACAATAAAATTGCCAGGTGAAAAAGTTAAATTATTTTACGCTGGGTGCGACAGCTATTGTTAGGTACTATTTTGTCTAAAAATTTGTCCAATTGCATATTACATATATAAAAAATATTAAACTGCGTCGAAATTTCTGTCGTTTGTGTATTATTGTGCCGATTAGATAAATAATTTCAATGGTGTTTGCGCGTGACGAAATTTGTCGAGTCATTAGTATGCGACAAACGCCAGTTCAAACTCACGTCAACGTGCCAGTGTAAAAAAAAATCTTTTTTCAAACACTCGACTTGGCGAAAACATTGCACTTTTGACCGTACAATTTTAAAAATCTAATAAATTTGAACGATATTTCGTACAGCGCGATTAGTCGAACTGAACCAAATATTATAAATTATAACATAACATTGTTGTAATAAATTTCACCCAAGTATACATACTTATTGTAATAAGTTAAATGATGGATTTAACCACTTACTGTCTAAACGTGTATGCTAAAAAAGGAACTAAACAGATTTTGTCCCTTTTTAACGGACGTGGTTAGAAGAAGCAGATATAAATATTGTACATATGTCCAGTTTTTATCATACACAAAACCTTCACGTTTAAAAAGTATATTTGAGAAGATATTGCCTTATTTAAATACATATATAATATGTACATTTTGTCCATGTATGTATGTATGTATGTCACTTACAATATTTTAAAACATACGATATCTGTGCACTAAAAACCCATCGATATACTCAAACTCAAACTGCAGAAACTTTATTGTTCAAAAGTATTCACAAATAAATACCTACCATTTCACAGTGGAAAAAAATCGAATAAAAAACCATTGAATGTAATTTATATAACAATGAAAATTTGAACATGCTAGTTTCTGAAAAAATGGAAAACTATGCACTTTAATCATGGTCAAGTTTGTTCGTACGATTGGCACTGATCAGTGCATAGTGCATATCGAAAAAAATCGTATACTGTCAAATCTGCCCATCGAATCGTACGAGCAGTCTATTTAGTCTATTGTACGTTTGCAGGAAAAAATCATTAAATACATATATTTATTTATTTATTTATTTAATCATGCAACAAACAGCTTATAGTATATGCACAATAAAATATACATACAAAATAATATTAATATCACACAATACACTACAGCCAAAATAGTTGCAAACGAACAACAGATCAAAATAAGAAGGGAACTTAGGAGTTAGGACTGGAAAGGAACTTAATCAAAGATATTTTAAAGGAGGGCAAAGAATAGAGAAAAGGATCAATATGTGCCGGGATTTCGTTAAATGACGAGCAGGATCTATAAATGAAGGAGTTAAGTGAATAATTTGTGGAACAAAGATTCAAATGAAACAATGGAGGATTTCTGACAGGCCTAGGGGGACAATGTAGAAGGATCCTACTTAGTAGGTAAAATATATGTACATATATGAACTCGCAGCAATTATAATTCAGTAAATTTTCGATTGAAGAAGTTTACTGTGGTTTTATTTAATAATACTGGTTTTCAGCGAGCGCACTCATTATCGAGTCGCCTAAATATTATAATGCAAGCGATTTTTTATTTTATTGAGCGTCGATCGTTTAGTATTCCATTGAAGAGGTTGTAAGATTGCTCAATAAAGTAATGGCCGTGCGCGCAATATTTATATGCAAATATTGAAATAAATGGCTAGTAGCGGAATGTGAGCCGCCGGTTGGGCGCGTCTGGAAGCGAACCGGCCGAAGGTCGTTCACTGGTTTTTATGTGCCCACCGACAACTACTGCTGCTGCTGCTGCTTCTTGTATTACCGCAACAGACCACATTATAACAGTAGGGTGACAAGCCGTTCTTCAAATTTGATACGGGTCCAAATTCGGGTGCCTTACTTTTTTTTTTAAATTTTTTTATAAAAATTTTGTAAAAAATACGATTTTTTCAATCGTTGGAAGTCTTTTTGGGTAGGGTGTCCGTAATATTAGATGCTGTGTCCACAGTCCACAGTCCATAATACTTCCGTCCTAATCCCACTTAACGTAACTGACAAAGCAACAATATCGAGATAAATGAACTTGAAAGTTTTATTGTAAATTTGTGTTTTTCTTCATATATTACTGATTTATTTAAACTTTTTTTTAGTGCATGAGGTTATTATCTATTGTGTTTTGATAATTCTAAGGAAAAATTAAAAAAAAAATGAATACTTAAGCAGTTACGTCACTTCATTATTCATTATTAATGTATACATATGACTATTCCAAACTTCAACCACTCTATTTGAAAAGAATGAATGTCTAACAATCTTATTTGATTTTTCTTTTCATCTTTCAATATGGAGAGATTCAGTCTTTACAATCTTTCATGATAAGGTAGTGACCGAAGTAAATATTGGATACGTTATTTTTGCTAGAATTGGTGATACTACATATTTCTGTGCGCATGCAGATACGTTAGATTTAATGGCTTAAAAAAGTCACTTTTGGATGAAGATACATTAATTTTGATACATTAACCCCTAAAACACATCTAACTCATTTTCGTAATTTTTTTCAGTTACGTTAAGTGGGCTTAGAACGGCAGAATACTACAATCGATCAATGGTAATTCATTCAAATGGTCCTGTACCAAATTGGGAACTTGTCTATGTACTGAATTCGCACTAAAACTTATTAGCTATTAATAAAATGTCTTTATTTCGAATGAAAATTTCGTCTGTGGTTCATTTCTCATTGATGCCTGGACTGAAACGATTTGAGAATCACCATTATGAAAAGAATTAGTTGGTGTAGATCAGCGGTCGGGAGCCTGCGGTTCTCCCCGTCATCCAATGCTGCGTACACACCGACGAACCGAACAGCGAACGACGAAGGGTTGCTAGTGTGTTCATAAATCATCGGATAATTGTGTGAAGCTATCCGCAACACAACACAATTTATACAAAATCAAAATAAATCCTATTTCCATAACTTTTTTTCATTAAAGTTAAAATACTAAAAAATTTCACGAAGATAACTTATTTCTTAAAGGAGCAACATTTAATTTCAATTTTGCGAGGTTATCTCTATTTTGGCACTTAGCTCGAAAAAGGTTCCCGACCGCTGGTGTAGATAAAGTGTTGACAGAAGAAGCCATTTTTTTTTTTGGACTCTTTTTAGGTTCGACAGGTATGGTTACCCTAACCACGTTAATACCGAACGCTACGTCTCTACCGCCGCATACGTCAATTCATCTCTTTTACTACTGTTTGCGTGTGCAATCATTTTTATTTTTGCACAACGTATTGGTTTCACGCGTGTTGAAATTTTCTAAGCATTATACATAATATTGTGAATATCATTGATCAAACTTTACAGGTACATAGCTATAGTTAAAAATAGATTAAGCTATGTACGTATGTTACAAAACAAAAATCGTACTTTATCCATGTGTGTAGGTCTACCTACTAGCACTTTTTTATTGTACCTTTTCACTCCTCAGTTTTTCCATCTTTAGATATTCAGGAATTGAAATACATAGATCCTGTGAGAGACTGTCCGTTTTTGTAGCCTTCATTCATATTCAATTGATTAGATCTTCCTGCTTATACATACGTCTACGACGGACGCTCTCATCGAACAAATGTTATGCTAATTTATTTGGACGAATGCTTATTCACTATTATTTACATCTATTTCTCATTCTTAGCTCAGTATGTAAGTGTGTGTATCTTCGTTTACTACTATTTAACTATAATAATGATCACCTACCAAGTATCAATTATTTGGCAATATTAATCAAGCCACTGATGTAATGATACATCTAGCGAAACTTTCCGAGATCGCGTCTCAATAAATAATAAAAAAATCTCTCGCAGTTGCCAGGATTTCTTGGTAACGAAACTACCGCGATTGAGTATTATCGACTCTCTTACTACAACAGGGCATAACTACGTTCCCAAACGATTTAATATTTATATAAGCATAATGGATACAAGATTTTTCGTTGAATTCTGAACGTTATTCGATTTCAAAAGTAGTAAAATTTGATCCAGAAATGGAAAACGAAACATTTTAATGTCACGTGCATCCTATTCAAACTAATGCTATTATAAAAACAATTAATTATAAATTTTCTTCCTCTGGTCAGTAGTCATCAGCTTGTATGTACTATATTGGATTGGAGCTTTCCTTAAAAGTAATTGCATATGTAGTACAAATACGAATTGCACAATACATTAGATTGCAAGGATTGTGCGCTTATACATCGTTACTTTAGATTTTTGCTTTATACATATGTACATATGTACCTACCATAGGTAGTATGGGGGATATTACACTATCAATACCGATTGTGATTCTAGTATTGTCAATATTATCGCGGATTTCAAAACATCCGGATTCGCCTCAATATGGATCGCGTGATAATATTGATAGTGTGATATGCCCCTACGGATAAAGTATTGTCTTCAATGCAAATATAATTATTATTTATATACACATGTTTATTGTAAAATACTTATCTATACTAATTTTTTATACTACCCAACATATTTATTGAATATTTCGATGGGTTAGTGCGCAGATATTGTATGTCCAGTTTTTACCAAAATTGAGCCAGCATACACAAAACGTCCATCTGCATCAAACCTTTGTGTTTAAAAAGTTTTGTATGTCAAAATAGTATATTTGAGAAGATATTGCCTTATTCAAATATATAATATGTCCATTTCGTTCATAGTTTTCATGCAAAAGAGATGTATGTCACTTACAATATTTGGACATACAATATCTATGCACTAACCCATCGATTTATAAAAGCAAATGTAATCAAATCTAGGATGAAAGGTTGTACCTACGCGCACACACACACACACTAGAAGAGTTTTTTTGCAAGTGATTATTTGACCTTAAAGTCAAAAAAAATTCAAAAGATGCACCCTAAAACTTACCATGTTGGTAGCATTGTACCTATTAGACCCATACCTGTTGGTAGATACATGTCATCATAATCATCATCATTTTCAGCCGTTCACCATCCACTGCTGGATGAAGACGTCTCCAATCCTCTTCCGTTCCTGTCTGTCTTGGGCAATCTGCATCCACTTGACTCAACACATTCTTCTCAATTCAACAGCCCATCTTCCACTCGGTCTACCTTGCTTTCTTTCACATCCTCTCGGATACCATTGCCAGTATTTCTCGCGTCCATCTGCCATCCATTCTAACTTTTTCCACTTTGGTCATACTTATTTCTTTTGCGATCTCTTCTTAATATACCGAGCATACTTCCATGCTTCTCTGTGTGCACTGGATCTTAGGTAGAATTCTTGAATTTAGCGTACAAGTTTCACATCCATACGTCATAACTGGCAGTACGCATTGGTCGTACGCCTTCTTTTCTAAGCATAGCGGAATGTTGGATTTAAAAACTATGTTCATTCTTCCAAAAACACTCCATCCTAGTTTCATTCTTGGTTTTATTTATTCATCTTTACATCCAGTCATATTCACCAATTGTCTGTAGGTATAAATTACTATCGACCATCTCTACAATATGATCATATACTGTGACTACGTTTTGCGTGCAAAATTTATTAAACATTAATTTTTAAGCCTACTTTCATACTTTCGTTGCTTAATTCTGTTTTGTAAATCTACTGAGTTTACATGCAACTAATAACTATGCCGTCAGCGAATCTTAGATATGTAGATACATGTATGTATACGAATTACTGAAATTGGGCAAAATACAATTGGGTGATACACAATTTCATGAATTCAACTATACATACATACATTGATACATAATGGACATTGCTAGTGGTGTTGGGTATGAGAGAGCCAAACGGGCAGAGCGGGGAGAGAGTCTGAATTTTGTTCACAAGTGGCAAAGTTCCCCCAGAAATGAGGGCTTAGACCCCCCCCCTAAACCCCCCACCCCCATGGCTCCCGGGGGGCGAAGCCTTAATGGGGGAGTCCAGACGTTTCCCCGGTCGATCGACTATTCCCCTCCTCCAACCAAGCCGAGGGGAAATCCTCTCCCCAGACTTCGCCCCCTCTCGTCCTTCGACCCTCCGAACACAATTTCATATTAGATTCGTTAAGGAAACGTTCAGCATTTTATAGGCCTCTCTCCAACGAAATAGGGGTGACGATCAACGCTGCCTACTCTAGCCTACATCTAATCACGTGTACCTATATATTTTTCAAAATAGATAAAATAATACGTCAACATTCGAATTTCAGTCACCTTAAATCGAATGTGGGCTAAGGTAGCTAATTTAGATCGATTTCTAAATACATACCCACTAATGAAATAGGTAAATGTTTTTAGATAGTGCACGGGTTCCCAATCTATGGGGTTTTCGAAGGGTTTTCTGTGGGGTCGCCAACTGGAACGGTAAACTAAAAAAGATATCAAGAATGCTACGTAAGATCCAGTGCACACAGCGTGGCAAGGAAAGATGTAAACTAGCGTGAGGCGACTATGAGATTGAAGAAATGTCAAAATTTTACACATGCACACCGGGAACTTTTATCAAATTGATAAAAAACGGTGACTTTTAATATAATATAAAATTGGTGAATATGACTGGATGTAAATAAGTAGAAATGAAACTAGGATGGGGTGCTTTTGGAAGAATGAACATAGTTTTTAAATCCAACATTCCGCTATGGTTAATAAAGAAGACATACGAACAAAGCGTACCGCCAGTTATGACATATGGATGTGAAACGTGGATGCTAAATTCAAGAATGTTACGTAAGGTCCAGTGCACACAGAGAAGCATGGAAGTATGCTCGGTATAATAAGAAGAGATCGTAAGAGGAATACATGAGTAAGAAGTGTGATCAAAGTGGCAGATTTAGTGGAACGTGTGAAAAACTTGGATTGGACACATAGCGGGAAGAATGGATGGCAGATGGACGCGAGAAATACTGGAATGGTATCCGAGAGGATGTGAAAGAATGCAAGGTAGACCGAGTGGAAGATGGGCTGATGAATTGAGAAGAATGTGTGGAGTCAAGTGGAGTAAACGGAAGAGGATTGGATAGGCCTTCATCCAGCAGTCGATGGCGAACGGCTGAAAATGACAATGAATGCAATTTTCATTTGTAATTGGTGTTTGAATAATATTTTTTGCCTTTTTCAAATATATCGGGTTCGCGGGTCTCTTGGCTTTTATAAAAAGGGGTCGCCACTCGATAAAGGTTTGGGAACCTGTGAGATAGTGCATCATAGTAATGTTACTAAAAACTGAAATAAAACTAACAAGTAACGAGTAGGTAGGTATGTACATACATATGTACCTAGCTAGTACTTTCTGGTTGGTGGAAATTAAAAACCTACTTATTAACAGATATGTATGTTCAACCCTGTCTCTAATTGACACAAATGGCGAATTTGAGACGAAAGTGTGGTGAATTTAGGTTTCAACGATAATGCGTTCGACTAAAAGCTTTTCGGTAATGTCAAAATGTGCATTTGCTTGATGTATTATTTTATTTTTATTTTTCCGCAATTGTGAAAAATTTCATTTCTAATTTGTCATAATTGTTGAAAAAAAGGTTGTTTCAATTGAGTAGGACCAACTGTTTTGTAGCTATGATAAAATCACATAAAGGAACAGACATATTATTTTCAAAATGGCCAAACTTTATTCAGGTGATTAAGATTGAATTTTTGCACGCAACGTTACTTTATCTATCGATACTTCATACTGTATAGGTAGATTGACATGAAATTTCATATTCAGTACCAATGAGAAGTCAGTAACAATACGCGTGATATAAATGCAAGTAGATAGTATATTTGGATTAGCAACGATGGGTCATATGAAATCATTTTTCAGTTTCGAGGGGGTCGACGGCCATTTTGTCTCATAAATATCGAGGTGTGATAATCAGCTTTGCGACCTCTTTGATCATTGTGCTAAAGTACTGATTGCCGTTACAAATATAGAGCGCATATTTTGCTGGCTGGCTGGCGTCCAGGGTTTAAAATAGTCGAACGAACCAAGTTTCTGCTCTGCAACAACCACAAATACGTTCCAAGAAAAGCGTGGGCTTGCCTTTCACATATTGCATTGCTAGAATTCCCGTTAGGGACAAACTACAACATGAGACACTTCATGAAACCTTAAACTTTAAACTTAAACTTTTCAATCATATAATACTGCTGTCAAATCTGCTAGATATGGTGTGTCTATTTTGTATCCAATACTACCGTTTATAATTTAGCTTAGCTTGTGGATGGAGATGGTTTATGTATATTTATTTATTTATTTATTTAATTAATCATGCAACAAACAGCTTATAGTATATGTACAATAAAATATAAATACAAAATAATATTAATATCACACAATACACTACAGCCAAAATAGTTGCAAACGAACAACAGATTAAAATAAGAAAAGAACTTAGGAGTTAGGACTGGAAAGGAACTTAAGCAAAGATAATTTAAAGGAGGGCAAAAAATAGAGAAAAGGATCAATATGTGCCGGGATTTCGTTAAATGACGAGCAGGATCTATAAATGAAGGAGTTTAGTGAATAATTTGTGGAACAAAGATTCAAATGAAACAATGGAGGATTTCTGACAGGCCTAGGGGGACAATGTAGAAGTATCCTACTTAGTAGGTAAGGGCTATCTAATAAATTATTTAAAAGTTTAAATACAAAGCAGAGATCCGAGACCGTCCTCCTGGTTTGCAGGGAGATATAATCACGGGAATTTGCAGAAGAAAGACAAAACCTGGAAATGGAGTACGTGGAATGGAACTTCTTATTAATTTTTTCCAATTTATTAATGGAATCTTGGTAAAACGGGTTCCATATAGTACTAGCAAATTCCAGGTGACTTCTCACAAATACATTATATAGTAAAGACACTGTATCAAAGGACTTAAAGGGTTTGGATACTCTCATTATGAATATATACCAGGGTTAGTCAAAGTTAGAGGTGACTCGCTGCTGAAACCATAGAGCAGTGTTTCTCAACGTGGGGCAATTTGAATGTTTTGGGGGAGCAATGAGCAAATCATTAATATTTGTTACATTTGAAAATATTTTTCGTTTCATATATGTATTTCGTTATTATACATGGTTCCTAACCCCAATGCGTAAAATGAGTAATGAAAGCAACAACAAAGTCAGTATTAAGATGATTTTTTGAATTTCGATTTCATACCAGCTACCTAATCGTGATGTTTGTTTATCATTTTGTATGTTGTGTCAACACTGTTTGACCAACGAATCTATGGAAACATAGCACTTGTGTGAACTATGATTTGAGCCAGTTTCAGAATATAAATGAGACATTTGAAAAAAGATTCAGTTCTCTGCACAAAATTCTGCCAAAAGTTAGCTAGTTATGAAATTTCTGCTTATAGCTAAATCTGGAAAAATTCATACTGTAAGTGAGGATTTAATTAAGCCAGCTATATCAGTTTTTCTCAAAAAAGTTCTGGAAAAAGTTGTACATGTAACATAACATTCATATTTACTAACAAATTTGGTTTGGTCATCAGAATTTAGTTAACTATAAAATTGTGTGCATGGCACAAATAGGGTTGAGAAACACTGCCATTTTCGACCTTTAATACTTCTTATCCCAGAGGTTATCATCCCGTTTAATTCCATGTGTCATTGAGCATTAAAAACATATACGCTACAGGCTACAGTTGAAGTTTTTATCAAAGTAAGCGAATTGTCGGTAAAAAGTTTCAGTATTTCATAAAAGCCACTACTTCTGAAGGTGGCGTACTTGATATCAAACGTTGCCTCTATTTGACAAACATTTTATAGTAGTAAGTAGGGAAAGACAATCTCCAGTGGTTTCCCATTTCTTTCTGAAGTTTGAGCAAAGGAAAAAGAACGGACAATGATTTTGTAGGTAAAAAATACTTTTTTTTTTTGGTGGTGCCAATTTTTACCTACCGTTTCACAACTAAGTTAGATAAGTTGGCAAATTTTGATTTGATTTAGTAAGTAGTATCCAGATTTTGCCAATAGTAATATTTATGGTCGATAAACATCGTAAAAACCTTTTGATATACAGGTATTGAACACCGGACCTTCGCTCAAAAGGTTTAACTATCTAATAATGTAATAGAATAATAGCTACAAAGCTTTGATATTTTCTATGTAATATACGACTATTTTCACGTTACACACGTTATATTCCAAAACTTGTTTGGTTTGATTTCGGAAATACGTCACATTATAGTCTCAATATTTCTACGTCTTGGAAACCGCTGTCATAAACGCTTGGCACCACCATTCTATAATGCTGCGTACACACCGACGAACCGAACAGCGAACGACGAAGGGCTGCTGTTGTGTAAGCGTTCATAAATCATCGAACGTTATTGTGTGGAGCGGTCCACACAATAACAAGTCGTTCGCTGTTCGGTTCGTCGGTGTGTACGCAGCATTAGCATGGCACATGCTAGATTGTTTGAAGGTGCATCAGACCAAAGATGATAAGTAGGTACATTCGAAAACGTGCCGCCGTAGCCAACAGGTTGTTTGGACAAAAACAAACGCTTGTTCTTGAAGAACAATACACAATACACATTCAAATACGAGGAAACTAAATAAACTGAATGCTACGAAACAATGCGTCATTCGCGCATCGAAAACTTCACGCCGCCTATTATATTATCATATTTCGAAGAGAGCAGTTTTTACGACCTCTTCTCCTTTGTGTTTTAACTCTTTCACTGGAGCGGTTGTTGATACATAGGTACTAAAGGTTCTTGACCGATTAAAAGAAAAAAAAAATTTAATCCGTAGCTATCTATGTATGTATGTATGTATGTACAATATACATACGTACATATATAAAAAGAAAGACACCTCCATACTCGATACGTAATCTACGTATGTATTGGCATGTGGATAATATGTATATTAATTAAAATAAATAATATTGAATTTAATGATCGATCACAACTCACAAGTTATCAAACCGCACCTATGTATGTATTGTTTCACGCATGGATATGAATTTTTTCGATGAAAATATCACACAAAAAATATATCAAGATTCTTTTTAACCTTTTTATGGCCGATCATCATGATTAATTACATTGAAACTGTGAGAGTGTTCCACTTACGAGCGGCGATACGAATCTAGACACATTCACCGCATAAGCACTTTTTTGCCTTATCTACATAGATTAAATAAATAATAATAAAAAAAAACAAAGTCTTTTGATCGGTAAACGAGAATATTTTAACCGTTCGAATACTATTTTATCGAGTCCTACTACCTTTATTGACATTTTTTTCAATACCACACATATCGCCGCTCCGAAAGTCAAATTTACATAGGTTCTAAACTATTCTAACCGATTCCAGATTCGATCGAGTCGGGATTTTGACTTTTTGGCTTGTCGGAATTTTGACTGAATTTTGATTGACACGCATAGGATCTATATTTTATTTTATTTCTAAATTATACCATAGTGACATGACAGGTTGCCCCAATTCGTCACTATGGCCAGATACAAATTAATACATACCTATGTATGTATGTATTAATTTTTAGTCAGTTTAAGTCATTCTGCAGCATGTGAATCGTGTGAATAAATAATAACCTATGCATATATCGATGGGTATAAATATTGTATGTCCAGTTTTGTTTTAAAATATTGTAATTGACACACATATGTACATCTCTTTTGCATGAAAACTATGTACGAAACGGACATATTATATATTTGAATAAGGCAATATCTTCTTAAATATATACTATTTAAACATGAAGGTTTGATGCAGATGGACGTTTTGTGTATGACAACTCAATTTTGCTAAAAACTGGACATACAATATCTGTGCACTAACCCATCGATATTATGTTTGTACCCACAACTTACAACAATTTTGGTATTGAAACGATTTTTCAAGTAATCTCAAATGTTTGGAATGTTTTAGTTTTAAAATTTTGATAACTTCGTTCCTCCGTTTTTGGAAATCAACATACCAAATTTTAGTAATGAAGCAGTTATTAAATAACCGGAAGTATAACACATCGAAAATGGGTAACAAAAATTGAATTGTTAGGAAAAGTTTCAAATTTGAAACCAATTAAATTATTGTAATCAACAGAGATACATATTAAATTGAAAATTTCAATTGTCTAGCACTTACAAAACTATACTTAGTGTCTGACGAACAAATTTGATTTAAAATTGACGAAAATTCTGACGATCAAAGGCTCTTTTTAGAGCACGCCATCACTATAATCGTAACCTTTAAACGTCGCAGCGAAATACATGTATGCGTTTCTGATATTTTTTTTTGGGGTTTTCCGAACATTTTGAATTAAACACTTTAGCCCCAAACTTAAATACATCAATTCAAATGTCCTCCCAAATTTTCAGCTTTCTATCGTTGATAAAACCGGAGATATAACTCGTCAAAGGTGAAAAATGACGCGCGCGGACTAGAATAAAAGTTTACAAAAATAAGCGATCGATAAGTATGTATAATATATATTATTTGATAGAATACGATTTACGATTAACGTATCAATTAACCCCATATTGACAGAACTAATTGTCGGCGACCCCCACACGATTGACCCCATTAAACTGAACGACCAATGGCTTTTGATCACGTCACTGACAATTGATTAATGCATGCGTGTAAGTGGCGTCTGTGTTCGGACAACCTCTAATTTATACATACAACTTTATTACTATTATTCATAACAATTAATTAAATTTATAACGATTAAATGTGCGGTAGACTTACGTTCAAGTGTACCAGTCCAAACAAAGCTATTACGCAAGTATCGTATATCATTTCGCAGATATAGAAATAATTGGGTGTTCCCTACGGCTATTCGATAAATATTTTAGTTTATTTTATAATACACTTCATTTGGTTACATAATAGGATTCCATAGTGCCTTCTAATCACGCGATGTGTCTAATTAATATTTGACGGAATATCCACATTGAAATAATTATGTACCGGATATGTTAGCACATTTCGAATGTTCAATGGCTCAAAAGTTCGACGACCTATACTTACATAGTTGGAAAAAAAAATGGTCCTGTTGATTGAGCACATCTATAATTCGTCGACTTGGTGATTACATGTAGACGGATACTTTTACAATGTCTTATTATTATATCGAAGAGTTAGACTGTGTTTTCATTAGCAGAAATCCATGATTTTTCAGTGGATATAACTATGTACTTGATAAAATTAGCTTGTTGAAAATTTTATAGTTAACGTCAGTGTTTGCTTCTACAAGAACAACACATTACACATTATCATCGTATGAAAATAAATAAATACCATATAAACCTTGATCTTTTGATAAGTTTTGTATGAACTCAGAATGTGTATAATTTGAGGCCATTTTGTGTACCATTTAAAAATGCCAAATTATAACTTTCCTAAAATTTTATTTGGCATTTCAGATATCGCATTCTTCTGTTGTAATACCTAGCTAGCTATTCGTAAGTTCATATATTATATTATAAGTTCATGGCTAGGGTCATTTGTCACTCTTTCGTGTTCTTTCTTCAATTTCTACGTGTCATTCATTTCCTAGAGCGTAAAACGTTTTATTCTATTCGGTCAACGTCATTTTGGAAACAAAACAGTTAACAGTAACGTTCGAATACTTGATATGTAATTTTAATTTTAATAAGTCTCTACGTATGTATTTTACTTTTAGGGCAAACGTTTCTTTTTTCTTGAAATATTCTTCTCAAATTAAACAAATTGTGTTTAGAATTCAGCTAAACGTAATTTTTCTCATTTGAGAAGAATATTTCAAGAAAAAAAGAAACGTTTGCCCTTAAGATTTTATACCTATAGGCATACCAACACTGTCCAATTTAAGAAACATCCTAGACTTGACCGATTTAGAATCGATAACTACTTGGGTCTCAATCTCTCAACCAATGACCCTCACCATCACCATCTCGGCTTCTTGGAATAAACATTACCAAAAACCAAAGTCGAAAATCTCGGACAGCCACAACTCCTCAGTTGCGCGAAAGGTGCTTCTTAAGTTGAATAGAGTAGGTATCTAAAAGTAGAAAGATTTTTTGACAATTTCTCTGCAGAATTTTATACCTTTTCGGAAATTCGTCATTTGACTTTTTGTTCAGATAAACACCAACGCTAACCTTCCAACAGACGTAACTTTTTAATTTTATAATGAACAAAGTGCATAAAAAAGTTATTTTTCCTATGGACAGGGTATACAAAAATAGAAATCATCTTCTTTGTCATTCTTCTCACTTGTTTCTAACCAATATCGGATAGATCAGGGATTCCCAACCCCGTGCCCGCGGGCACCATGGCGCCCGCTGACCGATTTGTGTGCGCCCGCCACTATTCGACCACGACAGAATTTTTTAAACTTGGAGTTGCAGGGAAAAAAACAAACATGCAGCTAAAATGATAGGCTCTCTAAGCTCATTTAAAGCCAAACTGTTTTTGTGGATATCACATCTGCAGATGAAGTCGCTCGTGCATTTCCCAAATATGAAGAAAATGGCAGGTAACAGTGAATTCAACGTGTCATTATTTGTTAAGCACCTTCAAGTGCTTCAAGAAGAGTTTGAAAAGAGATTTCAACAGTTTACTATCATCGAGCCAATGGTCTCCTTTTGTATCAATCCTTTTACTTGCCAAATAAATATAATGGAAATAGCGGCGTACATAGCAGAGCTTGTTCAAGTGAAGGACCTTCAGAATGATATTATGCTAAAATCCTTAATATCAGTTTTCATTCTTAAAAAAAGCGGTATTATTTTTTTGTGTATTATTTATTACCTACATATGTATGTAAATTTGCTTTGAAAAAATAGGTGGTGCCCGCCGCCCTACCAATATTTTAAAATGTGCTCTAGGGTACAAAAAGGTTGGGAGCCCCTGGGATAGATGATCTCATTTTTTGATGTACTTTGCCCTATAAAATCTATAAATTTGGACATAAAATGGCTACATATTTTGATCTTCCGAATCAAACGCACAGGTTTTTGGGCTACGACACCAGTTTCAGCTTTCACATAAAGCATCCTACATATTTCAATAAGCTCTTGTCCTTACCTACCTTACCTGAGTACCTACTATCTCTCGTCTAACGTAAAAACATAAAAACCTTGTAACTTTTGTATTAAAAAAAAAAAAATATAAAGCAATTTTAACGATTTTTAAGCAATTTTATTCACATCACATGAGACGAGTGGTAGGCAACAATAAAAAAAATCAGTTCTTTTGATACTGTCGATGTGATAAACGATGAGTGAGTTGGAGCTGATAGTAGTGCAAGTGTGTGTGTGTGTGAAGTGTGATGCAGTCCCACTTTCTATATTAGAGCTGTTAGCAGCTCTCGGGCCAACTCGATCACAGTCGACTCACTTCGCTACCGTTTCCCGCTCGCGGCCTTCTTAATTCACGTGCCGCTACACAAGTCGACAACCAAAGACACGCGAACCAGTCGAAATATTATTAAATTTTATCAGTGCTCGAAATGGAAAATTTCACGAATGGGAGCGCTCGATAATTTTCAAAAAATATTTTGAAAATTACCTTTTTTTTTAACTATATGTATGTAGTAGATACCTATAGGTACATATGTATATATTCATCGAAATGCAAAAGCTTATCGAGATTAATACCGTTTAATGTCTGTAAGTCAACTTCAACAGGTACCTCTGAAAATGGTCTCTGATTTTTTACATTCTTACACTGTTCTGAAAAAGTCGTTAAAATATGAGCATTTTGACTGTTTTGTACAAATTTATCGATTTCATTGTTATTGGCCGATTTTATTATATTCAACGATTTTATATGGGCGTCAGAAATTTTTTTAATTAGTATAATGGTAGCGGTACAGCTGCTTTAGAAAGTTTGTTAAAATAAGAAAGCCGACAATTCAAAGAAAGATATCGTAAATTATCGAGAGAGGCCCGTTGCAGTTTGATCATAGTGTGACAGACCATAAAGCAATAAAACTTTTTGCGCATAACCGACCAAAATAAATAAAATCTAAAAACCCTCCAATTCTAAATGTTATCTTCAAGTCACACACGTGCATCCAGCTTTTTCAAAACATAATAATATTTTAAATGGCTTTTGGCTACAGATAAGATGCCTTTGTCGGAATTCCAGTCAAAGGTTGTGATTTAGGAGTCAGTAAATGTAAAAAAAATTCACCTTCTAACATTTTTTCGGCAATAATTGTTGAAAGAGCACGGAAATTTTGGTTTTTTACGAAAGGGAGCGCTAAATTTACAGATTTCACGAAAGGGAACGCCCGCTCCCTGCCGCTCCCGCTGAATTCGAGCACTGCTTGGTATAACAAGACAATATCGTAAAAGGAATACATGGAAAGTGGCAGAGTGGACACATAGCGAGAAGAATGGATGGCAGATGGACGCGACAAATACTGGAATGGTATCCGAGAGGATGTGAAAGAAAGCAAGGTAGACCGAGTGGACGATGGGCTGATGAATTGAGAAGAATGTGTGGAATCTGCATCGAGTGGATGCAGATTGCTCAAAACAGACATGAATGCAAGAGGATTGGAGAGGCCTTCGTCCAGCAGTGAACGGCTGACAATGACGATGCTACAGTGTTAATTAATTGATTAAAATGTAGAGATAGTTGACGACAACTGTGTATCGAAGGGTGCGGCCCTAGCTGTAGCCGGGTTTCGCCGCGCATCAATAGAGCGGCTCAGTGGCGCCTCTTGCGGCAGACTCTTGCAAAACATTTCCCGCACAACAACAAAGAGTCGAAGCGATTGCTCACTTACCTTCTGCTTTCAGCGCAATTGCTTCAGATATGGGTCTTATCGTGTAACATAAGTATTTCGTTATCAATATACATACATACAAACCCTAACCAGAATAATTTTTTTTTTTCAAAAATCGATTTACCATTTATCCATTTCCGGTATTGCAAATAGATACCTACTATAAATATAAAGTTTCAGCTAAATCTATTCAATAGTTTAAGAGAGGTAGTTCTCATAGAATTACCGGTCAGTATGTACCAGTATGTTCACCATCCACTGCTGGACGAAGGCCTCTCCGATCCTCTTCCATTCCTGTCTGTCTTGAGCAATCTGCATCCACACTTGACTCCACACATTCTTCTTAATTCATCAGCCCATCTTCCACTCGGTCTACCTTGCTTTCTTTCACATCCTCTTGGATACCATTCCAGTACTTCTAGCGTCCATCTGCCGTCCATTCTTCTCGCTATGTGTCCACTCTGCCACTTTCCATGTATTCCTTTTACGATATTGTCTTGTTATACCAAGCATACATCTTTCCATGCTTCAGTGTGTGCACTGGATCTTTCGTAGCATTCTTGAATTTAGCGTCCAAGTTTCACATCCATACGTCATAACTGGCAGTACGCATTGGTCGTACGCCTTCTTTTCTAAGCATAGCGGAATGTTGGATTTAAAAACTATGTTCATTCTACCAAAAGCATTCCATCCTAGTTTTATTTCTTCTTCTTTACATCCAGTCATATTCACCAATTGTCCTAGGTATACGTAACAATCAACTATCTCTACAATATGATTATCTACTGTGGACTACGTTTTGCGTGCAAAATTCATTAAACATTAGTTTTATTAAAATTAATTTTTAAGCCTACTTTCATACTTTCGTTGCTTAATTCTGTTAATCTATTTTGTAAACCTATTGAGTTACATGCAACTATAACTATGTCGTCAGCGAATCTTAGATGGCTCAAATGTCTTCCGTTAATCTTGACCCCTGTTTTGTGCCATTCCAGCGACCTAAATATGTCCTCGAGCACCGCATTGAATAATTTAGAAGAAATGGTGTCTCATTGCATAACACAAACTGTGGAATTGATAGGATAAATCGATTTATCGTAAATGGTTTTTGAGTTATGAAAATATAAAAAAAAATGCTAAAACGCGTTTAAGGAAGGTTGGGTACACGATCCAGATCAGTATAAATCTCAAGGTTAAATTTTCGCATGGAACGTGGCGATACAGTGTAGACGTGAGTGCGCTCGAAAATGGTTAGCCCAGCCCGTTGATAATAATAATGGCCGATGTGTGCAATTCATTGGATGAAAGGTCCGTACAATGGACGGGATAGGATGTGTGGATTGGAGAGGCCTTCATCCAGCGGTTGAATAGGTTTGATGATTGATCTATCTAGTCGTGAAAGCAGTTTTTTTGAATTGGCCAATTTGCACAATTACGATTCACGATATCCGATATATTTTAGTACCTATTGGTTTCGATGAAAGTACAGACGAGCATGCGTTCTCCATTTTTAAACGCGCCATTACTATGGGGGCCACTAATCGTAAAGGTCAGTTGGATGAGAAACGAGGCGTGGTTATCCTTTTTGTAACACCTTGTATGTATTATTTAAAAGATTCAATGTTGTAAAAAGTTAACTATGTTTTTGACACGGCATGTGGGTAACCGTTGTTTGGATTGATGAAACGATAACGAGAATACGTATTTTCGACTTTTGATTTTGACTGGACAACTACTCGGAAAGGTTTGACACATGAAAAGTACTGCAAATGATAGATAAAATGTCTGACTATCGATTCCAATATTCATTTTGAGCAGAAAATTAACAGATTTTAAGTAATCAACCGAACACCGATACAAGAAAAATCGCGCGATTTAAAAACAACTATGAATATCATGCTGATCAGCATTTTTTATTACCAGATATGTATGTACATACATACATACGTGTTCACCGGGCATAAAATCAATAAGAAATCTTGTCTCTGTACCACAAAAAAGTCGCCATTTGTCGAATAGTGTAATCGACTCTGCTAATTTACTAAAATAGGTACAATGCAATGCGTAAAATCTCACCATTGCAATGGTGAAGTTTTCAGAGCAAGAATTCAGGCATATTTTACATTCAGTGTTTGTGAAACAGTAGCTGTTTAGTTTGTTTAGTCTAGACAAGTTAGACTTTGATGAATTAGTCTTGTCGACATGCTGAGGTTTCCGATTGACACGGTTGAAGAGATAATGTCAATGGGATAAAATTACAATTTCTTACTCTCGATGACAGAACCGCTGTCGGTATCCGATTTAAAATACAGAATCACTCGATAGATTCGTCATAAAACTTTATAAACACAGGTATGGTGATTTGGACGGTCAATACAAACCATCCACGACCTAATTAGGTAACTGATTCACATTGGAATTGGACTTAAAACATCTAATTATAATTATTTTCAATGAACTCAATCATTGAGAGACGAAGCGCGCGTACCTACTCGCTACACCCGTGAGCCCGTTTTTAATCTTTTCAATACAATTACACGATATTTTTCTTAATAAAGTACACAAAATGGACAAGAAACAGTCTGAAAGTTGATTGGAAAGATTAAAAATGGACGCACAAGTGTAATTATTATTCAACTAAATCACGCAACAAAAGTGCCGAGTGCTTTTTTTTTTTTTTTCAATAGAAAAATGATTTTTTCCGGTTCAAATAATAATTTTATCTAATTTTAAATCAGACTCGTTGAACATCAATGATTCAACGTTTGAAACTATGACCTTGAAATGTATCAATTCATCGTTTCTCTTTCCCAATTCAATATAATGCCAACCAAAGGCGCCCCCGCACACCGCTGCCGATTCGTATTCGCATTGCGAAGAAACGCACGTTTGTTATGGTGGCGAGTTGTATCGCATAGCCGCAGGTGACGCTGCCCACACCGCAACGGTTTTCCTACCGGAAAACCGCTCGGAGTTTGTTGTACACGATTTTTTCGGCGATTCGCTCGATTTCGATGAATCGCTTGTGGAAAAGTTATTGGCGACGGTGAAAAAGTATCCCATCCTGTTCGATCTGACTTGATAGGTTATGTCAGAGTGACAGAAATCAGACGATTTTGTCAACAGTCAGTCGATCCTTGATGACACCGTTATAAATAAATTACATTCAACAATAAAAGTATTTAACTAACCGGGTAATGATTTTGGAGAAATTGATTTTTTTTATAATTCTAAGCACATAAATATTGTATCTTTATTTTCTCTTTGTATTACTTTTCTTTTTGTAATTCTTTTCCTTTTTGTAATTCTTTTCTTTTTTGTAATTTTTTATCTTATTTTTATCTATCAAGTGTATTTTGAAATGGACTATTGCAAAGACCGTATATGTATAAATAAATAAATAAATAATCATTCATACAAATATGCGGCCAACATTAGAACTTCGTCTTCATCTGAGGAGTCCGTGTCAGAATCGTGAATGAAATACAAACGTTCCGAAAGCGAGGTGACACATGGTAGTAGTTCGCTATTCGCACGATTTTTCTACATGAATTTCGTAAGAAATCCGCAGCGGTGTGCGGGCGCCTAAACACATATACAATGTACTTCAGCGATGATATCGATTTTGAAAATCAAACAAAAGTGGAACGCAGGTGAAAATTTTTATTTTTGAAATGTCGAAAATATCTTAAATTCGTCGGGTAATACACACATTACACAAAATGGCGATATGTATGCACGTTTTAGCCGTGGGTAATTATGATTAACGAGGTGTAACTGTCGTCACACGCGGCACGTGAAATAGTTGGCCAATGCACGTGACGAGAATTTTAATTCTGGTGCACTTTCTCTTCGAGACGATGACGCCGCGCTAACTTCTAAACGTGCAATTATGCAATAAATGAATTCTCGACCATGCGTCGGCAACCTTTTATCGTATGAAAATTGATTGAAAATCAATGGCGAATGTTGAATGTCGACTTGTCACCGGACACGGATAGGTAAATGTTGTTCACCATGAAACTGACCATAAAAATTTTATATATGGTCTACACGAGCCGTATCATATGTATGTAGGTACGTAATAATATTTAAATTGTGAGCACGATTTGTGATTGTTATCTATAAAATCCGCAATCCGTCGACGCGTGATTGATGACCGGGCATGGTGATTGTTTGTGGTCACTCGGCCTTATGACTTTTGCATTCATTTCGCCTATTGCCATTTTTTACTTCCGACGAGTCGGTATTTTGATCTCTTTTCAAATTAGATATGTAACAGGGAAGCTATTCTCCAATAATAATTTTAGATTGATACTTATTTTGACATGTCTTTTGATATTTCTAGCAAATAGTTGAAGTGATCGAGTGGGTTATAATTTTTATTATATATATCGATGGGTTACTAGACAGATATTGTATGTCCAGTTTTGTTTTAAAATATTCTAAGTGACATATATATGTATGTACATTTCTTTTGCATGAAAACTATGGACGAAATGAACATATTATATATTTGAATAAGGCAATATCTTTTCAAAGATACTATTTGGACATGAACGTTTGATACAGACAGGTGTACGTTTTGTGTATGACAACTCAATTTTGCTAAAAACTGGACATACAATATCTGTGCACTAACCCGTCGATATATAAAATATGTATGATCTACTTTTTTTAAATTTTTTATTCTATTCTATGTTGCACGAGTCCATGCGCGTCATTTTTCGCTTTTTGATCAGATATAGATATGTACATAGATATCTCCGGTTATATTGACACTAGAAAGCAGAAATTTGAATTGATATCTTTAATTATGTACATTATTTTTTATTTAAAAGAAACATACCGTGATGACCTAACAGGTTACCCCAATTCGTCACCACAGCCAGATACAATTAAAATTAATTAAAAATAAGAGATAATATGAAATATAAAATTATAAATTAACAATTAGTTAACCATAATAAAGTTTTTAAACACAAATCTCGAATACGAGAGGAAAGTGGCGATCTGATGTGGATTCGCATATTATGGTTCACGAATGTAAATGATTGTACCTACATTATATGTAGATATGTATGTCTAGTTCTTAAACATTAGATGAAATCTTGCGACTCCAATGCTTTATAACTAAAGTACCTACCTACCGATTGCCCGTTGACGATCAAACTGGTGTTTATTATTATTGACATAATTATGTATGAGTGAGCTACAACTATCTACCGAAAATTTAATATAAAATAGTACCTATCTAGGTACCAACCTGAAGGGGCCTGTAAACGAGCAACATTTTTCAGCAATAGGTACTGACAGCAATATTGCTCGTCAACCATCCAGCAACATTACATGCGCAATATGTGTTGCTCAATGTTGCTGTTTTATTATTGCCCAGATTTTGTATTTTCATATACCGAGCGATATCATCGGCAATATGGCAACAATACTCGCCAACACACGGCCATACCAGCAAAAGTGGAACAATAGTGTCGGGAAATACGACTATATTTCCGGCCCACATCACCATATTGCATTAATATTACCGGCAATGCTTACCGGCAATACATTGCCGTGAAAATATTGATCGTTTACAGGCACCTTTACGTCCAAGTTTATGTATGCTATTTTAGCCTTACATGTAGGAAGACGAGGTGATTTATTTCTGTTAATATTTTGAAAACACATTTGAAATGATAGACTTTTCGTTTTAGCATATAAAACTTTGCGCCGTATATTTAAATGGATGCTTTTTAATACCCTTAAATTTGAACATGAGTTAGTAGGTTAAATTTAGTGTACATACATTCTATGTATAGGTCGCGCAGCCAGAGTTGAAGCCAACCACACACAAACACATATGCATTTTTTGTATACAGGCAGATGCAAATTTTATGCAGATAGTTCTGGGTGGTAGGGTGATAGGTGCAGTACGCTATGTCCGTGATCTTCCAGGATTTTGTCAAGTACCTGCAAATTTTTGATAATTTGGCTTATTCTTTAGTATTATGTCATATAAAATGGGTTTTGTGTTTTTCCCTGGATACGGTATATCCAAACTAAACTATTAAGCTAACTACTCTAACTAAACCAACAAACGATATAAAAATCGAAGACTGAATGAACATGCTGTATTTCACAAAATAAAAATATACAAAACAATAGTGTCTCTGTTACACTCGTAACGTTTACGCGCGAGAAAGAGACGAGAGCGTTTTTATTGTTACATTTAGTGAAAATTCACATTATTCACTATTCACAGACACACAATATTTGTGTGTGTGTTGGTTCGCTTCAACTCTGAGTGCGCGACCTGTACAATACCTACACGCATTAAAATCAATCTGGCGAATTTTTTAGCATCGCATTTGATTTTGTAAGCATATGAATCTACATCTACAATACGCGAGTTTGATATTACGAAGCTTCAATTGAGTAGTGGGTATCATTGAAAAGTGGTTTTATTACCCAAATAAAATCATTTTGTATTCAAAGCGTGCCCAAATTGGATTTTGAATTAATCTATAGCCGAGTTAACGGATCCGTGAAGAAATTAATAAGCCCAAAATGACGTCGGCTTGCATATTAAATATTCATCGAAGAGGCTGACCTGTTGGTTGATCGAAGGCTGCCTTTTGTGTCGGAGAGATAAAGGCGGTAAAGATATAATTTATTCAACGAACGTTCGCTGGCGTGTGGTCCTCTGGGCTCTTCGGAACACCGTGGGTCCCCTCGGGTCCCTCGTAAATCGTCTACATACATACATACGTGTGCGGCTAACCACACTACCAATTGTTCCAGCCTATTTTACAGCCTCACAATATTAGCCACTTTCGAAGCTTATGCACTGGGAATGTATTCATCACTTGATTAAACTCGGAAAAATATTAATTACATTTAAACAGGATGTCTCAAACACTGGGTGTTTAATTCGCGGGTCTTTAGATATATGTATATATATGATATATCGTCCTGATGATGAAATGCTTTAGTAGTTTAGTAAGGGTCGAATACTATAGCGCAGGGTTGACGAACCTAGGGCACGCGTGCACGATTTACATTCTTTACTGTAATATAAATAATATCAATGCTTAAAAAAGAAGGCGTACGACCAATGTGTACTGCTAAATTCAAGAATGCTACGAAAGATCCGGTGCACACAGAGAAGCATGGAAAGATGTATGCTTGGCATAACAAGAAATACACGGGTAAGAAGTATGACCAAAGTGGCAGATATAGCAGAACGTGTGAAAAAGTTGAAGTGGACACATAGCAAAAAGAATGGATGGCAGATGGACGCGAGAAATACTGGAATGGTATCCGAGAGGATGTGAAAGAAAGCATGGTAGACCGAGTGGAAGATGGGCTGATGAATTGAAAAGAATGTGTGGAGTCAAGTGGATGCAGATTGCTCAAGACAGACAGTAATGGAAGAGGATTGGGGAGGCCTTCATCCAGCAGTGGATGGCTTTCAAAATTAATTTTTTTTTATTGATTTGTGCTTACGTTCAAATGAATTAAATAGTAAACTGTACGGTGTTAGCAAAATTTTTATTGGTTATTTTTTTAAACTTATTCAATAAAATTCTGAAAAACTAATTTTTCTTTCTCTATTAAAAACTGCCCGGCACGTCAGACAGTCGATAAAGAATATTTGGGAATTTTTGGCATGCGCATGTAAAAAGGTTCGCCATCGCTGCTATAGTGACTGTTAACTATTGACCTAAAAAAATTATAATAATTGTATACATACCCACCTATTTATAAAAATAAATGTATTCGAATTCCTTTGAGACAAACTTTAAATAATAATTTAAAGTTTTAAACACTTCTTAAATTATTGTCGAGAAGTGTTCAAAAGTGTATCCCCCAGATTTACGTGGTATATGTATGATAGATTCCACAAGAACGCATATGTAAATCGAGAAAGGAATTGAAGCTATATTTTCATCAACGGATCTAGTTTCACTTTTAAATTGATTCAATGGCCTCTCTATTAATATTTATGAACTGGTGAATATATTTAGCTAGGTAGGTATATTTTTTTAACGTTGTTTTGTATTGTTTTCTTAAAATTTTCATCATTAAAGTTAAATCGCTTAAAACGAGTAGGTAAAACGTACTTGTATTAATGTAAAGGCAAATTGGTATTGCAATTTCTTTATTTTTATTTTTCTTATACATAGCTCAAAAATGGATCCTCTTTCTTTCTCTTTCAGATTTGACTGTATCACCTATCGACTCTTCGAGTAGTAGGGTATTTAACTACATACATACATACCTACCACTTGCTTGAGTCAAGTGCTTGCTTTATGAAAGTCGACTATGTTGACTTATTTTCGTTTTGGGAAAATAGAAGGTTAGCATCTTTGTACATTGAATTCTGACTTTGTATGGGTACATTAAATCTGAATAAATGTTTTTTTAATAATTTTGTTCGCAAGGATTTACACAAATCACCGTCAACTGCCATTGCCACACTAGTGGAATAATGGTTAATGCCAATCGACTATTTCACTAACCACCATCGCAATACCAAACGATCTTTTATGTATTGCAAGGCAGTGGCATTGGCATTCAGCGCTGATTCAAATTATTATGTCCTTACGTAAATAATGTACATCCGTCCCACGATTTACGCGGTAGATACGATCCACGAAAAACCGGGTAAAAAAAGACAAGTTTTTTTATACCCTTAGGTAGGTACCTACCTACAAGCTGCAGACAATTTATTTAAAATTGTAATTTTTTTCCGAATTTCTGGAATAGATTTACCTTCATCAACCTTCGTCAAAATGTCTTGAAAAGTATGTTTGATATAATATCCTTTAAATGTTGAGATGATACCTTGATCCAATGGTTGGATTATCGAAGTAATAACCCCAGATGACCTTTATTCGTCGAATTATTAATATTATTCGTTGATTATTATTCGAGAAGACGCACGGGATGAATTTAAAAAAAAATGTCCATTTTGTTAAACCACGTTAGATAAAAAATCCAGGGACGGGTGTATTTATGAAAGATTGGTAGAGGAATCTATTTTTTCACTATTAAACAACAATTGTAGTGCTCTTTCATTTCACGCATAATAAACTTTTTTCATGATTTTGAGTTTTGAATTTCAACTTTGAAAGTTTAACGATTTTGTTTGACACTTAAATCAGAACTATTTCTGTAAAAACTATTGTACCATTCATCATCATCATCATCATTTTCAGCCGTTCACCATCCACTGCTGGATGAAGGTCACTCCAATCCTCTTTCATTCCTGTCCACACATTCTTCTTCTTAATTCATCAGCCCATCGTCCACTCGGTCTACCTTGCTTTCTTTCACATCCTCTCAGATACCATTCCACTCTTTCTCGAATCCATCTGCCATCTATTTTTCTCGCTGTGTCCAACCCATTGCCACAACAACTTTTTCACACGTTCCGCTATACATATCTGCCAATTTGGTCATACTTCTTCTTACGATCTCTTCTTGTTATTCAACTTTGGTCGAGTATGATACTATCTGTCCTCCTCGGGACATTCGGCACATTTTTCCCTTTATTTCCTAGCTTGTGGGTGAAATGCCCATTGGCATTTTACGATTTCACCTGATGCTACAGGTCTAAGTCTAATGATGCGCACACATTGGCGAACTGGACAGCGAACGACGAAAGTTTGTTGTGTCGGACTTTATTGTGTGGACCGTCCGATGATTTATGAACACAATAACAACCCTTCGTCATTTGCTGTTCGCTTCGACAATGTGTATCCACCATTAGAGATCCCTTCTCTCTTCAGTCTCTTTACTGGTTTGTTGGTTAGTAGCTCCCTGGCCAGATTGTTGGGGTGGTTCTCCAGTCTGTGTTTGTATTTGGTATTATTCAGTTATTAGTTATTCAACATTGAATGATTATGAAAGACGTATCTATCACCATCATCATTTTCAGCCGTTCACCATCCACTGCTGGATGAATGCCTTCCCAATCCTCTTTAATTCCTGTCTGTCTTGAGCAATCTGCATCCACCTGACTCCACACATTCTACTCAATTCATCAGCCCATCGTCCACTCGGTCTTGCTTTCTTTCACACCCTCTCGGATACCATTCCATCTGCAGTCCATTCTTCTCGCTATGTGTCCACTTCAACTTTTTCACACATTTCGCTATATCTGCCACTTTGATCATACTTCTTACGATATCTTCTTGTTATACCAAGCATACATACATCTTTCCATGCTTCTCTGTGTGTCCTGGATCTTGCGTACCATTCTTCAATTTAGCATTCACGTTTCACATCAATACGTCATAACTGGCAGTCCGCATTTTTGTCGTATGCCTTATTTTTTAAGCATAGCGGAATGTTGGATTTAAAAACAATGTTCATTCTTCCAAAAGCACTCCATACTAGTTTTATTTCTTCTTCTTTACAACCAGTCATATTCACCAATTGTCCTAGGTATTTATTTATTTATTTAATATAATAATAGCTAATTAAACTTACATCTATTACATATTTATAACAACTACATAAATCAATTACACATTATACACTATACTTACACTCTCACAGAGGTGTCTCCTCACACTTTTCAAGAATGCATCTATTGTCTTAGAAGACTTGACGCACTCCGGGAGGGCATTATAAATTAATACACCCCTGTGAATAACACCACCAGCTTTCTTTGTTTCCCTTACTCTACCTACAACTAATTGGTTCTTATTTCTAGTACAATAACTATGGATATCACTATTTCTAATGATATAATTCTTAAAATAATAAACAAAAGACAATGTGCTTAACTTAAAGTATAAATTACTATCAACTATCTCTACAATATGCTTATCTACAGTGACTACGTTTTGCGTGTAGGTACATACATAAAATATCGAAAATGATTTGTATTAGTTATGTCAATGTCAAATGCATTAAAAAGCTTCGTGTAAAAACTGTCTTAGCCACACCAAATTGCGAGAGATTTACGATTAGACCGAGTGGAACACCAGTTTGAACCAAATACATAGATCTAACGATTCTCTGATTTTATATGGTAGAAATAAAACTTACGTAAGTGTCTGAGGGGACGAAATTAAATCGATGGAGAGAGCGAGGGGAAAAGATGAACGAGAAGAGACGCTCGTAAAAACAACCACCAATTCATACACACACATACTAATCGACATACCAAACGGCTTCAATGATTTATTACGATTACGACATATTAAATTTTCATTTTCGGCACGAAAACGCACTAGTGTGGTGTACAATAGCCGGTTGTTTGCTAGTCGATAGGCCGGTTATCAAAGGATAAATTCGCCATCCGGATATCAATATTTGCGCATGTCAAGTTGGCGTGCAAGAGCGCGCGTATTCACACACACGTGCATATATGTATGTATACGCGTTCGCAAACTGGTTTTCGTTGCAAATCCGTTCCAAACATAATAAACACTAGTCGAGAAACGGTCGCCATAACTTCTCAAACAATAAACGCTGATCTAGGCCACAATTTTGAGTTCTGGGGTAGTTCTACACTTTACGTTATGTCGATAAGGTCGGGCGCATATTGGGTACGAATTCGTGTCGTACGTATGTTGTTGTCCCTAATGCCGCTACTTCACCATCGCGCGAACGTTGGTGAAATGTTGGCCTTAGCGCTGTGGTCAACTGTCGCTTGTTCGCCCGTCCAGAGCGCTGCTATCGTATCGCTAGTGGCGCCACTCTACTGCCGTCCTAAGCCCACTTAACGCAACTGACAAAAATTACGAAAATGAGTTAGATTTTTCATATCAAAATTATTAAATCTAGCGTATCGGCATGCGCAGAGAAATAGTATCACCAATACTTAGCGAAAATAACGTATTCAACATTTACATAGCAAATTCAACGTATCTGCGTGCAGTTACAAAATATGGTAGCACCACTTTTGGTACGTGGGCATTTGCTACGATATTCCGTCACCCGTCTAAATTCATGTTTGAAATGTTGACTACATATTTAGGTACCTAGGTAGTTTTTCACATATTTTGCAAAATAGTTGTACCTACATAAAGCCTTGTGTACTGCCGTCCTAAGCCCACTCAACGTAACTGACAAAAATTACGAAAATGAGAGATGTGTTTTAGGGGTTATGGGAGTGTATTCTTGCGATTTTTCATATCAAAATTAATGTATCTTCATCCAAAAGTGACTTTTTTAAGCTATTAAATCTAACGTATCGGCATGCGCAGAGAAATAGTATCACCAATACTTAGCGAAAATAACGTATTCAACATTTACATAGCAAATTCAACGTATATACGTTTTTTCGTCTAAGGATAATGCAGTTACGTTAGTTTAGCTAAGGAGCTACGCAAAGCTACCGAAGCATTTTGCTTAGCTAAAATAACGCAACTATTAAAATACATATGATTTCCTAAGCAAATTTCACGTATAGCACTTACGTTATTACAATTAAGTAGATTTCCTAAGCAAATTTAACGTAAGTGTAAAAAAGTGACGTAACTACTAAAGTATTAATTTTTTTTTAATTTTTCCTTAGAATTATCAAAACACAATAGAAAATAACCTCATGCACTAAAAAAAAGTTTAAATAAATCAGTAATACATATATGAAGAAAAACACAAATTTAGAATAAAACTTTCAAGTCCATTTATCTCGACATTGTTGTTTTGTCAGTTACGTTAAGTGGGCTTAGGACGGCAGTCTAGTGTCAACTAGCAAGCGGCAGCGAACGAAGTGTCATCGTGGCATCGGTGTTTTGGATCCCATATCGCGGGTTCTTTGTGGAGAATTTCGAGAAAGTTCAGAGTCACTGAATTGGTCGACATGATTACGCACTAAAGACAACACTGGAGGGGTGTGGGGTGTGGGGAATGGTCCGCCATCTTGCTTTTTTCGCGGTTCTCTCAACTTTTGCGGATGTCGCGCGAATGTTATAAAGTACGTTGGCGTTAACGCGAAAATGTTCGAGCGACATACTCACACCTTGGCGCTCGTCCAATATGAAGTGCCGGCATCACACGTATGGCGTTGTCTCACGCCCAGAGAGAGACAACGCCATACGTGTGAGGGACAACAACACACGTACGACTTCGAATTCGTACGAATACGTATCCAGTGTGCGCCTGGCCTAAGTGTGCTTGAAATGAAACGATCCAAATTTTGAATTGGCCCTTTTCGTACTCGACGACTAATATCTACTTACACCTACGATGTGAAATTAGTGAATGTATCATCATCATCATCATTTTCAGTCGTTCACCATCCACTGCTGGATGTAGGCCTTTCCAATCCTCTTCGATTCCTATCTGTTTTGAGCAATCTGCCTCTACTTGACTCAACACATTCTTCTCAATTCATCATCCCATCGTCCACTCGGACTACCTTGCTTTCTTGCACATCCTCTCGGATACCATTCCAGTATTTCTCGCGTCCATCTGCCATCCATTATTGTGTCCACTTCAACTTTTTCACACGTTCTGCTATATCTGCCACTTTGGTCATACTTCTTACCCATGTATTCCTCTTGCGATCTCTTCTTGTTATACCAAGCATACGTCTTGCCATGCTTCTCTGTGTGCACTGGATCTTACGTAGCATTCTTGAATTTAGCGTCCAAGTTTCACATCCATACGTCATAACTGGCAGTACGCAATGGTCGTATGCCTTATTTTTTAAGCATAGCGGAATGTTGGATTTAAAAACTATATAAATAGCATATAATAATCTATACTTTAGTCTATTTTTTTTAACAAGTTTTGAGTTTGAGTGTCTGTTTATTCTAGCCGCGTGTTAAAAAGGGTCAAAAGTTCGTATATCTTATACAGTGAGAGAGAGAAAGACGAGCGCTAAACGCTATTGGTGCATTTGTTGAATTAGATGATTAGAAGAAACAGATAGGTACTAAAACCCAAGCTGCATACTATCGTTAAAAAAATCAGACTACATTCTACAGTCGATTCTGAACCATTGTGTTGGGATTGAAAAGGTTTTTCTTTCAATTTGGACAACTTTGGACTACAAATACAAAAATTCACAATTAAAAATGTTTTCATACATTTTATCCTTAAGCGATACTGATATAAAAAGTAGGCATATCATATACTTACTATGTACATATGTAAAGGGGTACGAATTATGTGCCACAATGATGCACAGGATACAAGACAAACAAAACAAAAAGATACCAATAAACTCTGACCAATATTTACTTGTTAAAACGATGATTCACTTCCATGAAATATAATTTGAATCACGATTAATTTTAAATATTCGTAACGCCGCACCGCGCCCGTGAACTTTATCGGCTTTCGTAAACGGGATAAGAATATATATCTTTAATATTTTTTCATTAAAATTTTTAAATTATAAGCCGAGTGTTGAGAATTGCTGGAGACATTGAATCAATTTGTAAAATACCGGTTTTTTAAATGTCTCAACTTTTATATGTCGATTGTATCAGAAGCGCTTTTCGATAATGCTTCTTCTTAAAACCTTTATAATGTTGTCCAAAGGGCGCATCGGTGCATAAATTACGAATATTATTTTATTACTCTTTTCATTTGAAATTGACTCGAAAATCAACCAAAAAACTTTTACCGTTTATGTAATAAAAGACGGACATTATAAACTGGCTTATTTATTGCAATGCGAAATTTGAATTTAATTATTTATCCGAGCATTATAATGCATAGCGACAGAAAATCTACCATAAATCCTAATTGTAAATAATGAGCCAGTCTTAGGACAAAAACATTTCACGGGTTGCCGGATATATTCTGCTTTTCTAAAATTTTGATAACACTTGTATTGGTAGGTACATTATTCTTTTACACTGCGCAAAATTATCTCTTTTTTTTCTGAAGATGATGTAACTTTGCTTATCTACATTTTTCTTATAACACTACTCTGAAATTAACATGAAAAATACAATTCAACAAATTTTTATTTTACCGTTCCTCGTATGAGGACAAACTTGCGCGTATTATAAAAACTGTTATCAGCAAGTGATAAATTCAACTTGAATTTTTAAATTGATATACATATTCACAAGATAATTAACTACGAATGGAATATCTATTAGGTATAGGTAGACAACCGCCATTTTCCAAAAAATAAACTTTCCAAGCACACGTAGCGCATGTAGAAAAAAATGTATTATCATAGATCGATTTATTTTTTGATTGAGATATATGTATATACCTACACACGTTATTGGCAATGCGAAATCGTCGCTTAAAATTCACAACAATCTTATCTAATCATAAAGTAACATTCGTGAAATTTTCACTGAAAAGAGCTGTATTAAATTGTATCGATAAAATTCATCCAAATTCTGAAAAAAGATTGTTCTTATTTAGCATCGGTGAATGCAGTTTCATGGCCAATAGCAATGGTCGAAACCGACGAAAAAGATTTTACTTTTTCGACGGTTTCGACCATTGCTATTGCTGCTGGCAAGATTTGGATGTTATTAAAATTTAGATCGGTTGTTTGCTATTATAATTTTCCACAATTATTGATACGATCTCATACAAAATCATAACCTATTCACTGTCAAAAGGCAACGGTATAGCAGTGGTCGGGAACGTTTTTCTAGCTTAGAGTCAAATCAAGGAAAAAGTTGCAAAATCGGTAGATAAGTTTGGAGGCTGCAATATATTATTTTCCGATTATAAGTAGGTATATTAAATTAAAATAAATGCTAATCATTTGTAGACTGTAGAGTTGTAGGTAGGTACCTACACATGAAAATAGTTTAATAATATAATTTCTTAGTGTTGAACAATGTACACAAGGCCATGAATATTATATGAAGTATGGAAACGGAAAAATTAGATTAGATTTTGCTTGAATTTGTGAAATTTGTGTTTCAAACATCCTTTTTAGAATATTTATTATAATTGAGTGACAATGAGAGCTGCAGGTTTTCATACAATGTGGCACGTGGCTCCGGAGCCGCAGGTTCCCAACCACTGGCTTATTTATACACCCAGTCATTTTTTTACGCGGTAAATTGGTTCCAGAAATTGATGGTCAAAAGAAATAGATTACGTTTATGTAGATTTGATAGATTGGTTGCCAAAATTAAAAAATCGCGTAAATAAATATCAAGAATGTATGAAAACGCTAAAAATTGACTGTAAATTTTTTATTTTTTATTTTCATTTTACATAAAAAAAATTAAATTAAATTAATTTATATATTGGAGTCACTCGCTGCTTTCACTATCGGTGGCAAAATTTATTCGTTTGCGAGTTTTTGAAAGAACTTGATGAATCTTCCTTGAACTTGAATCCAGCTGTGGCTCGTTTGATGAAATGCTGCGTTCCCGAGATCCTCGATCTGAGTCAATTATTACTACCCTGGATTTGTTTTGTTGCTTCGATGATAATTTATTTGCCTTCACAATAAACTCCGTTATACGTTTTTGATTTAATAAAATTTATATAATTATAAAATATTTATAAATCTATAATATAATGAATAAATATAAATATATAAATTATTTACTAATCTAATTAATTTATAAATACCTTCTTTTCTGGTCCCAGTAATTCTTTATAAAGTTCTGTGTAGTTCATCATGCAGAGTTTCAATTAATTTTGTAATTTTCGACCATCATCGACATTAGGATCATTTGCCAGAAAATAGTTTCCCAGCTGTGTTGAAATTTTTATCCCTTCTCGACTGATTTTTCTCTCTATTGCACTTTCGTATTCCGTATTCCGTGCAAGAAAAATGCAAGAGCATGCTCCCTGAACTCTTATATTGTTTCCAATGGATGTTATTGTTATTGTAATTTAATATTTAGTTTTCTGTGGCTGTATTTGATTTGCGGTTGGAACATTTTTTTTTAATAAATTCAAAAAAATGTATTTTAACCATGTTTCTGTAGTTGAATCATCACATTACAATCAATCGGTGGAGGGTCACCACACCTTGAATTGCATTGAAGAGATAATCGCAAAAAAATGCAAACGGTACTAACCAAAAAAATCGCGTAAAAGTGAATTCGCGTTAAAAAGAGGACTAGGGTGAAGTATCATTCCATTGTTTATTACGGGTATCGTCAGTTGTTGGATATTCATTATAATTAGTATCATCAATGGAAATAGGTATAATTCCCTTGTCACTTAATTATTACCCTGGACCTTTAACAAATACAGTGATCGAGTTGAATACACACACAGATACGTTCTGGGAAAAGTCGCGTAAATCGCGACTTAGAAATTGATATAAAATAGGGAGATAGGTATGTCTTGAATGTTGAAATCATGTGGAAGTTTTATTTGGTTTTAAAAATACAATTTCAACATTATCAAAATTATTCAAAAGTAAGACAACTTTGAAGGGTTTTCTTCTTCAAATAAATTTCGGTTTCTGGAACAAAACATCCATTTAACCATCGTGTAAATATTGCAGCAGTCATCCAGGGCTTTTTTATTGGAATGAATAAAATGAATGAAATAAAACCAAATGTTTGATTTGGAGTACCTATTTTAAAAAAATAATTTTAAATACGTCTTTTCTTAACCGCGTAAAACGGACACCGCATAAATCGAGGGATGAGTGTACTGCCGTCCTAAGCCCACTTAACGTAACTGACAAAACAACAATATCGAGATAAATGAATTTGTGTTTTTCTTCATATATTACTGATTTATTTAAACTTTTTTTTAGTGCATGAGGTTATTTTCTATTGAATTTTGATAATTCTAAGGAAAAATTAAAAAAAAAAGAATAATTTAGCAGTTACGTCACTTCATTATTCATCATTAATGTATGCATATGACTATTCCAAACTTCAACCACTCTATTTGAAAAGAATGAATCTGACCTCTTATACGAGGGATCTCATTAAACATAACGAGGTTGGTCATTTCACACGAATAATGATTATTTATTATTTTGAATACTTCAATTAAATCACCTCTCAATCTCCTCGTCTCCAATGTGGAGAGATTCAGTCTTTTCAATCTTTCATGATGAGGTAGTGACCGAAGTAAATATTGGTGATACTATTTCTCTGCGCATGCAGATACGTTAGATTTAATAGCTTAAAAAAGTCACTTTTGGATGAAGATACATTAATTTTGATATGAAAAATCGCAAGAATACACATCTAACTCATTTTCGTAATTTTTGTCAGTTACGTTAAGTGGGCTTAGGACGGCAGAATACCCTGTCCACAGCAAAAAGGACTGCTTTCTGCACTTTGTTTATCGTAACATTAAATGAGTACGCCTGTTGGAAGGCTGGCGTTGTTGGCCATTTCCAAAAAAGCATAACATCCCGCTGAGAAACTCGAAAAATCGTCAAGAAAATAGTTATACTTTTTTGATCGGGGTATTGTTTTTGAGATATTAACATCATTTTCAGACGTTCACCATCCACTGCTTGATGAAGGTCTCTACATTCCTATCTGTCATTCCGTCTGTCCAATGTGGAGAGATTCAGTCTTTTCAATCTTTCGTGATGAGGTAGTGACCGAAGTAAATATTGGATACGTTATTTTTGGCGATTTAATAGCTTAAAAAAGTCACTTTTGGATGAAGATACATTAATTTTGATATGAAACTCATTTTCGTAATTTTAGTCAGTTACGTCAGTACACCCGTGTAATTGTCCTCCATTGGCGGTGAATTGCGACGACTTATATAAATAAATCAATAAATTACAACGGACGGTGAAATATCGGTGGGAAAGTGTCGTGGCTCCATATCATATACATATATGCGCGTTTGTAAAACAAAAATCAAACACCTAAACGCAAATCGAAAGAGTTGTAAAATATTTGCATCGTGGCGAATTAAAACGGCGCGTTGGTGCGCAATTTAAAAGCAAACAAGTGGCGACGACGAGACGCGGCCGCATGTTGGACGAACAACAACACCACGGCCATTGTGTGTATCGGTGTATGTGAGTAGAGTACGTGGTAGTAGTGGTGGCAGCGGGTCTTGTGGTGGTGGTAGAGTACGTGCTTATCGGTGCTGTTTCTCGCCGAGCTAAAAATAACAGCGAACAACTGAGAGAGCGACAAAACACGCGAACACAACACACAACATACTCACTCTCTCGACTCTGACCTCGCGACATTTGGGTACCGCCGAACTTCTAAAACTCGCATACGTATGTAAGTGCGTCACACACCGACCGCATCTCTGTTCGCAGCTTCACTGTTTATTATCACTTCACATTGAATATTATCGTTCGCTCGATTGCCGCACCGAGTGTTCGTTTTACGGCGCAACCTTACGGGGGAGGATAGGTAAATTAATTGTCTAGGCCACGGGTTCGCGACCCCAAATGGGGTCGCGAAGGGAGTTCTGTGGGGTCGCCAACTGAGACAGTAAACTAAAAAAATATATTGGAAAAAATTAATAAGAAGTTCCATACGTACTCCATTTCCAGGTTTTGTCTTTCATCTGCAAATTCCCGTGATTACATCTCCCTGCAAACCAGGAGGACGGTCTTTGTATTTAAACTTTTAAATAATTTATTAGATAGCCCTTACCTACTAAGTAGGATCCTTCTACATTGTCCCCCTAGGCCTGTCAGAAATCCTCCATTGTTTCATTTGAATCTTTGTTCCACAAATTATTCACTAAACTCCTTCGTTTATAGATCCTGCTCGTCATTTAACGAAATCCCGGCACATATTGATCCTTTTCTCTATTCTTTGCCCTACTTTAAATTATCTTTGCTCAAGTTCCTTTCCAGTCCTAAGGCTGATATTACATTCAGCAACAAAACGGGACACCAGGTTTTTTTTGAACCTCGGCGACCAGATAGATATACATACAGGTTTCAATGGTAAGTATTACGATGTATTACACGATGCGATTCTGGGTTGCTTGAAAATTTCTTGGAAGTCAATGTTCGCCGAAAAAAATCTTCACCAAAAACCCTTTTCTGACCTTTTTTTTGCATCGTCGTACTCAATTGTCAACACAACGCAACGTCAACGCAATTGTTTCGAAAACAATGAAATTCATAAAGAAATACGATAGGTTGAATTTTATATATTTTCTACGTCTACATAGAGTACCTAGTTTCGTATAGTATTTTTTTTTTGTATGAAGATTATGAGATGAGCAGGTAGCTGGTAGCTTGAAAAGTGGCGCAATGCAATAAGATGCTCCCCACCGCCAAAAAAAATCTGGTGTTGGTTTTGTTGCTCAATGTAATATCGCTCTCACTCCTAAGTTCTTTTCTTATTTTGATCTGCTGTTCGTTTGCAACTATTTTGGCTGTAGTGTATTGTGTGATATTAATATTATTTTGTATTTATATTTTATTGTACATATACTATAAGCTGTTTGTTGCATGATTAAATAAATAAATATTGACTATAATGCAATTTTCCGTCAGTTGTGACGTATGGATGTGAAACGTGATTGCTAAATTGAAGAATGCCACGTAAAATCCAGTGCACACAGAGAAGCGTGGAAAGATCGTAAGAGGAATGGGTATGAAACTTGACCCAAGGTGGCAGATATACATAGCAGAAAGTGTGAAAAAGTTGAAGTGAACACATAGCGAGAAGAACTGGAATGGTATCCGAGAGGATGTGAAAGAAAGCGAGGTAGACCGAGATGTAGACGTATGGATGTGAAACGTGGACGCTAAATTCAAGAATGCTACGAAAGATCCAGTGCACACAGAGAGGCATGGAAAGATGTATGCTTGGCATAACGAGAAGAGATCGCAAAATAAGGAATACATGTGTAAGAAGTATGACCAAAGTGGCAGATATAGCGGAACGTGTGAAAAAGTAACCACAAGTGGATACATACACACGATGGGCTGATGAATTGAGTAGAATGTGTGGAGTCAAGTGGATGCAGATTGCTCAAGACAGATAGGAATGTAGAGACCTTCATCAAGCAGTGGATGGTGAACGGCTGAAAATGATGTTAATATCTCAAAAACAATACCCCGATCAAAAGTATAACTATTTTCTTGACGATTTTTCGAATTTCTCAGCGGGATGTTATGCTTTTTTTGGAAATGGTCAACAACGCCAGCCTTCCAACAGGCGTACTCATTTAATGTTATGATAAACAAAGTGCAGAAAGCAATCCTTTTTGCTGTGGACAGGGTATTCTGCCGTCCTAAGCCCACTTAACGTAACTGACAAAAATTACGAAAATGAGTTAGATGTGTTTTAAGGGTTATGGGAGTGTATTCTTGCGATTTTTCATATCAAAATTAATGTATCTTCATCCAAAAGTGACTTTTTTAAGCTATTAAATCTAACGTATCTGCATGCGCAGAGAAACAGTATCACCAATACTTAGCGAAAATAACGTATCCAATATTTACTTCGGTCACTACCTCATCACGAAAGATTGAAAAGACTGAATCTCTCCACATTGGAGACAAGGAGAATAATATTCAAAATAATAAATAATAATAATAATAATAGAATGGATGGCAGATGGACGCGAGAAGTACTGGAATGGTATCCGAGAGGATGTGATAGAAAGCAAGGTAGACCGAGATAGGCTGATGAATTGAGAATAATGTGTGGAATCAAGTGGATGCAGATTGCTTAAGACAGACAGTAATAGAAAAGCATTGGAGAGGCCTTCATCCGGCAGTGAATGGTGTGCGGCTGAAAATGATGATTTCAAATATATCGCGGACGCGGGTCACTTGGCTTTTATAAAAAGGGGTCGCCACTCGGTAAAGGTTGGGAGCCTGTGGTCTAAGTCATTGTTTCCCAAACTTTTTATTACCGTGACCCACGTTTTAGAAGGACAAACTTTCGCAACCTTGTAGTTTTAATGGACATGATGGGGGGGGGGGGTAAATTATTTTTAATACTGTTTTTATATACTTAAAAATATCCAGAGTTTTATTTATTTTTAAATAAATTATAATTAACGAAAACAAGCAGCTGGGATAAACCTTGTACATACGTTCGTTGACTCGTCCAGTTGCAATGAGGAAAATGTTACTAACTCACTAACTCTAAAAATGTTCATTTCATCGATTCTGCGTGCAATCGTATTATAAGCGAAATCGTTTCGACTTCTATACTTCTTTCTGGCTCTTATCATCAAACATAATAATTCCAAGCGTGTCTTTTATTGGTGGTAGCACTAAAGTCTTGCCAGTTGTACTAGAAATAAGAACCAATTAGTTGTAGGTAGAGTAAGGAAAACAAAGACAGCTGGTGGTCTTCTAAGACAATAGATGCATTCATGAAAAGTGTGAGGAGACACCTCTGTGAGAGATAGTAGTTATGTATAAGTATAGTGTATAATGTGTATGATTGATTTATGTAGTTGTTATAAATATGTAATAGATGTAAGTTAAATTAGCTAATTAGCTATTATTATATAAAATAAATAAATAAATAATTGTGTGCGGCATACTAGCTTTCTTTAGATTTATCATTAATGCTGATGTAATGCGAAAGCTTCGATTTCGACGACTTAAGCTGTTCCAGTTGTCTTTCAAAAAATTCTAGTGGCTTGTTTTTAAAATCCGGATGCTTCGTCACAAAATGCCAACGCAATTTGCTCGGACGCATCTATTCTCTGTTGTGCCGTCTTGTTTTTTTTAAATTTTGTTGCATATTATTTTTACTTTCCCATTTTTTCATATTTTATTTTTAAATAATTTAAAAAAAATTACATTCTTCGTAATGTGAATTTTGAATTTTTCACGACCTACTAAAAATCGGCTCGCGACCCACAGTTTGGGATACGCTGGTCTAGTCACTGGAGAGCACTAATGAACGTTCGGTATGGGCTCGGAGCGTAATCTCTACATATTTATTTAATAAATCAAGTAACATACAGCTGATAGGTAAATACAATATAAAATAAAATTAACTCCACACAATACAATCGGCCATAATAGTTACACACGCAGAACAAATCATAGCAAGAAAGGAACTTCGTCGTTTGCTGTTCGGTTCGTCGGTGTGTACGCAGCATTAGGAGTTAGGGCTGGAAAGGAACTCGAGTAAAGAAAATCTGAACTAGGGCACGGAATAGCGAAAAGAATCAAATATGTGCAGAAATTTCGTTGAATGACGAGCAGGATCTATGAATGGAGGAGTTTTGCGAGTAATTAGTAGAACAAAGATTCAAATAAAACAATGTAGGACTTCTAACAGATCTAGGGGAACAATGGAGAATGATCCTAATTAGCAAATAAGCTGATAAATTATTTAATAGCTTAAATACAAAGCAGAGATTTCTATAGTCGAAATTTCAAATGACCAAAATCTAGACAAGCTAAAGTTTGTGAGTTAGTATGGAAAGGTTTTCCGTTTAACTATCCCGGATTCAATAATGATGGGATTTTGCCTTATCTGGATTTTAGCTTGCAGAGAATATCAGTATGCGGTCGAGATTGTAGCTTGTCGTGATTTTGCCCCTTCGGGATTTCATCTACATAATCGAGATTTTGATAGCGAGAAGAATGGATGGCAGATGGACGCGAGAAATACTGAAATGGTATCCGAGAGGATGTGAAGCAAAGCAAGGTAGACCGAGTGAACGATGGGCTGATGAATTGAGAAGAAGTGGATGCAGATTGCTCAAGACAGACAGGAATGGAAAAGGTTTGGAGAGGCCTTCATCCAGCAGTGGATGGTGAACGGCCGAAAATGATGATGGTGAATCGAGATTTTACATTATTTGGATTTTTGCTTGTTGGGATTGTAGCTTTTCGGAATGTGCCATAGGGATTGGGATTGTAGATCATTGTAATTCATTGGGATTGTAGATCGTTGGTAGGTATTGTAGCTTGCCTAATCGAGAGCTTTCCTCATTTGGATTTTAGCTTGTCGAGATTATAGTTTGTTGGGATTTGTAGGTTGTCGAAAATGTATCTTGTCGGAATTGTTGGGAGTGTAGCTTGTGGAGATTTTTTATAAGTATGTATGTAGATAAGTAAATAATGTTATTATTGAAATTGTGGTGTTTTTTTTTTATGCGATTGGCTTTTATAACTAACAGCATAAATTGAATACCTTTTTTTCGTCTAGACGTAGATAGATTGATTACTTGGTAACGGATAGTTGGTAATCCTAGTAGAATCGTTCCGTTTTTATTTGGATAGGTTTTGAATGGAGAATAAGGGAATTGGAGCTCACATGTTTATGAAGTTCATAAACTCAAAGACATTGTCTGAGTGTTTGGTTTATTTTTCAGACATTGAAATTGTATGTCAAGCATGACAAGTCTTGTCTAATTACTCCTAACTAATCTAAATACTAAATTTTAGTATTTCAATGCTTAAATTTGTTAAAACGCTTCAGCGTCAATACAATTCCGTAAACATGAAATTAATATGTCCTGCCAATAAGAATTAACAAAGTGGCCACACATGAAAATGACATTGCTGGTACAAAATGTCCAACAACCATTTCGGAAACTCGCTGGAAAGTCAAAATGTTGACACACCTTGCTATTTCACATTTCCACAAATACCTACGGCAATAGGTAACGTAAATTTTTGTCTACGATTTCCTTCACGCGCGGTTTCTTCCTACTGCAATAAGTCTAGATATAGTCCGTCTCAATTTTGTCGTATCTACATACATATAATCTGGATTTAGCGCAATAGTCAGCATTCTCGGCAACATTTTTCACCGGTATGAGTTAGTGGGCATCTATCCCGAGTTGATACGTACCTATGCACGATTCTGAGAAATACACTGTTGGCTTATAAAAATCCCCCGGAGAATCTTTTTGGGATAAGCCGATAAATCTTGTCGGCTTGTCGGCGGCAAAAACTCGCGTAACGTGGGATCGAACACACGAGCGAAATTTGCATTTCAAAACGCGAGCCGCTACTCATAGCTCATCTCGTGACCGGACAGGGATCGATAACAATTCCGCCTCGAACACTTTTACATTCGGCGAATAGTTAATTTGGACATGTCAAATGTTTGAGCAGTTAAATTTAGTCGATTGGGCACTATTTGTTTGTTTAAATCCAATTATATTTCTATACTAGGTATATATTGTATACGTAGCCTACCTAAAGGTGCCTGTTAACGATCAACATTTTTACGGCAATGTTTTGCCGGCAAGAATCGCCGGCAATATTACTGCAATATGGTGATGTGGACCGGAAATATAGTCGTGTTTCCCGACACTATTGTTCCACGATTCCTGGTATGGCCGTGTGTTGGCGAGTATTGTTGCCGTATTGCCGATGATATCGCTCGTTATACGAAAATACGCGGCAATATATGAGTCGCCTAGTTCCAAAGTCCATAAAACTCACTTGTTCGCAAACGCGGTGTTTCTGCTACAGACTTATTTGCTTGATGGCGTTTAAACTCATTTAAACTTAATTTTGTTGATATTAAACAAAATATTGAGATTAGAAACATGGACTTATCGTTGTTTGTCTCTAAATATGGATTTTATCAGCTTTTATCATAGTGCAATTGTCAGTTTTTGGAACTAACACTGATTTTCAATATTTTTCGGTATTTGGAATAATTCAAGTATAAGGCATCGTTTGAAAACATTCTTAGAACCAGAAAATATTTTATCCTCGTTTTTTATATATTGTGGACTTATCGGGATTTGGAACTAGGCGACTCAATTATGTTTCTTTCTCTGTCGCTGAGGTGCGGACACGACACGAGTGTTGACCTTCTGCGAATCTGGGCAATAATAATAACTTGCCGGCAATCATTGAGCCACACACAGTGATGCTGAAAATGTTGCTGGATGGTTGACGGGCAATATTGCTCGTTTACAGGCAATACCCTTAAGTAGAATAAAATATTTACAATAACATTCACCATGGTGGATCACCATACATGTCTTGATTTAAAAAACTGTGCATTAATACTTACCGATGGATTGGGTAAGTATTAATGTACAACAAAACTCGGGTAATAAGTTTGTGTTCTTAGAAAAAAAGTGTTGTTAAACCGGGTTGTATTTCTTGGGAAATTGCAGGTTGTCAACCCGCGACCAGAAAATAACTTCTGCACGTTGAACTATTTTTAGAAATTAGCAAGCTCACTATAGAACTGGTTACAATTAGTATTTTGTAGATTTGCCCAATTGAATTAGAAATCTAAATTAGGTACCTACCTACATATGTACATGCATACATATTTAATTTCTGCAAATCCAAAATTAAACCCACAAAACGATCCAAGAATTGTACCTACATATTACAGCGCAATTTGTAATCAGATTAAAAAATTGAAAATTTTAGCGCTATTTTTGTTTGTATTTTTTTCAATGTTTTTATTCTTTTTTTTATTTTCCTTTACTATTTGTTACTGTTTTATAATTTTTAAATGTATGTATGTAAGTATATTAAAGGCTGTAAAAAAAATTATTATTTGATAAAGGGAAAACAGTTAATTAGTCAATAAGATACGGAATAAGTGATTTTCCGCTTGAAGATAAGGAATGTCAAAAAATATCGGCTTGATTGAATGTTAAATAATTTTCAAAGATTTAATCTCAAGTATTTCAACGTTATCGCACCGCACCGCTTATCGACGGATTTCACAACTCGTTATCACATGGATAGTGCCAAAATTCAATCAACGAATCTTTTAGGTGTAATGCGAATGTGAAATACAATGGAATGCTGGTTATTTAGATAGGCACCTAGGTAAATATCTACATACATAGAGCAGTTGGCACAGAGCAAGCACAGCTTGTTTGTTTCTATAGGTTTTGCGGAATCCGTAGGTATTTGTAAATATTCTATTCTATGTATGTATGTATTTTCAAAAATTTAGCTCTTTCGAATCTTTGTAATGGAAATCGTTCAAAATATAAAGATTACAACTAAAATTGGCACGTTTATGAACTACAATTATTACTAGACCTATCACTATATATGTAGACAATTTGTTGTTCCGAGACATGCCTACTTACGGAGCCTTCAATTTATATCGTAACCCATTGAGGCGAAAATTTACAATTGCGGGGATCATATGTAGGTAGGTCGGTACCTATTCGTGCATTTGAAGATTAATAGGTTTTTTTTAATACACGAAACGCTCCTGATATTTTTTTACGATGTCCTTCTTGGAATATCTATTCCGTAGATTGCGTCTTATATTAAAGTGAAGAGCTCTACTAGTCTACGACTGGGTACTCGACAACAATGTTCGCCGCAATTTTTCAATAGAACCAGCCAGCATATATCTATGAGGCTTAGGACCGCCTGTTTTGTGAATAAATAGAGCTAATTCCACGTATTTTCTGATTATATGATTAACTACCTTTTGACCACACAATCACAATAACACTTGTAAAACTTAGGTAATAATTGTGGCGAACATTTGTCTATCAACAATCTGTTCCAATCAATAGTTTTGAGTAGATCCGTGAACCTCGTTTTGAGAATTTTCCCTCGAATTCACGTTGGAAAGTTGAAGCAGTGCAGTGACGTAACTTACCTAGGTACTAAAATTACTAGTGTTGCTCGAAATGACAATTTTTTTCCTCGCAGATTTGTATTGTCTTATTTTTGCGCTCAACTCATCACTCTTTTTGAACCCTCGATATCACTATAAATACTCTGTCCAACTTAAGAAGCACATTATTCACGTGCAACAAAAAAAAAAAACGATTTACAACTTTGGTTTGGTTATATCGTTAACGTATTTTCCAAAACAGTCGAGATGGTGACGAAGCTCATTAGTTCAGACCCGGGCAGTTTGCGCAGATCGATTCAAAATCGGTCAATACCTACTAGGGTGTTTCTCAAGTTGGATTTTTCATTTGAACAAAATTGCGAACGCAATTTTACCATCAAAAAATACATCGCCGAATCAAACCATCCTGTTATTAGCTCGTGCTTGGTTGCGCACATAAAATTAGATACTATTGCCTAAATAAAATTGTATCACCTATACGCTACCCTCGAACCATGCACGAACGAGTAGGGTAGGGTAATCAATTATTACCCTACCCTATAATAATGACCTTAAAGCAAATTCAAAATTATTTGTATCTACCCACTGTACCTACCCACCCAGTAGATGAGACGCCCATTCAACAATATCTCCTATATTATCATTTTATCGGCTGCAATGCACTCATGCATGGTAGTGAACACGATTTTCAAACAATTGGTACCTATCTACACACATAGTTATCTACATATGAGTTCCAAATCCCGATAAGTCCCTAAAACTCACTTGTTCGCAAACGCGGTTTTTCTGCTACAGACTTATTTGCTTGATGGCGTTTAAACTCATTTAAACTTAATTTTGTTGATATTAAACAAAATATTGAGATTAGAAACATGGACTTATCGTTGTTTGTCTCTAAATATGGATTTTATCAGCTTTTATCATAGTGCAATTGTCAGTTTTTGGAACTAACACTGATTTTCAATATTTTTTTACGGCGCACTTGGCGGTATTTGGAATAATTCTAGTATAAGGCATCGTTTGAAAACATTCTTAGAACCAGAAAATATTTCATCCTCGTTTTTATATATTGTGGACTTATCGGGATTTGGAACTAGGCGACTCATATGTATATGTACCTACTCTATCCAACTTAGAGGTGTTGTACCTACTTGTGCTTGATTTGAGGACAACCAAGAAATCGAAGCTTTCGCATTACACCAGCATTAATGAAAAATCTCTCCACGCCTCTAACCTAATTAGTTTGCAAATCGCGCAAGCGAGTAAGCCGCACACAATTGGCAAGACTTTAGTGCTGCCACCAATAAAATACACGGTTGGAATTATGTTTGATGATAAGAGCAAGAAAGAAGTCGAAACGATTTCGCTTATAATACGCAGAATCGATTAAATGACCCCAGTGGGCAGAAGATGTGCTGACCCAAAGAGTTAGTGAGACATTTTTAGAGTTAGTGAATAAGTAACATTTTTCTCATTGCAATTGGACGAGTCCACGGATGTACAAGGTTGATCCCAGCTGCATGTTTTCATTAATTATACGTTATTTGCTCTGGATATATGGCCCGCTTTAGGCCCGTCACACACTGGGTACGTACATACATATGTACATAGGTATTCGTACGAATTCGTTTCGTATGTATGTATGTATGGCGTTGTCTCACGCCCAGAGAGAGTACCCAGTGTGCGACGGGCCTAAGCGGGTATTACACAGGGATAGTTTACACGCTACGATCTCGCTAGTTTACTGACCGGCACGTACATAGAACTGGTAGCGAATAGCTAGTAAACCTATTATGTAGCTACACGTGTTGAGTTTACTCGCTAGTGTCGCTGTCATCAACTTGTGACTTGTCAACGCGACGACACGTGTTTTGCGCCCGCTGAATTTTCAATATCGTAAATGTACCATGTCCATTTAAGTGTACCTACTGTGTGTGTGTTGGGAGCTAGCTGTCAATGAAGAGACGTCACACGAGCCAGCTAATGCGAGTAAAGTTCATACATTCCAACATTTTACATTACTAACTTTACCAACTTTACACGCGGCTACCAGGATATTACACCGCGGATGTTACCAGCGACCAGCAAACCAGCGAGATCGTAGCGAGTAAACTATCCCCGTGTAATACCCCCATTGGGGGGTTTCTGGGGGGTCGCCAACTGAAACAGTAAACTAAAAAAAAATATTAACTATAATGCAATTTTCTGTCAATTTTCAATGCTAAATTCAAGAATGCTACGTAAGATTTCAGTGCACACGGAAAGATGTATGCTCGGTATAACGAGAGGAGATCGTAAAAGGAATACACGGGTAAAAAGTATGACCGAAATGGCAGATATAGCAGAGAGTGTGAAAGAGTTGAAGTGAACACATAGAACACAAGAATGGATGGCAGATGGACGCGACAAATACTGGAATGGGTATCCGAGAGGATGTGAAAGAAAGCAAGGTAGACCGATTGCACAATGGGCTGATGAATTGATAAAAATAGCTCAAGACAAACAGGAATGAATGAAGGCATACGACCAATGCGCACTGCCAGTTATGACGTTGGTATGTGAAACGCGGATGCTGAAATCGAGAATGTTGCGTAAGATCCATTTCACACACAGAGAGGCATGGAAAGATGTATGCTTGGTGTAACAAGAAGAGATCGTAAGAGGCATACACGGGTGTGAAGCATGACTAAAGTGGCAGATGTAGCAGAACGTGTGAAAAAGTAACCACAGTGGATAAATAGTAATAAAAGTGGATGCAGATTGATTGCTCGAGACAGACAGTGATAGAAGAGCATTGGAGAGGCCTTCATCCAGCAGTGAATGGTGAGCGGCTTAAAATTTTGGGGACGCGGGTCACTTGGCTTTTATAAAAAAGGGTCGCCGCTCGAATAAGGTTGGGAACCTGTGGACCTACCTACCTACACAATAACGAATACGCGTCTACACCAAGAAGGATTTTCCGCGACTTGAGTCCATGTCAGAATCGTGAGTGAAATACAAACGTTCCGAAAGCGAGGTGACAGATGGTAGTGTCAGAGTGACAGAAACCGGTGCTTGTGAAATTTTCTAGTGTGTGTGAGAGCCTTTAACTGAATAAATCGCGGCTATGCGATACAACTCCCCACCCATACCACCCTTGAGATGTATTTTCCTACCTGTTCGCAGCGGTGTGCGTAGGAGCCTCTGGAAAGTCGATCATCTCGCACCGAAAGTCGCATTCAATTATATCCGCAACCGGGAATAAAGTGGGCAGATAGTGGTGAGTAGATGTCGATCCATCTACCAGTATCGATCGGTAAAAGTTAACGTTTTGGTAAGTAAAAGTGTGTTGGGTTTTGATCGTAGCGAGTTTAGTTAGTAGGCGGCGCTCGACCAACCCGAGCGTACGCCGATTCTCATTGGTCCGTACGAATTAACCCCGCCGTACAGCGTAACCCCGCCGCACACGTACCACTCGCGCACACAAGTGCACGCACACACACACACACGTACGCACAAACACGCACACATTGCCAATCGAGAACCCCAAAAACCACACAAAGCAACCCCTCGTTTTGGAATAAATTTTCAATTCACCTCCAGGTGCTTTACGACGTTGCTTTCGCTCTACATACTTCCGACCCGAATGTCGATAAATCAATGCGACACGATGTGCTCCTATTAAAACAGTGCCGGTGCTCGAATTCAGCGGGAGCGGCAGGGAGCGGGCGTTCCCTTTCGTGAAATCTGTAAATTTAGCGCTCCCTTTCGTAAAAAACCAATATTTCAATAATTATTGCCGAAAAAATGTTAGACGGTTAATTTTTTTACATTTATGACTCCTAAATCACAATCTTTGACTGAAAGTTAAATTCTTTACATTTCAATTCCGACAAAGGCATCGTATCTGTAGCCAAAAGCCATTTAAAATATTATTTTGTTTTGAACTGTTCCGTCGTCTTCTTCCGCCGAGAGCATCTGACAACGTAATTTAAAATCATTTCAAGTTAGTACGTTTAGATAAAATAAAAAAAATATTGCGATAGAAAACCAATCCTGATAAACGTGGTGATCCAACATCACAAGCTCCATCAACAATCCAGTTTTTAAATCCAACATCAAGCTATGCTTAAAAATGAAGGCATACGACCAATGCGTACTGCCAGTTATGACGTATGGATGTGAAACTTGGACGCTAAATTCAAGAATGCTACGAAAGATTCAGTGCACACAGAGAAGCGTGGAAAGATGTATGCTTGGTATAACAAGGAGAGATCGCAAAAGAAATACATGGGTAACAAGTATGACCAAAGTGGCAGATTTAGCAGTGCGGGGAAAAAGTTGAAGTGGCAATGGGCTGGACACATAGCGAGAAGAATGGATGGCAGATGGACGCGAGAAATACTGGAATGGTATCCGAGAGGATGTGAAAGAAAGCAAGGTAGACCGAGTGGAAGATGGGCTGGTGAATTGAGAAGAATGTGTGGAGTCAAGTGGAATGGAAGAGGATTGGTGAGGCCTTCATCCAGCAGTGGATGGTGAACGGCTGAAAATGATGATGATGAGTACCTTAGATTAGATGTGTCGAAAAAGCGTTCTGATAAGAATTCTGGATGCGGATAAAACTTTTTTCTTAATGCGGACGTCAGGCTACCTAAGGTTGGACAGCCCTGCCGTACAATATCAATTGCACATAATTTTTATTGAATCTTGCGCTAATGCACGACGTAACTTTCATCTATGGGTAGATGAAAGTTAGACTGGATGGACTAACTGTTGTAGGTACAAGCCGACAAATTAATTCGTCGGACGATTCGGTTTATAGAAACGATGAAATATACATAGAAAAGCGAAAAAAATGTTGGCGGCAAAGATTGCGATTACAGAGATGAAATTTGAAAATTCGAAATTGATAGACCACCACAAAGGTGCTTTGATTAATCCAGGGCAGTTTTTAACTAGCATAGGTATGAAGGAACGATTGATAACAACAACATTACGATTAATAACAACAACAACAACAACGTGGCGGTCTCTAAAACGGACTCACCCATGTATTTCTTGAAATCTACATATGTCGTGTGTGCTATTTATTGGTTTTAAAAGTTGACTCCCAAACAAATTAAATATATGTACCTACCTACATATATGCTATTGAGTTTTATGGGTAGGGATTCCCCCAAAAAAAAGTCATTAAATAAAATTGGGAGAAAATTTAGCGTGACGTCACTTTAACCACCGATCTATTCTGAGTGCTAGAATTGATATATAAAATTAAAACGCAATGTTAGACACATTTATATTTACTTATTTTATGGAAAGAATTAATATTTTGTCGAGCCCCCCTTACATTTTATGACGGCTTTAATGCGATTCGGCATAGAGTCTACCAAAATTTGAAGAAAATCTTTCCGGATCCTTCGTACATATGTACATAGGTGCCACAAGTTTTCGATAGTTTCTTTCAATTGTGGAAGAGATGTGACCTTAGGTACTCTAGTGAAGCCGACATTTAATTATCCATAAATTCTCTATAGGGGTAAGATCTGAACTATTCCCAGGCCAAGGTAAGGTTACAACCACCAGTTGTTGTAAAAAATTCTTTACCTGTGACAAAGTAACAAAAGTATTTAAAAACTTTTCTCAGAAACGTATCAAATACGCATAGGTACCTACAGCTATTAAAAAATACCAAAATTTACAGTTTTTGCTCAGTGATAGGGTGCAGAATCGTCTTGGAAAATTGCATCGTCTCAATAGGAAAGGTGTTGTTCCGTTGATGGAATGAAATTTTCGTCCAGGATATTTTTGTAGATTTCTTCATTGACGGATCCCTTAATAAACCTCAACTCACCAACCCCATGATAAGAGAAGCATCCTCATACCATTGTGCTTGGCGGATGTTTCTGGATCCAGTTTGGGGACAACCATTCTCCACTTTCACGTCGAACATACTGAAAACCATTGAGTTGAACAGGTTTAATTTTGATTCATCAGAGAATATCACTCTCCGCCAGTCCAACGCTGTCTAATTCTCATGATTTTTTGTCCATTATAGTCGAAATTTTTTCATTTTTTGGGTCAGAAGTGGTTTTTTTGCAGGTTTCCGTGTATATATGTATGTAGGTATAGTCCGCCTTTCCCTAGTCACCATCTTACAGTTTCCACACCAATGTCAATGTAGAAATCTTTGGACAGGTCTCTTCTACATAATTTCCACTGCAGTTTTGAAACGCTGTTCCAAGGATAATCGTGTCAGCAATCGATTTTCTCTCGCAGTTGTTATTTTTCTCATACCGGTTTCTTTTTTGCGATGGAAAGATTCCAAATCTTGTCCTTTCTTCAAGATTTTGGTCACACGAGGTTGGGATCATTCCAGTTTAGTGGAAATAGCCCTTTTTGAATAACCACAACTAGCCAAATTCACAATTTTTAGCTTTTCTTCCACGGTTGCTTGCGTGTATTTTTTCATCTCCTTCCAAAGTTTTGAAAAAGCACTCGTAACACCACGAAAACACGAACGAAAATGAGCTCAAATTTTCAAATACAAACATAGTTAAACTCCCCAACCCTTAAAAATACTAAAATTTGATAGATACCTACCTCGAGAATTGTAAAATCGCAGGTGAGTCCGTATTAGAGACCGCGACTTTGATACTTTACGAAAAGATCGATGTTCAAATGTTTTGTCCGAATTACAGGTACCTACTGTGTAGTACCAATCTATGTACTAGATATCGATGATTGGCCAGCGGATATAGAGCCATGCTTTGGGAGAAATGAAATCGATTTTTTGTGCAAACAATTTGCATTGTCATTTCCAATATTAGATATGTAGGTAGGTACTTAATGCAAAAATGGCTCAGAAATCATCGGTCAGCCAGACATACAAACGGAATTAGCAGAGGATGAACTTTGGAAGCTCTTATAAAAAAACTAAAATAGTAAGATTATTTTACTGATTAATACAGGTACTCAGATTTTATTTGAAGAATGTGGTGTGAATTTTTTATGGGTAGTTAATTATTATCGTGTTGCCGCACAAATTTCAAACATTTTACGAAAATTCTCATTAGCTATCGAAAAGTTGAAAAGTGGGTTATTGGAGGGGGGGGGGGGGTACTAAAAAATATTAAAAAATTAATTACGCTCCGGGACTTTTTTTATTTAACACTAGATACACCACTTCTTCTTGTTGATAAAGATGTTTCATTTTCAATGTTCACGTAACTGTTCTATCGACGAGTTCTTGAACAGGTGTCAAGCCTTCAATTAGGTACCTACCTACTCGAATCAGCTTTGGTACCTTTAGACGTTGAATGAACACGAATCGCTAGAAACGAGGTGTTCCCAGGTGAAAAACATTTTGCTGCTACTAAAACTTCAACAATTGCTGTAAAGTCAAAATGTTGACCCTTGTTGCCTCTGTCTATTCCATGCTAACGCGTAAAAAGTAGCCACACGCTTACATTTGTGCTTGACAGAAACACAAGCTTGGAATTTGGGATAGTCTGAGGTAAAAAACACTGTTTCAACAACCAAAGAGCACAGGTTTCCAAACTAGTCGATGGACGTTTATGTATCGGCAACGCATCTTTCACGTGTGAATACCTACAGCGTTTTTTTTTTTTTTATTTTTTTTTATTGGTATGTTTATGCAACTGTTCTTTCGATGTGTTGACACTGTAATTTTGATTGATTTTCAGTACACTTGGTCCAACGTTGCACAAGCTTCTTTAAAACATATTTTTGCCGAGAGACACGTTCACCTACCACTTGACCGCTTCCTTCACTTTTTTGCTTTTTATTATGATTAGTTTTATTTATAGAAACATCTTCGATGTATTTACTCCGTCAGCCTATAAAAAATGGAGCTTTTCTCGATGGATGCGAAATTTTTGGTAAAAGTTGATACAAACTAAGTTTCAAAAGGAATCGTCAGCATTAGAAAATACGGAAACTCACTGATCAAAGTCAAACCTTCTACAAGTGATGACAGTAGGTACCTATACTTATCTAGGTATGTATGTAAGTAGCCTATCATATGACTTATCCAACTTATCAAATTTATACGTGCATATTCTATCTACGATACCTACAATATTTTTAATTTTCTGAACTTGATCAAGCATACGTACATAGGTTTAGCACGTGTTCTCCTCTATACCAACACTCTCTTTTTAAATATAAAGGTACATAGGTACCTACATAGACTCAATGTCCACGTTATCTATAGGTACATATGTTGACTAGGTACCTTACGATCTATCTTCATGTCTATGATGCTTTTCGTCCGTGTTTTTCGTTATTCCAATTAGGTACATATCAACATAATATGTAGGTACCCTATCTACTATATTACCTACATACCTACATACGTACAATATCTCCTACACGATTTTTTAATGCAGGGGAGACCGGGGACAATAGTAACTTTTTTATACGAATAGTAATACGAGTTAGTTTACCAGAGACCAGCAAACCAGCGAGATCGTAGCGAGTAAACTATCCCTGTGTAATACCCCCATTGGGGTCATTAGGTACCTAGATATCTATAGCATCCAGTTGATACCTAACCAAAACTGACGATCAGTTATTAATAGTCCCACGGTCTTACCTACCAAGTGCATAGAACATGTTGAATTCGAAATATTTAGTTTATAGAACAAAATCACTTAATTCCAACTTCATTTTTCTGTAGGTCTACATTTGATTCCTTTATTTTGGACTAGGTTACCTACATATTTTTTGCTTATATAAAAATTCGTTTGTTTCGCAATATTTTAGGAGAAAAAAAAAGGAAAAATACCAATGTGCCTTTGCATTATAAATTTTCATTATAAAAATTTTATTCGAATTTTATTTAAAAATACATTTATGAACATACATATCTACCAAATTGGTAATTGGAATTTAAAAATCAATGAAAATTAAAATAATACATCGTTATACAAAAAAGAAGAAACTTTTCTATGCTCTTATCTCATCATCATCATTTTCAGCCGTTCACCATCCACTGCTGGATGAAGACCTCTCCAATCGTCTTCCATTCCTGTCTGTCTTGAGCAATCTGCATCCACTTGACTCCACACATTCTCCTCAATTCATCAGCCCATCTTCCACTCGGTCTACCTTGCTTTCTTTCACATCCTCTCGGATACCATTCCAGTATTTATCGCGTCCATCTGCCATCCATTCTTCTCGCTATGTGTCCACTCCAACTTTTCCACACGTAGGTACTGCTATATGTATCTGCCACTTTGGTCATGCTTCTTATCCATGTATTCCTTTTACGATAATTTTGTTATACCGAGCATACAATCTTTCCACACTTCTCTGTGTGCACTGGATCTTACGTAGCATTCTTGAATTTAGCGTCCAAGTTTCACATCCATACGTCATAACTGGGTACGCATTGGTCGCATCCATCTGCATCCACTTGACTCCATACATTCTTCTCAATTCATCAGCCCATCTTCCACTCGGTCTGCTTTCTTTCGCATCCTCTCGTATACCATTCCACTCATCTCGCTATGTGTCCACTTCAACTTTTTCACACGTTCTGCTATATCTGCCACTTTGGTCATGCTTCTTACCCATATCTTCTTGTTATATTCTTGTTATACCGAGCATACATCTTTCCACACTTCTCTGTGTGCACTGGATCTTACGTAGCATTCTTGAATTTAGCATCCACGTTTCACATCCATACGTCATAACTGACATAAAATTATATTATAGTCAATATTTTTTTTTGTTTACTGTTTCAGTTGGCGACCCCATTTGGGGGTCGCGACCCATAGTTTGGGAACCCGTGCCCTAGCAGAATGTTAAAAACGCCACAGCACTGTTTTTCTACATAAAAGTGCTAAAGTGAAATTTTTCCCGAAAATGACCAAGTCACCCAATCGATACAAAAATCAACAGTCATTGTGACGACAACGTTGAACTGATCTCAAATAATCTTATGGCACACTAAAAATAGCCAGAAATAATATTACGATTAAAAAAATAATTAGGCATATTTTATATATTTTTTACGGGTGCTTTTTTTTTCGAGGCAATAAAGTCTCGGCTGCGAGGGGAAAAAAGGCGCCGTACCACAAGTCAGTGATCACTTTAGCGCGTTTCGCTTACGGGATATCGATCGTGGACTTTCGGTTCGCGGCCAGTCCAAAACCACTATCCACACGAGCGTACACTGCCCACGCGAAAGCGATCAAAGACTTTTAGACCGGTTTCGAGCCGAAAGTTTCTGATCACATTTGTATTCATGTCGCACGCGGCACTGGTCACCGTTTACGGTTCTGATTTATTGGTAATGAGCGAATGAAGCCAACTGTGAATACGTGAAATTTTTCATGAAGACCCGCTCGCTCCACGTTTTGTTTTGTTACCGACTTCATTCACAAATCTCTGTTTTCTTCTTCACACCGCTAAACAAATACCTGATATACCTACATAACCTATGATTAATGTCTGACTGGACGGCAGATATCTTTGTCTATGCTTGAGTAAGGAAATATTCATAAAATCTGTTAGGTAATCCTACTTATGTACTTACCTACTTATTGATTAGATACCTACTGGAGAAGTGGTAGCACCACTTTTGGTACGTGGGTATTTGCTACGATATTCCGTCACCCGTCTAAATTCATGTTTGAAATGTTGACTACATATTTAGGTACCTAGGTAGTTTTTCACATATTTTGCAAAATAGTTGTACCTACATAAAGCCTTGTGTACTGCCGTCCTAGGCCCACTTAACGTAACTGACTAGATGTGTTTTGGGGGTTATGGGAGTGTATTCTTGCGATTTTTCATATCAAAATTAATGTATCTTCATCCAAAAGTGAGTTTTTTAAGCTATTAAATCTAACGTATCTGCATGCGCAGAGAAATAGTATCACAAATACTTGGCGAAAATAACGTATCCAATATTTACTTCGGTCACTACCTCATCACGAAAGATTGAAAAGACTGAATCTCTCCACATTGGAGACGAGGAGATTAAGAGGTGATTTAATTGAAGTATTCAAAATAATAAATAATCATTATTCATGTGATGCGACCAATCTCATTATGTTCAATGAGAACCCTCATCTAAGAGGTCATACTCTTAGACATTATTTTCAAATAGAGTGGTTGAAGTTTGGAATAGTCGTATGTATACATTAATAATGAATAATGAAGTGACGTAACTACTAAAGTATTCATTTTTTTTTTAATTTTTCCTTAGAATTATCAAAACACAATAGAAAATAACCTCATGCACAAAAAAAAAGTTTAAATAAATCAGTAATATATGAAGAAAAAAACATAAATTTAGAATAAATTTATGTTGAGTGAAGTGATGAAGTTATGAATGAGTGAAGTCACTTCGCTACTGTTGCCGCACACGATGTGTAGGTTAATAATCACATTTTTAGTATAGGTGTCTCGGTACCTACATACATGTACCTAATTATATTATGTATATGTATAATATAACATGGATAAAAATGTAAAAGGGATAAACACTCACATCTCAGCCATCCAGCACTTGGTGGAATTTGACGTATTTCGCAATTGGTGTAAATATGACAATGTACCTGCTTAGTTCAAACATGAATTCACGTGGGTGACGGAATATCGTATAAAGCGTTTAAGGCCTCACAGGCCAGAGCAGATTATTATTCGCGAGCGGATAAATACGCTGGGTGGTATGCGGTGAGGGTTGTAAAACAATGTGTTACAATTTACAACCCTCGCCTTTCGATTCTAATGGTCGTTTTCTACAGCTTGGTAGGTTTCTACATTTTTATTATTCGAATAGTTTCTTGAAAACTCTTTAATCTTTTTGGGGCCCAGGCGTAATGGGATTCAAACGTAGATATGTTTTGGTAAAAGCGCCACTGGAAGTTATTTAGGATAGATAATCCACAAAGTAAACTCCTAGACCTCGTTTACTTGCACGTGCTTACTCCATGTGCATAGATACTATTTCTTTTCTTTTATGTTCGAAGAAAGGAGGGGTCAAATTCTAAAGAAAGATTTTTGCACTTTGTTTGATTTATGACAGGGATCGGATTACAATGTGTTCAACCCGTGCTCCATAGTCTACTGGTAGGTACCTACGTACATACATACATAAATACATGATACATACATACTCCTAGTCCACGGTGACTTTTTCCGGGGAATGGATGTACAATGGATGGAAAAATTGAGACCAAAGATGTTTACTTAGTTACCTACCTAGTGATTTTAGTTAGAAAATGCGCTCACTTGTATAAGAACTTCGATTGCGGTTTTATAAGTTAAATTACAGAGTATATTTTGATGGCATCCTATAATAATATAAATGAAATACAAGTTTATTTGGAATATATTTATAGCCTAGGGCGCATTTTTCATGGTTTTACGCAATTTCCAACATATTGTGTAACTTTTTCGATTATGTAATAAAATACAACATACAACATAAAATTATTTTGAAAATACAAAGCACATGTAACGTATAAAAGTTAACCGGCAGAAGTTTTAAACTACAGCCTTGCGGGCCAGATGTCTCCAGTGTTGGTCTATCGTGGATTTTACTGAGAATGTAGTGTGTTCACATGGACATACATCGACAATTTCGTACTATAGAGCAAAATGTCATGATTTTCCATATCGTAGATGCCCGTGTGCCCGTTTGCATGTTGAATTTGACCCATGTTTCAAAAAGTTTGAAAGTCCGTGGCCTAAGGGCCCGAAACTTCTAGCCACTCTCCCGAGTAGGTCTGAAATATTTGATGTAGATAGTAGATAGAAAATAATGTGAAAATGCTACGTATAGACGTGTAGAATCTAAGAAGTGGATGGTAGACGTGTTGGAAGCGTTTCAACGTTCATCGACATCGCGGTGAACAGTTAACCGCGTCGAGTTACTGCATTCGAATTAACCCCGCAAAAAACGCACAGTTAACGGTCGTGTGAACTCGCGTTACGGCTCCGCACAGTTAATACCGCACTAATAGCCCAATGCTATATTATTTCGAAATATGGCATGGCTTAGCCGAGAGGCAACGGTTTTTAACTCTCGTTGACACTAACATATTATTATTTGTAAGAATAGATAGGTATGTATGTAGGTAACTCTACAAATTTACAATAGCAAATTTGTACCTACTATATAAGAATCTGTTTACCCATAGCATTAAATAAGTAAAATGTACGAAACTTGTACAAAACTACAAAGTTTTATAAATAGTCCACGGCAGATAGATATTAGCGGTTGTCTCATTGTGATTTGAGGAGATAGTTCACTGTATTAATGGATCAAATCACAATTTTGAAAAATTGCACATTGTATGTGAATAATAATGAGGGTTTTTACTTTATTTACTTTACGTCTAAATAACTCAGTAGGTATCGATTTAATGGACTCTATCAGCGAATGTCGTGTATTTGTATAACAATGTAGGTATTCTCATCGTTGAGGATTTATTAAAATTTATTTACTACTTTATGAGAAATATATATGTACCTAAATTATGCAATTAACTCGGTGTAACATTATCTGAACTCGTTTTTGTTTTATTTTTTAAATTTTGTTCACGTGTTTTTAAAATGGGCGATAATACGTTTATAATGAAACACCAGTCGTCTTCAAATTATGACTTCACTTTTATCAACGACTGGTCGAGTAATTGTCCATTCGCCGATATACTTAGTTTGATTACATTTCCTGGCCTTGTCATTTAACGCCTTATCGTGCCGATAACAGCTTCGTCCAACAAACACCTCGTTTGTGTAACACTTTGCAACACGCAAAATATTCTACTCGATCAATTTTTTAAATACCAATTAGGTTCAATTGAAATGCCTACATTTGAATTGATCTACTTTACTACGATTGCCTACAATTTACTGGTAAAGCTGTGTAGAGCTTTTTGTAGTTTTTCGTTCCCTTCTGCAGGGAAAATACAATAAACTTCTTGGTAGGAAAAATAATACGTAGTACCAAATAAATAAAAAAAAAAAAAATAGATTAACTCTGATAGCAAACGGTCGACATATATTTTGATAACATCCAAAGTTTGCAAGAAGCTTTTGAATAAATCTATCAAAGATCGAACCATGAATGCACGAGTTCATCCATTTAACGTTCTACCGCCAATGGGGGGTATTACACAGTGATAGTTTACTCGCTACAAGCTCGCTGGTAAACTAGCTCGTGTAATAGGCGTAGTTAGTAAACTGGCTTGCTTTTTCGGCCGCGCGAGTGAAGTTCGAATGTTTGAACTTTTCTCGCACCAGCTGGCTCGTGTGACGTCACTTCATTGACAGTTTGAGGTTGAGCGTTTCATTTACAGCTTCCAACACACGCACAGTACACTTCAATGGACATGATACATTATTTACGATATTGAAAATTCAGCGGGCATTTTGACGGTGGTCGCAAAACACGTGTCGTCACATTGACAAGTCACAAGTTGATGACAGCACCTCTAGCGGCAACGAGTGGCGACGCAAGCGATTAAATTTAACACGTGTAATAGGTTTACTAGCTACTCGCGGATATCTGTACGTTGCCGGTCAGTATACTAGCGAGATCGTAGCGAGTACGAACTATCCCCGCATAATACCCGCTTAATAGGTTGACTAGCTACTCGCTACCAGCTCTACGTGCCGGTCAGTAAACTAGCGAGATCGTAGGGAGTATATCCTTGTGTAATACCCGCATAACACTGATGGTGTTGAACAGTAAATTGTAGGACAAAAGTGGTACGTTGACAGGTCACATGTTTATGACAGCGACACTACTGAGTAAACTATCCCTGTGTAATACCCGCTTAGGCCCTCTCTCTCTGAGAGAGAAACAACGTCATACGTGTGAGGGACACCAACATACTTACGATACGAATTCGAATAAAACTTCACCTATGTATTACACGCGGCTATTTACCAGCGACCAGCAAACCAGCGAGATCTGAGCGAGTAAACTATCCCTGTGCAATACCCCCCATAATACTGCCGTCCTAAGCCCACTTAATGTAACCGACATAACAACAATATCGAGATAAATGGACTTGAAAGTTTTATTCTAAATTTGTGTTTTTCTTCATATATTACTGATTTTTTTAAACTTTTTTTAGTGCATGAGGTTATTTTCTATTGTGTTTTGATAATTCTAAGGAAAAATTAAAAAAAAATGAATTCTTTAGTAGTTACGTCACTTCATTATTCATTATTAATGTATACATACGACTATTCCAAACTTCAACCACTCTATTTGAAAAGAATGAATCTCTAACAATCTTATTTGATTTTTTTTTTTGGAGTCTTAAGAGTATGACCTCTTAGATGAGGGTTCACATTGAACATAATGAGGCTGGTCATTTCACATGAATAATGATTATTTATTATTTAGAATATTTCAATTAAATCACCTCTCAATCTCCTCGTCTCCAATGCGGAGAGATTCAGTCTTTTCAATCTTTCGTGATGAGGTAGTGACCGAAGTAAATATTGGATACGTTATTTTCGCCAAGTATTGGTGATACTATTTCTCTGCGCATGCAGATACGTTAGATTTAATAGCTTAAAAAAGTCACTTTTGGATGAAGATACATTAATTTTGATATGAAAAATCGCAAGAATACACTCCCATAACCCTTAAAACACACCCAACTCATTTTCGTAATTTTTGACAGTTACGTTAAGTGGGCTTAGGATGGCAGAATAGGTTTACTTGCTACTCGCTACCAGCTCTTCGTGCCGGTCAGTAAACTAGCGAGATCGTAGCGAGTGCAACTATCCCCGTGTAATCAATACCCGCTTAAGATATCGCCGTGTTTATGATTATTTACGATCATCGCAGAAAGTATGGCCACAAAACAGAAAAAAATGAGCTATCGAAATAAAATATGCTCATGCTCAAAGATGTTTTTTTGCAAATCAAGTAAAAAAAAATGTGTACCAAATGATTTGTGAAATGCGTCTACCATTTTGAAAGTGGTAGAGAAGGCTGAGAAGGGATATTAATTGCGTAGAGAAAAAGCTCCAAAGCTCCAGGGTATCCGAATTAACCCCGCATTTGTGCGGGTCGAGGGGTGTGAGGGTGGGTGAGGGGTAAAGGGTGTGCGGGGAGCTTCCTCTCGCCGCGGGATATTGATCCTGCACTACCTCACTTCATACCCAGTACACCATACCTATACTTTCGTACTTTCAACTTCTACTCACCCTCTCATACATGCTATCTATCTCTTTGTTTCGAAAAAAAAAAAAAAAAAAAAAAAAAAAAAAAAAACACTACCATAACCATGACTCTATACCTATTCTGTAATAGGTACCTAGGTATATATTGGGCAAAATTAGCGAAATTGGTTATTACACTAATTAAGAAAAACATGTGCCTAAGCAAGTGTGTACTGCCGTCCTAAGCCCACTCAACGTAACTGACAAAAATTACGAAAATGAGTTAGATGTGTTTTGGGGGTTATGGGAGTGTATTCTTGCGATTTTTCATATCAAAATTAATGTATCTTCATCCAAAAGTGACTTTTTTAAGCTAATCTAACGTATCTGCATGCGCAGAGAAATAGTATCACCAATATTTACTTCGGTCACTACCTCATCACGAAAGATTGAAAAGACTGAATCTCTCCACATTGGAGACGATGAGATTAATAGGTGATTTAATTGAAGTATTCAAAATAATAAATAATCATTATTCATGTGATATGACCAATCTCATTATGTTCAATGAGAACCCTCATCTAAGAGGTCATACTCTTGGACTCCGAAAAGAAAAATCAAATAAGATTGTTAGAGATTCATTCTTTTCAAATAGAGTGGTTGAAGTTTGGAGTAGTCATATGTATACATTAATAATGAATAATGAAGTGACGTAACTACTGAAGTATTCATTTTTTTTTAATTTTTCTTTAGAATTATCAAAACACAATAGAAAATAACCTCATGCACTAAAAAAAAGTTTAAACAAATCAGTAATATATGAAGAAAAACATTTAAATAGTTGTTTTGTCAGTTACGTTAAGTGGGCTTAGGACGGCAGTGTAGCCATGTTCGTGAATTTTCTTTTGACTTGTACCTATTAAAAGTTTTTTGAATACACACAATTGGGGAGGGGGGCTCACTATATTAATGGATCAAGTCAAAGAAACCCATATTAGAATATTTAAACTGAAAGTAAAAACTTTAGTAGGTAGTATAACCAGTAGAAATCCAACATTAAAATATAAGGCGTACGACCAATGCGTAGGTACTGCCAGTTATGACGTATGGATGTGAAACGTTGATGCTAAATTCAAAAATGCTACGTAAGATCCAGTGGTAGGTATAACGAGGAGAGATCGTATGATGAATACATGGGTAAGGACTTAAGGAGCATGACCAAAGTGGAAGATATAGCGGAACGTGTGAATGCTGAAGTGAATGCACATTGCGAGAAAAATGGATGGCAGATGGACGCGAGAAATACTGGAATGGTATCTGAAAGGATGTGAAAGAAAGCAAGGTAGACCGAGTGGACGATGGGCTGATGAATTGAGAAGAATGTGTGGTGTCAACTGGATGCAGATTGCTCAAAAGACAGGAATAGAAGAGGATTGGAAAGGCCTCCATCCAGCAGTGGATGGTGAACGGCTGAAAATGATGATGATAACCAGTAGGTACCAATGATAGGTATAACTTGAAAAACGGCAAACGCGTAAAGTAAAAGTCCCCCTTCTCTACCAATCTTCCCTATCGCAGCTTTTAAACTTTGTTTTGTGAGCGAAATTACACCTAATTTTGTATAGATATGTCAAAAACATCTGCCAACAAAGGCAGTATCTGGTATTGTGAAATTCAATGCTACGTCATGTTGCGAAAGCAACGCCATTTATTGTCAAGATATACCAACATACCTACCTACCTATGTACCTAGGTACTGATAGATCTATTGGTACCTACTGGTAGTACTGCAACTGGAATCTTGGAATGTATAATTTTTTATTATGAGTTATTTTTAAAGTTTGGCTTCTGTTATCGACCCACAATGTACATACATATGTAGATAGGTATGTGTTTAACTGCACGTTTGAATAGAAATGAGTAATTTTTCAAAATTGTAACTTAATTGCCCCAATTATACATATTATGTAGGTACATATGTATGTACATAACCAATCTGCTGTTGGTTTTATGAAATTTTTACAACGTTTAATAATAATTGAGTTTTGCACTCGCCCTGCTATATGTTTCATTTAATCGTGTGGAATAATTCTGGCGGTGACGTTTTATCTGTACATTTTCACTTTTTCGTGTATCGACTTCTGGCCTCATTATAAATGTAAATTGTTCAAATATGCGCTAGTTTTCACCCGTGAAATCATTGAAAATTAATTAAAGTTCGATGTGAATGAATAAATCTACTAAACGACCAATGTCGTATTGAAAAAAAAAAGGTCAAAAATGCCTCATGTGTCAAATCAATAAATATGTATTTGTTCACGTTGAAATGCCAATGTGTTAAAACAGTAGTTTTTTGACGTTCGTCTGAAATATAGAACGGATTGATTGTCTCGGTTAAAATTATGGTAGGCTCATAACTATAAGTGTGAATATAATACGTATACCTATAAATAAACAAAAAAAGTTATTGTACAGGTGAAAGCACGTTCGTATTGTGCACGTCAAGTCATTAGTGAATAACTGGGTCAAATTTATTTAGCGTTCATTGTGTGTTGCGCTTTGAGCTATTCACGACCGATGCAACTTCGCACATACGAACGTATCAGTAAATAGAAAAACATTCTCTTTTAGATAACGAATATAATTTGAATTTTACAACCGGGAGCTGATACCCATTACGAATTAACAAACAGGATACAAAATGGAGCGGAAACAACCCACTAGTAAAGATCAAAAGTCTGTGTAAAATACCTATGTACATGTTTGATTGTAAATTATTTAAAAAAAATACATATTACCAATATGTAAAGGATAGGCCTATCAATCTTTGTTAATTGTTGAACCGATCTTAATTAAAAACAAGTTAGAGGTCAAAATTTCGCATGACAAAAATACTTTATCTATACTACGTATGTACATATATGGAAAGTAATAGTAGAGGATCATTCTTTACTGCGTCTTGAACCAATCTGAGATAACTTGTACCTACTAAACTGGTCAAAAAGACGGATAATAACAGTAGAATAAAATCTGATACCAAAAAGCATACTTTTCACTTGTTAAATTAGCTGAATGATTAATTAAAAACATTCAGGCGTTACAAAATATCAAAATTGAAATGTAAAACACGCGACTATGATTTTTAAAGTTCATTTTAAACGCAGAATGATCAGATTTTGAATTAGAAACCGTACAAGTGAACAAAATTGCTCATATTAAAAACACGTTACATTTCAAAAGTGGCAGATATAGCGGAACGTGTGAAAAAGTACATGTGGATACATAGCGAGAATACTGGAATGGTATCCGAGAGGATGTGAAAGAAAGCGAGGTAGACCGATTGCACAATGGGCTGATGAATTGAGAAGAATGTGTGGATGCAGATTGCAGATTGCAAGACAAACAGGAATGAACGAAGGCATACGACCAATGCGTACTGCCAGTTATGACGTAGATACGGATGTGAAACGTGGATGCTGAATTCGAGAGAGGCGTGGAAAGATGTATGCTTGGTATAACAAGAAGAGATCATAAGAGGAATACATGGGTAAGAAGCATGACTAAAGTGGCAGATATAGCAAAACGTGTGAAAAAGTACAAGTGGATACATAGCGAGAAGAATGGATGGACGCGAGAAATACTGGAAGTGCAGAAAGCAGTCCTCTTTGCAAGGACAGGGTATTCTGCCGTCCTAAGCCCACTTAACGTAACTGACAAAAATTACGAAAATGAGTTAGATGTGTTTTAAGGGTTATGGAAGTGTATTCTTGAGATTTTTCATATCAAAATTAATGTATCTTCATCCAAAAGTGACTTTTTTAAGCTATTAAATCTAACGTATGTGCATGCGCAGAGAAATAGTATCACCAATATTTACTTCGGTCACTACCTCATCACGAAAGATTGAAAAGACTGAATCTCTCCACATTGGAGACGAGGAGATTAAGAGGTGATTTAATTGAAGTATTCAAAATAATAAATAATCATTATTCATGTGATATGACCAACCTCATTATGTTCAATGAGAACCCTCATCTGAGAGGTCCATACTCTTAGAGCGATATTACATTGAGCAACAAAACCAGCACCAGATTTTTTTTGGCGGTGGCGAGCATCTTATTACATTGCACCACTTTTCACTCACCAAGCTACCTGCTCATCTCATAATCTTCATACAAAAAAAAATACTATACGAAACTAGGTACTCGTACTATGTAGACGTAGAAAATATATAAAATTCAACCTCTCGTATTTCTTTATGAATTTCATTGTTTTCGAAACAATTGCGTTGACGTTGCGTTGTGTTGACAATTGAGTACGACGATGCAAAAAAAAGGTCAGAAAAAAGTTTTTGGTGAAGATTTTTTTCGGCGAACATTGACTTCCAAGAAATTTTCAAGCAACCCAGAATCGCATCGTCTAATACATCGTAATACTTACCATTGGAACCTGTATATCTATCTGGTCGCCGAGGTTCAAAAAAAACCCGGTGTTCCGTTTTGTTGCTCAATGTAATATCAACCTTAGACTCCGAAAAGAAGAATCAAATAAGATTGTTAGAGATTCATTATTTTCAAATAGAGTGGTTGAAGTTTGGAATAGTCATTAATAGTGAATAATGAAGTGACGTAACTACTAAAGTATTCATTTTTTTTTAATTTTTTCCTTAGAATTATCAAAACACAATATAAAATAGCCTCATGCACTAAAAAAAGTTTAAATAAATCAGTAATATATGAAGAAAAACACATATTTAGAATAAAACTTTCAAGTCCATTTATCTCGATATTGTTGTTTTGTCAGTTACGTTAAGCTTGAATCACCAAATTAATTATCACATTCGTGCTCAGTGGGTTATAATTAGTCAAAAAAAAATTTAATCACCTATAGGTTATTGGAAAAAATTACTGATTTTTTAATGAAATGAGGCCGTGTGAATGATTCGAAATTGCGAATCCTGTGGCGCCCCAAAGGTTGACAACCTTTGGTCGAATTTTGGGCACTAATTGCGCGCGCACGTACGCCACGTGAATTATGAAGTGCGCGCGCAGCTTTCTCCGCTTTTATTTAATACGTTTATAATGGAGCCGGCACGCAAGTCACGCCGACAACACAAAAACATTACATTAAAACATACGTACATACATACATATATACATAAGAGTATATGTGTATCTATCTGCCCGAGTATCTTTTATGCGCCCGTATTAACTGCTTCAAATGCGTGTAATTTTACACACATTTGCATTTTGTTGATGCGCTACATCTGTAAGTTACAATGTTGTAAAAAAAAAAACAGTAAAATTTTCACATAATATAGATTCCAAAGATTGCAATTGTGTGATAAAAATATCGCAGCATTGGAATAAATAATAATTAGATATGAATATGGTACGCGGTGAGTTCGTGAATTAATCAAAATTTTTGACCTTTTTGTGAAATGTAATGAGCGCGTTGCAATATACGTGAAATTGTCACCATTATTCGAATGCCTATTATTCGAATTCTATATTAATGTGTATGTAGATACTAGTCAATGCTCGTTAACAGTGTCATCGGATTGCTATCATTTATTTTACAAAATAGCTTAACAGAATTAAGCAACGAAAGTATGAAAGTAGGCTTAAAAATTAATTTTAATAAAACTGAAATTATGTTCAATGAATTTTGCACGCAAAGCGTAGTCACAGTAGAAATCATATTGAGGAGATATTTGATAGTTATCTATACCTAGGGCAGTTGGTGAATATGACTCGATGTAAACAAGAAGAAATAAAACTAGGATGGAGTGCTTTTGGAAGAATGAACATTCCGCTATGCTTAAAAAAGAAGGCATACGACCAATGCGTACTGCCAGTTATGACGTATGGATGTGAAACTTGGACGCTAAATTTAAGAATGCTACGTAAGATCCAGTGCACACAGAGAGGCATGGAAAGATGTATGCCTGGTGTAACAAGAAGAGATCGCAAAAGAAATACATGGGTAAGAAGTATGACCAAAGTGGCAGATACAGCAGTACGCGTGAAAAAGTTGAAGTGGCAATGGGCTGGACACATAGCGAGAAGAATGGATGGCAGATGGACGCGAGAAGAGGATTGGAGAGGCCTTCATCCAGCAGTGGATGGTGAACGGCTGAAAATGATGATGATGATGATGCCTATAGTGTATTTGGCAGTTCAAAATGCAGCGATAATGTAGTATACTCTATCCAACAAGCCCAAGAGTTTTGACCGATTTAGACTGCGCAGACTACCTGGGTCTGAGCCAATGAGGCTCGTCACCATCTCGGCTTCTAGGAATAAACAACGACAATCAACCAAAGTCGTCAATCCATAGATATAGAATAATATAATAATATTCTATATCTATGCGTCAATCTCTTACCGCCACAACTCTCTTTTTTTTGTTGCGCAAGTTTTCGGCTTTCTTAAGTTGAATAGAGCACAGGTTCATAGTTGAAAAATGTGCTGTGAGCGTATGCGAGCGTTCTATAGCAGCCAGGCAGACCCTTGCGCTACTATATATAGTAGGTAATGCTTAATATGTACTATGTCGTGAAAGCACCAGGACTTGTTTCTGCACTTTGTTTATTGTAGGCATAACTTAATAGTCACGACTGTTTAATGTTTAGCGTCAATGTTTACTTCAACGAACCCACACATATGTACATACATAAATTACCATCATTGGCCATTTCCGAAAAAGCATAACATCCTGCTGAGAAACTATCAAAAAACCGTCAAGACAATAGTCCTTCTACCTACTTGTGAACAGAGTTGTGCATAAAAGGCCAAGTGATAAATATTATCAGCTTTTATGTACATACATACATAGTTCTTCTAATGTATATTTTGGATTAATTTTCAATAAACGACATGTTGCCTATTTTGCGAATATGGTAACACGTTCGCTCTTAATACGCAATTTCAATTCGAATTCGGCAAACATTGGTTTGCGCAATCATTATAACAAAGTTCTCGTGCAAACCGCTTCGGATATCGTCGATATAATTGGTTCACCGGTAAACGATTAGATAGGTGAGTTACGTTTCTCCGTTAACCGGCAAACGGTTGCCAATTAACCGTTAACAATGATACAATTTTCTCGGTTCTGCCGCTAAAACAAACGCAAAAGGTTACCGTCGACTTGGTTGGTTTCACTCTGTATTGCCATATTCAAACGTTAACAAGACCATTTATTTCAATGTATAGTGCTCTCTAGCATTGTGGATTATATAAGAAGCAGTCTATAATTATTATTTATATACATGCGAGTGCGTGGCGTAATGCACTGTTTGAGAGCGGCTGGTGCTGCTTTCCCAATTGATCTGTCGGTCACAGCACCCGTCTGATTGCTTGTCAACACTTGATTAGATTAACCGAAGCAATATAAACCATATACACCTACGGCGTGAACGTTTACTAAGGGTTTAAACGAACGCATACTCTCGAAGTATAAAGTGGACAGAGGACGTTCGTATTTCGTATATGTATAAACAATCGAGCGTGTAAATCGTTAAGTACCCAGAGGTGGATTGAACATTCTGCGTTGGGAATTGCGAAGGTATCGCGGTTTGTAGATGTTATCAGCAGAGTGAAGAAGTCGCAGCAGCCAGACTGAGCACATATATATTTTCTCGGAACGGCTGGCAAGTCCGTGGACGAAACTGGTTCTGGAACGAATATCGAGAGAGATCTCGCCAAACTCGAAACAGACCTTGTCTCATAAAGGTGGGTGGTTGTAGTAGGTACGAAACTTTTCAGGCATTGATTGATTGGACGAAGCGACTGCTAAATTGTACTGTAGAAGTTGCCCTTCATCGTTCAATCCTATCCAATAAACAATATAATATGTATGTATTGTACAATAGGCTACGTATTTCAACATTTTAAGTAGGTTTTGCATCACACTAACCACGGCAATACAAAGTCGGTAAAACATCGGGCTCATGAACTGATTCGATTCTCTCGACTGTTACTGTCGACATACTATAATGAGACAAGATTTGGATGTTAATAAATATGTATACCAGTCCAGCGTACTTTTTCAGATGTTGGGATCTTGAATCATTCACTCTGTAACCTACCAAGTTATTCATTGTTCTTACCGGAGATTATATGTATTTCCTTGGAAACGATGACTAATCGTTAAAATTTTTTTTAAAAAGTGAATTTCGCATTTGTAAATAAAAACTGGAGCCATCTAAGATTCGCTGACGACATAGTTATAGTTGCATGTAACTCAGTAGATTTACAAAATAGATTAACAGAATTAAGCAACGAAAGTGTGAAAGTAGGCTTAAAAATTAATTTTAATAAAACTAATGTTTAATGAATTTTGCACGCAAAACGTAGTCCACAGTAGATAATCATATTGTAGTTGATAGTTATTTATACCTAGGACAATTGGTGAATATGACTGGATGTAAAGAAGAAGAAATAAAACTAGGATGGAGTGCTTTTGGTAGAATGAACATAGTTTTTAAATCCAACATTCCGCCATGCTTAAAAAAAAAGGCGTACGACCAATGCGTACTGCCAGTTATGACGTATGGATGTGAAACTTGGACGCTAAATTCAAGAATGCTACGAAAGATCCAGTGCACACAGAGAAGCGTGGAAAGATGTATGCTTGGCATAACAAGAAGAGATCGCAAGAGGAATACATGGGTAAGAAGTATGACCAAAGTGGCAGATATATCAGAATGGATGGCAGATGGACCCGAGAAATACTGGAATGGTATCCGAGGGGATGTTAAAGAAAGCGAGGTAGACCGAGTGGACGATGGGCTGATGCATTGAGAAGAATGTGTGGAGTCAAGTGGATGCAGATTGCTCAAGACAGACAGGAATGAAAGAGGATTGGAAAGGCCTTTATCCAGCAGTGGATGGTGAACAGCTGAAAATGATGATGATGATATTCAAAATTAAATTAAATGTTGCTCATTTATGAAATGGATAGCTGTAAGAAAAAAAGTTATCTTCATGATATTTCTTAATGTCTGACAGTTTATTACTAAAAAGTATTTATAAAGTTTAATCTGAAAAACGATTTAAAGCTTTTTATAGACATGAAGTTATGGAAATAGGATTAATTTCGATTTTGTGTAAATTGTGTGTCAACGTTGTGTTTCACGTAAAACTTTGGATGACAGCGAGAGCCGCAGGTGTTCATACAAAGAGCCGCATGCGGCTCCTGACTTCTGCTCTGGACGAAGATCTATTTTGTAAGTGTTTGTGTATTAGTAGATGCTTATACATATGTACACATCTACGGAATAAGGCTACACGTGTAAATCATATGTAACTTTTACATAACTTATTAAGTGTGACATTAGATGTTGCTTGTTAAAAATACGCTAGAGGTGTACCTACGCATTCAGACAATGGACCTGAAGTAGGTAGGTATGTATGTCTTTCGACTATCATATAAATTAGAATCAGAATTTGAATTCTGAAAGTAAATTCCCATGTTGAGTTAACGAATGATACCGAATTGACTTTAGTTAGGTATATTATTTAAATATTTACTACCAAGTCTTCAGTTAAGCATTGGATTGGTACGTTACTAAAATCATTGAAGTGGTTGATTGCGAATATAATTTCAATTTAATTAAATAAAGATTTGATATATTTTGTTATAGAGATAATATCAATACATTTCGTTAATATATTGAAGCTTATTCAAACAATTTCATACAAAAAAAAATTTTTAAAAAATAAAATTTACATGATTACAATGTGAATTAAAAATATTTCAACACTTAAGTGTACCTGAACCTAATCGTATCCATCTACTTATACCGTACCCCTCCAAAATTAACCGGCACATTTGGACAAATTTTTTTTGAAAATCAATTACGAACACAAAGAAGCCCAGTTATTTTTAATTTTTCTATGGAAATATAAAAGCTAAGTCTTCAAACGTAAGGGATTACCTACAAAGGGTATGAAAAAAATATTTAAAAATGACAAAACTGCCCCCACTTCCCCTACATTAAAATTTGAATCAAAATTAATTGATGTGTATGAAAAAAAATGAATGCACGGTTCATGATGAGTATTTCAGCAGATAGTTTTACCTATAGCTATTGGTAAGTGGGTAGGTGTTTGTATTGTGCATATTTGCCATTTTCATTCACTAGCAGGATCATTTGTACGGGTTGGTATATAAGCAAGTGCCGACAATTTCCCCCTATCAAATAAACCCTCGAGGGTTTTCCGTCTGCCGTCGACTTTTCTATTCGTATTTTTCTTGAAAGCATTAGCCCCACGGCGAATTCAAGCAATACAACCAATTCAAGGGCGTATCCATGGGATTATTTATTTCAAGGGTTGAAAAATCAACAAGTAGTGTAAAAATTGTTTGAACGCAGCGATATTTCTCAGGTTGCTCGCAAGATACCTACTTATAATGAATGTATACATTTCAAGATTTATAAAACAGTGATGTAATAATGCATAATAGGTGCCCACTAGTAATTAATGTAGTTAATTGAAAAAATTTAATATCCAACGTGATATAATCAGGTAGTTGCCTATGTACTTATGTGATTATGTCCCACGTATGAATAAATTACGCAAAATCAATATATGTAGTCTTCGCCTCGTTTGATATTGGATTTAGAAAATCGTGAAAGACCAACGTAGCATGATATTGTAGAGTAGGTGGGTAGATAGGTACCTAGTTAAGCTGGGCTTGGGGTGGGTTGGGGGTGCTTGGCGATCGAAACTGGGTGGTTAACTGTTCCACCACTTTGAGGGGTAACTAACTGTTCGTTCACAATACATACAATTTTCTTTTTAATGTGTTGTATGAAAATTGAATTTAAATTTCGGTGTTTTCTGTTTTCTGAAGTTCTATTTTAAACAATGGATTTCAAATTCTTTAAATGAACCAACCACAGTAATGCATTATTGAACTCAGACCATAAGTTTTACTATCTTACCTACTAAGTAGGATCCTTCTACATTGTCCGCCTAGGCCTGTCAGAAATCCTCCATTGTTTCATTTGAATATTTGTTCCACAAATTATTCACTTAACTCCTTCATTTATAGATCCTGCTCGTCATTTAATGAAATCCCGGCACATATTGATCCTTTTCTCTATTCTTTGCCCTCCTTTAAATTAATTATCTTTGATTAAGTTCCTTTCCAGTCCTAACTCCTAAGTTCCTTTCTTATTTTGATCTGTTGTTCGTTTGTAACTATTTTGGCTGTAGTGTATTGTGTGATATTAATATTATTTTGTATTTATATTTTATTGTACATATACTATAAGCTGTTTGTTGCAATAAATAAATAAATAAAAATCTATTCGTGAATCGTGGTAGATGTAGAATGTAGCTATATGTATGTACATAGGTATAGGTACAAGTTGCAGAAGTACATAGTACCCACCTATAGATAAGAACTGTCAGATAATCTGGCAAATCGTTGAATGGACAATTCGCGTACACAATACACAGATAAGATAAGAATGTCAACAAAATAATTGATTGAAGTCGTATTTATAGTCCACAAAAGTGTTCGAAATGAAATGTATCTAAGGTAGGTATGTAAATATACCTACATAACTAGTGTAAGCCCGTTGAATATCACCCGTACTGAAAAATAATATTAAATTTAATAGTTTTTATAGTTGTTGTATAGATGGCGCTTTATAATACAACACGTAACAATTTAGCAAAGATTTAATATTGGCCAATTATAGCACGTCCGTCATCGCCTCCGTTTGGAAGATAGTGTTAGATCACCCAACCTGGTGATACCGGGTTCAAATCTCACTCTGGTTCCGGTTTTGTTAATTATCAGCAGACAGACACACAGACAGACGGATTTTGGCTATTATATTATACTAGTGTAAGCCCGTTGAATATCGAGGTATGTTTGCGTGGGTGAGTATATGTGTATTTAATAGTTTTTTATAGTTGTTGCATAGATGGCGCGTTATAATATATGTACAACACGTAACAATTTAGCAAAGTCGTGAGCCTATTAAGATATATCGATTGAATGGATAGTGTAAGCATGATTCTTTTCAACCTGGTGATCACGGGTTCAAATCCCACTCGCGCGACGTTCTGGTTTTTTAATTATTTACCGAGGCGAGCGTTATCAGCAGACAGACAGACAGACGGATTTCGGCTATTATACATATACATATATAATATAATATACTACATATAATAACAATAATATGTGGCGGCAATATCTTACTTTGTTATCGCGAATATAAAATAGTATACATATGTATGTATGTACATACATACTGCTCAAACAAACACACCTGTTATTATGATCACTGTATACATTATATATATGTATAACTACGTATATATTGGTGCAATACGGTCATAATGACCGATTTGCGCATGCGTAAAATTAGCATAGCCATCATACCACGCTATTTTCTTTACCTTTGAGTGAATTTTCTTTGAAATCGTTCCGGTTGGTATTTTTATAGATATTGTGGGTTTTCGTTATTAAGCGGTCGTCTGGGTCAGATTCCCAGTCGGTATGTATGTACCTGCATACATATGTATGTATGTATGTGTACGCGAGTGCTTTGAGCGGATGTTGTACAATGCAGGAAATGCGTTTACCGGTTGGCCGGAAGTGGTTACAATTACAAAATGGCGCTCCTAAACAATGCTCAGCTTGTAAAACTTTTGCAATTTAATATACTTGAGCTAAGAACTGCAAACGGTAAAAAAGTAGTAGCACTTTGTACAAATACATAAGTTTGTATCAGAAAAACCAGGTACGATGAGTTTTTCAAGGATAAAATAGTGCCTATGTACATAATATTGAACGATCTTGATGCTTTTTTGCCTTCATGGGTCTTAAGACTTTACCTAATTTTGCTATCGGGTAGCTACACCACTGTATTTACACTGCATCGTTTCGAAATAAATTGGAAAAGTCCATGAGTGGTAGGAAATCGTCGAGGGAATGAATTTCTGTCCCCACTTTATTTTACCTACGCTCGTACCCTTCGTGGATTTTATCTAAAAGCTTATTTAATACACTCCCTTTTCAGTCCAACGAGGTTTATTTTAGGTATACCTTCCTCTCTATGCTTTTAATTTAATAATAAGCTTACCAAGATCTGCTTACTTGTGTAGATCAAGTTTACGATTGCAGAACGTTTGTAAAAAACATTGTTCAATTGTAAGCTAGTCGATAGGATTCACGAATGAGCTGAATTTCAATCAGTGCTCGAATTCAGCGGGAGCGGCAGGGAGCGGGCGTTCCCTTTCGTAAAAAACCAAAATTTCCGTGCTTTTTCAATAATTATTGCCGAAAAAATGTTAGAAGGTGATTTTTTTTACATTTATGATTCCTAAATTACAACCTTTGACTGGAATTCCGACAAAGGCACCTTATCTGTAGCCAAAAGCCATTTAAAATATTATTATGTTTTGATAAAGCTGGATGCACGTGTGTTACTTGAAGATAACATTTAGAATTCGAGGGTTTTTAGATTCTATTTATTTTGGTCGGTTATGCGCAAAAAGTTTTAGTGCTTTATGGTCGGCGCTGTCTGTCACACTATGGTCGAACTGCAACGGGCCTCTTTCGATAGTTTACGATATCTTTCTTTGAATTGTCGGCTTTCTTATTTTAACAAAATTTCTAAAGCAGCTGTACCGCTACCATTATACTAATAAATACAATTTCTGACGCCCATATAAAATCGGCCAATAATAATGAAATCGATAAATTTGTACAAAACAGTCAGAATGCTCATATTTTAACGACTGAAAGAGTTTTCAGAACAGTGTATAGAATGTAAAAAATCAGAGACCATTTTCAGATGTACCTGTTGAAGTTGACTTACAGACATTAAACGGTATTAATCTCGATAAGATTTTGCATTTCGATGAATATATACATATGTATGTATAGGTATCTACATACATACATACATATAGTTAAAAAAAAAGTCGTTTGATATTTTTTGAAAATTATCGAGCGCTCCCATTCGTGAAAATTTCCATTTCGAGCACTGATTTCAATACGGTGGAAGGATTTTCTTGATGGTTTACGATTGTCGCTATCGCCGTTGGCAAGATGTGTATTAATAAATCCTTGTCTGTCAGAATTTGCCAAGGTTTTGAGGCCATACAAAAATTTGGCACCATTTACCAATTCATAGTCCTTTTCAGAAGCAACGGGATACTATTGGAGAGTATCATTCCATCGTTTATTTACTATGGATCTATGATAGTTGGTGAGTTCTGAATTGAAAATATTTCATATCAAATAGGTACTTGCTCCCATTATGCGAAGAAGAATTTAACAGTATCTTTTGGGACATAGATACCTACAACAGCGTGGCTCTATTTGTGTCTACAAAACGGGCTTAATACATGTAGGATCGATGATATGTAGATATTATGTAGGTAGTTGTGTGTATTTGTGCACTAGTCACGCTCTCATAAATTATGGTTTTATTGTGGCGTAATTGCACGTTGGAGACTTGTCATTAGCAAACGGTGACAGGGGTCGAACTGAGAGAGGGAGATAGCGATATGGGAATTATGGTGCGAAAGAGCGAGACGGTGATATCCTTTGTGCCTAGTGTTCCGATTTGTATTGGCCGAAACGTACGGGAAAACTTACATTGTTCGATCGACATGCACGATTTTCCCCAAATATGTTTACCTAGTTGAAATAAAAAAATTACATCAAATCAGTGATAAAGAGTGAGATTGTGCAAATAAAAAACATTATCGATAGATTTGATTTACGATGATTTTTGCTTCTGAATTAATTGAATTAAGAACAGAGTTTAAGTTTAAGGGGCTATCATTTGTACATATGTATGTAGGTATTCTTATATTTTTTATTTATATTTTTTTGCCATCTGTCTTTTTCAGGACATTTTGCTTTTTTTGTGTCTTCCTTTCTGTCATCTTTTCGGAAGAGCTCCTCGCTCTTCCGTGTTCAATCCTATACCTATATAGACTTATCGAAATTACTTTAAGGCACTCACACACCCTAGCGGTTTTGCTGCGTCAAATCCCTATGCCCTATCATCGTCCCATTCCTAGTGTTGTAAGTCGAGAATATTCTCGGAGAACGAGATTATTCTGCGAATATTCTCCAAAAGAGTATTCTCCGATAATATTCGAGAATTTTCATTTTTCTAGGTTATAAAACATCTCTCGATAGTTTAATAGCTTTTTAGAGGATTCTAGTATATTTTCAGAACCTAATAGGAGTAATAGGACTTTCTAGAGTGTCTGAGAGAATTTTGAATGACATTTTTTCATTCTGACGACACTGAATGTGTCATTTCGTCATTTTAACATACGCACTACTAGCATGAACGTTTTCCGCGAAATTCTCTCAGGAATGCAATGCTTATTAACTCTGGAAGCAATAAATTATGTATGGTTATGATATTCCAGTAAAATTGTTCCAACTTATGATATAATCGTTCATTTAATCTTAGCACAAAAGATCGTAAAAAAATTGTCATATTCACGCCCCATCAAATTTAGTTTTTGTCACGGATACTAAACTAATATTATTCGTGTAATCGTGTAACGAGAAGAATGGATGGCGGATGGACGCGAGAAATACTGGAATGGTATTCGAGAGGATGTGAAAGAAAGCAAGGTAGGCCGAGTGGACTATGGGCTGATGAATTGAGAAGAAGTGGATGCAAATTGCAGAAGACAGACATGAATGGAAGGGGGTTGGAGAGGCCTTCATCCAGCAGCGGATGTTGAACAGCTGAAAATCTTTATGATGAATATTTATTGTTCCTTATTTTTTTTTTTTCCGTCAATGCCTTTATTATATCAGTAAAACGCAGCTTTATTGCCAATATTGATTGCAATCTACTTGACCAACGAGTTGGGTTAAGTTTTTTCAAGGAAACTTCCAATTTAGAACGAATATCCCACCTCTTTATGCTATTTCCAAAAAAAGTATATACATATATGTATGTATGTATTCTAAGTACATAGTAGCAAAGAATGACGATACTTCACGGCAATTCGTAACGCTATCTTAGATAACTTAGTTTAAATTATGACTGGCACAATACACATACTCATTTGATTGAATACTTTTAATCCTCATTTTTACACCACTCATAACACTTGGTTCCATCATATCCCTGGTCGTAGCATTTTTCAATCGGGATATTCATATTTATCAGTAAATCTATCACTTGATTGGTCATTCTTTCTGCTGAATGATCACCCAATTCGTAGAATCCCAAAAATGTTTCACTAACACTTAAGTTTTGGGGTTGTTGGATTTTCATTTCGGATAACATGAACGTGTCGTATAATGTTGGTCCTTTTTGGTAATATTCTGTGTCAGCATAAAACGGTGATGAATTTATCTTACGTAACTTATTTCATAAGCATTGTATTAACTCATTCTGTATTGTTTGTTGGACTTAAACAATTTATTGATCCAGCTGGCGTATCTATTATTTGTTTCGTAATATCATCATAATTAGCAAACAATTGAACTTGGGATAAAAAAGTTTCCATTGTAATCATCTGAAAGACTCTCCCTGTGACTTCGAAATCCCAGCGACATTTTAGCTAACATTATTGTTATACGGGAAAAAAAACCATTTTCCACAACGAAGCTTCAGATCGTATATGTTCTTCAATATTGCTGTCGATGGTTAAATTTTTTTTCCGCATTTCGTACACTGCATAGGCTTTAATGTGTTATTGAAATGTACCTACTAAGCGTTTTAATAGTTGTGGTTAAATTTTGCCAATCTCTTATTTCAGAACGCCATCTACTGCTGTTGTATGAAAAAACATGGTTCACAATAAACGGAATCCATAACATTAGAATAAATAGCAAAGTCACAAGTGTGGAATTGGTCCGTATTTTGAATTATGTAAAATAATAATACGTTTCGCTAAAACTTCTGTTGTTTTGTGTCTTTAGGAAATGCCCCTTTAAGTCTATGAGGCGAATTTGAAATAATTTGGTTTAAATAATTACCAAGATCACCTTTCAACAAGTGTTTATCAAATTGACAGCACCAGATCACCTTTCAACATCGTTTTCTCTGTCAACAAGATTTTGATTTTCATATATTCCGGACTTTTCATTAGTTGCAACAGATTTGATGACCCCTTCTCACTCATTGCTCTCTTAAATTATGTCGATTGCTTCGTTAGAGCTGTTGATTTTTTTTATTATTTCATTATTTTCCTGCGCAGATTCGGTTTCTGTATTTTTTGTTTTGAATACAAATTTATCAAGATTTAGCACTTTTTTTCTTTGTCTATTATAAGTTTTCTTTTTTGTGTAACACATTTTTTATACTAAATAAAATACTGTTATGATCAATTTTAAATTTCGCTTGCTTTTTTACGGTATTCATTCAAAAACCGTTGATTATAGTAATCACACTAATCACGAGACTCAATTAAAAAGATAAATAAATATTCGTGCTTTGCAAGTGCACTCCGTTTGTATCCGATTATGATTACAGCTGGAATTTTTCTACATGTGCCAATTATGTCTCTTTCTGCGACCTCTCTCCTCTCTCCTATCCCGAAGAAAGTGACTCATTTTTACAGCGCTGTTCAACATTTTTACAAGCGTGTGACTCGTCATTTTTATTACTTTCGATATTTTTAAGTTAAGCAATGGTAAATTTGTTATGTTGAATGTATAGAAATTTGGGGCCCCCGTCCCACTTAAGAAACATCCTAACCTTGAACGATTTAGAATCGATCTGCGCATACTACCTGGGTCTGAACCAATGAGCTTCGTCACCATCCCGGCTTCTTGAAACAAACATTAACGAAACCAATCAAAGTCGTAAATCTCAGACAGGCCCCAACCCTCCTTTTTGTTAGTTGCGCGAAAGGTGCTTCTTAAGTTGGATAGAGTATAGGTACACAGATATTCAAAATTGTCGTGTTATTTCAATCGATCATATCATATTGAACAATGTGAATGAGAATATTGGTGCCTTGGGTACCTAACCATTTCCAAAATAAGGAAATATTTTTTAAAAAGAAAAGTGCAACAAAAGCCGAAAAAAGATTGGTTGCATCTGATTCGAGCAATGTTTAAGTCACGGTTCACGGTTCACTTCCTTTGCATTGCGTCCTTCATGCCTGATAACCCACAACACTTAACCAAGTACCTACCCATTATATTTTTGTCTATTATGTAAGCGTCTAACTAGTATTTCATAGCCTCTCTTGGTTCCCACACTTTAACTTGTCTAATTTCATATGATTTTGAAATGTTTTCTTACACACGAGATTACACGTGAAATATGTATGTATGCATAGATATTTTAAACATATTTACAAAGGCAGTGGGTTTATAAAATTTGGGCAAATCCAAACAATACCAATTTTCTGTTTAGGTAAAGTGCATGCGGAAAATTTCAAAGAAAATACGCGATTTTTAGCTATTAACATATAGTTTTTCACATTGATCTTATTGAAATGATGTAGTAGATACTTATAATTGATTGTTTCTTATCCAGAGTACATAGTTATTAGCTTTTTTCAATCGCTTGCATCATATTTTACGGTGATATTTATACAAAATGTGCATACCTTGCAAACTCACCGTGTTTATATTTTATATAGGCCTAAGTTTTTTGGCCTACAGAGATAGTCCGAAATTATCATAGATTCATCGACGAACGGTTTTATACAATATTGATGATTTATTTAGCGACAATCTTCATATTTTTTAGACCACATTTTTACGGGACCTTTCAGAGCACTCTTAAAATTGGATCTGACAAATAAAAAATGCTCACTTTGGGGACTGCGTGAAATTGCTTAAAACACTTACGAGGCAAACCTTTGACTAGTTTAGGAAAAAAGCAAGTGTTTTAGCTGTATTGGCAAAGTGGGCATTTTATCCAATAATATCTTTATTTGCCCAATTTGCACTCCTGTGAAATCTTGTAAATCTAAAATATAGGATAGGTACCTAGCTATTGAAGATTTTATTTACATACATATGTATATATATACATAGGTAGATACAAAATGTGATTAGGTGTACAAAATAGTCAATTATAATACGATGTTCACATATTTATGAATGGATTGTGTTGGTAAAAAAGCAAACTCGTAATTAAATTAACCGCCAATTAAACGTAATAGATTGTTCGTGTTCTTGTATTGGCTCATTGTGAAGGTGCGAACGAGACGAAAATAGCCCTATCGTTGAACGAGTTAGACAAAGACAAAACTAGTCCCTTGATGTGGGGGAGGGAGGGAGAGGGAGGGGGGTCGAGCCAGGCGAGCCAAAGGGATCAAGGGAGGGGGAGAGGGGCTCTGAACTCAACCAAAGCCTTGAGCCGACGATACCGTGTTCCAAAAGTTGTTGTGTGCCATTCTATTAGGTATATAAATTAATATATGCAAGTTATAAAAGTCCATTTACTAAAACACTCGAGATAAGCTGCGGCTTCACATTTTGAGAATATTGTATGCCGCCACTTCACCATCGCGCGAATGTTCGTGGAATATTCGTCGAATGTTCGTGAAATATTGGCCGTAGCGTTGTGGTCAGCTGCCGCTGCTCGTCCGTCCCGAGCGCTACGATCGTATCGCTAGTGGCGCCACTCTAGTGTCAACTAACAAGCGGCAGCGAACAAAGTGTCGCGTCACTGCCTACAGAAATGTCAAGCGTTCAAGACATCGCAGTAATATATGCGACCACCTTGTGTGCAATAAGCACATACAATTACTATCTGGCAGTATGCAATGCCTGGAAGGTAAAAAAAAAAACGGTAACTGAATTTGTCCACATGATTGCGCAGTAAACTCACAGACAACACTGAATGTGGAGGGGGAAGGGTTCGTCGCATTGATATACAATGGTTCGTCACCTTGCTTTTTCCGCCGTCGCTCGCGTTCGCTCAACTTTTGCGGATACTTTTCGCGTCAACGCCAGCGTACTTTATAACATTCGCGCGACATCCGCAAAAGTTGAGCGAAGGCGAGCGAACCGCGAAAAAAGCAAGATGGCGGACCCTTCCCCACACCTCGGACCCCTCCAGTGTTGTCTGTGTCTTTTTTAGCGTAATCATGCGGACCAATTCAGTGACTCTGAACTTTCTCGAAATTTTCCACCGAGAACCCGCGATATGGGATCCAAAACACCGATGCCACGATGACACTTCGTTCGCTGCCGCTTGCTAGTTGACACCAGAGCGGCGCCACTAGCGATACGATAGCAGCGCTCTGGACGGGCGAGCAAGCGGCAGCTGACCACAGCGCTAAGGCCAACTGCCACCGCCACATTTATACTAGTGGAATGACGGTTAACTTCGATTATGACACATACAATACAAAAAAATATCGTAAGATAGGACGCGGGGGTTAATTAGCTATCAAAAAAATATGGTAAGATTAGACGATGGTGTGTAGTGAAATAGCCAATTGGCGTTAACAATTATTCCATTAGTATTAGTGTGGCAGTAGCAGTTAATTCCGGTTTAATGCGGTTGGCTTACCTTTTTGTAGGTAATAACGCAATTCAACTTCAAACAATTGACATCAGATATCATACTAGCTTCGCTTTTTGCGGATTGAAGCATATTATCAAATATGGATTATCGTGTACGGGAGTGCATGCTTTTCAGTGCCACGTTGCGCAAACAGTTTGACAGGTAGGTACATAAGATATTCGAAAATTCAAAAGATAAATGCAATACAAATGTATATACACACAGGGGGCAGAGTACCTACTTTGGACATATTTACATACATGGTCAGCAAAAAATAGCTTGTACTTCAGTATTAATAAATGTTGTTCTTTACGTTTTTCCAGATCCCATAATCATGTATCTACTGTTTACCATATTCTTGACAATGACCTAAATATGGTGGATGAGTTTCGTGATTTGGGAGTCTTATTTTTCTAAAATTTAGTTTTGGGCGTCATATAGACGGTGTATGTATGAAGGCCTCTAAATTATTAGGTTTTGTTCTCAGAGTGAGCAAACCTTTCCAATCTGCCATGGTACTTAAGATTCTGTATGAAACACTAGTACGGACTGTTCTAGAGTTTTCTTCAATTATATGGAGTCCTTGTGATAAAGCCCATATATCTAAACTTGAAAAGGTTCCTTAGGTATCTCTATATGACAACATATGGACGGTATCCTTGGATGTACCCAAGTGGTTTCCTTCTGGGTGCCCTGGGATTTTACTCTTTGGAATCAAGAAGAAAGGTCTACCTGGGTAAACACTTTTATAAGCTGATAGTTGGTTTGATACACAATCCTCAGGTTCTTATGGAGCTTGAATTGTGGGTACCGAGTCAGCTTAGATGTTCCAGGCAACATCTTCTGCTTTATCCATCGGCGGCACGTACCAATATAATGCTAAATTCTCCGGTTGCTAAAGCTATTGCTTTACTCAACTTGGTGGCTGACTCTATCGATATATTTTCTTGCAGTTATGCTAACCTGGTAGAGACTTTGCTTAGATTATAAGATTTTAAGATAGATACACGTTAGATAGATATACATAACACGTAACATATTATTTTGTGATTCTTGAGCCTTTCTGTTTTTTCTTTATAATTTTTATTTTTATTTTTTCACAAATTTTATCTAACTTTCTTTTTTTTTTTTATATATTTTTTGTATAATTATATTATGTGCTATGTTTATATTATATGCACATACATCTATCTAATGTTTCTAAGTTTTTATTGTGGTTTTATGATACTATGTATGTACATATATGTATTGTTTTCCCTGCATGGCGATCTGGATTTATATCTGTAATGTCTTGCAGGACGTTTTTTTGTAAATAAATAAATAAACATACATACATACATATTTTGCATTCGTCTTTCAATACCTAGTCGATTGTTGTGACGATTGAAATTTAAGCACGTAAAAAATACCTACGTGTTTCATGAAAATGAATAGATATTTTTATTTATACTGTATTGAATTAATCAACTTCATGGTCATCCTGTGATCTCACCGGCTCACCTCGCCCGCACAACGTTCGCTTGTACAATATACATACATACCTACTTACTGTCTGCTCTATACATAGGCATGTACTTGGAAGGTGTCGAAAACTTTTTATTTCCCAATTTAAATCATCTTATATTATGTAAATAAAACACAATCAAAATAACAAAGATCCGATTTCATAAAATTTTAAATTATTAAACATACAGTTACACCACTGATTTTAAATGTTATTTTTTTTCAATATTTTATCCTTCAAGCCCTACGATGTCAACTTACTCATACAAATGTTAAAATACTTTTATACGTTACCTACTATAGGTCGCGCAGAGTTGAAGTGAACCACACACACACACACACATATGCATTTTAGTATACAGGCTGATGCAAATTTTTTTTTTTTAATATTTAATTTTAACTTTACCTTTAATTTTTTTATTTTAATTTTATTTATTTTAATTATTTATCTTTATTTTAATTTAACTTTAATTTTAACTTTAATTTCAATGGCTTTTTTAGGCTTAGTTTTATTGATTTCGTCAGTTGTTATTTTTTACAGAAGCGGGTATATGAGTATGGAGATAAATTTAACTCGATTTATTTATTTGGTCTTATTGTTTGTTTTATCGATAGTTTTAATAATTTTTAGGATAAATTTGATTGCCATTTTATTCCCACAGTAACTCTTAACAGTAACAGGGTTTATGTAGTTCTGGGTGGTAGGCGCAGTACACTATGTTCCAGGATTTTGTCATGTACCTTCAAATTTTTGGTAATTTGGCTTATTCTTTAGTATTATGTCATATAAAATGGGTTTTGTGTTTTTCTCTGGATACGGTATATTCCAACTAAACTCTTAACTAAAACAGCAAACGATATAAAAATCGAAGACTGAAGAACATGCTGTATTTCACAAAATAAAAATATACAAAACAATAGTGTCTCTGTTACACTCGTAACGTTTACGCGCGCGAAAGAGACAGGGCGTTTTTATTGTTGCATTTAGTGAAAATTCATATTATTCACCTATTCACATACACAATTTATGTGTGTGTGTGGGGTTCCCTTCAACTATGGCTGCGCGACCTGTACTACACTACCTATTCCTTGTCGTGAGAAATGATCCTTTTGAATATTTTATCCTTCGATTGGGATACTAGAATACTAGAAATTTTGTATATCATATTTATGGTGACATTTTGCGATGTTTATTTATCCTGTTTTGGAAACAATAAATTTTTTGTATAAAAGGTTACCGATCACTGGCTTAAAGGAACCTGTTAAATCTTTACATTGAATAATGCGAAACTCCACTAAATATCGACCTACCTGTGCATAAAATATTAAACCCATAAGTAGGGGTTTCTCTGATGCACATGCGGATAAAGCAGATATGTACCTAAAGACGATGACGCGATCTGCCAACAGTCAAGTGAGATATATTTAGCTTACCTAATTGGCAAGGTATGTAAAGTATATGTACATATATGATGGGGTATTAGGTAAGTATAGAATGAGGCGTTGATAGTGTGGCGACCTCCGACGCGTTGCAACCAGGTTGAAATTTACATATATATCTCTCTCTCTTCTCTTTGTGACTTATATGCATGTGGTGTTTGTGAATACACTGATAGCTTTTTTTTTTTTCTTGTCTGAATAGTGTCAGCCGTGGTGTACGTGAACTGGTGATATTTGTGGACAGAGTGAAAGGCCAAAAATTGCTTATACAATAAGACGCGTTGCACAGTTATCAAACACGCTTATCGGTTTGTTGCTTGAAATACTTAACCAAACCATGTTGGATTCGCGGGGCAATTCACGGTGTACACTTTATAGGGTTGATACAATAATTTACCAATGTACCTACAGTATGACGTGAAACTGACGATCAAAAGAAAACATAATCTCATGGAAAATATATACATATGTACCCACATAAATTTAACTCATTTTACGTAGACGTAGCTAAATATAAGCCATGAATTTAGTAGATCGGCGACGATTAGTTTATAGACAGGCCCTCACACACCTTAGCGAAATCGCTGCGTCAAAATGATCGTCGTTGATTCGCACCAATGCGAATTATATCGGTGCGAATGGGACGACGATAGGGGCGAAAGTTTGACGCAGCGATTTGGCTAAGGTGTGTGAGCGCCTTACAAACTAACCAAATTCGTCAAAACCTTTATTTAATAAGTGTCTAAATAAGTTTGTCTAAACCAGAGACACATTTATAATTTGAATGACGATCTATTTTCTCGAAAAGTGTAAAACGAGGGGCTCGTTTTAAATTTCATATGCGGAAAGAAAAGCTTCAGAACGTTTTATGTGTCATTTCTCTGAGAGCTGCATGAAAAATGGCAACACTAAAGAGTTTTGTGGTTAAAAATTAGTGCAAATCATGGCTAAAAATTATATATCATCCGTGAAAATGTGTTGGGTAACTTTTTCCAAAATGTGCAAATTACTTTTGTGTCAAAATTAGGAAAACTTTGAGACTTGTCGTTTTAAAATTCAGCAAACTTCTCTCTGTACATACATCGGTAATTCGGTATGTATGCATGTATGTAGGTATTCTGCTCTTATTATGACGTATAAACTCACATTTCACAATGGGGCATATCACACTATCAATATTATCACGCGTGTCGCGCGATCCATATTGAAGTAATATTTATAGCTTCAAGACAGCTCATAGAGTACAAAATAATATTAATTTCACATAATACACTATCAATACTTGATCATAACAAGAAAGGAACTTAGGGCTGGAAAGGAACTTAAGTAAAGATAACCTGAAGGAGGGCAAAGAATAGTGAAAAGGATCAATATGATGGTATTTACAGTATCGTGATAATATTGAGGCGAATCCGGATGTTTTGAAATTCGCGATAATATTGACAATACTAGAATCACGATCCGTATTGATAGTGTAAATTAAACCCCATTAGAATAAAATTCAATAAAAGCTACATATTAATTTAATTTTCATCGAAAAAAACATTGATTTAATTCACTAGAACAATGCATTTGACCCCAAAATCCATCCACAAGTCCCAATGAGTCCATGGATTCGAGCATAAAAGTCCCTGACCTTAATATTTACATATTCGATGGCCGCTCGTACTGATTTGTGCACGCATTTTAGCTGATTTATGCTCCTTATTTGGATATGCTGTTTACTATTCTGTCCGATTGACGGCCCTAACCATTTTAGGAAGACGTAGATTCATTCATAGTTGCACTTTTAGAATTTTCGAGTGGGCGTTGACCTTACATGGATATTGAATATACGCATACGCATTATGTATTGTCATGTTAATTAAACTAACTTTTTGCTTACTGTGCAAGCTTACGAAACACTTGCTTATTGTTAGTAGGTTTTGACGCTACACATTTACATAATTGAATTTGATTGATAAAAACGGACGATTACCTTCACACGGACTTTTTAATAATATTTAATTTTCCGTCCTGATAATTATTATTTACCCAGTGAGGAGAAGAAGTGCGTGAAGCACGAAGCACTTGAACCAGTCGACAAGGTGGTTATTAAAGCTCCATCAGCCGGGTAATTTCGCTCAAGTTAATGCCCATTATAGTCATAACACTAATGACGGTATCTATCCCATTGCACAGTAGCTATAGTAGCTCAACGTTACTATCTATGTTTTATTATTTTTATATTTCTTAGAAAAAATTCCTGGTTAATACTACTACTTATGTTTATAGAGGCACCGAATCGTTGTTAGGATACCTACAAGATACAATTAATCAAAAAACATATTTCACAGAAGCAATTCCAACACAATAATTAGTAAACCAACAACTTAAAAAATGGATCAGTTAAATGTTATGATCCTAGCTTTTAAAAATCACCATACAGGCAATTTATTGAGATAATCGTACGCCTTTACAAATATGTAGCACGAAATCTTTACGCAAAGTCTATTTTGACGCAAAATTTTCCTTTAACTAACCAATTTTGAAAATTGTATCTCAAAATAGATACGTTAACAATAATATTTTGTCATTATTAAATTGATTTTGTTTGATACATCTTAAGCTAATCCAAACCGATCAAAATAAATACAATTAGGTATGCACAATACGCATCGTCTGTGTATTGTGCTTAAATTTTAGTAACCACCATTGATTGCCAAGTGAGTTTTCCCAATCTATGTATATTGACTTCAACGATCACAAATACACACAATTAACTGAAAATTGAAACGTGTAAAAATTACGTGCGAACAAAAAAGGCGTGGCAAGCAAAACGGTTGCATGTGTGATTGGTTATTCATCAGACATCGCGGACGAATACCTACACCTTCACACAGACTTAATAACACAATAACTGATTGGAAAGAGGAAATATTCAAAAGTGAATGTACAATGATCATTTTACACATAATGTTTCACTATAATTTAGTGAGATTTGTTAATTGAACAATTAATAAAATTAGATGAGCTGTTCGTGCGCGCTTGTGACTATGTACGCTTTATAAAAATACCTCAAGTCAAAATTGTATCACAATTAAACTATTGTAGTTTTCGACTATTTATGTATGTAGGCAAGTAGTTAAGGATCTACTAGTACTTATTGCAATGAATGATGGCTAATTTAGATTGATTTTGTGGTCTAATTTGATTTTTTTTACAAGACGTCGCGTCATCACGTCACATTGATATTGGGCGGAATTGACAGCGTGGAAAAATTTACACGTTTTGCATCATCCCCTAAATTGGATATGGCATGGTATGGGACATCATCCCCCCTTCACCAACAGCTGCTACACCCCCGTAGGGATACATAATATATAAGAGAATGTGGGGGTTATGGTGCGGTTCGCAAATACCTTTTCGCGCTACATTTCGAACAGGGTCTTTTTCCACTTACAGCTACGTGACCCTGTCGACGAGAATTATTAATGAGCTTAGAGAATTAATTATTACGTATGTGTACGAACTTTCTTTTGATACTAGCGAATTTGTATAGTTTTTTTAGTTGGGTATGTACATACCTAGTAGGTATGTACGATTTTTACTTTAGGTGCTTGCTATTGTAATTTTATCAATAGGTATCTACTATGAATGCGACATAGGGCAAAAGGTGCTATAGTTATCTACTTACAGTTTGAGCAACTTTTTGATAGACTATTTGGGCAAATAAAGCATCCTTTATGTGTAGATAATTAGCTAATAAAATAAGAATGTGGTTGCAGCAGAATATATCGATGGGTCAGTGCACATATATTGTATGTCCATTTAAAAAAAAAATTGAATTATCATACACAAAATGTCCATCTGCATCAAACCTTCACCTTTAAAAAGTATTGTATGTCCAAATAGTTTATTTGAGAAGATATTGCCTTATTCAAATACATATATAATATGTCCATTTCGTCCATAGTTTTCATGCAAAAGAGATGTATGTATGTATGTCACGTGCAATATTTTAAAACAAAACTGGACATAAAATATCTGTGCACTAACCCATCGATATATACTTAGTGTAAAATATATGCAGATACCTAGCAAACTATTTACCATTTTGTCCAGAATCATAAATTGAACACAATGCGATAAACTTAACGATAAAGCTATTTTTGAAATTCAAGTATTAAACGTCCCTATACATTCGATGAATTCAAAATGTCCATTAATAATCCAATAATCTCCAATAATAAAGCCCTTTAGCAAATTCATAATAAATTTCTGAGAATATGATGTTGTTATCAGCATAAGGCCCTTTGAACGGTTCGTCCAAAAAGTCAAAGGCATCGACTGTGCAATAAAACGGTGCATAAAGATAAAAAAACCACATACATATGTAGATTACTCGGAAACACGGTTACCTACCTAACTTTCAATCGAAATTTTACATATTTGTCCAACGGACAAAGTGAATCCTAAAGACCTTATATCGGTAATTAATTGCCAATTTTGCCTGTCGATACAAAGACAATGTTTCAAGTTTGAACATTTTACCACAGATAAGATATATTTTTTGTTGTTTAGCAAAAAATAGAATAATGAGTTGTTTAAAACAGCGGTCGCCAACCGGTGGTCCGCATTTTTCATAATCATCATCATATTCAGCCGTTCACCGTCCACTGCTGGATAAAAGCCTCTCCAATCATCTTCCATTCCTGTCTGTCTTGAGCAATCTGCATCCACTTGACTCCACCCATTATTCTCAATTCATCAGCCCATCTTCCACTCAGTCTACCTTGCTTTCTTTCACATCCTCTCAGATACTACGTCCATCTGCCATCCATTCTTATCGCAATGTGTCCAGCCCATTGCCACTGCTATACCTATCTGCCACTTTGGTCATACTTCTTACCCATGTATTCCTCTTACGATCTCTTCTTGTTATACCGAGCATACATCTTTCAATGCTTCTCTGTGTGCACTGGATCTTACATTAGCATTCTTGAAATTAGCATCCACGTTTCACATCCATACGTCATAACTAACAGTTTTCATAATGAATAATGAATATATCGTTTATTTATTATAATTTTTCTATCATAAGGTGATATCCAACTTTATATTTAGAATGTTATTTTTATGGCAAAAATCGTGTCTTTCACTATGTACATAGATCAGCGGTCGCCAACCGGTGGTCCGCGGATCACTGATAGTCCGCGGTCCTTCCATTCCTGTCTGTCTTGAGCAATCTGCATCCACTTCTTCTCAATTCATCAGCCCATCTTCCACTCGGTCTACCTTGCTTTATTTCACATCCTCTCAGATACCATTCCAGTATTTCTCGCTGTGTCCACTTCAACTTTTTTACACGTACTGCTATATCTGCCACATTGGTCATACTTCTTACCCATGCATTCCTCTTACGATCCCTTCTTGTTACACCAAGCATACATCTTTCAATGCTTCTCTGTGTGCACTGGATCTTACGTAGCATTCTTGAATGCCGCATCCAAGTTTCACATCATAACTGGCAGTTTTCATAATGAATAATGGATATATCTATAGCGTTTTTTTTTATTATAATAAATTATAAGGTGATATCCAACTTTTTGCAAATAACTTGGAGTGCCAATACAAGTGTAATTACCATATCATATTTATAATGTTATTTTTATGGAAAAAATCATGGTAGTGGTCCGCGGGATTCGAGATTTTCAGTTTGGTTCGAGAAAGGTTGGCGATCGCTGGCTTAAAACACCTCGTTTTTCTTCATATTTCCGAGCCTAAAGTTTCATCCACACAAAGTAAGGATTGTTTTTAAACAGTGCTTAAAACTTACTCGTGTGAAATATGCGTGAATAAATGGGGGGGGGGGAGGGGGGTTGTTCTAGGGTTATTTAAGGGTTATTTTAGGGATAAAAATATAGCTTGCGTGTGTATTTTGTACGTAAGTGTGTGTTTTCCTTGGAGGTTTGCCTTGGCGTGCGGAACATAAAAGGGCTAAGCGTGTTTTGCGTGCACGCGTCAGTATTTGTGTGTATTTTTCTGTCGGTGAATGTAGATGTGTATGGCGGTGAATGTGTATTTTTCTGTCGGTGAATGTAGATGTGTATGGCGGTGAATGTGTGTTGTGTGAGCGTCTATCTCGGTCGCCAGACACTCATGCCCCGGATATGGCTCACAGTCACGTTTTGTGGTCTCTACAATATTTATTAATATTTTTTTAATCCAAATACAAAAATTATACCTACTACCTACTCAAGGTATTACAAAAAAGTAGGATTTCCTTTTGGCGGTCATTAATCGTTATAATGTGTGAAGTTGATACAATTCTTGTGATACGATAGATATCTGTTTTTTTTTTTACAATTTATATCTTCCAAACAAATAAAAGATACGGCGTTCGTTTAATCCTCTTTCTAATGATATGCGATTTTTTTCCAAACGAATATCTATTGTCGCCATAATAAGCGGCTTAAAAAATTACAGAAAGCATTAATTTTATGAGGCACTAGCCAAATGGCCCGTTGCTCGGGTGGTGAATTATAAACAGAGAAAGCAAATGAATAAATAAAAATTTATTCTCCGGTAGGTATCAACAAAAATTGAATAAAATTTTTGAATGGGGTCCCCTTGACCCCGGGCTCCAATCCCTTCCGAAAACCATATACGGTCTAAGTTAGGCCTGCTTCGCACGATGCGGTTTTACGGCACGTTTTTTCCAGGTATAAACCGGGTAACTCCAGTGATACATTGTTTTGGATGAGGGTATTCCCATGGTCAAGATTTGGCCGCGATACGGCTACGGTCGCCGTTTACAGCCCGGACTTGTCACTGGAGGCGACGGTTCCCTTTCCGGGACCACCCACGCTGCTACCTGAAATCTATGCTTCCTTCGCTAGTTTTTACAAAAAATCATCAGTCGAGTTTCGTCACCCATTACAAGGGGCTGCTATTTTGCCAGCCCGTCAATATTTACCGTCCATAAACCATAGAATGTGAAAGCAAAGCAAAAACGAGGGCTCGGGCTATTAAACCCTAAAACCTTAGAGTACAATGAGATAGTATGCCAAATTTGGTGGTTCTAAATAGATTGATAACTGTAGATTTGTAGAAACAAACAAACATTCAATTTTATATACCTATGTATGTACATAGTAGATTATACATAATCTACATACATACATATGTACATACCTAAATATACAAAAATAATTAGCGCAAATCGGGGGCAATATTGAACCATTTATGCGTCGATAAACTATTGTGGATTTTTATCATTTTAGACTATTTGTAGCTAGTTTTTTTTAAATATGATTGTACCTACATATATGAAGTTCTTTATAAAATTGCACTTATCGGTAAAATTTTTTCAAGCGCTAATTTTAGAATTAACAAATATCTGATTGAAAAAAACTACAATATCATTAGAAAGAAGTTCTTCCTTCCATTCCTTCCTTCCTTTCTTCCTATCATCCAAAGAACTTCGATCCTTTGATCAAAGGTTGAAGAAAATGAGTCTCACATCTTTGGAGACGAGAAGATTAAGATGCGATCTAATAAAAGTGTACAAAATAATAAAAAATAAATATAAATGCCCAATGAAAAACCTCCTTACTTTCAATAAAAACGCACACCTCACAGGTCATACACTGAAACTATTAAAAGACAAATCGAACAAAATTGTCGGAGACTCTTTCTTTTCAAATAGAGTGGTCGAAGTTTGGAACGGCCTGCCAAATCAACTAGTAACATCTGAAAATAAAATAAGTTTTTGAACGTAAATGGAATAAATGGATCGTAACAAAATAATGTTGTTGTTGTTGTTGTTTTTTAGTACATTTATTGCTATTGTACAAGACGATGAGCCAGTAAGCGCCATCTGCCCCCAGGGAAGTGTTCCGAGGGTTATTAGACGAACATACCTCTCTCATTGGATTATACATACATCTGACCCACACTCACACAACTTGTATACATATACGTGTACTCACTAATACACGTACACTGCCCACCCACACATACACATTCCTATCACCTTCGTTCACCGATGTTTTCATTTTACCCGACTAGCAAAAAGGAATCGGTTCCTCTACCTCAAATTCATTATGCATGTACATATGTAGGTATACAGAAAGTTCAAATGTCTTTAAAAATATTATTCATTAGATGCAGTTCTAGAATCACGGGAGATCCACAATACCCGAGGGAACAAAGTTTTCCATAACAAATACAAAAGCGACAAAATAAATTAAATATAGCTGAATCGCCCGGCGTTGCTCGGGCAGGTGAAAGTTTATGAATGATTTATGTTCTCCAGTACAAACAAAAATTTAATGAAAAATTGAAACAAATGAAAACATTTATTCTCCAGTTCAAAAAAAAAATTGATTAAAAATTTTGTATATAGGGGCCCATCGACCCCCTGATCCGGCCCCTTCCAAAACCCACCCATGGTCTGAGTTGGGGTATCATGAGATAGTATACCAAGTTTGGCGGTTCTAAGTTGAAAACTGTAGATTTGCATAGCGGAACGACAAACACAGAAAGAAAGAAAGAAACAAATTGAATTGGCATGAACGATCTTTTTAGGAGCAGAGAGTACCTATGTAAAGTGAATTTAATAACCATTTCACCATCCACTGCTGGATGAAGGCCTCTCCAATCCTCTTCCATTCCTGTCTGTCTTGAGCAATCTGCATCCACTTGACTGCACACATTCTTCTCAACTCATCGGCCCATCTTCCACTCGGTCTACCTCACTTTCTTTCACATCCTCATAAGGTACCATTCCAGTATTTCTCGCGTCCATCTGCCATTACATTCTTCTCGCTATGTGCCACTTCAGCATTCACACGTTCCGCTATATCTTCCACTTTGGTCATGCACCTTACACATTCATTACACATTCCGTTCGTCGTTCGCTGTTCAATTCGTCGGTGTGTACACAGCATTACGATCTCTTCTTGATGGCAGACAGTACCCGACGCTGTAAAATGGCATTCGAATATTCCTTCTACGCTCATACAGACTTTTTTTCATCTTATATTAATATTAAAAGATCTGTTATAGCAAGTATGTACATACAATGTCATCATCATCATCATCATCATTTTCAGCCGTTCACTATCCACCGCTGGATGAAGGCCTCTCAATCCTCTTCCATTCCCGTCTGTCTTGAGCAATCTGCATCCACTTGACTTCACACATTCTTCGCAATTCATCAGCACATCTTCCGTTCGGTCTACCTTGCTTTCTTTCACATCCTCTCGGATACCATTCCAGTATTTCTCGTGTCCATCTGCCCTCCATTCTTTTGCTATGTGTCCAACCACGTTTTTCACACGATTCACTATATCTGCCACTTTGGTCATGCTTCTTACCCATGTATTCCTCTTACGATATCTTCTTTCGATGCTTCTCTGTGTGCACTGGATCTTACGTAGCATTCTTGAATTTAGCGTCCACGTTTCACATCCATACGTCATAACTGGCAGTACGCATTGGTCGTACGCCTTCTTTTTTAAGCATAGCGGAATGTTGGATTTAAAAACTAAGTTCGTTCTTCCAAAAGCACTTCATTCTTCGTTTTATTTCTTCTTCTTTACATCCAGTCATATTCACCAATTGTCCTAGGTATAAATAACTATCAACTATCTCTATAATATGATTATCTACTGTGACTACGTTTTGCGTGCAAAATTCATTTAACATAATTTTAGTTTTATTAAAATTAATTTTTAAGCCTACTTGCAGCAGGTTTTCAAACAACTTTCTGAATATATTGTGCCAAAAACGTTTTTATTTTCATGTGCATCGTTACTTTCTGTCGACACTGGTTAACATTCTAGGGTTACTAAATAGCTTGATTGGTAATTTCCATAACTAACCCAACAAATGGAATGGTACTTTCCAAAGGTAGCTAAAGATATTGAATAATATATATTAGCCGAAATCCGTCTGTCTGTCTGTCTGTTGATAACGCTCGCCTCGGTAAATAATAATTTAAAAAAACCAGAACGTCACGCGAGTGGGATCACTGGTTCGGCCTACTACGATTTGACTATATTAATATTTGATAAGGCTCGCGACTTTGCTAAATTGTTACGTGTTGTATTAAAACGCGCCATCTATGCAACGACTATAAAAACTATCAAATGCACATATACTCACCCGCACAACCGTTGATATTCAACGGGCTTACACTAGTTGAATGATAATATCCCAAGGCAACTAAAGACAATTCATGACTAATTGTTTACAATTTCACTTGTGTGTTAAACACAAAAAATGTGTTTAAATTAAAATAAAAACTATATCATAAAATGAAGACGTCACACCACGCCACTGGCGAGTGGGAACGTGTGGACCTCATACACACATACATGCACACCCATAAAACACTCATAAAATCCGCTATCGGATAAAAAGAGAACAGGAAAAAGGGCTCCACTTTTTTCTCTCATTTTATATTAGATCCGTTCTTATTGTACCTCGGTGGCATGTGAGGGTATGTTGTTGAACCACAGGGTCTTCGACAAATTCAATCCCACACATTAATACGCCACTGCAATATAATTATCAATTTATCAACAATCAAAATCTAATACAAATTATATCTACCTAATACATATTTATATTTTTTGTACGTAAAAAGCTAGAATTTATCACATATCTACTCGTAAACGTAATAGTGGGGTAGGTACTTATCTACACAAGTGGTTCAATTATTTTTTGGATATATTTGTTAAGGTGGGGTTGTTTGATTTGTAAACAGGGTGTACCGTGGGACAATGAATGGGTCGCGTGGAGAATGTTGCGGCCATGTCGGGAATATCTCTTCATACGCGCAAACATTTATTTATTTCTTCTTCTCTTCCACGAATGAATAGATGTATTATATTAATAAAAATAAGGCAGGGGAGGAGGGGTCGATCCGTTTGACGTGTTTTCCCTTAACGCTGACACTTTGAACGTTGACAATATAATAAGACATTTTATTGTACATACATATGTATGTATATGTACATATGTATGTACAGTCGCGGAATCTTAAACGGACGACAAATTGTAGTCACGCGGTTCAAATTTAAGTATTTTTAAGGATTGGGGAGATTAACCAGAGTTGAGGTTTATTAAGGGATCCGTCAATGGACGAAAATTAAATTCCATCAACGGTACAACACCTTTTCTATTGCGACGATGCAATTTTCCAAGTCGATTCTGCACCCTACCACAGAGCAAAAACTGTAAATTTTGGTATTTTATAATAGCTGTATGCGTATTTAATACGTTTCTGAGAAAAAAAATTGAATATTTTTGTTACTTTGTCACAGGTGAATAACTAGGGAAATAAGTCTATTGTGTGAAACCTTTGCTTTCTGGATGTTTGGAATGGAGTGGAACGCACAATGATTTTGTAGCGAGGAATGTTTGGTGGTGCTAATTTGTGTGATAAATTCCAAAATGTGCCAAATTCTAGCAGTAGGCGACCGATATGAATTTAGTAATGCTTGGATTTTCCCAATGACCATATTTACGGTCCAACACATTCGAGAAAACCTTTTCCGCATACGGGGATCGAGACCCAGAACTTCGCTCAACGCTCTAATGGTGCGTACACATTGGCGAACCGAGCAACGAACGGTTCGCCAATGTGCACGCACCATAATACGGGTAATAATACACGGGAATAGTTTACTCGCTACGATCTCGCTAGTTTACCAACCGGCACGTAGAGCTAGTAGTGCGAGTAGCTAGTAAACTTATTACACGTGTTAAGTTTACTCGGAAGTGTCGCCACTCGCTGCCACTAGTGGCGCTGTCATCAACTTGTGACTTATAACACGTGTTTTGCACACCCACCGTCAAAATGCCCGCTGAATTTTCAATATTGTAAATGTATCATGTCCATTGAAGTGTACTGTGTGTGTTGGGAGCTGAAAATGAAACGCTTAACCACAAACTGTCAATTAAGTGACGTCACACGGGTCAGCTAGTGCGAGTTGGTACCTACAGTTCAAACATTCGAACTTCACTCGCGCGGGCGAAAAAGCCAGCTAGTTTACTAACTTCGCCTATTACACGAGCTAGTTTACCAGCGAGCTTGTAGCGAGTAAACTATCACTGTGTAATACCCCCCCCCTAGCGGTGGAACGTTAAATGGATGAACTCGTGCATTCATGGTTCGATCTCTGATAGATTTATTCAAAAGCTTCTTGCAAACTTTGGATGTTATCAAAATATATGTATGTCGACCGTTTGCTATCAGAGTTGATCATTTTTTTTTTTACTTATTTGGTACTACGAAATATTCTTCCATTGTATTGAAGAAGTTCATTGTATTTTCCCTTAACGCTTAACCACAAACTGTCAATGAAGTGACGTCACACGGGCCAGCTAGTGCGCGTACAGTTCAAACATTCGAACTACACTCGCGCGGGCGAAAAAACCGGCTAGTTTACTAGCTTCGCCTATTACTAAAAAAAATGTTAAATAATCGTTGACGCCACTTGTTGATTGGAATTGACCCTCGATAAGGGTTTGATATAGTCACATAGCGGTTGCCGGAATTGAAGCAATTAGCAAACGTTGTAAACCCACCCTACAGAGGGTTGGTTGCCTTTGTAGGCACACAAGGGTGAACAGTTAACTCAAACAGATCTCAATTGAGTTGAATTTTAAACTTATATTCCATTTGTACGTCCTAATTTTACTCAATAGCTAAGTCTTTACTATCGATCTACGTATGTACGTAGGTACCTACTCGTATGTGTACAATGCATTACGTATAAAATATAGGTATTAGGTAGATAATACATGATGATTTAATCATACGGTTGTTCGGGGTGATAGAAGTAACCTTCGAAACAAACAAAAAAAAGGCTTAAAATAATTAAATTGCGAATCAGTGTTAGGGTTTCTAAAATATGTTAGCGTTTGGGGTGAAATCTGTCGGTGTCAGGGTTCGCACCCTTCTCTTGGCTTACAAACGACCTCTCCCATTCCCCCTACAACCTCCTAGGTACTAGGTACTAGGTACATAGGTACTATACTTTATGGAGAGCTTTTGCCCGGATTACGGTTGAGGCTTTATCTCTTTTCCCCCGGCTAAAACCTCGACCTTCCGCAAAACGGCTGAAATTATCCTGAATATTTAATGCCGTACTTTGGGAGTTTCTTTTCTTTTCGTTTCCGGAAGATAACTGATAAAACATTTAAATACACAAAGCTAAAAATCTACAATATAATATTTGGAAAATAGATGCCTTTAACTTTGACAATTTTAGTTATTTAATATGAAAAAAGTACGTAAACAAATCAAAATGAAATATGATATGTACCTGTAATGGAAATCTGTGATTTTGACCATATTTTTCTACAGGTTGTTATAAATTTAGATAAAATGTCAGGCGTAGAGAGCATATATGTAGGTATTTGAACAAAAAATGTTATACAAACATCGGGTCTATTAGGTATATGTACATATTATATATTATATATATTATAGCCCAAATCCGTCTGTCTGTCTGCTGACAACGCTCGCCTCGGTAAATGATTAAAAGACACGAATCGTCCACGCGCGAGTGGGATTTGAACCCGAGATCACCAATTCGGAATAGTGAACGCTTACGCTATCATCCAAACTAGAGAATGATGAGCCTGTTAAAATTTGACAATATTAATCCTCAATAGGTTTGCGACTTTCCTAAATTTTTACGTTGTTGTATTATCATCTATTATCATCGTCATCTACTCGAAAACTATAAAAACTATTAAATACACATATACTCACCACACAAACACTCACAATACGGGTGATGAGAAACCACTCCGTTGATATGCAACGGGCTTACACTAGTATATATATAATAGCCGAAATCCGTCTGTCTGTCTGTCTGCTGATAACGCTCGCCTCGGTAAATGATTAAAAGACACGAATCGTCCACGCGCGAGTGGGATTTGAACCCGTGATCACCAGGTCGGAAGATTTATGCTAATACTATCATCCAACGGAGGGCCTGTTTCAATTTGACTATATAATATTAATAGGCTCGCTATTTTGCTAAATTGTTACGTGTTGTATTATAACGCGCCATTTATGCAACAACTATAAAAACTATTAAATTTAATATTATTTTTCAGCATAATGAGTATGAGAACGCTTCGTTGATATTCAACGGGCTTACACTAGTATATATGTATATATAATAGCCTAAATCCGTCTGTCTGTCTGCTGATAACGCTCGCTGAGGAAAAATAATTAAAAAACCAGAATGAGTGGGGATCGAACCCGGGACGCCAGGTCGGGAGTAATCGCGCTAACGCATACGCCACGGCCAGTTGTTGATTCGGTCCTTTTTTTTTTTTTTTAAACATTACCTAATACAAGGGATCGTGACTGCTTTACCTACAAAAGGGATCGTGACTCTGCTAATAATACATAGATGACCCTATAAAAACTATTATTATTATTTTTTTTTGATTTTTACAAAATCATTTACAAAATTACAATTATTATACATATATGTATACCTATATAATAATTAATAATTATAATATAAATAGTAAAGTAACTTCACTGAAAATAGTAAAGTCACTTACAACCGTGCGATCAATTAGTGGGGATCTCTATTAAAAAAGCGCTTTACGTAATTTAAAAATCAGCGGGTGTTGATATTCAACGGGCTTACACTAGTACCTATGTATATAATAGCCGAAATCCGTCTGTCTGTCTGTCTGCTGATAACGCTCGCCGAGGTAAATGAATAAAAGACACGAAACGTTCGCGCGCGAGTGGGATTTGAACCCGAGAACACCGGTTCGGAACATTGAGCGCTTCCGCTATGATCCAAACGGAGGCGATGACGAGCCTACAACAATTTGACAATAACAATTTTCAATAGGCTCGCGACTTTGCTAAATTGTTATGTTGTTGTATTATAACAGCGCCATCTATGCAACAACTATAAAAAAAAAACTATTAAATACACATATACTCACCCACACAAACATCCGTTGATATTCAACGGGCTTACACTAGTTTACACATATTAATTATTGAGATATTTACATTTCAAAATAAGCTATTGGTGCATACGTTATTACAATGGAATTTAATCCTCAAAGAAAATTCACCAAATTTAACATTTGTCGTGTCACTGAAGTTTTTCTATTAAAAGTAATATGTACATATGTATGTAATAAGTTCAAATTGGCATTAGTGGGTACACCTGTTTAATTAAGACCACCCTTTCGCAAATGGGGTGTATTAAGTACACCTATGGAACCTATTCAGTTTGCACCTAATATGTTTAACTCCTTAACTGCTATGCAAATGACATGCGTATTGACGGTGTGCTGGTGTGCGTGCGCTTTTTAATTCTTTCGACGATCCAATGAGGTAACAATGAGTCCGCATCTCCCCTAGAAGTGTGACGAAATAAAAATCATGGGGTGAAACGATTCGGTGTCAATTGAGCAAATGAACGATTCGTAATGTCGGCCACATTTTCACGGTCTATTGTTGTTAGGTACCTACATATTAATTTGACACTGTCGAGTGAATTGTACAGATTGACTTTCAAATGCCATTTTTTAGCTTGTTTTTCTATATATTTTATATTTAAAGGACTATTTAATTAAATAATAATTCTGTAGATTTCACTTAATGTAAATTGGATAAAATTTCTTTTGTAATATGAACATATACCTGCATATGTACTTATCACACTAACTTTTCTTTCAACAAATATGTCTATATAATGAATGCATTGTTTCTTGTCCGTTTTTTCCATTCCACATTAATATTAGGTACATACATATATGGAAAAAAAAAACACAAGTTTCTCTTTCCCATTCAATGCATTGTATATTGCTTTTACATTCATATGATTCTACACATGCACTGCAATCCTCAAATTTCACGTAGGTAATGTTTTATTAAAAGTAATTTGAGTATCTCCTTATTTTAACTAAGTATATTAAATTCTATTGCTATTATTAACATATACGACTATCATTATTCATTGTAATGTTCCGAGCTTAAATTTGAATATACCTACATTACGTAATATCCACCAATTTAGAAAAAACGTTGGGTTGGGATAATTAAAAAAACCCCAATCGGTTCGTTTTTTCATCGTTTTAGAATTTAATTTTAATAGTGCAACTCAATAAATTGTGTTTAATGGATTTTGAATTTTGCACGCAAAGCGTAGTCACAGTAGATAGTCATATTGTAGAGATAGTTAATAGTTGTTTATACCTATGTAGGACAATTGGTGAATATGACCGGATGTAAAGAAGAAGAAATAAAACGAAGAATGAAGTGCTTTTGGAAGAATGAACTTAGTTTTTAAATCCAACATTCCGCTATGCTTAAAAAAGAAGGCGTACGACCAATGAGTACTGCCAGTTATGACGTATGGATGTGAAACGTGGACGCTAAATTCAAGAATGCTACGTAAGATCCAGTGCACACAGAGAAGCATCGAAAGAAGAGATCGTAAGAGGAATACATGGGTAAGAAGCATGACCAAAGTGGCAGATATAGTGAAACGTGTGAAAAACGTGGTTGGACACATAGCAAAAAGAATGGAGGGCAGATGGACACGAGAAATACTGGAATGGTATCCGAGAGGATGTGAAAGAAAGCAAGGTAGACCGAACGGAAGATGTGCTGATGAATTGCGAAGAATGTGTGAAGTCAAGTGGATGCAGATTGCTCAAGACAGACGGGAATGGAAGAGGATTGGAGAGGCCTTCATCCAGCGGTGGATAGTGAACGGCTGAAAATGATGATGATGATGATGATGACATTGTATGTACATACTTGCTATAACAGATCTTTTAATATTAATATAAGATGAAAAAAGTCTGTATGAGCGTAGAAGGAATATTCGAATGCTATTTTTACAGCGTCGGGTACTGTCTGCCATCAAGAAGAGATCGTAATGCTGTGTACACACCGACGAATTGAACAGCGAACGACGAACGGAATGTGTAATGAATGTGTAAGGTGCATGACCAAAGTGGAAGATATAGCGGAACGTGTGAATGCTGAAGTGGCACATAGCGAGAAGAATGTAATGGCAGATGGACGCGAGAAATACTGGAATGGTACCTTATGAGGATGTGAAAGAAAGCGAGGTAAACCGAGTGCACGTTGGGCTGATGAATGGAGAAGAAAATGTGGAGTCAAGTGGATGCAGATTGCTCAAAACAGACAGGAATGGAAGAGGATTGGAGAGGCCTTCATCCAGCAGTGGATGGTGAACGGCTGAAAACTACATATCTTGACGGTTTTTCGAGTCTCTCAGCAAGATGTTATGATGATGATGATAAACTCAATAAAGTTGGTACACGATCGTTTCAAAAAAAGGTCAAGAGTTAAATTCTACTGTAACTTATTTACCAAGAATTGACTAATTTTTGGAAAATGATATTTTTTAAATTTGATTCGTATACTTGAGTATATTCGTACATACTCGTATATTTGAGTATATTCGTATACATGAGTATATTTGAGTTTTTGTCTCGTATGTTGGCGAGCGCAGATCTAGATTACGAGGGGACAAAAAAAGAAGAGTTGAATGGCTCTTGGGAAGCCCATCAAGTGTAGCATTTGGTAAGTAAGCGCAGACGCGACTTCAAACCCCACAATTCATGTGGCGAGCCGAGAAAGAGAGACAGCACTATACGAGTGACAAGGAAACACTTATCTGGAACGCGATAATTACGCGTATCCAATTCTGATATGATTTTTTTGGCCGAATCTGTCAGTTTTTGGTGCCAACAGACAGCTGGTAAGGAAAGGATGAAGAAAGTACCTACACACATGTATGTACATATATCATCATCAGATACTGGAAAAACCTGCTTCGTTGAATACCTACTGTTTTGTAAGACAATTTTATTATAGGGTGCTTTGCATATTATAGTAATTTCGGGACGCATGGACCTATTTAGCTGAAGCAAAAGAAAACTACTGAAGGTTTTTTGTCCAAGTTCCATACAAAGAACTCTACGATACAAAGTGTCCATTTGCCCTATAATATCCAACAAGTATAACAATTTCACAACTATTGTTCGTAATTGAAGCACATGTAAAATCATCATCATTATATTGAAAGTAATGTAGTTATAATATTTTTCATTATTTATTTAATTATATAATATAGTAGCTAAAGCTAATTACATAATCCTCAACTAAACACCTATACAGAGATGTGTTTTTAAGACTGCCAGGAATTATATATATAATAGCCGAAATCCGTCTGTCTGTCTGTCTGCTGATAACGCTCGCTGAGGAAAAATAATTAAAAAACCAGAAAGAGTGGGGGATCGGGAACGCAGGACCCCAGGCTCGAGAGAACTCGCACTAATGCTATTCGCTATCGCCCTTGGTCAATTTAGTCCCTTTTTTTTTAAACATTACCTATACAAGGGATCGTGACTACATAGATGACGCTATAAAAACTATTATTTTTTTTATTTTTTTTTGATTTTTACAAAATCACTTATAAAATTATAATTATTATATATATAATAATTAATAATTATAATATAAATAGTAAAGTAAAAAAAAAAACATCGATACTACGGGATTGCTATAATACATAGATGGCGCTATAAAACTATTATTTTTTTTTTTTTCAATTATTGGGGATCTCTATTAAAAAAGCGCTTTACGTAATTTAAAATTCAACGGGCGTTGATATTCAACGGGCTTACACTAGTTTATCAATAGTTTTGGAACTTTGGAAGCTAATTCCATCCGGCAGTCTATTATATTCCAAAACACCCCTGTACAAAATGCTTGTCCTATTTTTATTTATTATAACATTTTTTATACTTAAATTATTTTTATTCCTTAAATTATATTCACATACATCCATTCCTTTCACAATAAATTTACTAAAAATGATGGTAACACATTATTATCATTAAGTAACAATTAACAAGGATGTCGTAAAGAAATACCGCGGTTCAAAAGATGTTTCATCACCGCACTAAGTTATAATTTATATCATAATTTTCATAATAAATTAATTCCATTAATACTCATTTCCATTAAAGGAGACAAAAGTGTGATGTTCGAGAACTTGTTTTTAGCCCTATGTATATTGAACAACTTGTTCGCTAATATCTGAACCTTATTTGGAATAAATTTATATTTTTTATAATTTTATAATAAATATTTGTATAAATTTCAAGTCACAGTACAGCGAAATAAGAAAACTATAAAGTGCCACAACACGTTTGATGTAAGCTATATTAAAACACAGTATTGTAAATCGTTCCTATTAGTTATTCATCACGATCAAACATAGTATTACACACCGATTTATGTATTTTGGTACCGACAAGTAAGTGGGTACGTACATATGTATCAGAAAACGTGGTCAATGAATGCATCGCTTCGTGTACATACGTTGTACTAAAAATTTAGCACATAGATATTTGCATTTGTTTAAATATTTATGTCGATTCGCCGGTGATAGAGTGCAGCGACCTCCTGTGGCACTTTCCCCATTCGCGCAACACATTGCCAGTTCATTCCTTTCATTTCATTCATTGACAAACATAATAAAAATATCCACAACATCGAAGATCATTCAAGAAAAAGGTAAAGTATATAAATAGGTTAAGTATATGTCGATTATGCATAAGTAAAAAACACATAGGATTGTCACTAGCAAACTGTAAAAAGTAACAGTCAACAACGTTGTTTTTTTAACGCTTATTATTCAAATGTTTAGTCCGTTTTCAGAACAGTTCCACAAACCCATAACAGGAAGAAACTGCGTGTCCACACGTGAATAACACAATCGTTAGGAAAGCTGTTGCAAAGTCAAAATGCTGTCACTTTTTGTCTACATCAATCATTTATCATTAAGATTCTTCTCAGTAGGTACTTCATTTGAGGACTTGTTCACTCCAGAGTCATCATTTTAAGACGCAAACACCGAAAAAAACGCACTGTAAAGCAGATGGATGGACAACGATACGGCCAGTGCATTGTGCAGTTTTATACATATCATCATCATTATCATTTTTAGCCATCCACCATCCACTGATGAATGTCTGTCTGTCACACGTTCCGCTATATCTTCCACTTTGGTCATGCTCCTTACCCATGTATTCATCTTACGATCTCTTCTTGATATACCAAGCGTACATCTTTCCAAGCTTCTCCGTGTGCACTAGATCTCGTATCATTCTTGAATTCAGCATATACCTTATTTAAGGTTATTGGCGATGGCGCACAGTGCCCGACTCTGTAAAAATAGCATTCGAGCATTCCATCTACGCGCATACACACTTTCTTCATCTTGTATTAATATTAAAATATCTGTTAAAAGATGCCGTTCTTCCACTCCTGTCTGTCTTGGGCAATCTGCATCCACTTGACTCCACACATTCTTCTCAATTCATCAGCGCATCGTCCACTTGGTCTACCTTGCTTTCTTTCACATCCTTTTGAATACCATTCCAGTATTTCTCGCGTCCATCTGCCATCCACTCTTTTCGCCGTGTCCAGCCCATTGCCACTTCTGCTATGTCTGCCACTTTGGTCATACATACTTCTTACCCATGTATTCCTCTTACGATCTCTTCTTGTTATACCAAGCATACATCTTTCCATGCTTCTCTGTGTGCACTGGATCTTGCGTAACATTCTTGAATTTAGCATCTACGTTTCACATCCATACGTCATAACTGGCAATACGCATTGGTCGTATGCCTTATTTTTTAAACATAGCGGAATTTTGGATTTAAAAACTATGTTCATTCTTCCAAAAGCACTCCATCCTAGTTTCATACCTCTTACGATATTTTCTTATTATACTAAGCATACATCTTTCCATGCTTCTCTGTGTGCATTGGATCCCAAAAAAAAAAACCAAGTAATACACATATTTTAACTTTTGATCTAAGCCGGATGAATATTTGTATAATATCATCATCACTTTCAGCCGTTCACCATCCACTGCTGGATAAAGACCACTCCAATCCTCATCTTTTCCTGTCTGTCTTGAGCAATCTGCATCCAGTTAAACTCCACACATTCTTCTCAATTCATCAGCCCACCGTCCACTCGGTCTACCTCGCTTTCGTTCACATCCTCTCGGATACCATTCCAGTATTTCTTCTCGCCATGAGTCCAGCCCATTGGCACTTCAACTTTTTCACACGTTCCGCTATATCTGCCACTCTGGTACGATATACCAAGCTATAAATGCAAAATACAACCATCCCCTAAAACCAGATAGAGACAGAGGCAACAAGTACGACTTTTTGAACTAACTTGTTTGCACAAGTCATGACGAACGAGCGTGTGCCAATGGGAGTTGGTACATCATGTTTCATGTTGTTGCTTCTGTCTATCCCCAGCTTAATTCTATGCAGAACGGTAATTTTTCTTTGAATTCCATTGCCACAGGCATAGGTTGCGGCATAATTTGAATCAATTCGAGTCAATAGCTGATAGGTCTATAGATATGTATGGAGCATCAATCTTATTTGCGTGTGATGAAATTGAATCGTAAAGAGAAACGGTATGAAGTAAGAGGCATTGTGAATAAAAAAACCAAAACTGAAAGAGGATCTGTTTGTTATGAGTTTAGTTTGGGATTCTGCGCTCCAGTTCCCGCTCTCGTTTAATTCTCGTTCTCGTTCTCGTTTCCGTTGGCGCGTGTTGGTTCCGATTGGGCCCGTCGATAAAGTCGCGTCTGCGCTCTTCGCTCTACACGTGGCGTCATCTTTTGGCCGACAATCATCACACCACGTGGACAAAACTAACCGTACCACTTGCTCTCAACATGGGGCGCGCTTCAATCTATTTTTATTTCAAATGCGCACTTGATGTCAAGCGAAACTGTTTCACATTTTGACAACACCCTGCCGTTTGTTGTGGTGAAGTGTCTTGGTTATGATTAATGATATCTACTCTGCGGTAGTTTGGCGTTGCCATCTGGAGGGGAAAGGACAGGAAATAAGAGGAAGAGACAATGGATTTGTAGGTAGGAAGAGTGATACGTGATACGGTGACCGTATTTTCTTGGAAAAAATAAAGGAGAAATCTGAAAAAGGTTCATTAAGACGAAAAACAAGATCGGACCGGAGCAGTTTCGGAAATATTAACAGAATTTTAGAATTTTCTACACGAAAAAAACCCTACTTCCGGTTGACTGATGTTGACCAAATTCCTTACGGCTCTTACACCTTACGTGAAAATAATATATATGAAATTTCAGCTTGATAGACTTGATAGTTTCGAAGAAAACACACATGCAGACACACACACACATAAGTATACAGTAATACAGACATTTTCCAGAAATCATGAAAACGTAATCAGGGGATGATACCTGATGCAAATCAGTCAAAATCTCGAGGTCGAACTTTAGCAAGATCACAATACTTTATCCGATTAGGATAAAGTAAAAATATAGTGTTTATTATTTTATTTTTAATGTGTAAAAACTGTTGATGTCACATTTTTGCTACATTTTAAACTATGTACTAAATATTATATATGTATGTACATAGGTACATAGAGATGGTAACCGGACGAAACAGAACATGATATAACAGAATATGATAAAACAGAACATGTATAACAGAACATGAAGAAACAGAACAGCGAAGAACAGAACCATGACAATTCTGAACATTTATTAATTAAATACATATACCTACACATATATAAGTCTATCAAGCTGAAATTTCATATATATTATTTTCACGTAAGGTGTAAGAGATATTATGATTTTGGTCAACATCCGCTGACCGGAAGTGGCAGTTAACTCTTGAACGAGATTTCATTTTTTTTTTTTTTTTTTTTTTTTTTTTTTCGGCCTTTTAAATATTTCGTATCTTCATAATATTCTAATATTATAATCCTTAAAGCAATAGCTAGTCACAAAAAATAAATCATCAAAATCAGTCAACCGGAAGTTGGTTTTTTTTTTTGTTTTCTTGTAGAAAAGTCAAAAATCCTGTTACCACGGAATATTTCCGAAACTACTTAGCCGATTAAGTTGAAATTTCATTTTTTTTTTTTTCACCTAAGGTTTAAGAAATACTATGATTATGATAAAAATCCGCCGACCGCAAGAGGCAGTTTGCTGTTGAACGATTTTTCATTTTTTTTATTTTTTTACGGCCTTTTCAATATTGTAATACTATAATCATTATGCTAATTAGAATCTGTGAAAAAAAATCATCAAAATCGTTCAACCGGAAGTTATTTTTATTTTTTTTTTACAGTTATTTATCTTTGTACGCGGTTTTTTTTACTTTTTCAGTGTTTGGTTACTCTTCATATTCCTGAAATATATGGATAAAGTCATCGGTTGGCCACACCCGAATATTTTTTTTAGTACAGCTAAGCCAAATTCCTAGAAGGAACATTTTGTTTAAATTTTCTAAATGTACTAGTCTAGAGATAGTGTTACTAATTTTCGAGCTCTAGTTATGACGTATGGATGTGAAACGTGGATGCTGAATTCAATAGTGCTACGTAAGATCCAGTGCACACAGAGAAGCAAGAATTGTATGCTTGGTATAACAATAAGTGACCGTAAGGGGAATGTGTAATATGTACATGGGTAAGAAGTATGACAGATATAGTGCAACGTGTGAAAAAGTTAAAGTGGCAGTGGGTTGGACGCATAGCGAGAAGAATGGATGGTAGATGGACGTGAAAAATGGTATCCGAGAGGATGTGAAAGAAAGCAAAGAAGATCAAGTGACGATGGGCTGATGAATTGAGAAGGATGCGTAGAGTCAAGTGGAAGCAGATTGCTCAAGGAATGGAAGAGGATTGGAGAGGCCAGTGAATGGTGAACGGCTGAATGTGATGACGATGAATAAATTAATAGCATCATCTGATTTTTGTTCAATCTAAAACAGTGATGTATTATTTTACAGTTTTTGATGATATATTTTTTTCCTTTTATAAAAAGACGAAATAAGAAAAAATCGAAAAAGAAATAGTGTGAAAAAGTGGCAGTGGGCGGAACATTTGGCGAGAATAATGGATGGCAAATGGACACGAGAACTTGAACGGCCACCGAGAGGATGTAGGAGAAAACAAAGAAGACCAAACGGACGATGGGCTGACGAATTAAGAAGAATGTGTCAAATGGATGCAAATTGTTCAAGATTGAGAGGCATCTGAGGGTTGCTTCAACTAGCAGTGGATGGTGAACGGCTGAAAATGATGAATAATGATTAGGTATATGTATGTACATATATAGAGCTGTTTGTTGGTTTAACCAGAGACTGTCAGAACGCTTTACTGATATCGTAAACCTACATAAATACGCACGCTACTATGTACAATATTTACCCATGTCAATAAACCCACGTTGATTTTCTTTTGTTTTCATTGCTGTTTTTTCCCCGCAACCTATAATAAACGCGCGTTGATCGTCAACGGGCAATGTACTAGTAATATTATAATATACAAATATTTCCAGCAGTGATAGGAACAGACGAAAAAAATCGAGAAAATTATTTGAGCGTGTCTGAATAGGAGCCACAAACGTTCGTTCAGTTAAGTATAAGCCCACAACGATGGCTTATTTATATGGTTCATATTTGGTGTTTCGAGATTTGATTGTCACTCTTTGGTTCTTCTATCTCAAGGGTGGATGTTAGAGGATATATCTACATATACCTATGGCAATCAATGGAGGGTTCAATGCTATTTTAATTGTACATATTCCGTCACAATAGTGATGGCGAGAAAAACAAGGTTCAAAACATCGGGATCTACATCGACGATTCGGCGTATTATCGGCAAAAATTACCCACTCACAATTAGGCACTCTAGGATAAATTTTCAGACCATGTACATAGGTATATCACGCTTTACCAATACGAGATACTGATAACGATAACCGATTTTTCCGCCCGATAAGATGTCCCAAGTGGTGGTATTTTTTAACACGATTTTCAGTCATCAAAGAAGATCTCGTTGTGTTGTATTTTCCACCTCTCTATTGTGACTCTATTGTATTTTTTTTTTTTTTAATAGCATTAAATCTTCCCTCGATTAGCGTCATGCCTAGATAGGAGAGCGTATCAAAATGTGTCAGTTGACTTCGCGCTTCTATCCGACACAAGACACAAGCTTGTGCCCCGTGTCGGATATAGGTATCTGTTGGTAGGTATGTATGTAGATCTGAATCCGAAAAATATGAATCTGTTACACAGGACTGTGATGACAGATGTGCTTTTATTGACATTAATCATGTTAGTTCGCAAATATATCAAATTGATTCGAAAGTAATATGAAATAATTCGTATGAATATCAAAGGATCATGTTTCTGGGAAAATTAATTGAGGGAACTGTTGACGAGTCTCATGAGTTCACAACAAATGTTATATTTTTACCTATATTTGTTACGATATCAATTGTCGGTGATTTTCAATTAGAATAATAAACTATGTATGTTGGTACTTACTAGTATAAAACGTGTGGTAGGTACGTAGGATTTAGGGTACTTATTTGTTTTTTTTGGCAATTTGCAGTCCAAAATCTACACGGACAATTAGTATATCTAGATGTACATACAAATGAAATGTAGTCTGTCTACTTGTTCTTCATTTATTCCGTCACCCTTTGATAAATCGGCACCAAATTGTGCAGAGGTACTTCTTAAGATCCACGCTTCTTCTTATCAATATTTTTTTACAATCTAAATCAGCGGACGGGCAACACTGAATACTTCAGCTAATCTATCTATAAAAATTAAATCTTGTTTCTGTATGTATTCCGTCACCTTTCGACTAATCGGCGCCAAACTTTGCAGTGGTACTTTCTATGTATGATTCAGCGAGTTTTATGGGGTACTTACTTGACTGCAATAGGACATTTTTCATTGACTATTTGCAATGTAAAGTGCTCACGAGCAATGCCGAGTAATACTTATGGACTACAGCTGATTTCTCTGTTAAAATGTAAAGTTCTTTATGCATTCCGTTACTGTTTGACTAATTGGCACCAAACTTTACAAAGTAACTTCCTATGGTGCAGTGAGTTTCATGGAGTATTTGCTTACGTTAGGACGTTTTTCTTTATAGGGCCATACAGAGTTTTATCTCGATCCCTCCAACTAATGACAGGTGAAAAGAGTAGTAGTGCCAGTTGAAAAATTTAAAGTCAATGACTGTTTGCAATCCAAAATAGGTACACTTTTTTAAAATGTCATAGTGTTTTGGGTATGTTTTGTCCGGAAGTCGAGTCGATAAATGGTTTGGATCCGTTGCGTTGCATTAAAATGCAGTTGGTTGCATTCCCTCGTTTAAAACTTTTAGTCCCACATTGGAGATTAAGTGGGAATCAAGAGGATTTCACAGTTCGTGCTCGGTCGCACAACACAACCAACAGTCGGAGAGAGAGAGAGCGCGACGTATGGCACGTGTGAGAAAGAGCGAGACACGAATATCTCTGTCTGCTGCTTATTATTACACACACTGGTTTATATACAGCTTGTCTGCAGTACAGTTCGACACCACGGTTTCGAATAACGATTTTATATTTAATTTAATTTAATTGCCAGTTTTCGAAGCTGATCATTTATAATAGTTTAGGGTGGTTTTTTTCCCTTTGGACCTTGAGATTTTGATTAATTTATATTAGATATCGCGATATATAACACGTAACATTTTTCTATGTGCTTTTTTTGTTGTACCCCAAATTTTTTTTGAATTACCGAATTGAAGTTTTGTAATGTATAAACTATAAACTATTGCCCGGCGTTGCTCGGGTGGGTGACATTTATTTTCCAGTACAAACAAAAATTGAATGAAAAATTGAAACAAATGAAAACATTTATTCTCCAGTTCAAAAAAAATTGATTAAAAATTTTGTATATGGGGGCCCGTCGACCCCCTGATCCGACCCCTTCCAAAACCTACCTACGGTCTGAGTTAGGGTATCATGAGATAGTATACCAAGTTTGGCGGTTCTAAGTTGAAAACTGTAGATTTGCATAGCGGAACGACAAACAAACACGCAAACATTGAATTTTATATAGCAGACAAAGGTCTCACAAGCCGGTTGTAATGTACATATAACCCACACACACCACATACCACCGAGCGTATTTATCCGCACGCGAATAAGAATCCGCTCCGGTTTGTGGGGCCCTTAAGCTTTGGGATAGTTTTTATCATTTATAAAAGTTTTTTATATTTCTCAGTCAACTGGAAATGGCACTGTATTCTAATACCTCTTTTTATAGTTTTTACTGTTTTTTTAAAAAATATTATTGTTTCGTCTTAAACAATTCACTCAGATTTGAGTGAATATATTTAAAATATTAAAAAATGCCTTTAAAAATTTTTTGATAAATGCTTTGATATTTGTAATAAATTTTAACCAATTTCAAGCGACTACTTACTTTTGATCGGAGTAGGCCGCAAAGTGAGTTTTCGGAAACTACGAAATTTATCGCGTTGAAAATTTTGTAATATCCGAAACACCCTGAAAAGCTGAAAATTTAAAAATGGTAAAAAGAGTTAACGATTTTTAGTTAGTTTCGCACCCAAGATTGGTCAAGCAGAAGTGTCAAATTTCAATTGCTCCATATTTGATTTCAATTTTATTCCGCAAATATAAAAGTCGTCATTTTTTTGTTTGAAAATGACACCACATTTCAACCCATCAAGTTTGTTATCATCTGCCACAAAACAAAATAAAATTAAAACATTCATCGCTAAGAGTGATGATACATACATATATAATTTTATAAAATGAAATAATTTATTACATTGAATTTAATTTGCTCGACTGTACCAATCACGAAGCGCTCATTTGAAAGACTGTCACACAGCGTAGTTTCACATTCTTATAAGCACGCATAATCATATCGTTGTTTCTTTCTGGCGCGCTTACTCCACGCATACTTCCGTCTCTTTCTGTTCGCGTGACCTTCGGTGTCGCATTCCCTTTTCAATGAATTTATTTCTCGTTTATCGCACCGACTTCAACCACATTTGTTTCAATTAAAAACATTACTCGCAAGCAGATTTTCAATCACAATCATCACGCTACATTACGCCGCGTTCACACTTTATATGTAAGCATATCCATGTACATAGGTAAGTGTATGTTAAATTATATTCTTCAATTTGCTCATGTACGGCAGAAGTCAAACTAAAATTTGCTTATTTCTTAGATATAGCCAATCGCGTGGCCATATGTGAGAAATATATACAATTTCTACGAATATCTTGAAATGTTGCCGTGTTATTTATTTCTCAGTGTTTCATTTGATCTTGAATCAATGAAATTCATTTTATTTTAAAAATTCAGCAAGTTGCAAGATGAAACTGCTCTGAATGAATCGCCTCAGACATTCCAATCTCAGACAAACAAACTAACTAGGCGTTTATGGGTACCTGATACTGTCATTTTTCGATTAGACTCAGTACCTATAGCTATGCAGAATTTTTTGCTAATTCGAGTAATAAGCAACATCTACCCATACCATTTAGGTACACCCTTAGGTAGTAGTACTACTCAATATAAAAACCTGAAATTTATCATTGAATATTAAGAAACGATCGATACATCATTTTTTCAATGAAAATTTTAATTGGTTACCTATTAGGTATACTTTAACATTTTATTTCCCCCCCGTAATCATAGTTTCTCGTAGCCGTAGATTTCGCTAATTAAGTTAGCCTAGAATAATATACATGCGTTGATCATCAACAGGCAACTTTATGTTACAGAAATGTTGATTTATGCATCAAAGATTGGTAACAAACATCAAACTGAATCGGTATAAAATTTTGAATGACTTACCGTGTATTTATTAATTGAAATCAAGTGTCACTAAAGTCAAGTGTTCGATGCGTGCGTTCCATTTCACAATAATATAAATTGGCACCAAGTCCAAGACTTGTGCGCTGTCAACGGTCGAGTGGCTCATTTTAATTTATTTTGGCACAAAGGCCTTGCATAAAGCATGCGTTGACAATGAAATAACATTTGAAATGACATATTTACGAACCAAAGTTCGAAGTGTTTACGAACGACACGGCAAAATGCAAACCATGAAAGTAGATAGGCATACCTATATATCTATTTGTAGACATTCGCATAAACCTAGGGTAACAAGTAACTAAAGCATCAACATACATATATATGTACATATATTCACCAATGGCAAATCATTGCATTTTTCTTAACGCATAGTTCAAAAGTTCCCTTCTCTCAATTTATTTTAGCAGTGGAGGTGTTTCTCCTCAAAGCGGCTTATTTTTTATATACATAACGCACGGTTGTTTTCACGTTGTCTTGAGCTTTGAGACATTCAGTTGTTAGTCATCATCATTTTCAGCCGTTCACCATCCACTGCTGGATGAAGGCCTCTCCAATCCTATTCCATTCTTGTCTGTCTTGAGCAATCTGCATCCACTTGACTCCACACATTCTTCTCAATTCATCAACCCATCTTCCACTCGGTCTACCTTGCATTCTTTCACATCCTCTCGGATACCATTCAAGTACTTCTCGCGTCCATCTGCCATCCATTCTGCTATATCTGCCACTTTGGTCATACTTCTTACCCATGTATTTCTTTTGCGATCTCTTCTTGTTATGCCAAGCATACATCTTTCCACGCTTCTCTGTGTGCACTGGATCTTTCGTAGCATTCTTGAATTTAGCGTCCAAGTTTCACATCCATACGTCATAACTGGCAGTACGCATTGGTCGTATGCCTTCTTTTTTAATCATAGCGGAATGTTGGATTTAAAAACTATGTTCATTCTTGCAAAAGCACTCCATCCTAGTTTCATTCTTCGTTTTATTTCTTCTTCTTTACATCCAGTCATATTCACCAACTGCCCTAGGTATAAATAACTATCAACTATCTCGTCAATATGGTTATCTACTGTGACTACGTTTTGCGTGCAAAATTTTAGTTTTATTAAAATTAATTTTTAAGCCTACTTTCCTACTTTCGTTACTTAATTCTGTTAACCTATTTTGTAAATCTACTCAGTTGTTAGTATCAAGTGATAAACATATCCACCTTCGTCAATTTGTATTGTTCGTTTGAGTTTTTGATTACGCTTAAAGGCTTCCGTTTGTGATCTACCGTTGAAATATTACTTAAATTCGGACACGTGTCTGTGTGTAATTTTATCTTGTTTGAGTCAGAAGCACACAAAGGGGTGTTTTAGGGGATGATCCGGGGTTATTACATACCAGGATTGAGGTGAGGGACTGAGGGTGAATCACCCTCGAACGTTATATGACCTATTGAGATATGAGCAATGTCACGATGCGGTCACGCGCTTATCTATTCAGATAATTAACAACATGATAAGCAGTGCGAGATCCTTTGTTTTGTTTTCATTATAATCTCACTGTGTTTATGTTAGATTATTTATCGATGAATGTGCTTAATCTTAATGTGTCAACCACATACATAGAATACAGAGACGCTAAATAATGATATTGGATAATGCAGTTGGTTGGTCATATTGTGCTGCGTACACACCGACGCACAGAGTTCCAGAACGCAGATCTGACTAGACAAAGCTCGATTTTAAAACTTTTGAGAAACGACTTATGCACCACTATTTTAAGTAGTTTTATACCTGAACTTTCGAGAAACAATGATAAAATATGGTTTTGCAAGCTGTTATGCACGTGTTAAATACCCAAACACGTGTACAATGGGCGAAGCGCGGCCGCGCGAAATAATTCACAACAGTCTTAAACTGGATGTCATAGCTTCATACACGTTGTTACACGTTCTTACACTTATTATAAAATGGATATTATTAAAAAAGGTATGTACAAATATATTTTATAGAAAATTTAACAAAAATATCAATTGTTATTGTAGAAATTTTGATTCAAAGTCATAGCCCATTTTGATTTTTTTTTTTAATCATATAAAGTTGGCTTAAGCTTTTAAAAGAGTTTGAATTATTTCTAAGCCATGATTGTTACACATTTTAAAGTTGAACTATTATACTTTAAGAATCTGTAAAAGCTACCTGCAATAAGTTGCAACACTTTCATTTATTTCAATTTCTTTTAGACTCTTGCGTACCGCGGAGATGTTTATTCAATATATGGCACAAAGAGCATATTTCAGCCCAGGAAGACAGTATGCTTGAGTTTCTTTTTTCATTGTATTTTATATAATATGTGCAATTCGATTTTTAAATTATGTGCGTGTTTTAAAAAAAAAATACGAATGTTTTACATTTTACCAGATACTTCTTGAATTTGTACGGTTTTTTTTAAATATTTTATTTTTGAATTAGTAGGTATGTACTTCTTTTACATTTTGTAATCTTTTTTAAATTTGTTATTATGTATGTATAATATTACAATATATATTTTACATATTATCACCAGGAATATTTATTTTTCATTCCATAACACAAATTTTTAATAAAAAATATTTATAAATTTATATTATTTTGAAGATATAAATCATTTAAAAGCAAAAAAATAATTTTCAGCTTAATACATGTAATAGTTTTCGAGAAATCGCGATTTTAAAAGTTTTTTATACGCGTCTCTAGTCAGATCTACGTTCTGAAACACTGTGCGACGCGACGAACCGATCAGCGAACGACGAAGGGTTGCTATTATGTGGACGTTCATAAATCATCATCATCATCATTTTCAGCCGTTCACCATCCACTGCTGGATGAAGGCCTCACCAATCTTCTTCCATTCGTGTCTGTCTTGAACAATCTGCATCCACTTGACTCCACACATTCTTCTCAATTCATCAGCCCATCTTCCACACGGTCTACCTTGCTTTTTTTCACATCCTCTCGGATACTATTCCAGTATTTCTCGGGTCCATCTGCCATCCATTCTGCTATATCTGCCACTTTGGTCATACTTCTTACCCATGTATTCCTCTTGCGATCTCTTCTTGTTATGCCAAGCATACATCTTTCCACGCTTCTCTGTGTGCACTGGATCTTTCGTAGCGTTCTTGAATTTAGCGTCCAAGTTTCACATCCAAACTGGCAGTACGCATTGGTCGTATGCCTTCATTTTTTAGCATAGCGGAATGTTGGATTTAAAAACTATGTTCATTCTTCCAAAAGCACTCCATCCTAGTTTCATTCTTCGTTCATAAATCATCGGACTTTATTGTGTGAAGCGGTCCACACAATAACAATTCGCCTTTCGTAGTTCGCTGTTCGGTTCGTCGAAGTGTGTACGCAGCACAATGCTCAATCAAAAATAAGATTCTTATTTCAATCAAAAAGATTCAAGAAGACTAACAAATAAAATAAGAGACGTTTTAGCATTAGGTACTTTGTGTCGATTTAATGAAAATTTGTGCTATTTTGATGATCTAATGTAGCAAATTTTAGAATTTGTACTGAAATTTCGTATCTGATTGCTATTTTTTTTCTGACATAAAATGATTGATTATGCAAATTATTGATTATGGTGCACAAATTTATGTAAAAGGTTGTTTTGTAAAAAAAAATTGAATATTAACTTCACAAATGAGAGTTGATTATTTAACGCGCTGACATTCTTTCAAACTTAAGCATTTAAAGAAGTACGTTTTAGCAAAATTAGATGTTTAAAGCTGCCCAACATCTGTAAAATCGCGAATTCGTACCAATATAAAAATCAATAGTTTATTTATCGATTGTCGAATACATTACACGTGTGAGATTTAATAATATACTTACTCATTTAAATAAAATTAAGGTGTAATACTGATTGTCTTATCAGTGATAGCCGTGACACGGTATATCTACATACATACTATAGGCAGGATTTCAAAGTGTTAAAAACAGAATAATTTATTTTATTGGTCTTTATATGGTGGAGGCTGGACAGGTCAGAGTCTGACCATAAATTTGTACCCGTGTCCTATTTGGTGAGCTCGTATTATTAACACGCCCACATTTACACAAACACCTGAATTCAAATCCAAGTGGATACCCATACCTACCTACTTATGTGCCTAATGGTAAAGATTTAAAACGAGGAAGAGTCCTCAGGGTATGACGTGATACAATTTAGAAGCCATTACGTAAATGGGGGAACGTTGGAAGAGTGGATGACATAATCGCGATAGGGGAGGAAAGACACCCCCTATCGCGAAATAAATTCTGATGGCGATTTTTGTCCATTAAGCAATTTGACGATGGCGTTAAGGGTCACTATAATTGATAAGAAATTCTCTGCTTAATCTATTCGGTACTACGTACATAAAAGACAAGGAACACGGAATGAATATTTTAATCCAGTAGCTGTGTAATTTAAAATCATTCGCGTTGAAATGTTACTCTGTTGAACTGTAGATACGCAGTTGATAATACATATCTCTTTTGTGATATGTTATTTATAACATTCAACATCCTCATAGAAATATGATAGCCTCGCTTTCGCCGGAAATCAAAGTTTCGCAGAAAAAAAGGGAACTAAACTGTTGATGTTATTAGACTTATAAGTTATACCCAGACACTTCATTTATTCGCCTTTCAACTTTTGTGGCTTTAAATTTAAATTGATCCTTATCTGAATAATTTTCAATATTAAATGAGTCGCCTAGTTCCAAATCCCGATAAGTCCACAATATATAAAAAACGAGAATAAAATATTTTCTGGTTCTAAGAATGTTTTCAAACGATGCCTTATATGTACTTGAATTATTCCAAATACCGCCAAGTGCGCCGTAAAAAAAATATTGAAAATCAGTGTTAGTTCACTAAAAAAGCTGATAAAAGCAATTTTAGAAACAAACAACGATAAGTCCATGTTTCTAATCTCAATATTTTGTTTAATATCAACAAAATTAAGTTTAAATGAGTTTAAACGCCATCGAGCAAATAAGTCTGTAGCAGAAAAACCGCGTTTGCGAACAAGTGAGTTTTATGGACTTATCGGGATTTGGAACTAGGCGACTCAAATGTATCATCATTTTCAGCCGTTCACCATCCACTGCTGGATGAAGGCCTCTCCATTCCTATTCCATTCCTGTCTGTCTTGAGCAATCTGCATCCACTTGACTCCACATTTTCTTCTCGATTCATCAGCCCAACGTGCACTCGGTGTACCTCGCTTTCTTTCACATCCTCTCGGATACCATTCCAGTATTTTTCGTTGCCCATTGCCACATCAACTTTTTTTCACACGTTCCGCTATATCTGCCACTTTGGTCATACTTCTCACCCATGTATCCAACATTAAATGTATAACGTAGCTATTTGATCAGGAGCCACTAAGTTATCTCATTTAATCAACGCTGATATTTTGTTTCACCTATATGGAGTGGAATCAATCAAATTGAATACATAGAAGGTCATTGATAAGGATGTCTAATTGTGGATATAACTTAAGCCGAGCGATATATATATTTGCCGGTTATTAATTACAGCAAGTGACGCCTTTTTCCAGACGCCGAGAGAAGAAACTCAATTACTTTCAGGTTCGCGTAGGTTTTCCCCGCCCACGAGTGACCACGCGGGACACTACTTAAAAATATCTATATTAAAAAAATCACAATTTAATTTTCTATTTCAATAATAGGAATAGAAAGAAATTCTAAATGTTAAAAATAAAAATTTGGTGCAAGAAATTTTATATCTCATATTTAAAATTTTAAAATCAGGTGTGTGCCCGCCTAAGGTACGTAGAAATATGTAATATTACATGAAAACTACAAATATAAATTTTGAGCTCGATACATTCAGCAGTTTTCAAAAAAATAGCCAATAACAAAGTTTAGCTTAGGTACAATTTTATTGTATTGGTGGAAACTCGATGATTAATTTTTTAAAGCTATTAATTTTAATTTTTTTAAATGAATAAGTTTGACAGGATATAGCAAAGAGTTTTCAGAGATATGGCAAAATTATTCACTTGCACAAAGAAAATATTCCTAAAATGCCCAGAACGCGTTTAGGTGACAGTATCAGATGCAAATCATTCAAAATTTCAAAGTAGATTAGTAATTACTTAGTAATATGAGTAATGATAAGTACATGGGTATGTGAGGTACCATTTCTAGGGCAAACAGAGCATTGATCTAGCGTTGTGCCACCCCTCGGGTACGTATCGGAAGTACCTAAGGACTCCCACTACACTCTTCCGCTAATGTTTAGTATTATTTTTTTATTTTTTTACATTTTAGTCGCAATAATAAAATATGAAAAATAATAAATGCCGGAACGAAAAGCCGTTTACCTTTCGCGAGTCGATGCAGCCTTGGTTTGGTTTGTCTCGTTCAAATTAATCAAGTCGTTTTTTGCATAGTTTATTATCGCGTCTTGATTTTTTAACACTGCAAAAAATAGATAAACAATTGATTCCAATGGTAAGAGATTTCTTTTCATTTTATTATGCGTAAATACTAGTTGAATTTTACGTGAAACCTAGGCATTTCTTTAAATCTTAAAGTGGGTATTTATAGATTTTTGGTCGCTGAACGCGGATATGAATATAAAAACTGAAATCGGTTCTAGTTTTGAAAATATGGATATTTCCCGTTTTTGGCATTACATATTTCAAAGAAAAATATGTTTTTGCATTTTAGAATTTTTTCCGCTGTTGCTATCGTTTTATTTAATCGGTTTTTTACAACAATATGTTCACTTTGGATTGTGTCCTTACAATACAATTATTTGCTGTCGTGTAAGGTCCATTTACACGGTCGATCCAGTGATCCGTAAAGTCTCCGGTTTCCGCTGAAACGATTCGTATACGCAAACTATCACATATCGAAAGTAGGTATGTAAATATAAAAGTCATTATATTTAAGTATACTTAGGAAGGGTTCAAATCAAAGAAGGATTACAATAATACCATCTGAACTTCGATCACTACCCTATAACGAAAGGTTGAAGAGAATGAGACTCACAGCATCACCTCTTTTGGAGATGAGAAGATTATTAAAAAAAAAAAAATTATCAATACATATATGTAAATGTTCATCTCAGAGGTTCATACTATTTGATTCCTAAAAGACAAATCAAACAACATTCTCAGTCTTTTCAAATAGAGTGGTTGAAGTTTGGAACCGCCTCCCAATTCAGCTAGTTAACTTTAAAAAATATAAACCTCTTTATAAATCGTCACTAGTTTTTGAATGTAAATGGATTTTTGTAATACTTCATATGTATGTAAATAATTAAATTGATAAAAATTGTATGTACATAATGCAACTGGGCTCTTAAATTAATATATATCGGACAGATAACTGGATGGATCGTGTAAATACTAGTGATTTTTAAGGTTTTTTTTTGTTTAAGGCTTATGATGGAAATTAAATAGTTGTCGAGACTTTTTGCCCTTAAAAGTATGCATCACGGACCACGGTGCATTGCACTTGTTGAGCTCGTATGCATAAGCAATACGTAACCTTATCGAATATCTCTCTGACGTCATCGTTGAATCGATAGTGTGGTCTCGCTTCGGCATGTAAACATTCGCTCACGCAGCGTGGCTCGGCAGTTAACGTGTTAACTGTCACTCCGACTACAATACAGGTTAGATTAGTTAATAAACAAACTTTCGATCACCATTGTTGTTTTTGATTTTTCCATTAAAATTTGGTCCAATCTAGAAATTTTTAGCGTGTATAAAAATAATTCACATGAAAAAGTCATGAATTAGTTTTAGTAAATGTCGTTTATATTGAAGCGTAAAATAAATTGTATATCTTGTGTTTCTCGATGTATTACGACTGGTGATGTACACGTATGTTTTTATATGTTTGTCTTCTACCCCCGAGGGTCGTTAACGTTAGCCATAAATTGAAAGTTATTTTATATCTAATGGGAAGTTGTTACGGAGCGGAAAGGGTTTTTTTTTTTACTTAATAGCGTTAATTCTAATTCTCGAGGCTGTTTCTATTCAATCTTTTGCGCGCAGTGTTATCAAACAGTAACTACAGAATCTCGTTGAAGAACATTGATGTCAAAAATATTTGTCAACTTTTTTAAAAAACACCAATCTATGAATGAACTCCTTGTGTAAAGTCTGAGAGGGGAAATTTAGCTCTTTCACAAAAAGAGAAACTTCTTTACGACATGTTATTTTGAAAGGAAGAAGAACGTCATATTTATTTTCGAGTAGTTACGAGTAATAAATATTGCTCTATAACTTCATTATGTTGACTGAATTTATTTTACTGCGGCTAAAACCGGTAAAACACAAAAAATAAAATAATTAGCCATTACGTATTAAGTCGCAAAAGTGTTTTTGGGTGAATTAAAATTTATTGGAATAAGGAAGTTATTAAAATATGTACAATACAGTAGGTATAGATTACCTATGTATATTAAATGTTAGTAAACGTATGACAAGTTTTATTTCTAGCCCGCGTATTCGGAATAAGTATATGTAGATATGTACATACATACATATATCGCAATCTTGTGAATAGGTACTTACTTTTTTAACCAAAAAAATAAGTTGTATAACATTTACTAACTTACTGCATCTATTAAAAGAAAAGCTTTAAACATGAGATAATTTTATCTCATGTTTAAAGCTTTTGACAATTTTGTCAAAATATTTCCAAATCATAATTGAAAGAAGAAAAAATAATGAAAATAAAAATACTGGATTTTACCTTTTAAAAAAATTCCCATGCATGAGAATACATACATATGTAAATATATGTATAAACATACCATTAAAATAAATTCAACAAAGTATAAAAAATAGACACAATCTGAATATGAATCATCTAGGGACAGTTTATAAAAACTATTTAAAGAGATTTTATTTTCTATCGATAGATGTCATTTGTAGATTTAACTTTTACTAAAAAATAATAAATAAATAAACTTTTAGCCCAACTCCATAGATGTCTCTTTAATTATATTATATTTAAAATTGTTTGTATCATATTTTACATATTCAATTGTCGATTAAAATTTATATATGTATATACATTTTTTTTTAAATAAAACTAACTACAAATTATTAAGATTATTTGATTTCTATTATCGATTATTTGATTTCTTCCGTCATGTCAATTTTTTCTCTTCCTTCTCCTCTCTTTTTTTTCTCTACTTTTTCCTCTTCCTTCTAAAAAAAATAATACGATTTGTAATATAAATGTACATATAATAAAGATTTAATTATTTATTTAAAGCTAAAAATATTTACGGGTTTTGTCTGTTCACTGGCGATTTCGACTTCAGATCCAATATCCATATCAGATTCCGATATTTCAATTATTGAATTATCTCTATCAACGCTTTCGACAGATTTCAGTAAATTTGAAAGTACCGGATATTTATTTACCAAGCCTTTAGATATTGTGGATCTCTCGGGTATTTTTATCGGATTTATAACGTTTTCATCAATGGTGATGTCAGGCAACTAAAAAAATAATAACAATAAGACTAGTTAACAAGTTCACACTTTATCAATTATTTAATTTTTTTTCAATAAAGACAAGAAATTCTATTTATTTTCCCTGCTTAAACATTTAAGATGCCTGAAAGTATTCTTTTATTACATAAGAGATAGCTACTCCAGTTTTCCAAAGGATTTTATTCGTCACATTCTCCTGGCTTATTATTACCGAACTTTTACTCAAAGCCTCTGTAGGTGGAGCCTTAAATAAAAACATGTTCAATTTAGCTTATTACATACATATATATCAACTTCATATTCAACATATTTATATTTCCTGCTTAAAGAGATATAATTATCTAAAAATATTATTTTATTACATGAACAATAGCCGTTTCAATTTGCGAAAAATTTTCACTCCTCACATTTTCCTCTTTATATTTTACGGAACCTTTAGTCAAAACCTTCCGAGGTGCCTTAAATAAAAACATGTTCAATTTATCAACTAAATAATATATCGAAAAATATACTTTAATTACATGAACAATAGCTTTTACAGCTGTCGAAAAGTTTTTATTCATCACATAACTCTTGCTATTTTTAACGGAACGCTTTTTAAAAATCTCGTGATGTCGAACCTTAAATAAAAAAAATTTCAACTAAGTTAAGATTTATCAACTAAATATTCGAGATATATGATATCTAAAAGTATTATTTTATTACACGAAAAATAGGTCTTACAGTTTTCGAAATGTTTTTACTTGGCACATTTTCTTGGATATTTTTTACAGACTCTCTATTTAAAACCTCTGGAGGTGGAGCCTTAAATAAAATCATGTTCAATTAAGTTATTATTTATCAACTTCATATTTATATTTCCTGTTTAAAGAGATATAAGATATCTAAAAATATACTTTAATTACATGAACAATAGCTGAAACAATTTGCGAAAAATTTTCATTCGTCACATTTTTCTCTTTATTTTTTACGGAACCTTTATCCAAAACCTCTGGAGGCGGAGCCTTAAATAAAAACATGTTCAATTAAGTTCAATTTATCAACTAAATAAATATATGGAAAAATATACTTTAATTACATGAACAATAACTGAAACAATTTGCGAAAAATTTTCATTCGTCACATTTTTCTTTTTATTTTTTACGGAACCTTTATCCAAAACCTCTGGAGGCGGAGCCTTAAATAAAAACATGTTCCATTAAGTTCAATTTATCAACTAAATAATATATCGAAAAATATACTTTAATTACATGAACAATAACTGAAACAATTTGCGAAAAATTTTCATTCGTCACATTTTTCTCTTTATTTTTTACAGAACCTTTATCCAAAACCTCTGGAGGCGGAGCCTTAAATAAAAACATGTTCCATTAAGTTCAATTTATCAACTAAATAATATATCGAAAAATATACTTTAATTACATGAACAATAGCTGAAACAATTTGCGAAAAATTTTCATTCGTCACATTTTTCTCTTTTTTTTTTACAGAACCTTTATCCAAAACTTCTGAAGGCGGAGCCTTAAATAAAAACATTAAATTACGTTATTATTTATCAACATATTTATATTTCCTGTTTAGAGAGATATAAGATATCTAAAAGTATTCTTTAATTATATGAACAATATCTGTTACAATTTGCGAAAAATTTTCCTCTCTATCTTTTATGGAACCTTTATTCAAAATCTTTGAAGGTGGAGCCTTAAATAAAAATATGTTAAATTAAGTTACTGTTTATCAACAACATACATACATATTCGAAATGTTTATTTTTCTTGCTTAAAGAGATATAAGATATCTAAAAATATTAATTTATTACATGACCAATAGCTGTTACAATTTGCGAAAAATTTTCCTCTTTATCTTTTATGGAACCTTTATTCAAAATCTTTGAAGGTGGAGCCTTGAATAAAAACATGTTAAATTAAGTTATTGTTTACCAATAACATATTCGAAATGTTTATTTTTCTTGCTTAAAGAGATATAAGATATCTATAAATACTCTTTTATTACATGAATAATAGCTGTTACAATTTGCGAAAATTTTTCATTTGTCGCATTTTCCTTTTTATTTTTTACGGAACTTAGATTCAAGGGCTCTGAATGTGAAACCTTAAATAATAAATGTTCAATTAAACATTCGATAAATTACTTTTCCTGCTTAAAGAGATATAAGGTGTATAAAAATATTGTTTTATTACATTAGCAATAGCTTCTACAGTTTGCGAAAGGTTTTCACTCGTCACATTTTCCACGATATCTGTTACGGAACCTTCATTCAAAACCGCTGGATCTGAAACCTAAAATAAATGCATGAAAAAAAAAGTCCAACTGGATATATTTTGGCATGAAACGAATTTATCTTGTATGTATTTACGGATTGAGATGTGCTCGGAGCGATATTTCTTGATTCGATAGTGTATGATGTATAATAAAAATCCATTAGGAGTTGTTTCAATTTTAAATCGTTAACTCGATATTCATTGACATTTTTCCATAATCTGTCGATTTGCATAATCGACGTCAAGTGGTATTTGTTGTGATATGACAGCATTGGTATTACCATCAAGAGTTTTAGAATTCCGTTTCGAATTATCGGATCTGGATCAATTTCAATAGTATCGAAAAGAAAGACCAGATCGTTAATTTCGCTCGATTCGCCCGTGTAGTTGTCAGCGATCAAGCCAATGATACATTCAAATGCAACGAGTCGCACGTCTGAAAAAAATGAAAATTATGTTACTGATAGTTGGGCACATTAACTTAATTATATAATTAATACAATCATATTAAAAAAAGTGATAAAATGCACCAATAGTATGATTTTTAACGAATTTAGTAGTTGACATTGACTTTTTTTAATTACACATTACAACTGATGTTTCAAAACAGAAACAGTCTAATGTTAAATAGATTTGTTTTGTTTGTTAAACAAACTTTTACTACAAGATTTGGCCATATCTAATTCGTACACTGTATTATTTAGAGTACAAAGTGGACCCAGGCAATGCCGGACACTCCCAAAAAGTAAGATCTATTTTAGTACAAGTACATACATACATATACAATATAATTATATATACATATATAATAGCCGAAATCCGTCTGTCTGTCTGTCTGCTGATAACGCTCGTCTCGGTAAATGATTAAAAGACACAAACCGTGCGCGCCCGAGTAATGACGAACCTGCTACGATTTGACAATATTAATTTCTCAATAGGCTCGCGACTTTGCTAAATTGTTACGTTGTTGTATTATATCGCGCCATCTATGCAACAACTATAAAAACTATTAAATTTAATATTATTTTTCAGTACGGGTGATGAGAACACTCCGTTGATATTCAACGGGCATACACTAGTATACATATAATAGTCGAAAACCGTCAGTCTGTCTGCTGATAACGCTCGCCTCAGTAAATAATTAAAAAACCAGAACGTCGTGCGAGTGGGATTTGAACCCGGTATCACTGGTTCGGAACATTGAGCGCTTACGCTGTGATGACGGGCCTGCCGCAATTTGACAATATAAATTATTAATAGGCTCGCGACTTTGCTAAATTGTTACGTTGTTATTATAACGCGCCATCTATGCAACGACTATGAAAACTAATATTATTTTTCAGTACGGGTGATGAGAAAGCGCTCCGTTGATATTCAAAGGGCTTACATACAATACAAAATTAATTGTATAATATTTTGTTTAATGTTTTAATTGTTTTGATTTTAAATTTAAAGTGTCAACTACTGGTGCACTTTCTTTATTGAGATGTATTTTCATTGAATCTCTTACCAATGTGTTCAGACTTTTTGGTATAGCTTTTGAAAATTTCGGAAAATTGATCTAAATGGTGTAATTGTTGCAATCGTCTCAAACAACGCAAGCAACTACCGATCAAATGATGCCTTTGATGAACACTAGGCCATTTCCTTTCCTGAGTGAGTATACGGTCAATTTCGCCAAGGATTCTATATCCATTTTTGTGTGAATCATTTTCGAACTACAATTTATTTTAAACATTGTATATGTAACTCATATTTTATTATCATATGTACATAAATATGCTCAAGTGCTCAATATACCGGAACAATTGTTTCGCACAATATATTCATTAAAGCCGCAGTGGGAACGTAAGTCCTCGCCAAAAGCTCACTATTTTGCATAGACTTAATTATAATGGGAACAAACTCAGGCGGACACAATATTCCAACTAATTTACGATCTAAAACAAAAAAAAAAAAACATTATTTGACGTAATGACGTAAAAAGTGGTGATACAGTACATACAAGTCAGCAAATCTTACGCATAATAATACATGGAAATACAGTGTCGTAGAGGAAACGTTCAAAATTGCAATATCTATTTGCAATTTTATTAAATAGTTGACGGAACTTGCCTATTGCATCATCGAACGAAAGATTCATGGAAATCAATACCTGAAACAAAATAGTACATCTTAGACGAAACACTTATACTATTAAACCTACATAAATAAATAATCCATTACCTTGTTCAAAACGAGTATGGCGCAATTTCGAATTGTATAAAAAATTCTTTCATCTAGTATAATTCTATCCAAAACTTGAATAGTGGATACTGTTGGAATTCTCGTTAGTGATATTAAGGCTTCGTATTTTCCGATCATGTCTCGCTCGTACTCGATTTGATAATACCATTGGTAGGGTTCTTGATCCACTGTTACATTGCGAATAATGCAAACTTCAGGATCCAGTCTCAACCACAGAATAGGACAATCCGCATCACTAAAAGTATATCATATGTAAATATATTAAGAAATGTTAATTTTTACCAAATACTGTGTTGACTGTTTGAAAATAAGATCAAAATGATTTAAATTTAACAAGAATTCGAAGATTTCCGATACACATACGTGGCCACGTGGAGTTTCAGAAATTTTAGCACAATTAGATACGCAATTGTATTGTTCGTTGATAATTATAACAGGTGTAACATGAATGTACGCGTACATACACGTCTGCTGTGGTAGACGGCCGCCAGCGAACTGACCTCATACCCAATTTCGGGCGCTTCTCACAGGCATACATACAGATTTAAGGCCACTAATAGTACTGTGAAATCTGCGCTTTTCATGATTTTCATGATCAAAGTCAGAGATGAGGATGGTTATCAATTTTAAAGTAAGTGATCTCGGTATTTTCCCAGCAAGTGCGTTCCATGCATGCAAACCCCAGATATAAAATGAAATAATAATGCAATATCATCAATGATGATGACTCATCATCCTCTTCCATTCCTGTCTGTCTTAAGCAATTTGCATCCACTTGATATTCTTCTAAATTCATCAGCCCATCGGTCACTCGGTCTACCTTGATTTCTTTCACATCCTCTCAGATACCATTCCACTCTTTCTTGAATCCATCTGCCATCTATTTTTCTCGCTGTGTCCAGCACATTGCCATATCAACTATTTTACATGTTCCGCTATATCTGCCACTTTGGTCATGCTTCTTACCTATGTATTACTCTTACGATCTCTTATTGTTATACCAAGCATGCTTGTATACAATCCATGCTTAGAAATGTATGTGTGCATTGTATCCCAAGTAATACACATGTTTTAACTTTTGATCTAAGCTGGATGAATATTTGTATTATATCATCATCACTTTCAGCCGTTCACCATCCACTGCTGGATAAAGGCCTCTTCCATTCCTGTCTGTCTTGAGCAATCTGCATCCAGTTAAACTCCACACATTCTTCTCAATTCATCAGCCCACCGTCCACTCGGTCTACCTTGCTTTCTTTCACATCCTCTCGGATACCATTCCAGTATTTCTCGCCTCTGCTATCCATTCTTCTCGCTATGAGTCCAGCCCATTGCCACATCAACTTTTTCACACGTTCCGCTATATCTGCCACTTTGGTCACGCTTCTTATATCCATATATTCTTCTTGTTTTACCAAGCATACACTTTTCCATGTTTCTCTGTGTGAATGCAATGTAGTGAAATATATATTCTTACCCCATATGCGTCAAATCGATTTCGACAATTTCACCATTGCCAAGTCGAACTTGGTGTTTTTCATTATTGTAATGCCTTCTTTCAATCGGATGACAAGGTATCATAAATTTCGTTTGGTAACTTGTTATATCGAGCGTGTAATCGTAGCAGCCGCTAATTTCTTGAATTCTCAAAGTCAACGGGCCTAAATATACACGGACCCCCTGTACCGGCGGAAAAACCTGCACAATTTCAAGTGAAACTGCATTCCTAAAATAAATTTGGTTTCTTTCAAGTGTCGGATAGTTCTGGGGGCAAACGGACACTTTGCAAAGTTTGCCCCGGAATTATATAGTTATATTACAGTGTGAAGGATTAAGCCCAGTTCTCACGGTTCAAGTATTCTAAACTAATTTTTAACGGCTGACAAAAAATGAGCAACAAGTTGATCGAAGAATGACGGAATATTCTTAAGCTGCGTACTCACCGAGTGGATCGCCACGAACGTACATATTTACAAAATTTGTTGCATTACACGATCATGTTCACTAATGAGTACGCAGCTTTACATTTCAGTTTAAATTGAATCGATATTTTAGGTATAGGTGTGGCATTAAAAATTGATATACATAATTATGACTGATTGGTTGAAGTTGAATCAACTACTTTGTTCGATTCAGTTAAAAATGTTTTCAATTAAAGTTTACATTCAACTGTTGATTGAGAAAATTTGAACTGTGAGTACAGGGCTTTTATCCTCATTCGCACAAACTTACAAATTCTTCTGAAACGAGTAGTTTGCAAAAAAAAATGGATGACCTCCGTTCATAAGCCAGTCGTAGACTAAAGAAGTTACGTCCTTTCCGGTAACCCTCCAGATATCTATGAACAGTTGTCTTGAAGATATAAATATACCTCGTGAGTTTAATTGCATTTTCAATATATTGTTCAAGTTTGTACAACCGATGTACTTTTCTAATACTCTAATAACAAGGTACGATTTGTGTCTGGCGGCCTAAAAAGCTATCACATCTTGAAAATAGTAAATAAAAAAGTTCGTCCAATGACAAAACCAAGTAAAACTAAAGCATACTTCAATATATTGATGACTTGGTACTTTGAATTTCATCAAAGGGGCACACGTGGTGTGCGGTGAATAAGGTATACCTTCGTCATTCCAATTCCAAAGATTCAAAATTAGTCCCCCGTTGTTTTTCTCGTACTTCATCAACTGCAAGTAAACGTTTAGAATGTAGGCAGCTTTTTAATTTCAGATACAAAATTAAGGCATTTCCATTACCTCGTTGAGTTCGAGCAGGATTTCATGTTGATAGTCATTCGTGCTGAAATTTTTTCGAATGTACAGTATTGCGTAAAATTTTGGTAATCCATAATCGAGCCACAGATCCGACCAATTTTGGAATAAACTATAACAACCGTAGAATTGTCTAGTATAGGCTTCGGCGAAAATTTTCCTTATGGCATACGACTTGTCGACTACACGACTCGTTTGTATCAAACGAACGCTGTATATTGTCATCGATGCATACGAATAGAAATCTTCGTCCACCTGAAATGTTTTACGAATCAAGTAAAAAGATCTGTACATATGTACATATAATCGGTTATTAAATTTTGAAAGATCGATTAAATCTCCTTTCAATATTGACCATACAATATAAAAGACACTTTATGACACAGGTTCCCAACCTTTTTCGAGTGGCGACCCGCGACCCCAAAATATTATTCAAACATCAAGACACTGATTAAAAATGAAAATTCTGCCGTTCACCATCCACTGCTGGATGAAAGCCTCTCCAATCCTCTTCCATTCCTGTCCGTCTTGAGCAATCTGCATCCACTTGACTCCACACATTCTTCTCAATTCATTTGCCCATCTTCCACTCGGTCTGCCTTGCTTTCTTTCACATCCTCTCGGATACCATTACAGTATTTCTTGCGTCCATCTGCCATCCATTCTTCTCGCTATGTGTCCACTTCAACTTTTTCACACGTTCCGCTAATTCTGCCACTTTGGTTATACTTCTTACCCATGTAATCGTCTTACGATCTCTTCTTGTTATACCAAGCATACATCTTTCCATGCTTCTCTGTGTGCACTGGATCTTACGTAGCATTCTTGAATTTAGCATCCACGTTTCACATCCATACGTCATTAGTCAAAATTTTTTTTCGTTCACTAATTCATTTGGGGTCGCGACCCATAGGTTGGGAACCCGTGCTTTATGATAAATATTGACCACTTATAAAAAAAACTAGAGTATTGGCCGCTGACGATCAACGGACAGTAGATACTAATTATTATTAACATATGAGTGGGCTAACAATTGTGGTGATCGTAGGTTATGTGAAAAAAAAAAAAAGGAACGTTCCTGAAATGTTACGGATAGACTGAAAGTAAGACGTAGGGCTATTTTAATAAAATAAAAAACAATCAAATTCTGTTGGGTTACAGTTTAACTTAAAATAATGATAATAAAACTTACTTCGTCTAAAAACAGCTGAGTGTAGCATGGTAGCAGATACTTGTGATGCAGATATGTTTCAAAGTATTGCATTACAGAGTGGATCCACGACGAATAGCGAGCTACAAATTTTAAATTGACATCCGTGCAATAATTGAGTATCGTTACCCTAGATTCCCAAGGATATTTGTAGCATACAAAATTTCTAGAAATTTACATCAATATTTCAATATGAAAAGAGTCACCGAACGTTTAATTCGAGTGCTTTATTTACAAACAAATACAATACCCGATTGCAAATGCAATATTGTGTGCAGGCGTCGATCTTGATACTTTAAAATAAGTTCGAATCTTTTTCAATTCTGTAAAATGATCAGTTTTAAATTGTAATCCGGAAGAGACGACCGTCAAATCGTCGTCGTGGAGAAACTCCAAATCCCACGGACAAGTCATGGAATAGTTATCGACACATGGAAACCACAATCTTGCCGAGTGACCGTACGTAAACATGTAAGCGGTACACTTCAACAGAAACAAAATCAATAAATAAGTTGTAATCTTTAGACAGAGGCAACAAGTGTCGATATTGTATCACGAAAAATATGTTGCTGGCACAAAGTGTCCAGAAACTAGTTCGAAAACCAGTGACAAAGTCAAAATGTTGACACTCGTTGCCTCTGTGTGTGCTAAGCTTAATTTTAACTAGTAATAAATACTTTGCTCAGTATTTTATTCATTCAAGTATTTTTTGTAAATGGTCAGTTATACATACATATAAGTAAATATTCAGTATTTAAAAAAAAGTTTAATATTTAATGTAATGTAGCAAAAATTACTATATGTAATAGCGTAAAGGTCTGCCTGCCTGGGTATCCGCAGAACGCTCGCATATACTCACGGCACGGGTAGCGCTCACATTTTTCAACTACCTACTACACTTTTGAATTACTAAATATTGTATGTATGTATATTATAGATATATACATAAATGATAACCACCAGATGACACTGTCAACGGGCAGTTACTAGTTATTTAATAAAAATGATTGTTTTACTGAACATTTCAAATTATATACTGTAGACTCTACAGTATATAATTTGAAATTTGAAAGTATAAGCGTATAATTATTATACACTTACACTCTGAGAGTATAAGTTATATAAAAGCGAAAAATCTGCTTGCTCACCGGTGAAAGAAATTCACAAAGCGTTCCTCGCTTTGGCCGCAGATTGTGATTTGACCTATGTAGTTTCAAATATAATACTGAACAAAAACGAATTAAACACCGTGTTTTTAATTTTTAGCACAGAACTTACAATATTATCACAGTTGACGAATTGTATTCCGGATATTGGATTTTGCATACTGAAGGAAATTCGCAATTTGAAGCCACATATAAATATCGCTTTGCAATATATCAGAGCGTCCGGAAGTGTAACTATAAGTTCTTGGCGTTTAAAATCAGGATCTGAATATTGGCTACCGATTTCAATCAAATTGTATAAAACATTGAATTTGTATGTATAATGAATAATTCAAGAGTTTCTTACTCCTCGTGTTTAAATGCAACATCAACATCATTTACAGTAGCACTGTGAATTTTACATTGCTTTGCATTCAAAGCAATTACTTTTGACATATTAACACTTGGAATAATCGCCAATTCTACAAAACCCTGCAAAAAAAATTCGACAAATAATAATGCAAATATAAATTTATATATGTATATACATATATATGTATGTGTGGCTTACCAATATGTATTTCATACGCAGATTGACCGATGTTAAAGAAAGTTTTTGATGCGCTGTAAAATTTAAATCATGCACATTACGCATACGGAATTAAAAAAATTAAATTCAATTATGATATACTTATAATTTAAAAGGAGTCCTCGGAACGAAGGCCATTTTTACTTTATCCTTATCGGATTAAGTATTGTTTAACATAGCTTCAATCCAAATGTCGGAAACAGGTGTGAACGATTCAAATGCCACACAATACTAATATTATTACAATTAACCACGTACATGTATAAATAATGAATTATTATTTTTTAAATATTTATATATTGTATTAACACTCATGAAATAAATTAATGATATTTTTATACGAATAACGTATTTTTAAGTAATAAAATTAATTTTTTGTCACAATTGGTGGGTGTAGGTAAACCAAAAAAGCAAATACACAGTGGTGCGAATAGCACAATTTGGCTAGCAAAAATAAAGGATTGCTTTTGATTGAAATAAATACTCCATTCAGTAATAAAAGTAAATGTCAAGTGTTTTTCAAGCAAAATATCGAGTATTAAACGGCAAAGTGCAAAAATAAATAATGAAATTATTGTTGTTGCTAATCATATTGTCAATCCGCAGCACCGTGCAACAGTTTAAATTTTATTAATATAAAATTTATTTAAATAATATATGCAATATAGTCGATTTAATCGATAATGAGCGTAGAATTCGAGGCCGACATATTATCGTGCGGTGGACTTGGACTTGAACTGTACGAGCTTAGAGTTTCTCTCGTATCTTCTTTAACTCTCATCGCGTGATCTATCGTCGGCTTTGACGCATGCTTATCCTTATCTTTGTCTCGAGGAAGACTGTGACTTCTTTCTTTGTCTTTGGAAGATGAGCGGCCTTTACTGCTATGCTTGTGTTTATGCTTATGCTTGTGCTTCTTCTTATCTTTCTTTTTTTTTTTAGACTGAAAACGTCAATGTTACGTAAGTAAAAAAATATACAAAATGGTATAAAATTATGATTTTTTTTCTCGTACCTTGGATGCTAAATGAGTGTCAGACTTGGGTTGGAACATTCCCGGCTCAAATCCGATGGGACCTGGTGGACCTTGCAGTCCAGGTAATGATACAGAATTCTCCGATAAATATTCTCTATGTTTCACATCATCCTAAAATTAATTCAAAGTCAATAAATGATGATGTAAACTGTGGGTATAGGTCGGGAATATTCACACCGATAAACTGGGGATATTCTAAACCGGTATAAAATTAAAAAAAGGGTTACCTTTGGCATACTTTCATGCGGTAAAGGTAATTCAGGGTGTTCTACGTAATCTGGCATTTCCGTTTTTATTTCAATAGGTTCTTTTTTTATATTGTCCAATATAAGAGGATTGAGTCCGGACATATTGCTAGATGGTAAAGTAGAACTTTGGAATGGTTTTGATGTTAGCGGTGGAGAATCCGCTCGTCGTTTGATAGCACCACTTTCAGTTTTGATCATCGTCGGTAATTTTGCCTATAAAATAACACAAGTTGTAAAATACCGGACACGGCTAGTGTCTTCGACCGGTGAATTGGTTGCAGTTTTGAGAGAGTGTGTAAACAAGCGTCAGTGCAGCACTTTTATTAGTGCATCACTCGCCGTCAGTGTGTTGCTTTAGCTACAATTCAATAAACTGGTCGAAGACATTGGTCATGTAAATTCAACTCAAACGAATTGAGAACATTGTGAATATTTACATTGTACGATTTCATTGCAGCTATCTCTTGTTCTCGTTCTCTTTCCCGCTCTTTCTCCAGTTCTTTTTCACGTTGCCTTTCCTTCTCCCGTTCCCTGTGATCTCTATGATGACCTTGCCTAAGTACTCCTTGCAATTCTGGAATCGGCAGACATAGCGGAATCCTCGTACCGTATAACGTGAAATAAAGATCGACAATATCGCAACGAAGTCTCGAATCGTTGGACAGGAGACCGTTTATATAGTTCCACAGTCGATGAACCAAACTCTCCGTATCTAAACGATGTTTGATAGCTTTTTGGAAAGGGGCCATTTTGACTAGGAGTCTCACAAGTCCGTGGCGAACGGCCGGATCGGGATCGTTCTCCACCACGGTCAACAGAGAGGCGAGATCATCCCCTCGACCGTCGACTCTGACATAATCCACCAAACATTCGAAAGCAGCCATTCGGACATCTGAAACGATTTCAACAATGTAGGTGAAGGTTTGAGCTTGATCAGTCAAACGATACAACTAACACAAAAGACGTTAAAACGTTTTCACTCACCGACATATTGTCCATATTCCGAATAACTTCTGAACAACGTCGATGTACTCGGCAAATGGCCACACTGTTGCAATCTTCGTATAGAGCTCAAGCAGCTCATCGTAGCCGTGTTTTTATAACACGGCAATACCTTTTCTAGATTGAGTACCCGTGTTATTTCTTCGAGTACTAAGCGAGTGTCGGCCGATAGAGACTCGGCCGTTATCGGAGCGCCCTACGGAATTGTTCACGTCAAGCAACGAAAGTGTAAAACGAATCCGACAAAACTTCAAATGAAAACCAACCTGATGTACGACCGATATGACTGGCGTTATCGTTGCTGTGAGAGCGTCGATCAAAGTGGCCCTATAATAATTGTCCGAGTAGTGATTTTTCGAATTGTCGTTGTATTTGAAGAGGTCTAGTAAAAATCTGATCACTTCCGGCGGACATATTCCGTGTTGGTTCCGCAATCCTAGTAAATAAATACACGCGATGAATTATTTGAACAAAATTCAAATCAAAAATACAAAATGAAACGGTGCCAAACCAGCCATAGCCACGGGGATAGTCTTTTGAAGGAAATAGTGTTGAAAATTGTCAAAGTTATTTTGTCGTACGATATGCGGTGCCGAGAATGAGCCGAACATTTTACGGAATATGGTCAGCATTGCTGGTGGTCCTGCCCATGTACTGACCATTGCATTTGCAACCTGAAATTAATTATTATTAAAATTGAAAATGTAACGAAAAACCTGACACGATTTTGGAGGCGCGCCCACCTCACAGTAGCTTCTAAATAAAAGTTTCATACACCATACCTTCGTCAGACAATGAGCGGCTTTACAACGAACTTTATAGAAAGTTTGTTCGTTTTCAATCGTATCGGTGAGAGCCATTCTTGTAGCCGGCGTTGAATATTTATCTAACGCATATATGGCTTCATTTTGTGCCGTTACATCGCGTTCGTGTCTCAATTGATATTGCCATTGATAATCAGGCTGAACGATCGTTACGCTGCGAAGTAGAGACATTTCCGGATCCAATCGAATCCATAAAACGGGAGAATCGCTGAAAAATAAATAGAAATGAATATTTATATGAATAAAAACTCATACAAATTAGTTTCAACGACTGACTCCATAGCCGTAAGATCCATATCGACTTCCTCTCCGGTGCACAGAGGAATTTTTCGCTTCTTATTCCTTCGACTTTTTGAATGACAAGTAATGTCGTGTTTAACGACAGTATTTTCAATTTGGATCGTATGTTTAAACGTGCCGTCCAACTCTTGAATCGTTAGCAGCAACGGACCGACGTATTTACGGATACCTTTTTGAGAAACACAATCCTGTCTAATTTCCAGTTCGACTGTATTTCTGCAAAGCGAATGATTTCAATGAAACACCACTTACTTATATACAAGCAATATTGAATTTGTTTGTATTTTATACCTTTTTCTATTGAAAACGGAGCTAAGAGAAAATTTTGCATGTCCGCCAGTTCTCACCCATTCGTCGACAAATACGACCATATTTTTTCCCGTAACTGTGAATATTGCTTTAACGAACAAATTAGTCGATAGCAAAAGATGTCCCCATGCTCCACCGCTAATTTTAGTAGTCGCTGCATTTGACGCTAAAGACAATTGCTTATTGAATACTTGCAAAAGTAATTCTTGACCAATGCGCTGTTCCAACATTCTCAGTACGAGATGTGACTTTTTTCTCATAACCTAAAAGTTTATTATTTTATTTAGTAATACTTTTAATAGTCTATTTTTCTTAACAAGTATGCAATTTGAGTATCTGTTTCTTCTAACTGTGTGGGTTAAAAAGGGACAAAAATTCGAGAAAAAAAGCGCAATAAGAACGGGTACTCAAACAAGATACTTTCGTATTAAAAAAACAGACTATTATAATATGCTAGTGTAAAAGTAAATGTGTACCTCCATGTAGCGAGGTGAAATAGTATGAATGTTTCTCAACGGAAAATAAAAAGGATCACGCGAAGAGCCAGACGTCCCGACGGCCGGAGGTTGCAAAGGATCTAAGACTATTCCTCCGTATTGTTCTTCATACGCGACCACTTCTGCCAATTCGTGTTGGATCCAATCTCTATATTCGTTGTTACCGAAACATTTCTTGGCGTACAACCCCGACAGATATTCCGCAATGCCTTTGGCCAGCCACAAATCGGACCAATTTTGCATTGTGATGAAACATCCGAAGAATTGTTCGGCGACAGCTTGCGCCATAGCCTTTCTCGTGATGTAAGTCTGATCGATTATAGCTATAGAGTGCAGAAGATGTGTGCTCATAATAGACATTGTCGTATAAGCGGACACGTCTTGCTCGACCTGCACAAAAAAACTTTCGTGAAAGTACAATAATACAAGTAGCGATAATATATTTTTAATCATCGTTTTGCCATACTTCATCAACGAAAATTTGCTTATAACACGGATACGGGTATCGGGTTGACAATGTATCCTCGTAAAACTCGAACGCTTCGTGCATATACCTCACCGAGTTTTTTAAGTTTGGCATAAGTTGCGGAAGACAATAGTGAGTAACTTCATTCATGAACGGATCCACGTACATTTCAAACGGTCTGTAAAAGAGCAAAACCAATTGAGAGTCACAATAATCAACAATAAATTAACTGTAGTGCACATAGCGCCATCGTGTACAGACGAAATATCTCTGTCGACACAATTGTGCAGTTTGGGCTCGATTGATCAGTTGTACATTAATAGTTGATAGTTATTTATACCCAGGACAATCGCTGAATATAACTGGATAAGAAGAAGAAATAAAACGAAGAAGGCATACTGCCAGTTATGACGTATAGATGTGAAACGTGGATGCTACGTAAGATTCAATGCAAATAGAGAAGCATGGAAAGATGTATGCTTGGTATAACAAGTAGAGATCGTAAGAGGAATACATGGCTAAGAAGCGGGACCAAAGTGGCAGATATAGCGGAAGGTGTGAAAACGTTGAAGTGGACGCGAGAAATACTGGAATGGTATCCGAGGGTTATACATCATCATCATTTTCAGCCGTTTGCCATTCACTGCTGGATGAAAGCCTCTCCAATCCTCTTCCATTCCTGTTTATCTTGAGCAATCTGCATCCACTTCATTACACACATTTTTGTCAATTCATCAGCCAATCGTCCACTCGATCAACCTTGCTTTTTTTCACATCCTCTCGGATGCCATTCCAGTATTTGCCATCCATTCTTCTCACTATGTGTCCAGCCACGTTTTTCACACGTTCCATTATATCTGCCACTTTGGTCATACTTCTTACCCATCTATTCCTCTTACGATCATTTATGGTTATACCAAGCATACATATTCCCATGCTTCTTTGTGTATGTGTGTATAGGTATATATAAAGAGTTATAATCTGTTTGTTGGTTTGACCATTGTCTGTTGGACGCTTCGTTGAAATAGTTATACACACTAATTACGATACGTCAATGAAAAACACTAATAATAAAACTTTTTTTGGTTATAGTCTCCAATTATAAACGCGCTCTGATCGTCATCGGGGAATATACTAGTTATAATATAAACAATTAAGCAAAATACTAACCCAACAGCGAGTGCAATATTGGGAGCACACGCCGGCGTATTGAGGACGTAATGAAAAAACCTTTGTCTGTTGTTCAACAGATTAACGGTATCGACCAGTTCACCGCAAGATATTGCGGTTAAATTTTCATCAACGGTGAATTCTAATTTCCACGTGCACGGTTCTGCAAAGCTGTCGACACAGGGAAACCACAATCTCGCCGAATGGCCGTAGGTGAACATGTGAGCCGATCTCTGTACAAAAAAAGTCAACAATTTAGCATGCACGGTTGAATTAGCGACAGTTAACGAGTGGAAATTTAATCAACGGACTTCAGCGAGACTTCCTTCGCCTTCAGGCACGACGAAATGAACTCCCGATTGAGGATTCTCCAATGAGAATTCAATGCCGATTCGCAATCCTCTGCCTTCGCCGATGAGGTGTTGAGCTTCCGGGGGAACTTGAATGTGAAGTTCACCCGAGTCATGATCGGGATCTATTTTTTGGGCGGCGACTAAATGGCAGTTCGAGAAAACCTCCAAAGATCGACTGAAAATAAAAATTCATCACATTTATTATACAGCGTTTCAAGTAATCAGCACTTAGCTTTGAGAGTCAATAGATAAAAGTGGCCAGTGTATGGGCGAGTTTGAAAAAGTGTTTGTCCAACAGTTTGTTTAGCCAAAGCCATAGGGCAATTTTTTTTACCAGATGAGTATGTTTTTCAAAGTCGCACCGTGAGTCAAACTATATTGCGCAAACCATTTGAAAATTTAAGAAACACTGTGTTAAAGAGCAAAACATAGTCACGGTAAGAGATAGTTGATAATTATTTATACCTAGGACAATTGGTGAACATGACTGGGTGTAAAGAAGAAGAAATAAAATGAAGAATGAAACTAGGATGGAGCGCTTTTGGAAGAATGAGCATAGTTTTTAAATCCAACATCCCGCTATGCTTAAAAATGAAGGCATACGACCAATGTGTACTGCCAGTTATGACGTACGAATGTGAAACGTGGATGCTGAATTCGAGAATATTACGTAAGATCCATTGCACACAGAGAGGTATGGAAAGATGTATGCTTGGTATAACAAGAAGAGATCATAAGAGGAATACACGGGTAAGAAGCATAACCAAAGTGGCAGATATAGTGGAATGTGTGAAAAAGTTGCAGTGGACACATAGGAAAAATGGATGGCAGATGGACGCGAGAAATACTGGAATGGTATCTTAGAGGATGTGAAAGAAAGCGAGGTAGACCGATGAACCGAGAAGAATGTGTGGAGTCAAGTGGATGCAGATTGCTCATGACAGACAGGAATGGAAGAGGATTGGAGATGTCTTCATCCAGCAGTGGATGGCGAATGGCTGAAAATGATGATGATGTTAAGGAGGAGTCATCATACATTGCCATCTTAACTCGGCTATGTACAGAATTTTATTTAACTTACAAAGTATTGCCCGTCGATAAACGGTAGGCGATTATTTTTGACATTAATAGACTAACAGTATAAAAATATCAACGAAAACAAAACGGTCGCCAATTTCTTGAAAATTTGAGTTCTAGACAAAATTACAATGATTCGACGTAGCATCTTGAAAACAGTTAACAATAGACTCTTCCTTACTGTGGTATTTCTCACTCGCAATAACCTTATATTTTTTAGTTAAGAGATGTCTCACATAGAAATATACGACTTACGTTGAAGGATGCGATTGACAAATATCCAAAAATGGATCACAGTATTGAAAATTGGCTTCGTACTGATCATTCAGACACACTCTATAAACACGACACTGCTTGGCGTTCAATCTGATGAAACGCAAAGTATCACGCAGCGGGACGATAGTCAACTCGACAAAGCCCTAAAAAAAAAAAAAATCAAATTGATATTAAATGAACACAATTTATTCACATGCGAATTTGAAAAGGTGACTTACGATGATGACTTTTCTCTCGAAACTGATACCGGCAAGGCTGAGAATCTGATGAGCTGTAAACATAGGAACATAAAGTGAGGTTATGTCGTGTTGTTCATACATTGAGCGCACTTCTTGGGTACTTATAATTTGAACGGGCGACTGTTGTCTGCTGTTCTTTCTCTACGGGGGCGATTTCCCCCTCCGCTTCCTCCCCCTCCACCCCCGCCCGCCCCTCCACCTCCTCCTCCTCCCCCACCTCCACCTCCCCCGCTGCCGCCTCCACCCCCGGCTCCCGTCATTGCAACGCTAATTTGACAGTTCGTTTGGGACAGTTGGGCACAGTGTTGCCACTTGCACATAAACAACCGAATGGTGCCAATGTAAATAAATGGGGCGTTGTGCATAAATGTTACAAATTTTAATATTGAACGTTAAAATTACCTCGTACTATGTAATAAACGTATTAAAATGTGATAATTTCAGAAAAAATATTAATTTGGTTGTAATGTTTACTTTCGCGAGTATGTGGGTGTTTTTAGGTGCGTTAATTTTTCTCGGGGGGGGGGGAATTCGTGAAATGAGAAGTTATGTAGGAATCACGACTCTCGTCAACACACGTATATGTCACAAACGATGTAGAGTAAACACACAAAAAACGCGTGTCTTAAAACGGGAGATTCCTCAATGGCAAATCTAATGCAAACGCGCAATAGAGGGCTATAAAAGTCTCACGCTCCACTCACAGAGACAGTACTCGCCGGGCTCTCACCGCACCAACAACGCTCAGATAGTACTCCGAACGCTGTCACTATGGCAAAAACGCCTCGCTATCTCACACGAGATTCGGACCAGACGGGACAGGCGCTCGTCAGCTGAACTCACGCTGCCCAGAACAAACTACCTCAACATAGCACGCCACTACACACGGATCCTGACCTAGGCACTCGATCCACGCGATCATCATCAAGACGTATTCATCGAAGCAGCACTCTGGACGTCACGCAGTTAATTCATCGCACAAAACTACATAGCCACTTACCCTTCTGTCTACATGTAATTGGCTGTACTTCGATAAATAAACAAAATGCAAAGCTCCACTTTGTTGCGTTACACACACACACCATCACTCGTTCCTATAACTAGTGACAACAACTTTCGTATAGTTAATTCGTTTATTCGTATGATGTGAGACTGCACAAACCGATTTGCGCAACTTGGTTTGACGCGAGCGCAGCCTCGAAGAACACATTCGAATAGAAGTTTGGTCATGTATGGCCGCATTCAATGAGTCCATAAATATTAATAAAAGTGCTTAGTTATTCATTTTTATGATGAGAAGAAGCAAAAGAATGATTAGAAGATAAAAAAAAACCACATTACTCTTCTTATTTATGTTTCAAACGTAGCGAAATATACATTTTTGGGTTTTGACTATTATTTTAGTCTATCATAGTGAAGTTTTGTCGAAAAGATACTACAGTAGTACAATGGCTTCCGATAGCTTTTCAAAGATAATGAAGAATGGGCATAAGGAAGGGAATATGAATAGGTGGATACGAAGAAGAATATAATTAATCAAACGGTACGATCATTTACTGTGGATAGTGACCTAAAATCACAGACATTGCATAAATTACATAATAATACAGATATGTAATGTAAAATAAACAGCTCTTGAGTTCGCTTTTGGTTGAAGAATATTCTTAGTAACAAAGTCAACGTATATAACGTCATATTTGAATATTGTACAACTAAGCTAAAAACTAAAAATCTAAGCCAAATTATTCAACGAACCGATATTGCGACGACGAAGTGCAAAACGGGTACCTAATAAATGACTTCGTAGTATTTTGATCAAAGGGATCAAACAACACAACTTGTTTGTTTTTGTTCGTTACAGTGGATTGCAGCTGAAGCTGGACCTAGCCTAGGGCATCCACTCACCTATGTATGCATTTTAGCAAACATGGCAAGATATGCACTTGTGGCAAAACATAAAATACCGTTTCAGCGCACATTGGCTTTACATCGACCTGTTTTGTTTGTGTACTGGTATAATTTTGCGTTGAAATTCATTCACAACGGTTTACAGCGCACGAGCCATAATATCAAACTACACAGATAAATAATTAAATTTATCGTGTTTAATGTGATCGTTGTGTATTATTTACACCCTTGAAATATTTGTATAAGAGATCAATCGATAAAAATTTCGACGTCTCTATGTATATTATGACCCAAAGCTATGAAACTATTAATTATGTATTTTTTAAATACAGTTATTACGTGCAGTTCAACAGCCATTCGTTTACCGGCTTCGCGTTTCAATGATATCGATCTGGATTCGTATCTGTTGCTCATTGATACAAAATCGTAAATTTTATTAAATTATTGAATAAAAACCTGTGCGAAAGTTTAATTCGTGAAGGTTACGATGTAAAGTATAGGCTTGCCGATTATATACGCTTTACTTTTTATTATTAATGAATAAAAAAAAATGAACGTTTTATTTTCAAGGATTTAAATGAGTTACGTGAGTGAGTTTTATCTTGAAAATTGATTACAATAAGTCGAAATTTAGAATCAAGCAAAGATTTTTATGTCACTGTTATGTTTTTCATAGCCGATTTTTATTACAACTAAATATTTCTGCAATAATAAATATTATTTCAACTGTTAACTGTTTCTTTTGCACGTGAAAGGCTAAAAGTGGTTCATTTTGTGACATTTTGACCTCGGCACGAGTCTCGTTCAAGATTTCTCAAACTGAGTGCAGTTGCAATAATAGATTTTAGTTTATTTTTTATAAAAAAAAATAATAAATACATTTAAAATTGCAGATGTACTCACAATTATTACATATTGATATCACTATAAAAAATACTCAATAAACATTATAATAACAAAATCGATTACCAGCTTGGTATTACACAATGGCCATTCTAAAGAACGTTAAATAATAAAAATAAAAATGGCATTTTGTAGTACATGGTTATCATAATTCGAACGCCGCTCGCTTTATTTATGTATTTATTTTTTTTCTCTGTATCTATTTGTTGTATAGGGCAAAAAATGAGCCAGCATAATTCACAGCGAGTTTGAGTCCGTGACAGTTATTTATTTACGTACAGATTGTTAAGGACGGTGATCTCATTTCTACAGCAATTGCTCTCTTGTAAGCTTAAAATATAGCGCATTCGCGCCGTTTGGCAGGTGAAAGCAATGCCTTAAATAATAGCCAACAATACGCTTTAGCGGTAAACTAATTGTTTCCAAGCTAAAACGTTCATTTTTACAATTAAAAAAAAAAAATATACTTTAAACTCCGGCTATTCGTGCAACTTGGGGGCCATTTTGCGCAATTAAAAACAAAATGGCGCCTTATAAAAGAAAACGTTTTCAGCTTGTGATGCTTATGTTTTAATGTTCATCATGCAATATTTTATATGTATTAAAGTGCAAACTCAAAATAAATTGTATACTGTTCATCCAATTTTCACAGAACCTATTCATATTTGATACAATTCCTGATTTGCAATTTTTAAATTCAACCCCTTTCGGTCGTATTGGCATAATTCTAAGTTCATACTACTTGCACGTCTAATTAAATTCACCATTGCGCTCATTACAATAAAAATTCAATTTTAACGCATTTATAACGCGATTTGTACACATTTTAGTAATCACAGTTGTTGACACAATAGTTAGGTGTGATATTTCCATTTTTTTTTTATTTTAGTAGCTACTAATGTATTTACTAATGTATTATACTACATTTTAATCTAAAGCCGCATACTCATTAGCGAACATGAGCGTGTAATTTATTTATTTATGTAACAAACAGCTTATAGTATACAATATAAATATTAATATCACACAATACACTACAGCCAAAATAGTTACAAACGACCAACAGATCAAAACAAGAAAGGAACTTAGGAGTTAGGGCTGGAAAGGTACTTAAGTAAAGATAATCTAAAGGAGGGAAAAGAATAGAGAGTGCAACGTGTTATGTAATTATTGCAACGAACAATAATATAATAATTATTGCAATAATGTAACGTGTAATGCTCGCTAATGTGGACGCCACGTACACACTTGCCGCGAATACACGACCCGATCCAGTATTTGCGAGGCGCTCACAGTGGAAACATGTCTTCTCTATCGCCTGCCATAATTGCTGTTTTGAATAATTGTTAATTTGTTTCTTTGTTTGATAATTGTCTGTATTGGAACCCACAGTATTGGTGTGATCTTATAAATATCAATAAGACTTAGAGTCTGCTCATCGTTCCACTCCATTTTAATATTTTTATTTTTATTTATTTTAGGAAGACCAACAGCTATGTTACAACAGAAAAAAGTAAGAAACTTATAAATACAGAAAGCCAATAACAGGTCTCCACAAATAGTAACAATGTAAGAAAGAAAAAAAATCAAAATCAATAATAAAAAAAAACAGAGTAAAAGAACACAAAACAACAACCAATATAGTACAAAAGTAAATTAAAGTAAGGTAACAATAGTATAGTAAGAAAGCATATAGTATAGAATAATATAATAGAATAACAACAGCTAGTAAAATGCACAGGTGGTATAGGAAAATAAAATAAAGTAACAGAAAAGTAAAATAACAGTAGCTAATTAAGCATAACAGTATAGAGTATGTATGTATAATAAAATAACAGAGCCAGAATAATGGAACCATCCCATAATTGTCACAAAAAACTACTATGGGGAAGAAAAAAAACGATGACTTAAAAAACCTCTGGCCGACGCAACACTAGTACAGAAGAGGTCAAGATCAATGAAGCTTTTAGACAACTCATTAAAATTCTTGCTTGCCCGCCAAAGAAACGCATTTTGTCTGTAGTTTGTATAATAAGTGGGGCTCGCAGCTTGCTCGAGGCCAACGTACACACCTACGAATCGCCACAAACGTTGCAGAGCGCGCGCAAAGTATGCGCACGAACGCGTACACATTTACAAAATTTATTGCATTACGCGCGCATGTTCGCCTGCATGAGTACGCGGCTTTAGCTTTAGATTATGATATTTCGTATCACGCTTAGTTTAATTTTAGCGTATAGTAAGAAGCTGATACGTGAACACAATTCGTTGTGGAGACTTGCAGTAGTCGACTGATTGCGCAACAGTTTCGACAAAACGATTATCACGGGTCAAATTTCACCGTCGAACTTTGATCTGGTATCTTTTGTTTTGAGCTGCCATTCGAATGCGAATATTGAACATGGTCAAGTTGTGTAATGTGATAAGTGAGCCAGAGGTTGAGTGGAGTGGCAAACCCGTCTACCAGTTGGGTGTGGTTCTCCACTGGCACTGATCCGGTTGTCGTGCTGATCTCGCCACAATATACACATACAAACGTCGAGTGCACATTCTCTTCCTGGACAGAAGCACGACGACGGAATAAATTAACGTTTCAAACTCTGAAAAACATTACGATTTGCAAGCGGGCTTAATTAGACCGGAAGTCGGCTGCCACTGCGGCGAAAAAAGTGTATTTTGATTCGAATATGTGATGTCTAGCAGTTTGAACCGACTTCAATCGTTGTTGCTCTGTATATACATATGTAGCTGTTAACACATTATAAATAAAATACATAAATAGCTTATCATCATCATCATTTTCAGTCGTTCACCATCCTCTGCTGGTTGAACCCTCCCCAATCCTCTTCGATTCCTGTCTATCTTGAGCAATCTGCACCCAGTTGACTCCACACATTCTTTTCAATTCATCATCCCATCGGTCTACCTCACTTTCTTTCACATCCTCTAAGATACCATTCCAGTATTTCTCGCGTCCGTCTGCCATCCATTCTTCTCGCTATGTGTCCAATCAAACTTTTTCACACATTTCGCTATATCTGCCACCTCGGTCACGTTTCTTATCCTTGTATTCCTCTTACGATCTCTTTTCCTTATACCAAGCATACAGCTTTCCATGCTTCTCTGTGTACACTGGATCTTGCGTAACATTCTCGAATTTAGCATCCACGTTTCACACCCATACGTCATAACTGGCAGTATAGCGGCAGCATAGCGGAATGTTGGATTTAAAAACAGTGTTCATTATTCCAAAAGCACTCCATCCTAGTTTTATTTCTTCTTCTTTACACCTAATAGCTTATAGGTTACACAAAAAAAAAAATTGTATAACGAGGACACAATCCCAGTGAACATGTTTCAATAAGAAAAGCACGATATAAAATGATAATCATATCCACTTGACTCCACACATTCTTCTCAATTCATCAGCCCATCGTCCGCTCGGCTTACCTTGCTTTCTTTCAAATTTTCTCTCTCAAAGAAATACCATTCCAGTATTTCTTGTGTCCATCTGCCATCTATTCTTCTCATTGCCACATCAACTTTTTCAGATGTTTCGCTATATCTGCCACTTTGGTCATGCTTCTTACCCATGTATTCCTCTTACGATCACCTCTAGTTTTACCGAGCATACATCTTTCCATGCTTCTCTGTGTGCATTGGATCTCAAAAAAAATCCCACACATATTTTAACTTTTGATCTAAGCTGAACGAATATTTGTAACGATTTAAATGTCGTAAAATACTACAATGCTAAAACACTTGAATATATTCATTTTGAACGTATAATAAGCAAATTTTGATCTATACCTATGAAACTTGATCCAATTAGTATTTTCATTATCATATTCGTATTCAGCGGGCATACATCTATCAGAAAAGTAACATGGGGACGAAGGATCGTTGAAAAATCCTCATTTGTCGCACAGTGCAGTATGCTACCAAGTTCAAACTATTCTTTTTGCAGTTTTTTTTTTTTGCAAGCAATGTCCTTGAAAAGTATCTTCCGTAGGTTGCGTCTCACAATCAAAACTCTGTGTGTGTACAACAATATCGTTTTGTGCGACACGAGCCCCAGATTGTTTTACCGATAAGTCGACACGTCGTATACGCCTTTCGAATTTGGCCCACACCACGCGAATAAGTCACGATTCTACAATAGTAGTGTAAACAATAACCGACTGATAAAATCGCTCAACTGTTCGACAAATAAATCACGAGGCGTGTAAAAATCGCTCGCGTCTATCTGCCGGACATTAGGACAAATCTCTTCGACAAACTTTACTTACATACATAGGTACAATCCTATATATTCCGAGAATGTGCGTGTTTGGTAGATTTACCGATAATATCACGTGGGGCTATTTTTTTTGGTAACTTACTACTCGTCTTCCAAGGTGAAAATATTTAAAAATGTATCTTAGAAGCTATTATATTGATGATTGATTTTTGTCCAAACATTTATTTATTTATTTATTTATGTAATAAACAGCTTATAGTATACAATAAAATATAAATACAAAATAATATTAATATCACACAATACACTACAGCCAAAATAGTTACAAACGAACAACAGATCAAAACAAGTAAGGAACTTAGGAGTTAGGGCTGGAAAGGAACTTAAGTAAAGATACTCTAAAGGAGGGAAAATAATAGAGAAAAGGATCAATATGTGAAGGATCTATAAATGAAGGAGTTTTGTGAATGTCAAATATTGAATGACAAAATTGTTAAGTTAACTTTTGGTATAATACGTCTGAAAGAAATTGTGTAGTTTGAAGAGGTTATATGTATGTATGTATCATTAAATGAACAAAACGAATCATGTTCATTTTATTGTATCGATTATTCTATTCAAACGGTTTTAATTATAGCTGTTAGGATTGTAAATTAATTAAGCCGATTCGGTGGTTCTCAATCAATCTTCGAAAGCGGTCCACTTTAAACTTTAAAAAGGTTGAAAAATACATCAAGATTAGCTTCTTATTTTCGTATCAATACCAGAAGTGTTAGTTGCTTATTTGTATTCAATTGATTCGTAATGTAACCATTGAGCAATCCAAATACAATTTCAAACAATGGATCGTCAATTTTTAAGTGATCCTTGAATGATTCTTCAGCGTGGCATTTTAGATTTATCGAATGATTTTTTTTAGCAACATTAACCTTTTATACATAACAATGGGGCGATTTTTATTTTACTTTCGCAACTTTTATACGAATTTTTTGTATAAGATCGTTGAGAATCGTTTCAAACTTTGTATGAATATAAAATTTATTATTTTTTAATTAACTTTTGTATCGAAATTTAATCTATATCTAAAGGTTTATACGAGGTACCTGAGAATATTTTTTTAAATTAAATATTCAATTAGTAGCGGCGGCGCATCTCGTACACACAAAGAGCGGTTTTTAATTGGGAATAAATAACTTGGGGACAGCTCGGACCTGGATTAGAGGTGAGGACCAAAAAAAAAAACGAACAGGACAAATGTTGTTTGGTTGACTTTCTGGCCCAATTAGGAAATACCGAATAGCGTTATTTTAAAAGTTACTATCCGTATTCTTTTTACAGTGAATTTCACAAACTGAAGCTCGCTATGGCAGATATGTCGTGGTTCTATACATTTCTGAGTCATCGCAATTTCCTTAAACGTTCTACGACAATCGACCGTATCCTTGTTTTGTCTGTCTGTCTGTATGTATGTAAGCTCAAAGGAAAAAACTGCAACAGTTTCAACTGGCAGCATTCAGTATCTCATTAAAACCAAACCAAAATCAAAGAAACTGAAAAAAATAATCAGTAGCGATTTAGCGTCTGTTGAATTTCACGAATTGGGTAAAAAAAAGTTCGTGTAATAGCCAATTATGCATAAAGATTTTGTGTAATATACATTTATTATGTATAAAAGCATCGAAAGGCGCTCAATTAGGATTGCTCGAAGGCATTTATTTATATTTTTAAATCGAATGAAACTCGATTGATTCGATTTGAGCGACGACTTAATCGTCGAGTGTTTTCGTTTGTCGTTTGTGCGCTCTATTGTCGTTTATTATTACATCGCTTTGGAAAGGAGAAGACGATCCGGCATGCGGTCCTTTGAAAGAGGAGACCTCCCGAGAGTGTTACCTCCCCGAGGACACTCTGTGTAGAAGTTAATTGTCACCTTTCAACCCTTGTCCAAGCAAACCCTTCAGCGTTTAGCTTCCAGTCGCTCCCACATTCCTTTGATATACACAATTTATATCGGGTGGTGCAAAAGTCGCTAAGTTTTTTATTTTACTTGACTTACTTTTTTTTTTTTTTTTTTAGTAAACTTCAAACACTAGTTTAACTAATGGGGAATACTTTTTACAAAACAACTGAAGAATAAATTGTGTCGATCAAATGATCGCCATTTGATTCTGCGCAAGTCTTCTTTGACCTTGTGGGTGAAAATAAACCGTGAGAAAGTTCATTTAAAGCTCTCCCTCTAATGATTTTAATAAACGGATATATAATTTTTTTTTAAAAGTGGCGCTTGAAAATTTACAAAACATTTGTTTTATGAACTTAAAACGATTTTTTTGCCAATCTTGTACATCTTCTTAGTAGGTATGTGAAATTATAAATATAATAGCCCAATTCCGTCTGTCTGTCTGTCCGTCTGCTGATAACGCTCGCCTCGGTAAAGGTTGAAATAAACACGAACGTCGCGAGTGGGATTTGACACCGTGATCACCAGGTTGGGTGAGTTAGCGCTAACGCGTTCACCCAACACCGGTGATGGGGAAGCCTCACATAATTTGAAAATATTAATCCTTAGTAGGTTCGCGACTTTGTTAAATTGTTACGCAATCAATTTATTATGTACGTCAAACACGTCCGTTGATATTCAACGGGCTCACACTAGTATGTATATAATAGTCCTATTCCGTGTGTCTGTCTGCTGATAATGTAATGTCTGATGTAATGTCTTTATTTAAACTATATAAATATAGAAATGTTAATAATTGTAAATTACTATAAATTAAATTATAAGTTTAATTGGGTTGACATTTCGTTGGATTTAATTGCAAAGGAATTTCATTAGCATCATATATGTATATATACATATATATATATTAATATATAATATAGAAATATATATAATAGAAGAAGAAATTATAGAAGAATATATAATATAGAAAATTAGGGTTATTATATATGTATATGTATACACAATATTCCGTCTGTGTGTCTGTCTATCTGCTGATAACGCTTGCCTCGGTAAATAATTAAAAAAACCAGAAGGTCGCGCGAGTGAGATTTTAACCCGGTATCACTGATTCGGAACAGAGCGCTTACGCGGTGAGCCAAACCAGATAATAACGGGCTGGCTTCAACTTGACTATTTACATAATAAGAAATAGGCTCGCGACTATGCTAAATTGTTATGTTGGTGTATTATAACGCGTCGTAGATGGCGCATTGTTGCATAGATGCTACAGCTATAAAAACTATTAAATTTAATACTATTTTTCAGTACGGGTGATGAGAATGCTCCGTTGATATGCAACGGGCTTACACTATTTGTTTATAACTAAAAAAAATATAATACAAAAAAGGCAAAAATAAAAAGTTCAGCGGTAAGTGCGCCACCCGATATTATACCATATAAGTATTTGTATAAACGTTACATAATGCGAGCGAAAAGCTCGCAATCTACATACATATATGTATGTACATATATTTGCATAGTGTTTGTGTATTTTGTTTTCCATTGTTGCTTTTCCGGTGTGTAGGCACGTGAAAATTACACGTGTGGTGTACGAATATTGTGTGTTCGATAGAGCGCTCATTCGAATGCTCATTGAATGTTTGAGAACGTCGGATCAAAAGCTAAATTCATACACAATAATGGTATGTGGGCTTTGATTGTTACGCTTATTGGATACAGAATTGAACGTGTGAAATTCATTGCAAAATTTACCGGTAACCGGTTGATTGGTTTCGGGTTATTGTCGATAACCGGTTGGGCAACCGGTTGAAGGGAGAATTTCCATATTAGTGTTGTTTTTCATTTATTGACGTCTTTATACTGATTATGATCCGATAATTGTCCGATTTCCAAATCGGTGTTAAATTGCGTATAAAGGAAATTCTGGCCAATCTAGTCACGGATTGATTCAATTAAACTCGTTCTACAATAAAAAAAAATCACAAAAATCACTTGGCGACTCGTCAGACGTCAGTCTGGTGATTCATCACACAATCGCACCTTTTCAGACCTTTTTTTTTTTTGTGAAAAATTTAAGAAGATCTTTGCCAGAGCATCGCATTATAAAAATATGTTCCTTATAAAAGGATCTGAAGAACGTAATCCGGATTTTTGCCATTCAAAAAAAAAATCGTTTTTCCTTTTTCGCCGTCGACGCTGAACAGCTTAAAATTTCAGCAAAAAAAGAATATCATTTTGACGGAAAAGTATAATATTCTGTTGATTTTAAAAATATAAAATAATTATACAATCTAGTGCCTAGTTCAAATACAAATTTTATTATATACGAATATCTGGTTTACCCGTTATGTAATGGTGGATTTTAGCCCCACCCTCCCACCCATGTGCTCTGGTTTGTACAATAACAGTACAGCCGATAGTGCGTAAAGTACAGTAAGTGTACCGTTGATTGAATGGGTGTATGGCCATAAAACAGCCTTAAGTCTGTTTGTAAGGTATGCTTGGATTTTTAGAGTATCAGGATAGCGTCCGGAGGTCAGTTCGCTGGCAGTCGTGTGCGCATTCATATGTATGTATGTCACACCCATTGAAATTGTCAACGAGTAATACATTAGTAATCTTTGACTCTGATGAAAATCTGTACAATACATCATTTAATTTACATATATTTCAATGCTTCATCTGTTTTCTATGCACATATGTACAATGTATGTAGGTATTATTAAAATGTAAAAAAATAATAATCCGATTTCAATGTAAGGAAAAAATATAAACTGACAGCTTTATGGTTTAGGCTTTTATTATTTGCTGCAACGGGATGAGTATTGCCAGTTGACGATCAACATTTGTTTATTATTGGCTATTGAGTGGTATCTATGGGTTACTCCTGAAACAAACGGACAACAGACAGACAGAGCGTCTATGTATAGTATATAATTATGTATGTACATACATACATACATACATACATATGTATGTATGTATATAGACAAAGTGTGAAATTTCATATTTTATAAAATGCCCAGTAAATTTACAGCGTCTTAAGCAAAGTATGAAATAAATGAATTTTGATGTCGAGAAGTACAATTGGAACCAGTTGTTACGTCTCCACGAACTATTACGTCAGATGCAATAAGTATGGCGCAATGGTATGGACGAATGTTGAGTCATACATTGTTTTCTGCGCATTTGGCCAAGATTCGGTGCAGCCCGGATATGAGTCAGAGGTCGCGACACATAACCCCCGGCCTCTCTTCCCCTCAGTCTAAGTTGACGTTGAACAATCAGGTTCGACAGTGCATCGGGCGACACCGATGACCAATTGCAATCGACCCAGGGATCAACCGTTTTCCCCTCACATCCCCCAAACCTCTCTACCCCTTTAAGTTTATATATAGACGTAAAGGTCAGAAACAACTCACTCTTCCAGTCTCTTCCACAGTCACAATCACCATACACAGACGTAAATTCTTACGACATTCAATCACTCCTCCAGTCACAACAGACTCCTCCAGATATACTCTCCTAAACTATATATAATAACAGTTGCCAACACGCAACTTTTCTCCGAATTATACCAACACACAAACCTTTATATTTTACTGTAATTGTGCCACCAAATGAACCATTGTGAAATCAATCAATAAACAAACTAATTTGTATCTGTGTTTTGCCTGGCCATTGTATAAAATACCTAAGCATTTTATACAATGCGGGGTTTCACAGAATAGCGTATACAAATAATTTTTATACAAGTAATAAAATAATATTGATTTAAACTACCTAAACCCACCGAATGCATCATAAAATACTTATTATTTACCACATTACACCATTCGAACCCCGAAAAGTTCAAATGGGGTAACGCTCACCCCTTAAAAAAATTTACGACTCTGCAGCCAATACTCGAATACATCGAATCGACGTCTTTTACATCGCATTCAGTATAAAATATTCACGTTTATACATTCGAGTACGCGACGAGCGTTATCTTTATGACATTTTCTCAAGATTGAACGGAGCATTACTTGCTTGCAATCGATCAAAACGGTCTCATTGTGGTATTTGAACAGGCGCGGCTTTTATTATAACAATATTATATTATATCTATTAGGCTAGCAATGGGTGCGTCGAGATCAGATAATAATTGGCCGTAGTTTTTCATAAAGGAATATCTCGTAACTCACACGGTGTGTCTGTCTGCCTGTCCGTCCGGATTCAGTTTGGGCACAGACGTATACAATGTGAGCTGCACGCCGATCATTCGCCATTGTTCATGCACTATGGAAATATCGTTGCTTTTGTTCACGTATTCGTTGCTCGTTGTTTTTCAGAGACGGCTATACGTCACGTTGATCACGCTATTTTTCCCTCACCTTCTCCAGTTCCGTTTTCGTTCATGTTTCCCCCCGTCGCCGCTGAAAAACCTTTTTCACCTCACGCAATCTCTCGAAAAATGCTCAACATATTATTATATTTATATATGGAACGCACCTGCTTTCGCTCTTTTCAGCCTTTTCGCTGAAAAAAAATATGCTTTCAGGCAACTGAAAATAATAACGATAAAAAATCTATACGCATATATAAAATGATTTCTATTCAAAGAATTGTTACTCGCTTGTGAACGCAAATGGAATTTGGCAATTCTGTTTGACTTAATGTACAATGAATAATAAATAATACATACATATATGTATGTATTATATAATTATATACAGTTACAAATTATAAAAAGATATTTGTGATATTTTAATCCATTCCTTTCAGAGATGCGTCAAAAACGATTCGATATTTCACACAATAATTGTTCAGTCAATATTTGAATGTTACAAGAACGTAAACATTCGCCGAAAACGCAATTGATATAAAAGCACATTAATTACTACTAGTGTAAGCCCGTTGAATATCAACGAATGTTTGTGTCGATGAGTATATGTGTATTTAATAGTTTTTTTTATAGTTGTTGCCATAGATATGGCGCGTTATAATACAACACGTAACAATTTAGCAAAGTCGCGAGCCTATTAAGATATTAATATTGTCAAATTGAAGCAAGCCCGTTATTATCTAGTTTGGATCACAGCGTAAGCGCTCACTGTCCTGAACTGGTGATACTGGGTTCAAATCACTCGCGCGACGTTTTAATTATTTACCTCGGCGAGCGTTATCAGCAGAGAGACACACAGACACACAGACAGACGGAATAGGGCTATTATATACATATGTATGTACTAGTGTAAGCCCGTTGAATATCAACGGAGCGGTTTCTCATCACTCGTACTGAAAAATAATATTAAATTTAATAGTTTTTATAGTTGTTGCATATATGCAACAATGCGCCATATATGGCGCGTTATAGTACAACAACGTAACAATTTAGCAAAGTCGCGAGCCTATTTTTTATTATATAAATAGTCACGTTGTAACCTACCAATTATTATCTGGTTTGGCTCACCGCGTAAGCGCTCTGTTTCGAATCAGTGATACCGGGTTCAAATCCCACTCGTGCGACGTTCTGGTTTTATAATTATTTACCGAGGCAAGCGTTATCAGCATACAGACAGACACACACACAAACACATGGACGGAATAGGGCTATATATTTATATATATGTATGTCATCATCATCATTTTTAGCCGTTCACCATCCACTGCTGGATGAAGACCTCTCCAATCCTCTTCCATTCCTGTCTGTCTTGAGCAATCTGCATTCACTTGACTCCATATTTGCCCATCTTCCACACGGTCTACCTTGCTTTCTTTCACATCCTCTCGGATACCATTCCAGTACTTCTCGCGTCCATCTGCCATCCATTCTTCTCGCTATGTGTCCAGCCCATTGCCACTTGAACTTCACCCGTACTGCTATATCTGCCACTTTGGTCATACTTCTTACCCATATATTTCTTTTGCGATCTCTTTTGTTATGCCAAGCATACATCTTTCCACGCTTCTCTGTGTGCACTGGATCTTTCGTAGCATTCTTGAATTTAGCGTCCAAGTTTCACATCCATACGTCATAACTGGCAGTACGCATTGGTACTACGCCTTCTTTTTTAAACATAGCGGAATGTTGGATTTAAAAACTATGTTCATTCTTCCAAAAGCACTTCATTCTTCGTTTTATTTATTCTTCTTTACATTCAGTCATATTAACCAATTGTCCTAGGTATAAATAACTATCAACTATCTCTACAATATGATCATCTACTGTGATTACGTTTTGCGTGCAAAATTCATATATGTATGTATAATATAGAAAAGTGTGTGCGCTTGGTAGCGAAACGAAAACAATGGGGACGGATAAACAACTTCACGTCACGTCATTGGTTTTGTTTTGACAATGACAACGACACCTTGACAAAATGTTACCCCTTACCTCCGATAGTAACATCAGTGTAATATATAATATAATTATGTACATATATGTATGTATCATGGTTTAAGCTCGCAAGTCTGTCACACAATCCCAAATCAAACGATGAATAGGTTAATTTACCGTGTGCGGCACAATTGTTTTGACGCGTATTCTGTTTCGCCATAATTGACAATGAACGGTCGCGGCACTGTGAGGGTTAAACTTGCTCTGCGACAGTACAAATAAATGCACACATACGTATGTTCCACGTTGATTGTTTCCAAACAGTCCTATTATGTATGTATGTACGTATAGGTATAATCGCACACAACAAACACGTGCGCTCGCAGTCGACGGGTTAAGCCGAATAATTCAATTCGAAATGTATAAGTGCATATACAAACTTAATGTGCAATTTTTTTTTTGAGCATCGTTTCCTTGCAATTTTCGCAACGGCCGGCACGAATCCAATTCGCAATGTGTTTGCAATTGGCAGTTACACATAACTACTGCCGTTAAATTAGGATTGTTATGAGCGTGCGCGGTCGAGAATATAGCCTAATAATGATATTTATTATCTGCAACAATGTAAATTTTCAACAGTCCGTATCACAAGGGGCGAAGAAGTTTATTATGGCGGATTTTTACCATTTACTGATTATGACCTGTTGAGTACGAATGTGACGCAAAAATTTGCATCGCTTAGTTTTTGAGAAGTAAGTGTGTTTTAAAAGTCCAATTGGTTCAGTTAAAGGTCAGAAATAATGGAATTTAGTGCCAATTTTGCATGGAAACATCTAAATATCATAATGCTGCGTACACACTGACGAACCGAACGGCAAACGGCGAATGGTTGCTGTTGTGTGGTACACAATAACGTCCGATCACACTGTTCGACATTTATTCGGGTGCATAACTGATGTACCGATACTTATTTTTATGCAATAAATATTCGTATTTAATAAATATAAACTTCATTACAAAATTATTTAAAAGCAAATTGAAGAAAGTTTAAAACCACTGCACTGCTCTATTTGTTGTTTAATTTGATGCTTACATAAGGCTGCATACACATACGAACATTTCTCTTTTTTGGACGAGTTTTAAGCTCGCTATTTTACCGATTTAAAATTCAGCACACTTCCAATTAACGCTTTTAAACGAATACAAAAAAATAGTGTGGCCAGAACACTATCCCAATAAACATGTTTCAATAGAAAACACTCAATATAAAATAGTATTAACAGTGGGAAAAAATGCCAAGTGAAAATACGTACTTTTGACTTTTGATTTGAACTGGACGACTATTTAGAAAGATCTTAAAGCTGAAAAGTACTACAAATGAATGATAAAATACCCGACTATAGATTCCAATATTCATTTTGAACAAAAAGTTGACAGATTTTGAGACATCGAACGAACAATACCAAGAAATAGAAAAATCGCGTGATTTAAAAAAAAACATGTATATTTCCGAATCTCGAGCCAATCAACATTTTTTATTACCAGATTCATGTTCACTGGGCATAGGTAGGTATATGTATAAGAAAAGTCATATCTCGTCTCTGAAGCATTTTTCGTGTCGAACAGTGTCATTTATGAACGTACGTACACACAATGGCAACCCTTCGTCGTTCGCTGTTCGGTTCGTCGGTGTGTACGCAGCATTAAGTTTTTACAGTCACCGTTGTAGTTAGATATTAACAACACACGTCGATCGTCAACAGTGTTGCAGTTATGTAACAATATAATAAATTCGTATTCGTAGATCGTGTGATACGGTCTCGTGCCAGTAATCCATCCAGCGATCGATCTTCTGAGATCGCTCACCGATTCGCGCGTCAGGTGTAACACCGCTCAATTCGTCGGAACGATTTATTTTACACACACACACACACATAGGAGGTTTTTATTTTTCGAACGGAGGAAAACCCGTCGTCTATAACGAGCGAACGTTTTGTTCGCAGAGTGAAATAACACCGAGCGAGGGGATTTAATCGCGTCTTATTATTGAAACCAATTACGCGCGAAAGCTCGTTGTAAGCACGGGAAAATTGGTGGCGCGTGAGCTTATAAGAAAATATTCACCGCACTGTCTAATTAAAAGTATTGTAGCGTTATGAGACCGCGTGGCGATCCCGCCAAAATAGACCAATGGCGTTCTGATCGCCTACTTTCAGAGATGATTCTCGCTCAGGATGCTGGACCGAACGGACCGTTCGGCTCCAGTGGAATAAACCTCTTTCAACCAACTTCGATCTTTCTCTCCGTTCACGGAACCACCCTTCCTGCCCACGCAACACTGGTGTCAGAATGGTCAAGACAAGAGGCAAGCAGGTGTCACCGGCGATCCAGGAGACACCACAAAGGAGCAGAATCGGGAGGTCCGTCCAAACGGGTCAATTGCAGGGAAAAGACGGACGGAAACTGTGGCACAGAGCGACTTACGTGCCGAATTGAGGAAGTCAAAAGCTGTTATCACAGCTAGTATCGGTTGAAAGACACGGGGGGGTCACAGTCGTTTTCGATTGCTTCCCGAACAGTCGGTTGCATCGGTCACATCTGTTACGCAAGGGCTGGAAGCGATACCGTTATTTCAACATTCCGCAAATGACGCAGCACCCAAGGCCACCGAAGGGGAAGCGGTGGACATTCCACAGATGACGCATCACCGAAGGCCACCGACGTCACGGAGGAAGACTTCGGATCGTATAGAATATCCAACATTCGACGGAACAGAGTCCTGGGAAGAATTTCTGGCCCGTTTTAAATTCACGGCAAAGCTGCATGATCATAAAAAAATCTTGCAATACGCTTGTGCTCCACAATGGTTGACCTACGTATGTCGTTTACCTGTGACGACACAGGAAAATTTCGAACAGCTGATCTCGAAATTAGCAACACGATACAGGAACCGCACGTCAGTATACGAGCATTTTGAAGAAGGCGGTCGGAAACAAATGGAAAGCCAACACCGGCGAGGAGCTGACGGCGCACGTAGACGCAATCACAAAACACGCCGAGTTGGCGTTCGCCGGGGTTGGCACCAGAAGCTTTGGAAAGGTTCATTTTGTGTGCTTTCGTAAACACCATTACCGATGCAGATGTAAGAGCAGCTGTCGCATGTCTCGATCCAGCCACCGCTCTTCCAGAAGCCGTAAGAATCGCAGAGGCGGTCTACCAGTCGAAACTTTTCGCGCGCAATGCATCCAATGCTTCAAGTAATGTGCGGCAGCCTACCGTCACTACAGCTGCGGCCGGTGGCGCTACAGTCGCCGGTCGACCGGAGACATCTGGCGGACAGAAACCACGATACGCGAACACGAAGTTAACACGCACACCACCGCGACCATTTCACACCCCAGAATGCTGGAATTGCGGAAAGAAAGGTCACATCAGTCAGTATTGCCGACAAACAAAAAAACTCGACGACTCGTTGACGACAAAGACGACAAAGACGAATCAAGCGAAGCGGCGTCGGAAAACGAGCAGTGATCGGTCGAATACGGGCTCAACCGATCACTAAACGAACGAAAAGACCCGGAGTTAAAACAATCGGCACTCGCGGATCACCGCAAATAAAAGGAAAAATAGGCGGAATACCGTGTCATATGGTGTGTGACACCGGGTCAGAAATTACAGTTATAAACACGACCTTTTTTTTCCCGGAATTCCTTTCGACCGGTTTGAAGTCATAAAAGGGCGCTGTACAAAAGCACGTCAAGCATCGGACGCATACCTCCATATCAACAAATGGATACGCGTTAAAATCGAAACCCAAACCAAAACATTTACATGGGAAGTCGCAGTTGCAGCGATTCGCGACAGAGTGCTTTTAGGAGTGGATTTTTTAAGGCATGCCAAGACGGACATATTGTTAACGGAGCCGGAAGTAGTAGTAACAATTCGGAGAACCATCCAAGAATCACCCCATCCGAAGTTAGCGGCGTTAATGGAAACCACAACCGATGATCTTCAACCGGATGTCCGGCAGCAGCTCCGAAATTTGCAACAAAATGAAAAGCATTTGCGCGCGACCAAGACGACCATGGACGAACCAACATCGCGGTGCACACGATTAACGTAGGCGACGCCAGACCAATTAAACAGGCACCGAGAAGAACACCGTTAGCCAAGAAAGGAGAAGTTCGCCAGCTGATCGAGGACCTTCAACGACGAGGCATCATCGAACCAGCTTTCTTATGGGCATCTCCCATTGTACTGGTAGATAAAAAAGGACGGATCATCACGCCTGTGCGTGGACTATCGTCGTTTAAATGCAGTCACCAAAAATCGATCAGTTGGCCGGGGCACGGTATTTCAGTACGTTGGATTTACAGAGCGGCTATTGGCAGGTACCAGTGGCACCAGAGGACCGAGAGAAGACAGCCTTTGTAACAGAACACGGCCTGTTCCAGTTCAAAGTAATGCCGTTTGGACTGTGTAATGCACCTGCAACGTTCGTGCGATTGATGGAACAGGTCGTCGGGGATATGAAGAACAATGTGCTGGTGTATTTAGATGACATAATAATTCACAGCCAGACATTACAGCATCACATAGAGCAACTAGAAAAAGTACTACGACGGGTACAGGCCGCTGGATTGAAGTTGAATGCCGACAAATGTAAAATCTTCAGCAAGGAAGTCGAGTTCCTGGGACATCGAGTGTCTCCGAGGAATCACCACTGATCCACGAAAGATCCAAGATGTCAGAGACTGGGACGTCCCGAAAACAAAACGCACATGAGGAGTTTTAGGGCTAGCCAACTACAGGCGTTTTGTACTCGATTTCGCTAAGATAGCGAAACCTCTACACAAGCTGACGGAGAAGGATACAGCGTTCGAGTGGACTCCGGAATGTCAAAAGGCATTCGACCTCTTGAAAGATGCGTTGATAACGGCCCCGGTAATGACACATCCACGACCCGATGGTCACTTTATCCACTTTATAAGGTTATTTTATAATTGATTTGAACTACTTGTATATTTCGCACTATTGCTATACTGATAAATGTATATATGTATGTGTGTATGTCGATCGAGACGATCTCCTCTAAAGAGAGGGGCAATGTAGCGTTATGAGACCGCGTGGCGATCCCGCCAAAATAGACCAATGGCGTTCTGATCGCCTACTATAAATAGAGGCACAATTGGCCTCAGAGATGATTCTCGCTCAGGATGCTGGACCGAACGGACCGTTCGGCTCCAGTGGAATAAACCTCTTACAACCAACTTCGATCTTTCTCTCCGTTCACGGAACCACCCTTCCTGCCCACGCAACAGTATATTAAAATTTTATAGAAGGGAGTAAGTAACCGAAGCTTTCTTCCGTCGTCTATCAAGTAAGATAGCAATATAATATTACTATAGAAGGTAGTATTACGTAGCTTTTGCGCTCCGCGTTCAATTTCTCGCACTTCGCGCTCGATCTTACTCGTTTTGCGCTTACGTAATTTTCGTGGACCTCTCCAATCCTCTTCCATTCCTGTCTGTCTTGATCAATCTGCATCTACACATTCTTCTCAATTCATCAGCCCATGGTCCACTCGGTCTACCTTGCTTTCTTTCACACCCTCTCGGATACCATTCCGGCATTTCTCGCGTAAAAAATGTTTTACGAAACAAGTAAAAAGATCTGTACATACATATAATCGGTTAGTAAATTTTGAAAGATCGATTAAATCTCCTTTCAATATTGACCATACAATATAAAAGACACTTTATGACACAGGTTCCCAACCTTTTTCGAGTGGCGACCCGCGACCCCAAAATATTATTCAAACATCAAGACACTGATTAAAAATGAAAATTTAGCCGTTCACCATCCACTGCTGGATGTAAGTCTCTCCAATCCTCTTCCATTTCCTGTCTGTCTTGAGCAATCTGCATCCACTTGACTCCACACATTCTTCTCAATTCATCTGCCCATCGTCCACCCGGTCTTGCTTTCTTTCACATCCTCTCGGATACAATTCCAGTATTTCTCGCGCCACTTCAACTTTTTCACACGTACTGCTATATCTGCCACTTTGGTCATACTTGTTACCTATGTATTCCTCTTACAATCTCTTCTTGTTATACCAAGCATACATCTTTCCATGCTTCTGTGTGCACTGGATCTTACGTAGCATTCTTGAATTTAGCATCCACGTTTCACATCCATACGTTATAACTGACAGAAAATTGCATTAGTCAATATTTTTTTTAGTTCACTAATTCAGTTTGGAGACCCCATTTGGTGTCACGACCCATAGGTTGGGAACCCGTGCTTTATGATAAATATTGACCACTTATAAAAAAAACTAGAGTATTGGCCGCGGACGATCAACAGACAGTACTAATTTTTAACATATGAGTGGGCTAACAATTGTGGTGATCGTAGGTTGAGCAATCTGCATCCACTTGACTCCACACATTCTTCTCAATTCATCTGCCTATCTTCCACTCGATCTGCCTTGCTTTCTTTCACATCCTCTCGGATACCATTCCAGTATTTCTCGTGTCCATCTGCCATCCATTCTTCCATGTGTCCACTCCGACTTTTTCACACGTTCTGCTATATCTGCCACATTGGTTATACTCCTTACCCATGTATTCCTCTTACGATCTCTTATTTCCATGCTTTAACTGTGTGCACTGGATCTTACGTACCATTCTTGAATTTAGCATCAACGTTTCACATCCATACGTCAATATATATATTTTAGTTTACTGTTTCAGTTTACGACCCCACAGAAAACCCTTCGCGATCCCAAATGGGCCATAGGTTAGGAACTCGTGGCCTAAAAGTAAATAGTAACAAGTGCAAGTATGTACAGTTTTGTGACACATTTTAAAAGAGAGCAACGTTGATTTTGCCAGTATCGATTCAATGCACGCTGTCTCTTACTTTTATAGAAATCGCATATCTTAACCTCTGAATATACGAGCCATTATTTTTGAGTGGTGTAAGTTCCAGCAACCCAAAGTGCACCATCCGTTAGCCCTAGAATTCCTAAAGGTATGTAATCTAGCCACCTTTAACCATAAATTACAAATATATAGGGACGTAGCTCAATTCGTTGCAGCGTAATTTATGTAGCTTCGTTTCACCTGTAGCAATTTTTGGTTACAATAGCCTTGCCTTGAGGAATTTGTAGTTATGGGTTGTGTACACTGGGTCTAATCTCTAAGATTGCTTGCTTTCATGCTTGTATATTAGCATAAGCATCTGCCTGCCTGAGTACATTACGTTCACGCTAGCATCGCCAACATAATAAACAACGATTTTGTAGCGGTGTCTTGGCATCAGGTCGTTTTCTGTCAAAGCTGGTTTGTGACGACAACGCGATTTTATACCCATACGTCCGTTAAATCGACGGTGCACTATACGACTGTTTCACCTGCTGTCAAACGGGCTATGGGCTGTTCCGTTATTGTACAATCCAGCATTAAGCCGCGTACTCATTAGCGAACATGAGCGTGTAATGTAATGCTCGCCAATGTGGACGCCATGTACACACTTGCCGTGCAACCAACTGCGAACGACTACGAGCCCCTTTGTGTTCAAAATTTGTTGCGTTATGGTGGGTACACACCGCCGAATCGAACGCGAACCGAATTCGGAGCAATTTCGAAGCGAACGTTAGAATTCGCTTCGTTGGTTGTAGGTATACACCTAAACATTCGCACCGAACAGCGACCCTCGAACGAAAATACAATAGGCAGAATTAACAAAAGACGATCTTTAACAATAACCTAACCAACAAAAAAATACTCTGTTCGCAGTTGGCCCCGTCTTCGCTCCGAAGGCGGTCTATCAAACGATTTTTTTTATAAACCCATATTTTTTTTTGCATTGCGTCTTTGTTCGTGGCATCTTGGCGAGCAGTGTACTTATCAACAATAGTAGTGGTAGTAAAACTAGTAAATCGCAATAAATCACCAAACTATAAAACAATTAACTCACTTTCGAAACTTTCGTACATACAATTAAATTCAGAAAAAATGATGAGGGGTTGAATTTTATATATTTTTACGTATATGTATATAATCTACCGGGTAATTATTGTAAACATTACAAAACTTACCTTGGGGAATCGTACATAGGTACATATTATATAGTATGGGTTAACTCGTATGTACATATGTACATATATGCGCGCGCGAATACTTTCAAGGTTTGATATCATAAAAATGACACTTAGAAGCACAATTTTATTTCAAATTCAGTCAAGTTTCAGCCGTATAACTGCATTTAAAATTTACCTGCATACATATTCACAATTCATGTTGATCTTGATTGTACGTCACACTAAAAACGTTTACATATGAGTGTTTAAAATTCAAATAAATAAATACATACACAAAAAAAATGTTTTTGTGGAGCAGCAAAGCGACAAAAAACCATTCGGTGTGAACGATCGCTCCGAGACCTAGCGAAGCGATCGTTCGGTTCGCATTCGCTGCGACGTCCACATAGCGTCCAAATAGCCCGAATTCGCTTTCGCTTCGCCTTCGATTCGTCGGTGGGTACTCACCATTACACGCTCATGTTCGCTAATAAGTACGCGGCTTACGCCATATGAATATCAACGCCCGCTGAATTTTAAATATCGTAAAGCGCTTTTTTAATATAGATCCCCACTAATTGATCGCACGCTTGTAAGTAAGAAAAAAAATATTATAGTTTTTATAGCGCCCCACTAATTGATCGCACGGTATCGATTTTTTTTTAACTTTACTATTTATATTATAATTATTAATTATTATAATATTGTAAGTGATTTTGTAAAAATCAAAAAACAAAAAAAAGTTTTTATAGTGCCATCTATGTATTATTAGCAGAGTCACGATCCCTTGTATAGGTAATGTTTACAAAAAAAAGGACTAAATTGACCAAGGACGATAGCGGATAGCATTAGTGCGAGTCCTCTCGAGCCTGGGGTCCTGAGTTCGATCCCCCACTCGTCCTGGTTTTTAAATTATTTTTCCTCAGCGAGCGTTATCAGCAGACAGACTTAACACTTTTATTTACAGAACTAGTGTAAGCCCGTTGTTAATCAACGGAGCGGTTTCTCATCACCCGTACTGAAAAATAATATAAAACTTAATAGTTTTTTTATAGTTCTTGCATAGATGGCGCGTTATAATAACAACGTAACAATTTAGCAAAGTCGCGAGCCTATTTATTATATCTGGTTTGGCTCACCCATAAGCGGCTCAGTTTTCCAAATCAGTGATCTCGAGTTCAAATCCCATTTTTCCCAATTTTTCCACAGCGAGCGTTATCAGCAGACAGACAGACAGACGGATTTCGGCTATTATATATATAATGACTGGCAAAATAAAATTAATCTTGTTTTTGTGCTCATCATAAATTCCCATACAATTTGATCAATCGGAACGGAGTTGAAGTAGAATCCCTACATAGTGAATTCTGACAGTAAACTGTAAACGTGTGCATTGTTTTTGAGCAAGTGAACAGAAAACTTCGCATCGGGAGCATTCCACGTATAATATTTTTGTTTTATTCATGTAATTTAGTACAAGTGCGAAAGGTAAAGAATCCTTTGCGCGAATCGCTCCTGCATAAATATATACTCTTCGGTAGGGGTTTTTTTTTTATTATTTTATTTTATTTATATATTCGAGTCGCGTGTGTCCGCTCCGCGTCCTCGCCATTTTTCCTGTTTGTCTGTTGTAATTCGCATCATTTTTATTATCCCGTTTTTATTGGCACCCACCCCCCCCCCCACCCACCACCAATCTTATCTGATTATGTCAGACCTGTTTATCCACCGATACAAAAATAATACATTTTGTTATTATTCCCCATTGCTTTTTATTTATTTGTTCAATCAATCTGCGGCCATGACCCGCGCGTACCCACAAGTACCTTCATACATACATACATAGTATGTCGACGATTTCATATCTTATTTTTTTTTTTAACATAAGCAGACGAAATGTGAACGCGCATTGTGCGAGACGAGGAACGAAAAGCGATGGGATAAATTCCCGCTTGAATTTTCCCCCATCTTTCCATTCATAAATATAAATAATTTTCGAGTTTTCCCGCGCGAAACTTCGCGGTCGTTGCGAAAGAACGATAAAAAATCAGCATGGCATATTTTGTCTATCGCGCAATTTTTTTTTTTATATAAGGTATTGATGATGAGTGTTCAGTGCTTTGAATTGGAAAATTTAAATAAATAAAACTCGCGAGGGAAAATTTTGTACAGCGGCGTAATTTATGTATGTAGATACATCCGCTCGGAAAAATCTACATATGTACATACAATATCATTAGAAAGAAGATTGAACGAACTTTAAAATTATTTATATTTCATCACCGCAGCCTCGTTGTGTAGTTTCGGAGATAGAAATTTTTTAAAACAGGTATCGTTTTTTTGTGCCTATCCTGTATATCCAACTTTATACACCAATTATTCCAAAACCAACAAGTCTTTTTTGACATTAATTAGCACTAAAATAACCAAGTCATAGTATCAACACTAATTCATTAACGTATTACGTCAGACTATGAAGACGAATAAAGTAGCAATCTGTCTAAAAAATTAACACGTATAATACATATGTAGTTAAACTTCATCCTATTACAGAATGTATAAACGTGTGACGTCATTTTGTCTAGATTTATTTGTATAAAAGCAAAAAATGGACAGAAGTTCGTCCCTCTCGTAAAGATAGACGTACACTACACGCTATTCGAAATTTTTGTCCCCTTTTAACACGCCACCAGATGAAACATATTCTCAAACTCAAACTGAATACTGTCTTGTTGAAAAAAAAACGGACTATACTCATAAACAACATATATGTACATATGTACATAATACATATATGTAGAACGCGTGACGTCATTCTGTGTAGGTTTATTGGTATAAAAGCAATACCTTATACCGGATAAGGGTTCAAAAATGAGTACGTGTCGTCACGTCTTAAATTCAGTAGTTATGCCTACCTGCGCTACTAATTTAAAATTGCCTATTGTTATAATACCTTGTCCTTTAAAAGTTGTTGGTCTGTTGGTGTCTACAATATAGGAAAATATACGTTTCATATACATTTATTTATTTACACATAAAGCGAAAAATGTGCCTGCTAGAGTCGTTACAATGGGCGACCGATAAGCAACGAGTTTGCCTAAGCGTTTCACACAACAAGAAACTATTAAATATCAATTATGTATGTTAATCTAATCAATTTATAAAGTTGCTTAATAACATTATCTCAGTTTTGATTATAGTAATGTAAGGCGAATGTGATTATAAAATGGCTGCCGAGCAAATTTTATTGTTTCTGGCGAACTTTGCGCGCCGTGTATTATTCAAGTTTCATAAATTGTTAATTTTATACGACTGGAAAACTCCAGTTTTCGTATAAGCAAGATAACGTTAAATATATAAATAAGCCGTAATGCGCACTTGGTGTTTCTCGTTTGTAATAAAAATAAAAACGAGAGTTGGTTGTAGTATTTCTCGTAATTTGGTCATTAAAATCCGGTGCACTTGGGTCTGGACTTACCCAGCAATTGATAAACAAAACGCGGTCACTTTACCGCATAATTGAATAATAAAATGAAGTGTCTTTACTTGTCAATTTACGTTTGACGTTCGATCGAATACATGCATGCCCGTTGTTACGCACAAGGCACGAGTGTACAGTACAGTAATGCCCGTGTACAGTGATTTGACAGCCCGTGAAGCGTGGTTAGGGCTCAGTCAATTTGACAGATCGTGTACGGTGCGCTGTATTATGTATGGGTGTTGCAGCGTGTATGGCGTTCTGTAGATCAAGATGGCGGGGCCTCTGCACAACCATACAAAGACGAGTGTATTGTACAAATAATACTGTATACATATGTATGTACATTAGTCAGATTAAAATTAGCAAAGTGCCCCCACTAACCCGAGCAAATAATTTGACGCTTGGCGTCTGCGACGATATATAATTCGCATTGGAGCGAATCAACCTTTAATACATTCATAATACATTAATACATTCATCAAAACATTCGTTGTATGAGTATTGAGTACTATGTCTCGTTCACACCGGCAGCTGGCGCCGCTCGCTAGCTCTGGATCTTTGACTCTGTGCGATCGTTGCACCGTTTCACCAACATTGTAGATTTTTCGCTTTTATACATATGTACATATCATCATCATTTTCAGCCGTTCACCATCGACTGCTGGATGAAGGCCTCCCCAATCCTCTTACATTCCTGTCTGTCTCGAGCAATCTGCATCCAGTTGACTCCACACATTCTTCTCAATTCAGCAGCCCACCGTCCACTCGATCTACCTTGCTTTCTTTCACATCCTCTCGGACACCATTCCAGTATTTCTCCCGTCCATCTGCCATCCATTCTTCGCGCTATGTATCCATTGCCACTTCAAAGTTTTCACACCTTCCGCTATATCCGCCACTTTGGTCACGCTTCTTACCCATGTATTCCTCATACGATCTCTTCTTGTTATACCAACCATATGTACATCTTTCCATACTTCTCTATGTGCATTGAATCTTACGTAGCATCCATGTTTCACATCCATACGTCATAACTGGCAGTATGCATTGGTCGTATACAGTACAGCGGGATGTTTGATTTAAAAACTATGTTCATTCTTCTAAAAGCGCTCCATCCTAGTTTAATTTATTCTTATTTACATCCAGTTATATTCACCAACTATCAACTATTAATGTACAACTGTAATGTACAAACTGCAAACTTTTCAATTCATCAGCCAATCTTCCACTCGGTCTACCTTGCTTTCTTTCACATCCTCACGGATACCATTCCAGTATTTCTCGCATCCATTCTTCTCGCTATGTGTCCATTTCAAAGGTTTTGCTATATCGGCCACTTTGGTGATACTACCCATGTATTCCTCTGTCGATATCTTCTTGTATACATATTTCCATGCTTCTCTGTGTGCACTGGATGTTATGTAACATTCTTGAATTTAGCATCCACGTTTCACATCCATATGTCATAACTGGCAGTACGCATTGGTCGTATGTCTTCTTTTTTAAGTATTTACGTTGTGTTCGTTCTTACAAAAGCGCTCCATCCCAGTTTCATTCTTCGTTTTATCTAAAAATAAAAAGTTGCGGCTCCCAAACTTAGCCAATTTTGCAAGGTTTTCCCTAAATTGGCTCTTAGCTCGAAAAAGGTTCCCGACCACCTTATTAGATTATATGAAAATATAATTGTGGTTTTATTTAATATGTGTCCACTTCAACTTTTTCACACGTTCACTTTGATCATGCTTCTTACCCATGTATTCCTCTCTCTCACGATCTCTTCTTGTTATATGTACACATATAATGATTGTATTACGTGGTTGTTTTTTTTGTTGTTGATTGTGTATGTTTTTATCATCAGTGGCGGCACGTATTTTAAGATTAAAGCGTTGGTTAATGATCTAATCTAGTTTTGTATACGTAATTGGCGTTGTCGTTTGGTGCACACATTATTAAGGATAAGGAGGCTTCTGAGGTTTGGATCGGTCCGATGATGGATCGGAGTTTTGTGGCCATTCGACTAGGACCGATTGTTAAAAAACTGGTTTTTGACAGCTGCCATTATTTATATATCGGGAGCATTGCAAACGACACCACGAGAACTTCGATTATCTGACCCGCCTACCTGTACCTACCTTCAGGTTAGATTATCTGCCCAATCGAATAGCCGAGAGCAATGATCGTCTGTGTATTTAAAATCGTGAACATTTTATAGAAAATTTTATGATAGACTCATGGAAACAACTCACACATATGTACATACATACAAAAAAATTGAAATATATTAGAAATATGGAATAATAAGCATTGTATGCAACAACACGTGCACATTACAATACTAAAAGTCTTTGCACTCGACAGCTATCTGTCCACTCATTAGATGTCTAAAGCTCTTCCCAACAAAATTCGTTAGGGGGTATGACTGGCATGAGGTATTTGGAGTGGAGGAGGAAAGTATCCCCGTTGAAACATATGTTCATGATTATAAATGGACATATGTATGTTCAATGGGGAAATACTAGAGCGTCTCCAACTTAACACTCTGGATTTTTATTGTCGTGCACGGGGTCACGAGCTTTTTGTGGTGCCGGGGTACAGAACAATGCTTATGGGGTCGGTCCAGCCCGGTGATTACTGCTCTTAAATTATTTAATTCATTGTCGACTGTTGATGTTGTCATTTTCAACATCAGCCTGGCGCAGTTTGTAATCAAACTAAAGATTTGTAAATTTTAGTATTATTTTATTATTATTTCTTTTTTTTTTTGATTTTCTTATGTTTTTTATTATATTATATTATATTCTGTGTAACTTCTATGTATCTTTTTGATATTCTTATTCTTTTTGTTTTTATATACATACATATGTATGTAATTTAGATATGTACATATGTACATATATGTAATCTATATTTTGGGCTAAAAACCTGTTAATAAATAAATAAATACATTTTCGTACAATTAAAAACAAATTGCTCTAGTGTAGATTGGATTATCGTTTGAATTGATTTGACTCAAAAGTTTTGCATAGTTTGTATCTGTGGCTTGGTTCTGTAATAGTCAAAATATTAATACCCCGTTCAAAAGTAAACCGACTGTTTTCTTTCAAACGATTTATTTTTGAAAGTTTCTCAGCAGGATGTTATTCTTTTTTGGAAATGGCTAATGATGGTCATTTGTCTTTTGGTTGTGTTGAAATAAACACTAACGCTAATCCTCCAACGGACGTAATTATTAAATTACCAGTGTAAGCCCGTTGAATATCAACGGAGTGGTTTCGCATCACCCGTACTGTGAGTGTTTGTGTGGGTGAGTATATGTGTACGTGCAGTATGTATGCGAGCAATCCGCGGCTATCCAGCCAGACAGACCCTTGCGCTACTATATATAGTAATGCATACTTCAAACTTGACAAATGAATAAAGTACTGAGTATTAATTAGTAATTAGTAATTAGTATTAATTTATAATAATATTAAATTTAATAGTTTTTATAGTTTTTGCATAGATGGCGCGTTATAATACAACAACGTGACAATTTTGCAAAGTCGCGAACCTACTGAAGATTAATATTGTCAAATTATAGCAGGCTCGTCATTACCTAGTTTGGATGAATGCGTAAGCGCACCCTCTTCCGACCTGGTGATCTCGGGTTCAAATCCCACTCGCGCGCGACGGTTCTTGTCTTTTAATCATTTACCGAGGCGAGCGTTATCAGCAGACAGACAGACGGAATAGGAATGTGCAGAAAGTAGTAGTCCTCCTTGCTTTGAACAGGGTATATGTAGTTCTGAGGAATCGAAATTGCAAAATTTGTCATTTGGCTTCTCTTTTGGTATCTTAATACATAATTGAAATTTAAGTAAACAGATTTGACATCAAGTACTGATTTAACTTGACAAAATTACTACCAGATAAATATGGATTGTGTTCTTTGACTTAACTTTCCTTGACTTACACTTGCAAATTCGCACATAAAAAGTGATTAAAAGATCATATAAATTTTCATTAGTAATAATGTTTTTAAGCCAAGTTATTTGCAGTTTTTGAATTAATAAATAAACGAAATAGTTTCACGTTGACTATATACATATGTAGCGTCAAATTTTCCAGAAATTTGTATGGATTTTCCGCGATCGGAATTTACATATAGCGTTCAGAATTCCATTTACGTCGATTAGAATTCTAGCTTTGATTTATTGCTGCGAACAATTTTTCCATTCCTACCACACCAATCCAATTTATTTTTCCTACCGCGATCCGATAGAAACATATATTACCGTTTGCGTGTGCAAAATTTAAAACTCTAAACGTAAAATATAATTAATAATAACCGCTTATTAAACATTATATGATTAATAAATCTCGTATCGAATCTCACCGACTCGACAATACATCATCGTTTTGTTGTATTGATATTTTATTGTGTTGGATCCATCGCAGCGTGTTAACAATACAAACAAATATAAATCAAACGCACGGGAAAACGTACATAGAAAATTGTTTAGTCGGCGTCGAAAAGGTTAGCTGAGTGAAATTCGAGCGCATTGCGTGATTGATAGCGTTCGAAACGCGAACGTGTTCTTTTCCCAAACTAACAAAACGCTCTCGAACATAAATCACGCGTTTTGTTTCCGATCAATTAGTCGGCTCGACTTCCGAGCTTCGCGGTTTGAGCATCGCTGGAATTTATATATTGTACAGTACGTGTCAATTGCAGTGCCGCAACCAGATAAAAGACGCACTCTGGACCGTTTATCTTTGGTGACCTATGGCCGATGCTCGCGAGCTTTTCAACGGGACTTAAAAGGTTTTTTTATATATGCATATGTACATATCTCAACATCATCATCATCATTTTCAGCCGTTCACCATCCACTGCTGGATGAAGGCCTCTCCAATCCTCTTCCATTCTTGTCTGTCTTGAGCAATCTGCATCCACTTGACTCCACACATTCTTCTCAATTCATCAGCCCATCTTCCACTCGGTCTACCTTGCTCTCTTTCACATCCTCTCGGATACTATTCCAGTATTTGTCCATCTGCCATCCATTCTTCTCGCTATGTGTCCAGTCCAGCCACTTCAACTTTTTTATGCGTACTGCTATGTATCTGCCACTTTGGTAATACTTCTTACCCATATATTTCTTTTGCGATCTCTTCTTGTTATACCAAGCATACATCTTTCCATGCTTCTCTGTGTGCACTGGATCTTTCGTATCATTCTTGAATTTAGCGTCCAAGTTTCACATCCATACGTCATAACTGGCAGTACGCATTGGTCGTATGCCTTCTTTTTTAAGCATAGCGGAATGTTGGATTTAAAAACTATGTTCATTCTTCCAAAAGCACTCCATCCTATTTTCATTCTTCGTTTTATTTCTTCTTCTTTACATCCAGTCATATTCACCAACTGCCCTAGGTATAAATAACTATCAACTATTTCTACAATATGATTATCAACTGTGACTTATCCTTTAACTTATTTAAACACTATTTGTGTATTTTTATAGTCCATTTGTTGCGGGAAATGTGAAAATACGCTCGCTTTTCCCAACGTGTACTTTATTTAACGCGTTATCTCTTCATTTTTTTGTATTTTTTAAAACTATTTGTTATAGTGCAGTATCTTGGGAAAGATGCTCCGAGTTTCCTGGTGTTTTCCGGAAGATACATTTTAAGTGTTGCCAATTTTGAATCAATGATTTTGACTTGACTAGCTTATACAACATTCTCCACCGGAGTATCTTGTATGTATGTATGTATGTGTTTTGATAACTACGAATTTAACCAACTATTTATGGTTGACATCGAAAATTTGCATTTGAAACTTTTTTATCAGCGACATTTTCACGCTTCTCTGTTTATGTTAATAATCTGTTATTTGATATATTATTGCTGACTAGTGTAAGCCCGTTGAATATCAACGGAGTGTTCTAATCACCCGTACTAAAAAAAATTAAATTTAATAGTTTTTATAGATATGTATGTAGATAGATTGTAGCAGGCCCATTATTATCTAGTTTGGATCACAGCGTAAACGCTCACTGTCCCGAATTGGTGATCTCGTGTTCAAATCACACTCGCGCGCGGACGGTTCGTGTCTTTTAATTATTTACCGAGGCGAGCGTTATCAGCAGACAGACACACATACGGAATACGGCTATTATATGTATATATGACTAGTGTCAGTCCGTTGAATATCAACAGAGCGGTTTCTCATCACCCGTACTGAAAAATAATATTAAATTTAATAGTTTTTATAGTTTTTGCATCTTTACAACAATGCGCCATCTATGGCGCGTTATAATACAACAACGTAACAATTTAGCAAAGTCGCGAGCCTATTTATTATATAAATAGTAAAGTTGAAGCCTGCACATTGTCATCTGGTTTGGCTCACCGCGTAAACGCTCTGTTGCGAATCAGTGATACCGGGTTCAAATCCCACTCGTGCGACGTTCTGGTATTTTAATTATTTACTGAGATGAGCGTTATCAGCAGACAGACAGACAGACAGACGGATTTCGGCTATTATATATTATATATATATAATAATAAAGCTCGAATTTAACCCCTTAAGCCCGCAGCAATATCTACGTATATAGAAAAAGAATATTCCCAACACTCTGAGGTCTGAGTGGATAAAAAATTGGCAAGTTCTGTCGTCTCGAATGCACATTCCGATCACGCTTTCACAATGATATGCACGAAATGGAAAATTTCCAGGAGCGGACTGAGACCCTAATCACCCCTCCGTGCTTCACTTGCAAATAAAAAAGAGAATCGAAAACTTTATATCCTTTCAAGTCTGCAAGTATAATAAAATATCTTATAGGTATACCCGCGAATAATAGTTTATTCCGTGGAGAAATATTCATCGCCAATGTTATGCTCATGCGGAAAATTTGCCAATTTTCCTTACTGCAATGCACAAAGCTAATCGAGTACGAGCATTGAATACAGAATGGGCGGTGTATCGATAAGTTTTTCCGATTTTAGCACGTCTGGAAAAGAGTTTCAACAATAATGATATTCAAAGTTGTATATTATTCAGATAATCAGGTCGTGGTTTAATAATGCGCACGCAGAATGAATGATGTGTGCTTTTTTTTTTTTTTTCTCCAAAGGGGATGAAAACACGTTTTGGCTTTTACAAAATAGCCATTAATTACTGAAACACGATCTCTTATTAGCTTTTTGCATGTATGTGAATGTATGCTGAAAACGAAAATGGGCTTCCAAATGAAAGTCGAAATAATTAACGTAATAAAATATATATATATATATATTGTATATAATATTATCGATTTCATTTACAAAAAAAATAAACAATTTTATATATAATAATGTCTTGTTGTATTGTTTTTATACATTCACTCATTTTTATTGTACATAATACATAATATAAAATATTTACAATGGTGAATATTCTGTTACGTTAAAATTTTACAAATACACATATTATATTATAAAACAGTAAAAATAATCAATATAAATTGTATAATAAGCTCTCAATTGATTTAATTCTGATGTAAAATATTCCGAACTACATAGTTAAATAAAATAAAAGATAAATTTCTTTATTCATTGATTATATATTTATTTATTTATTGAAAATGAACATTGATCGTCATTGTTTATTTTAAATTATACTACAGCAAGAATGTCAAAGCATAGCATCGTCATTTTTAATTTAATATTCACAATAATTATTCAATAGAACCAAATAAATTTTATAATTACATTTAAATATTTACAGAAGATCACAGTTGTTTTTATGATGTTTCAGTCGAATTTTCATATTATGCTCGGAAGACTGAGTTGAATTCAACAACAATAAAATACTGATTACAATAAGGCGAATTTCAATCAACCAATTTGAATATTTTAAGACAAACAGAGCACCTTTATAGATATAAAAAAAAAAAATTATAATCAAATTTACACTTACTTACACAGTTTAACAATACTAAATATAAATATAACAAATTCTAATCACAATTTTATTTTTTATATATAATACAATCGAGTGGAAATTTCGAGGCATACATACATCCATAGGCACGTTAAATACGTGTTTTGTAAGGCATCCCACACACGTTGCGATCCAATTAATGAATTCGAAATTACGTCATTGCAAAAATATACACTCAATATCAATTTGTATAGCGGCAGTATCAATTTCACCGGTAATTATGTTTGAAATGTCGTAACGCACATTACGAACAATCGTCTGAATCACCCGGTATGCGTATGCGAGTACACATACTTGTATTTTTTGTTTAGTATATACATAGCTATGGATATGTATTATTATTATCGTTAATATGATTTCTGTTCGGACTGTGGCCCCCCCGCGTGGAGACCGGCCATTAAATATTTGTCTGGAGATTGTAAAGGTGAACGAAAATTATTATATTGTGAAAGATACTCCCGGTTGAACGTAAAAAGATGACTTATCCACTCCAGAGAGTGATAATGTTGTGTATATTCGACCGACGAAATCGACCGTGACTCGAGATATGCTGTACGTGTGCGTCGTTCATTATCAATTTCGAATGAATTAAATTTTATAATTAAAATTAATCAGATCCTCTAATAGTTAAAAATGTAAAATGTCCGAATCGAATTGGTATTGTGCAATATTTTAACATTCAATTGTTCAATGATAATTTTGGCATTTACTTGGTTTAAAAGTCAAAGCTTTTTCCATTGAATTGCCGCACTGTTAAGATCAGACTATTTATATCTAAATGTAAAGTGATTGAAAGGCACTAGTTCCGTATTTAAATATCTAGTTGATTTTATTATTCAAATAAAACAGACACAAATGGTCATTTTGTTGTAAAGATTACATGTTTTCATTTAAAATTTGTTGAAATTCGATTGTTCACTATTACAAAATTAACAATTCAATATAACATGTTCGAAATCAATACATAAAATGATTCATTTTTAAAAGTTTGAGACGCACTGTTTCGTAGGGACATTATTTCTTAACACTATTACATTTCCACGTTATAATAATATAATATACAACAACAAGAAAAATAAAAAGTCAACCACACCTTTCGATGCAATAAATACCTAAAATATTGTACAACCACAAGATATAATAAAATTTTTGACTAGGATAGTCTACCTTTCCTGATTTTATTTACAACCGAAATATATGTATATAAGAAATCTTGCGGCCATTTTTACTTTAATTTTATTCATTATTACATTTCAAACATCGCTATATAAATACGCATAGCAAAAATCATACAAATCAATGCAGACTAGAGAACGAAAAACATTCAACAACGCTTTCAAATTATAAAATAATAATAATAATAAAAAAAAACAGTTCATAGCACAACAACCTTTAACTGGAGCTTTACTAGTAGTTAGTACTCGTACAGTGCACTGACTATGACTAATGTGACGTGCACCACTTCTGGATGCACTTCTGCAGCATAAATCCATCCATTCAGTCGGGTTAACCGCGACTATCTCGGACAGAAACTGAAGTATGGAAACAGGAAACAATGCAGCGATAGAAACCTGACAAAAAAAAAAAAAAAACATTATACAAAACAACGTTCGGGTTCAATATTGTATCGCATAGTTTCGGATTTGGGGTTGGCTTCGTGCCGTGAAACTGACAAACGATAAGAACACTAGTAATATAATATAGTGTATATGAAAAGCGATAAAAAAATTAACAAGCGCATATATATCTCTTTAATGGCCGCAGCAATTGAAAGCGGATAGTGCGTCGTTAAACTTTTGATTCATACGCATGTTTCGTATGCGTGTTTCGGATAATCAAATTCCAGTATGGTGCACACAAGTCGCTTCGGAAATAAATATTATATAATATAAAAAAAATATCGTGTCCCCGTATTTTTTTCGATAGTGCATAGATTTGTTCAGATGTGAAGAACTACCGGGTGGTCTCAAGATCAATGGCGACTCGTTTTAATGTCAACTTTTGAACTAAACTAGCCACGAGCGATACAATAGACTTTGCGCAACTTTTACACTTGTCGGTAGTGAGCGGTCATTTTCTCAAAATGCATCAATTCTACGTTCAAAATGTATATTGAAATCTACAATCAAGTGTTTCATCTTAAGGTGGATCTACATTGGCGAGACGAACAGCGAACGACGAAGGGTTGCTATTGTGTGGACGTTCATAAAGCCTTCGGCCTTCGTCGTTCGCTGTTCGGTTCGCCAATGTGGATCCACCTTTACAATTGTGGGATTGTACTGCTTTCAATAATCTTTCCAAGCAACCTCCCAGTCCGAAACAAAAGTCAAAATGTGTTTTCATTAGAAATTTTTACTATATCCATATACATACATATGTACGTGGTATAGAAAAAGTATTGTTTTTCACTGTTTTCATTATTTTATAATGTGTAATTTTTATTTGAACACGTACATACATTCAGATTGTTTCATTGTCAAACAATTTTTCTTTTTGTATAAAAGTGCTAATTTCTCGTCCGAGAATAAAAAATAAAATCACCAGTTGAACAGTCAGTCTACCAATACAACAATTTATGTAAGTAACGATGAGACATTTTGTAATGGGGGTAGATATTACACAGGGATAGTTTACTCGCTACAATTTCGCTGGTTTGCTGGTAAACTAGCTCGCGTAATAGGCGAAGTTAGTAAACTAGCTTGGATTTTTCGGCCGCGCGAGTGAAGTTCGAATGTTTGAACTTTACTCGCATTAGCTGGCTCGTGTGACATCACTTCATTGACAGTTTGAAGTGAAGCGTTTCATTTTCAGCTCCCAACACACTTCAATGGACATGATACATCGCAAAACACGTGTCGTCACGTTGACAAGTCACAAGTTGACGACAGCGCCAATAGCGAGTAAACTTAACACGTGCAATAGGTTTACTGGCTACTCGCCGCCAGCTCTACGTGCCGGTCGGTAAACTAGCGAGATCGTAGCGAGTAAACTATCCCCGTGTAATATCCGCTTAACAATAATTTCTTCTATCTATTTAATCAAAGTGCCCTCCCGGAGTGCATCAAGTCTTCTAAGACAATAGATGCATTCTTGAAAAGTGTGAGGAGACACCTCTGTGAGAGATAGTAGTTATGTATAAGTATAGTTGTATAATGTGTATTTGATTTATGTACATAGTTGTTATAAATATGTAATAGATGTAAGTTAAATTATCTAATTAGCTATTATTATATAAAATAAATAAATAAATAAATAAAGTACGTTTGTTTGACCAACGTCAAAGGGCATTGTTGACCTTGAAAATTTGAATTGCAATTTTTTTCCCGTTACCAATAAACAAGCGGGAGTGGATCGTCGACTAGTTAACTAATGAATTAAATAAAAACCAACCTGTTAGGATCATAATTGAGATCGAATCCTTCCACGTTGACGACGTTCCACTCGTCCTTGTGGTTCGAGAAGGAAAATGAGACCTGATCGTGCAGGGTATCTCTTCTGAGGAACTTCATCGATTCCAAGTGTGAGTGGAACTGTTCGACTACCGTCAGCGGTTTACCCAACAGATGTTCTGCAACAAAAACGGTCGTATATGTAAATTGCATTTGCATTCGTCGAGTGAGCTTTCGCAAGTGCAAGTGTGCAAGCTTTCGCAGAGAAAGAGTGACGTGGTGGGTAGACACGTCTTGTCAAGGGTCCCCAGAGGAGTCCTCAACTTAAACTGTCACCGTTCTCAAAGAGAGAGTACTCTTTGTGTGTGTGTGTGACAGCAATTTTTTGAAAGAATATTCATTATTTACCGCGAATGTGGACAGTAAAGTTTTATGCGGTGAGCTGAGGTTACGACTAATATCGTTTTATCGCTACCGTAAATAAAATATGACAGTCGCGAGACGTTGATAAATTGAGTTGTGCATATTTTTATTTTGCGTACAATTGCAATAGGAAATCGATCTTAATTAGTGTACGATGTCGGTCATTGAAATTATGTTCAATTTTGATTTTTTTTTCACACTTCTGTATGGCGGTTTATATATTAAACACATTTTTTTTTATTGTATTGTACATACATAAGTACTTCAACTGTTTTAAACTTGATACAATATCAAAGTAAATATAAAACTAAGAACTGTACTTTTTTTAAACGACTTCCACGTTCTAATAGCCCTAATTAATATAACAAGTAATTGTAATGCATATTTACTGTATATAATGAGTTTAAGCTAATTTTTTTAGAATTTTATGAAAGACTTTTTGAAATCTCTCATATTATGTATATTAAAATTTATGACTGTAAATAATCTGAATTTATTGTAAAATAGTTAAAATTAAATAAAAATCGACATAAATAATTACAAAAAAGCCCAAAAGTTTGAAAAAATTATAATTTTCATTATAAAATTATTTATAATTAGTAACATACCTATTATGTATCCCATTGTGACGTCATCGGGTAGCTTAATTTTATCTCCGATGCTGATAAACTTTCCTCCGCTGTAACGAAAAAAAAAAAAAAAATTAACATTAGAAAATTTTTACACTTGCGATAACGAAATTCGAATCAAATTATAGCGGCGGCGGCAAAAAAAAGTTTTAATAGAATAATTTGCGATCCAATCAAATCTACAGGCTCCGAAATAAAATGAGAAAAGTGATGGAACCCCCCTCTGCGAAACATTTATAGGTAACTCGGCTTATTATTACGATTGCCATTGTCGTAATGACTACAAAACAATCTCACTTATGTTTATATGTGTGTTTCTAATTTAGAAATAATAACGCAGACTCATTTTGTTTTCGTTTATTTTATTTTTACAGAGCCACTCTTCTAATTCGTATAATCAAAAGTTATTAAATACAATTTGTTTCGATTCGAATGAATCGACCGTATTATTTGAGCGTGACTTGTTATTTTCTCGTACATACGTACATATCTACGTGTACCATCAGATTAAGACTAGCAAGTAAATTGCATTGCTTTCTTTTTAATAGTGAAATTAAAAATTATTATGCATATACATACATACGTTTACATGTATAGTGAACGTTTTGTATGTACATATGTATACATACATAGGTATATTATAATAAATAAAAAAAACAATTGTGCGAAGATTGGCAATTTTGGCGTGCTTTTAAAGCGAGCGATTAAAATTAACTGGTGAACGGTAAAATTAAAACTAACTACACTTTTAGGGAAGGCGTAATTAAATTTTTACATGCGATAACAAACGTGTTGAAAATATAATAATAGTATGCAGTTGTTGGAATTAAAATATTTAATAAGATTAATAGCGGTGTTGAAATATTTACTAGTTTTAAAAGACAGGGCCCTACAACAGTTATTAATATTTGTATCACATAAGGGCATAGCTAATGAATTTAAAGCATAAAGTCACGTACTTGTACGAGGCCTCGTCCGATAGAAGGTGTTGCTTTTATACACCTAATGACGTGACGTATGACTCTGTACTGTATTATAGGACAAAGCTGTTCCATGTGCATATTTTTTTACACATATTCATAGTATGACGTCATACGTTCTGTGTATGAATAGGTGTTGATCAAATTTACGACTTGGTTTATTTAGGGCCAATGTCAAAAACCACTAGATAGTCTTGAATAGAGAGTTTATGTTAAATTAACAGTATTTGTTTATGAGTATACGTAGACTACAAACGATTAAAATTCAAGTGAACCAATAGCGTGTACAGGTCGCGCACACAGAGTTGAAGCGAACCAACACACACACACACATTGTGTGTCTGTGAATAGTGAATAATATGAATTTTCACTAAATGTAACAATAAAAACGCTCTGTCTCTGTTTGTATATTTTTATTTTGTGAAATACAGGTGCATTCAGTCTTCGATTTTTATATAGTTTGTTGGTTTAGTTAGAGTAGTTAGTTTAATAGTTTAGTTTGAATATACCGTATCCAGGGAAAAACACAAAACCCATTTTATATGACATAATACTAAAGAATAAGCCAAATTACCAATAAATTGTAGGTACTGCACCTACCACCCTACCACCCAGAACTAAACCCTCTAAAGTTACTGTGGGGTATTATTAAGGGTAAAGTTAAAATTAAATATAAAAAAAATAATTGCATCAGCCTGTACACTAAAAATGCATAGGTGTTTGTCTGTGGTTGGCTTCAACTCTGGCTGCGCGACCTATATAATAGCTTTCGTCACTATCTTTATGGGAGAGAAAAACTTTTGTCCCTTTTTAACACACGTCAGAGGAAAAAGGAGTATGGTGGGGGATAAGTAGGTGGAGCTACAGCTAGAAATTGTGTTAATTTTATCCGTGCGTATTTCTGTTGCCCGGATACAATTTTTTGATTTTGAACAATTGATCGCGCAGCAACTGGTTTCAAAGTGGTACACCCAGTTAGGATTGGTTCACTTTGGCGCTGAATCTTTCAAACTCGTACGTAAAGGACGATTTTAGACGAGTGTACTTATATAATATCGTCTCGTGGGGGTTTAGACCCCCGTGAGAGAGGTTACTCATCCCGGCAACACCTTTCAACAGGTCAACATTTAACCATTTATGGTGCAATTAATCTCGCTTACGACCCAGCTCGCACATAAAATGGCGAAGCCTCATACGGCTTTATATCGGGGCCAACACACGACGGTTATTAAAGGAACCTTGCGAGCTTTTAGTGGGTCAAAGCTCCACGCGGCAAGATTACTTATATGTATGTATGTAGTACCTAACCAACCCCTGGACTTTACAAATGACGTAATTGAAAATTATTGGAAATATCTTTAAAGTGCAAAGTCTAAATTAATAGATATGTATGTACATATGTACATTCGTACATATAGGATCGCAAATAATTATCACGGAAAACTGTCCAGTTATTTATGTATTCGCGAACAATATTCTTCGAAACTGTTCGCTTGCGGCTAGTTATTGTACAGTACTAGCCGAATTGCCCGGCGTTGCTCGGGCGGGTGAATTCAAATAATAAAACAAATGAATATCGAAATAAACATGTATCCTCATGAAATGGCTAATGATAGTAATTTGTCTTTTGGTTGTGTTGAAATAAACACTAACGCTAATCCTCCAACGGACATAATTATTTAATTACCAGTGTAAGCCCGTTGAATATCAACGGAGTGGTTTCGCATCACCCGTACTGTGAGTGTTTGTGTGGGCGAGTATATACATATGTACGTGCAGTATGTTTGCGAGCGATCCGCGGCTATCCAGCCAGACAGACCCTTGCGCTACTATATATATAGTAATGCATACTTCAAACTTGACAAATGAATAAAGTACTGAGCATAGTATTAATTTCTAATAATAAAAAAATAATATTAAATTTAATAGTTTTTATAGTTTTTGCATAGATGGCGCGTTATAATACAACAACGTAACAATTTTGCAAAGTCGCGAACCTACTGAAGATTAATATTGTCAAATTGTAGCAGGATCGTCATTACCTAGTTTGGATGAATGCGTAAGCGCACCATCTTCCGACCTGGTGATCTCGGGTTCAAATCCCACTCGCGCGCGCGGACGGTTCGTGTCTTTTAATCATTTACCTCAGCGAGCGTTATCAGCAGACAGACATACGGAATAGGGCTATTATATATATGATGTAGTAGATGGGGAAAAAAACACAGGACTTGTTTACAAATGGCGATGAAAAATGTACCATTTGAGAGTTCGTGTAATCCTCTTTCTAATGATATGATATTTTCCATCCAAGTGGATAATTTTGAATGCCAAAATTAACACTGGAAAATAATTTAAAGAAAAAAATAATTTTATAAGGGGATTTACAGTACAAGTCTTAAAACCTAACTTAATAATGGTCTACCGTTTTTTAACAACTTATTACAACAAGTAAAAGAAAAATAAAAATATTATTGTATTGAAATCAAGCCCTAATTATTAAGCATTCATTATTATCCGTTTGGCAAAAACGCTTTTTGTAGTTTCGGTGATATTATTTTTCGCAAAACAGCTGCGGTTTTTTTTAGCATTCCTGTATAATACATGCAAGTATCTATGTACATACATACATATATAGTGCAGATATAATATCATCTTCCCGATCATTAGCAAGGGGGGGGGGGGGATCAATAGTTAATTGAGTAATTTGGCGGTTGGCTCACTTTGTCAGTATGTTAATGGCGGGAAGTGTTATACAATATATGTACATACAGGACTTGCCAGGGATTATCCCGGAAGTTGGTGTGCATAAAAGCCTTTGTGTGCGACACGTCGTAATGCGTAATCGAATTATGGTCTATTTTGAACCGCCATCACACTATATGCACATGTATGTATGTATGTATGTATGTAACGCATATTTGGCATACCGTCCATGAATATATCATGGGTTGACCTAAATTTTACACGTAAACAATAACATAATTAATTTCACGCGATAAAAAATGATGTTTTTACGTATTGCCACTAAAGAGTAAAGTACTCGTCTGAAGTAAATGGCACATTTACTGATTTATTATCGAGGAGCTTTCAGTGAATTAGGGCCCAGGTGGGTGGCCCTAATTTCGGCCACATTCTTGGGCTTTCCCTACGAGTGTGTGCGTACAATTTCTCTCTCTTTCTCCTTAGGGTCACCCCTGGGGTTTTCGAGCTGGGTTCAAAGCACTTACGATTTGCCGCAAAGGGGTTGCCATTATCGAAGCTCGGCGAAAGAGAGAGAGGGCCATTAGAGATTTTTACCCAATTTCCGCGTAAGCGCTAATACGTTTGCGTTTCCCCTACGTATAGTTCATATCAAACTCTATCGACCGTCTATTTATTATTTATATACAATATTTTGTCAAGATTTTTAAACTAATTTCTTGAAAAAAGGGAGAAAATTCTAGAATTCAGCTGGAAATGGTCATATTTTTTTTGGCGTAAGTCAGTTTTTTCTGAACCAATACTCAAATTGTCACTAGATGGATTCGTTAAAACAAAACGTTGCATGGTAGCTACATATGTATGTACCATAAAGAAAAATGTTTTACCGTACTTGCTAAAGTAGTAAAATAGGAAATAGTTATATCATAGGAAATAGCTCGGCAAACTTTAGTTTGGATTAATCAAATGCCGTGAAAATTGTTTATGTTATGTAATAGGCAAAGTATGTAATCTTGCATTGTATAAAATTCCTATCCATTTGATACGATTCTAAAAATGACCAGGCAATGTGCAAATAAAAACTACTTCAAAATATGCTTCAGGGTCAGCTGGTCAGATTGGTGAGATGCAAAATGATTTGGAGAGCAAAATTCGTTCATTTGATACTTTGCCTAAAACAGTTGATACTTTGCCTCTTCCATTCCTGTCTGTCTTGAGCAATCTGCATCCACTCGACTCCACCCGTTCTTCTCAATTCATCAGCCCATCTTTCACACGGTCTACCTTGCTTTCTTTCACATCCTCTCGGATACCATTACAGCATTTCTCGCGTCCATCTGCCATCCATTCTTCTCGCTATGTGTCCACTTCAACTTTTTCACACGTTCCGCTATATCTGCCACTTTGGTCACACTTCTTACCCATGTATTCCTCTTACGAACTCTTCTTGTTATACCAAGCACACATCTTTCAATGCGTCTCTGCGTGCACTGTATCTTACGTAGCATTGTTGAATTTAGCATCCAAGTTTCACATCTATACGTCATAACTGGCAGTTTTCACAATGAATAATGAATATATCGTTTATTTATTATAATTTTACTATCATTATAAGGTGATATCCAACTTTTTGTAAATAAAAGTGTAATTACCATTTCATATTTAGAATGTTATTTTTAATATTTTTTATAATGTTAATTCAATATACCCGTAGTTATCAAATTGTTACGTAATAATAAAATTTTCGATACAAAAAAGTGCAAATCTTAATTAAATCATAACAAATTAACTGAGGCGTTTATTTCGGCCAAGCTGCAAAAAATATAAGCGATTTTCGTTTAATAGGTTTTTCGTTTGGCGAAATAAAAAAAAAAAATGCCATTTTCCCCCCCTGCCTTTGTTTATTCGATGTCATTTTTGCCATGTCGAAGTTTTTCGCTTCCAAGTCTACTCCTTGCTCGTCACTCGAGTCCTTCGACTGACGACTCGTATACGCCAAGAGTTTCTCTCGCTAATTGGACGAGAATCCTTTAGTTTTATTTTATTTTCACCGTCTCTTTCGATCTTCGATTCCGTTGTGAATGGACCCTTTTCTAAATTATGGCCTCGATTCCAGGGAAAAATTCCCAAGTTTGTACTTGTATAATGCGCGCACAGCAGCCATGGTTAACAATCAACTGGCAATAAATATGTAAGGACGTTTTGGAATACATATATCCCGACAGTAGTAATACCGTGACAACATAATCGAAAGGGTTATTATAGTGTGATCCCGTATCTAAGGAGTTAGATGTCAAAATACGACACTGCCTGAAATAACGTTTGTTAATTGATATTTGCATACATTTACTACTTCAACGTCGAATTATTATTGCATATACGCAGTCACCGTGCGTTAAAACAATCGCTCGTGAAACTTCTGGAATTCGTCGGCTTTAATTTAAAACCAATTCCGAATGTGAAATATGAACTGAAGGAATGTTTATTGGAATTGTAAAAGTAGGTACATATTGTACGCGTAGCAGTAATTCGGTTACAATGTGAAAAATCCTGTATTTATGTATGTAGAAATCAAAGTATTGAAAGCCACGTACAATTTTATTATAAAACTAACAAAGTAAACAACGAAACGAGAGAAATGTGTCGAATACACACACATGTCCATACATAGGTATATTATGCTATTGAGGTACTATGTTCGCTCGTAGGCGTAACCCGTGACTACAGTTTTTTTATCGGTCGTTATAGTAGCGATCTGCAGCGAATGAACTGGCACATTTTCCGCTTTTACACACCTACACTGCCGTCCTAAGGCCACTTAACGTAACTGACAAAACAACAATATCGAGATGAATGGACTTGAAAGTTTTATTCTAAATTTGTGTTTTTCTTCATATATTACTGATTTATTTAAACTTTTTTTTAGTGCATGAGGTTATTTTCTATTGTGTTTTGATAATTCTAAGGAAAAATTAAAAAAAAAAATACTTTAGTAGTTACGTCACTTCATTATTCATTATTAATGTATACATATGACTATTCCAAACTTCAACCACTCTATTTGAAAATAACGAATCTCTAACAATCTTATTTGATTTTTCTTTTCGGAGTCTAAGAGTATGATCTCTTAGATGAGGGTTCTCATTGAACATAATGAGGTTGGTCATTTCACATGAATAATGATTATTTATTATTTTGAATACTTCAATTAAATCACCTCTTAATCTCCTCGTCTCCAATGTGCAGAGATTCAGTCTTTTCAATCTTTCATGATAAGGTAGTGACCGAAGTAAATATTGGATACGTTTAGTGATTTTGTAAAAATCAAAAACAAAAAAAAATAATAGTTTTTATAGTGCCATCTATGTATTATTAGCAGAGTCACGATCCCTTTTATAGGTAAAGCAGAGTCACGGTCCCTTGTATAGGTAATGTTTAAAAAAAAAAAGGACTAAATTGACAACTGGCGACAGCGGATAGCATAAGTGCGAGTCCTCTCGAGCTTGGGGTCCTGGGTTCAATCCCCCACTCGTTCTGGTTTTTTAATTATTTTTCCTCGGCGAGCGTTATCAGCAGACAGACAGACATACGGATTTCGGCTATTATATATATAATATCATATATGTACATACTTAAACCACCGGAGTCTTTGATGTTAAGACTACATTAAATAAAGCTGTCAGTTTTAGAATTTCAAGATGTGTTTCAGCTACATGCAAGTGAATAATTGAAAAAAAAAAAAACTAGACTTGGTCCACGATTGAGCGACGAGCAATAGTCCAGTGATGAAATTAATTATAGTTAACGCTTTCGGTAGACATTGACGGTTCGCACCGGAGACGCTCTTTGTTAAGGACTCGTCGCTCAAAGGACCATTGTTTCAAAGTGCTAGCAGCCACAAAAGGACGATGATGGCATAGAATAGAAGATGAACACCTCCCCACGGCCCACATACAGCCATATCTCTCGTATTACATACAGCACAAAAGAACCAAATCAATTTAGCTCAATTGGGAAATAAACGATTCGACACATCTGTAGTACACTCACAAATTAAAATTTTATTTGAAAATATATATTTGGCTATTTTAATATAATATTAAGCTTTAAAAGGTCATCGTTTGGCTTTTGGACTCGACGGGGGGGTACCGATCTCTACACAATGGTCAAGTCGGCCCTTATCTCCCGGATCGAATTCAATGAAAAACCAATTAAATCTCAATATAATGACCTATTGGCCGCGCTGCTTCAATTAAAGATCGAAACGGTCGACAAGCAGCGCGCGGCATAAGAGTTATTGTGCGCGCGCGCCGATCGCCACGGATCATCGGTCACGATCCGCTGCCGATTCAGATAAAACCGGATAAACATCTAACAAAATAAAATAAAATAAATTAATAAAACCACCTTTACTTATACTGTATATAAAAGAAACAATCGATTTTCCGTCAATCAAAACAACAACAAAAAAAAAAAAAGTGTATCAAAACTTACGATTGAATTTCTCCATTTATTTATCTACCTGCAAGATTTGTTGCTGCACTTTAAAATAGTCGTACGAAAAGATCACCTTTTTGCACCCAGTTTTAAAATTTGAAATGTTTTAGTGAAAACACTAGTGTGACGGGTATCGTTTTTGTTGTTGATTTTCAAAATAGCTGTTAATAATGTTTCAGGCTAGTTCTGTTTTTATTTAATAGGCAAAAAATTACTCCTATAATCAATACGGGAAAGGTAGGTATATATAATTTAAGAACTGATGTAATCATGTCATTGAACACCAATAAGTTATTTTGGTGCTCGGATTAAACCGCACACGGAAAATAGCGCACATAAAAAAATATTCACATTTAAATTACTCTAATCTTTTCCTGTGTGTTTTCAGCTTCAAAAATTTGAATATTTCTTGTGTAGTACTTAATTTTTATTTTCTCCGCAAACATAATGAAAATATATTTTTACTGTACATATGTTTGGCCACAGTAACAATGTGGGGAAATTGTATTGTGGTAAAAATTTGTATAAATAAATGAATGTATGTACATATGTATAGGTATATTAAAGAAAATTTATTATTAAAAAATGTACACATGTAACAGAAATTAATTTTCAAGTTCGCTAACTTCAACAAGTACTTTATTTTGTTTTAGGTCTGATCATTTTCCCGCACAGCAGTGAAAATTGTGTCATGTAGTCTTTCGTACTTAAAGTACATGTTGAAGTTAGCTAACTTGCAATAATAAAATTAATTTATTAATGAAAACTAATTTCTGTTACATGTGTGAATTTTTTAATAATAAATTTTCTTGAATATGTGTACAGCAAAAATATATTTTCATGTTTGCGGAAAAAAAAAAAAAAAATGCTACACTAGAAATATTCAATTTTTTTAAGCTGAAAAACACAGGAAAAGATTCGAGTAATTTAAATGTGAGTATTGTTCTATGTGCGCATTTTTCTGTCTGCTATTTTCGTGTCCGGTTTAATAACCGAACCGTTATTTTGGATATTTTTGACATCGAACAAATAATATTTCGAATAATATAGAGCTTTTCCTAAATCTCTAAATAAGAGATAAGTTAACACATTGATACAATTTGTATGCTCAAGTATATACGAGATGGTGCAGTTGTTCGGCACCATTTGATCGAAGTAATGAGACACAGTTCCGAGCAAAACTTGGGATCGATAGAAATGTTGATAAGCGCGTTTCGAGCAATAGTGGTAAAATAGGAAGTTTATCGACAGCCAAACCGAAGAATGAACCAGATAAACATCGCTGGGGAGGATAGTTTGGGACAATAGTGTACTCCAGGCGAGTTTTCGGAGACCAGAGAGATATCGTTAAAATATTTGCGGCGAAGACATCAGGAATGTCGCAACCGTTCCATTAATCTGAACTGGAAATCTCGCGAGCACCATTTCCAAATACTATTCATCTCGTTATTGGATTCTTCGGATTGCTTCTGTCTGTCTCTAAATCAGCGGTCTGGCTCAATTAGACACACGTACATATATATTGAGTCTACTATACTATACATATGTAGGTAACCATGGTCATAGCAAAGTCAGTGTAGAGTAGACCAGTGAACTAAAGGTTGATACGGTTTCGAGTATTGCTAAGTCTCTTCCTTTTTTCATCTATATCCCTTCTAGAAAGTAACGGAAAACGAATGGATAGTATATTTCTACGGACACTTCGCTATGATCTGTGAGGGTACATCGCCAATTGAGGACCGTTTTTCAAAAGTCGATAAATGCATTTTTTACGAAATTGACTTTTTAATTCAATTCTATAGGTATTATAATAACACAGATCTACCAATCACCAAAAAAATGGTGACCAAAAGTTGAAAAATGGAATTTTGACGAATATTTTAAATTGGCAGTTTATCAAAATTCGATATCGTGATTAAAAAGTGAGATCTCTTCAGGCAAATAGTGTAACTGCATCCAAAGAATAAAATTTCAAAAAAATTTCAGCGAATAAACCATGAAATAATATAGATGCTTATACCTTGATCCACAATTAAGTCAATTTCGTAAAAATTGCTCAATTAATCTCAAAATGATTAGTTTTGTATATGAAAATGAAGGATAATTAAATAAAATGATGGAAAAATCAAGCATTTATCGAGTTTTGAAAAAACCTTCGATTTTCAAAATACTTTTTTACAATATTGATACCATATTAATCTACGCCTCATTTATCGAATGTACATACATACAACATATATTTTAAAAATACACGTAGATTTTTTTGTAAAACAATAAAAAGCTTCTCCTGAAAAATCATGTGTTTGAAATTATCGACTTTTGAAAAAAACGGTCCTCAATTGTGATAAATTCCTAGAGGTGAAGCTTGATACAGTGTTGAAAAGGGGCAGAGATGTACATTGTTAACGCTCTGTGCAGAGAGATCTATGATAATACGGTGAATTTTGTGTCAAAAAGTGAAGAGGCTTTGAGTGAAATTAATTAGACATTGTAAAATTGTTCCAATAATCTTACAAAGACCAAGGAAAGAATTAATCGACCGTTTAGTCGCATAGCGGAGATAATGAATGACACAGAGATAATTTTAAAATGTGGCATGGAATACGTTAATTCCACGGCAATAATAGTCTCCATAGATCCCAATCTAATTCATTTAAAACGCCTATGAAGACTTCCAAGAATTCCAAAAAGCACACACACACTCAGAGGCGGTAAAATACGCGGAGTCAAAACCAAATGAACCCTTTACTCGTAAATACATAAATATGTTGCAAGGCAAACGCTTTCGGAAGATATGCTTTTGTTATTCGGCGTCGCAAAAATTCGGCCTCATTAGCGGGGTGGAGGAGAAAATCCGCACGAAGAGGAATGCGTCCAAATTAAAAGGAAAATCCGACACAAACGAGCCGACAGACTTTCGCAGATTCGATTTCGGAAAGATCTTTCAATGCCACACCTACCAAATAAAAAAATATACATATATTTACAAGTGGACACACTACAAAAAGTAATGTAAAGTAAGTACGTGGCAAAAGTGCTAATCCCACGAAAACGCGGGTTTAAAACGCGCTCGTACGGGAAATTGTAAACATATTCAAAATGTCCCACTCGACCCGAGTAATTTTGAGGGTTTAACCCTCGTCCAGAGTCGAACAGCATGCAAAAAAAAACAAACGTTGCGCAAACAAACACACAGACATGTACGGGGTCCGACAAACAAACATACGAACAGTGCTACGAAAAAAAACCCGTAATTAATCGCCGATTACAAGCTACATTCAAGATAGTACGTGCAGTGAAAATTTTGCTGTATAGTACCAGGCGATGCCCGGGTGTAAATTTTCATTTGTATTGTACACATGGCAATACTCAATCTGTTTCGACTGGCAACATTTAACTGGTCTTCAAAATTCATTCATCAAAACAAAGCTTTATTATGGTGGCAGTAATTCGAAAGACATTTTATATCGCAGACAAGTACCCGATAATACCAGAAGAATCGTAGGAAGTATCACTGTAAAGTTTGACCCCGATTAGTTTAACGGTATGGGAATGTATGAAGAACAAACAGACATACAGACAAGAATTCATTTACTGTTTGTTTGTGTGTGTGTGTGTGTGTGTCTGTCTGCTGATAACGCTCGCTGAGGTAAATACTTAAAAGACACGAACCGTCCGCGCGCGAGTGGGATTTGAACCCGAGAACACCAGTTTGGAACAGTGAGCGCTTACGCTATGATCCAAACGGAGGCGAGGACAAGCCTGCTATAATTTGACAATATTAATTCTCAATAGGCTCGCGACTTTGCTAAATTGTCACTTATTATAATTATATAATTGCCAACGCGCCATCTATCCAACAACTATAAAAACAATTAAATTTAATATTACTTTTCAGTACGGGTGGTGAGAAAGCGCTCCGTTGATATTATAGTTAACAACAATAGCTAGAGAATTGCACGTAACTACATAATGAATTACGGGGTATGAAATTAAATATAAAACAATAATAGTTGAAATTTTCAATGAAAACAAAGTACGTAAGTGTCTCGAGTGTTTTTGACAGACGCACAAACCCCGATATTTTATATACCTAGTGTATATAAAGTACAAAAGAAAAAAAAAAAAAAAAAGCACATTTTCTTTATCGTTTAGACTTAAGAATGAAAAAAAAATTCGGGAATAAATCTGAAATGAAAATATTCAGCCAAAAAAATTCATTTTATATATATTTTACCTAGAAGCACGGGTACTTTAAATTCAAAATCTAAAATTGGCGATATTCTATCTACAAAGGTTCACGCTAGTAATATTCTCTTTTGATTTTTAAAATAACAAAGTGTCCCAATTAATTTTAGACATTAAAAAATATATGAATTTATAATTATTCAAGAACCTCCTGCGTTTTTGAGCACTAAGGGATTAGGGATATTCTAGCGACACAAAAAATAGCCCCAAGCTTCACGGGGCATTAATCCACCCACCCTGTTTTCGCAATTATAAACCGCCGAAAGAGGACAGTGTACGTGAAAAAATTAAATTTAATCATTCAAAAATTGCACAAAGTTAAATTTTCGAACCGAATATAATCACAAAGTTTCCCCGGCGAGAGTTTGCAGGTGTTAATTAGACCGGTGCATACACCTGCCGTGCGCGAGATGCACCCGAGATGCATCTCGTTCGAGTGCAACGCCCACTGCACACCTTCCGGTAATCTGAAACGCCCACGAACGACACTACCCATCGACAGCTGACATTGTTGTTTTACAATCGACCTTAAAAATGTCGACATCGTGTACTGATATACTGCCGTCCTAAGCCCACTTAACGTAACTGACAAAAATTACGAAAATGAGTTAGATGTGTTTTAGTGTGTTATGGGAGTGTATTCTTGCGATTTTTCATATCAAAATTAATGTATCTTCATCCAAAAGTGACTTTTTTAAGCTATTAAATCTAACGTATCTGCATGCGCAGAGAAATAGTATCACCAATACCACTGTTCGACAAATGACGACTCTTTCTTTGTTTCCGAGACGAGATATGACTTTTCTTTTAGATCTATGCCCAGTGAACACGAATCTGGTAATAAAACATTTTGATTGGCTCGAGATTCAGAGATATGTGTTTTTTAAATCACGCGATTTTTCTATTTCTTGGTGTTGTTCGTTCGATGTCTCAAAATCTGTCAATTGCTTGTTCAAAATGAATATTGGAATCTATGTATAGTTGGGTATTTTATCTTTCATTTGTAGTACTTTTCAGCTTTCAGATATTTCTAAGTAGTCGTCCAGTTCAAATCAAAAGTCAAAAGTATGTATTTTCACTTGGGATTTTTTCCCACTGTTAATACAATTTTATTTTGAGTATTTTCTATTGAAACATGTTTATTGGGATAGTGTTCTGGCCACACTATTTTTTGTTTTCGTTTAAAAGGGTTAATTGGAAGTGTGCTGAACTTTAAATCGGTAAAATAGCTAGCTTAAATCGCGTACTACTGAGACCAAATTTGTGCTCTATATGGTAGCTCTTAGGTCACAGATGTATGCATGTGTGTATTTGTGCGTCAATACATCGAATAGAGAGCAGTGCAGTAGTTTGAAACTTTTTTCAATTTGCTTTTAAATAATTTTGTAATGAAGTAATTAGGTTTTGAATTTAATTATGTATTTATTAAATGCGAATATTTATTTAAAATAATATAAATAACAAAAATAACATAACTTTTACATAAATACGAATATTTATGTAAAAGTGACATACGTATGTACATCTCTTTTACATGAAAACTATGGACGAAATATTATATATGTATTTGAATAAGGCAATATCTTCTCAAATATACTATTTGGACACACTTTTTAAACATGAAGGTTTGATGCAGATGGACGTTTTATGATAATTCAATTTTGGTAAAAACTGGACATATCTGTGCACTAACCCATCGATATACAGATTCGTCTGTCTGTCTGTCGACTGATAACGCCCGCCTCGGTAAATGATTAAAAGACACGAACCGTCGCGCGCGCGAGTGGGATTTGAACCCGAGATCACCAGGTCGGAACAGGGTGCGCTTACGCATTAATCCAAACTAGGTAATGACGAGCCTGCTAAATTTGACAATATTAATCCTCAGTAGGTTCGCGACTTTGCTAAATTGTTACGTAATAAATTGCGTCAAACGCGTCCGTTGATATTCATCGGGCTTACACTGGTTATTAATCTCGATGAACACCGGGTTATGCTATTTTACAATTTTGTATCAACGCTTTACTTTAATATACAAACCTTGTGCGTAACTTTTATCTATCTCATAAATCAAAGGATGAGTCTATAGTAAAAGCTTACTTTGTTGAAAGGTTAAAGGTAGAAGGTAGGGACGGTAAAGAAACGACAATACTTTATCTATACTACGTACATATATGGATAAAGTAAAAAGGGAATGAGAATTTTTCATCACTTTTAATGGAGATTCGTAATAAATATGTGTGACTGGGTTCTAAAAGAGCCTATGTCAAATTTCGCTTGAAATGATTACATTTAAAAAATATATACATATGTACATTACTTTCAAAACATTATATATCAGAGTTCACCAACATTAACCATAAGATTCTTAGAGGCACGACTATTCGCCAGAATCTAGCTACCCGTAACCATAAATTGCACCGTAAACAATTTAGCTCTGCCCCACTTTTTGCAATTTATAGGTAACAGTTAACTAAATTCTAGTGTTGGTCAATAGTCACGCCTCTAAGAATTTTGTGGTTACTGATGGTGACTCTGCATTATATGAAATATATATTTTGACATTTTAGAATCAAGTTACCGATGTATGTATGTAGGTGTTAACAAGTGGAATACAGAGTGTGCCATCTATAAAAGAACATTAGCAGAATATGAATCAAGGAGTTGAACATTATTAAGTAATCAAATTAATATTTCATTTGGCACACTTCGAGAATGATTTACAGTTGCGAAATTAACGAAAAATCGTCGATGAGGGTTGCGTAAATCGTGTCGCTCATAAAAACGCAATAAATATAAATAAAAATACATAGCACGCGCAATCGCGCCATTTTACGGACGTCCATTTCGAGCATTTATTATTAATCGCGATAACTCACACTTACCGTGTTGTTTATAAATGTTACACGAGCTTATAAACACAACATCGCCATGTTAATTAATTAATTAATTAATTGTGTGCGTGTTACAGAGACGTATCGGAAATAGACATTGTTGACTTTGGGAAACCGCAACGTTAGGGAGAGAGACTGAGGGAGAGATGCGACCTAATTATTTTGACAAAAAGTAATTTGAGCTTCGTTAAGCTTTCGAGGGGGAGTCAAGTCACCCCTATACAGCACCATTAAGGCTTTTAATAATTCAATAACGGGACGAAAAGTACAGCCTTTCAACCCCTAAATGTGAACATCCCCCCCTCTCTAATTATTTATAAGTATCGTTAATTTAACGAAATTGGACCTAGCCAACTTCACTAACGAGTGGATGATTCGCTGTCGTATAATCATATTAATAAAAACTATTTTTAAACCTCACTTCGGTATACAGTGTACTCTCGATAGTCCGGGAGTTTAACGGAGGCACGGATTAAGCGAACGATACATTTTTACATGAATTTTCCTCATAATATTGATTGATGTGTCCTTTTATTGCTACTATTATACGATTGTATTCAAATGTATACTGAATTATAAATTTTTCATAACATACAAGGTGTTTGAAAAAGGTCATACGATTCACTAAATTAATTCGAGTTAATACGAAATTCGAACTTTTTGACCGCGTCCTACTTGTACAAAGCATATAATTAATACACAGCCTCACAATTTTTTTCATAAATGCGTTTACATATATAGATATAAAACCGCAGGTGAAACTATTCCGACTAAAGAACATCTTACATTAAAAAATATATATACTTAACTATATAATTTAAATACAATGTGACACTTTGGAAATCATTTGACCACGGAGCAGACCAGTAGACCTAAGTTCACCATCAGTCACCATAAAATTCTTTAGGGCGTGTATACTGGCTAGAATCTAGCCACAAGTACTATATGCAAGAGCTGAATTTTTTCCGTTGTAATTTAGCTCTATCCCTTTCTAAGCCCCGTACAGGTTGCCAGCTACAACAGCCACGCCTTTAATAATTTTATAATTGCACACTGTGAACTCTGCACTAGACAACAAAAGCAAAATTATCAACTGCATCTTTTATTATGATTTTATCAATTAAGATTTTAATATTATGAATCCAGATTGTAAATATGTATAATCAAAATGCACGTATGAGCCGCACACACGGATTAACGGGAGTTTGCACTACATTATATATACATATACATAAATAGCCGAAATCCGTTTGTCTGTCTGTCTGCTGATAACGCTTGCCTCGGTAAATAGTTAAAAGACATGAATCGTCCGCGTGCGAGTGGGATTTGAACCCGAGATCATCAACAGTGAGTTCTTGCGCTGTGATCCAAACTAGACAATAACGGGCCTGCTACAATTTGACTATGTATATAATTTCTCAATAGGTTCGCGACTTTGCTAAATTGTAACGTGTTGTATTATAACGCACCATCTATGCAACAACTATAAAAACTATTAAATACACAAATACTCACCCATACAAACATACGTTGGTATTCAACGGGCTTACACTAGTAAATATAATAATGTGGGTAAATATCTCACCTGGCGACCGGTATCATCTTGGCAGCGAGAGCTCGACTGAGACAGAATCCAGCACCTCCCGTCGCGAACCAGAATGATATCTTTTGCTATAAAAACAACAATAAAAAAACCATGTAAATAATTAAAATCACACAATGTACCTATAAAATAAATAACGAAGGTTCATGGAATCGATTACGATATATGTATTGTATAATTCGCAACGGGTGGGCGGCCTATTGTCGACTCAATTCATTCTCGATTCAATTCTCATTCCCGTATGTGTTGAATGCAATACAACGAGGGTCAAAGAAATTCCGGAAGACTACTAGGATGCAGAGAATTCCAAACGAACGTTCTCTAGTCTCTCTCTAAAGCGGTCAATTTTCACATAATCGAATACCAGTGTGGCATTTTCTGAGGTACATAGTATAAAATAAAATGGTGTATAAATAGACACTGTGAAGCGTAGCACTGAATATGCAAACGTAATCTTTGTGACATTGTTAGCGAAGTGAAATATTCTATCAGTTTGGATGGATGTCGACGTGTTGGCGTATGGAAATAAGGCGCCTAGAAAAGAAAATAATACAGGGAAAATGGCGAATGTCGAATATGTACATATGTACGTATTTTTTTTGGCGGTGGCGAGCATCTTATTACATTGCACCACTTTTCACTCACCAAGCTACCTGCTCATCTCATAATCTTCATACAAAAAAATAGGTCTAGGAAGCTATACGAAAACTAGGTACTCTATGTAGTAGTATGTAGACGTAGAAAATATATAAAATTCAACCTCTCATATTTCTGTCTGAATTTCATTGTTTTCGAAACAATTGCGTTGACGTTGCGTTGCGTTGACAATTGAGTAAGACGATGCAAAAAAGGTCAGAAAAGGGTTTTTTGTGAAGGTTTTTTTCATCGTACCATTGACTTCCAAGAAATTTTTATGCAACAGAGCATCGCATCGTCTAATACGTAGCATTGGAACCTGTATATCTATCTGGTCGTCGAGGTTCAAAACAATCTGGTGTTCCGTTTGGTTGCTCAGTGTAATATCACCCTTACATGTATACGTTAAAAAAAATTGGAGGGATTGTTTGGAAATTTGAAAAAAATTCGGTTAATTGTAAAATTATGATAAGTCGCATTTGTACATATGTATGTATGTATGTAGATTATATGTACATCATCATCATCATCCACTGCTGGATGAAGGCCTCTCCAATCCTCTTCCATTCCTGTTTGTCTTGAGCAATCTGCATCCACTTGATTCCACACATTCTTATCAATTCATCAGCCAATCTTCCACTCGGTCTACCTTGCTTTCTTTCACACCCTCTCGTATACCATTCCAGTATTTCTCGCGTCCATTTGCCATCCGTTCATCTCGTTATGTGTCCACTTCAACATTTTCACACGTTTCGCTATATCTGCCACTTTGGTCATACTTCTTACCCATGTATTCATCTTACGATCTCTTTTTGTTATAGATTATATATATATGATTCATTATTCATGAGTTAAAGGAAAGAATTACCTCGAGGTCGAGCTTAGAAAAGAACAGAGCTAAATTGTTTGCACTTGTAGAGGCCTGTCTCCAAGAATTTATGGTTACTAGCTATTGTACTTTGATATATAGCAACAAAAGTCACGCACAGATAAAAACGATTCTGATTATTGTCATTTTTAAAACAAACAAAACTCCTAATCGTACACGACTTCTGTAAAATTGCTGTAGCAGTAGTGATGTATCACAAGTTAAATTCTCAATAGAATAATAATATGCTGGTGCATGCAAATATCGTAGACATTTTTTTGATGGCTAGACATACACTATCGACGATCAGCTCGTCACAGTGAACTCAGACGAAAACGTTTAACGTTAATTGATCGATTTGAAGATTGATGGTTGATCGAAAATTGCTAAAAATTATATCAAACGCTGCAGAGATGAATTGCAGCTGAAAACGTCAGACGTGTAGAAAAAATGGCGCACGTTCGATTCATATCTAATATAAGATATTGCCGACCGTTTATCAAACGATACTCACATTTTCGAACGAAAACGAGCTTGCAACTTTGAGATAAAACCGAAATGATAGCAAGCAAGTGGTACCCAACTTTAAGCGTTGATAGATGGGATCATCTTAATATTTACAATACGATTTTTTTTCTTAGGAAGACCTAATCTATCGATTCGTGTACACACCAGGGTTCACAAGTAACAATTAAAAAAAGTCTAACTTTAAAAATAGCTCCACAAATAAACAGTACAAGTTTCAAGTTGCAGCACTACTACTACGTAGTCTAAATATCTCAATATTGGTTTTATGGTGCCAAGCGCCAAGGTGTGGGTATGTCGCTCCAACATTTGTGCGTTAAGGCCAACGTACTTTATAAACATTCGCACGGTATCCGCAAAAGTTGAGCGAAGGCGAGCGACCGCGAAAAAAGCAAGATGGCGGACCCTTCCCCACACCCCGGACCCCTCCAGTGTTGTCTGTGCCTTTGGTGCGTAATCATGTGGACCAATTCAGTGACTCTGAACTTTCTCGAAATTTTCCACCAAGAATCCGCGATATGGTATCCAAAACACCGATGACACTTGACACGAGAGTGGCGCCACTAGCGATACGATTGCAGCGCTCTGGACGGGCGAGCAAGCGACAGCTGACCACAGCGCCAAGGCCAACATTTCACGAACATTCGCGCGTACTCTTTAGCGAACATGCGCGTGTAATGCAACACATTTTGTAAATGTGTACGCGTTCGCGCGCGCTCTGCAACGTTCGTGGCGATTCACTCGGTGCGAACACAAAGGGGCTCGCAGGCACGTTCGCACGGCACATGTGTACGCGGCATTACAATACTATAACATTTAACACTTTTAACTTTGAAGTTAGCCACAGCTGGTTTGAGACACTCTGTATATATGTACGGTAGGCAATTTATCACCGATTTAAGTGCACATTGCGAAGGTGTGCAACGGTGAGTGAAGGCGATGCAGCAACCGGTGCAGCAATCTGCCAATTTGATCGAGCTAAATTTGCTGAGGGGCAGCACACCACGGTCGTGACTTACCCAGGATTAATCTAGATGCGGGTCGCAAGGCGACCCCAACCAGGAATAATATCAAAATCGAAACATTTTATACATATTAATGGGTACAGAGAGAAAGACCGTTCCCCTGATGCTAATCGCGAGCGGACACATCGCAACTGCACGAGCAAAACTGGTATACATTTAAAGTACTCTTGCATTTGTGTGTTATCATTTCTCTCTCTCTCGACGAGGACGACGACGACGAAGACGATGATTCTGGATCGTTTAGATTAGATAACGATTGCTCGATATATATATATATATATATATATATATATATATGTATGTTCATATATACGAGTGACCGTTGACCTCTCCCCTAAACGTGCCTTTACGTTACACTATCTTGATGACAAGTTTACGACGAAAAATAAATATTGCTGTATAAACGTAACACAATGCGGAAACGTTCAAGTTTTGCTCGGAGCTGTATCGATACAAATAGCACACGAAGATTACATCCTTCATTCTGCTTATAGATTTTTAACTGGAGTCAACATGTCATAAGCTTTTGATATACCCACTCTATTCATTACTCGAATAAATCGAAAAGGAATTCATACAAAATCAAAGGATGTCTGTACATCAAAACTGATAGAGGTACTCATTCATACACCATGTCATCATCATTTTCAGCCGTTCACCATCCACTGCTGGATGGAAGACTACAATATGGAAGGACTCTCCAATCCTCTTCCATTCTTGTCTGTCTAGAGCAATCTGCATCCACTTGACTCCACACATTCTTCTCAATTCATCAGCCCATCTTCCACTCGGTCTACCTTGCTTTCTTTCGCATCCTCTCGGATACCATTCCACTTCAATTTTTTCACACGTTACGCTATATCTGCCACTTTGGTCATACTTCTTACCCATGCATTTCTTTTACGATCTCTTCTTGTTATGCCAAGCATACACCTTTCCATGCTTCTCTGTGTGCACTGGATCTTTCGTAGCATTCTTGAATTTAGCGTCCAAGTTTCACATCCATACGTCATAACTGGCAGTACGCATTGGTCGTATGCCTTATTTTTTAAGCATAGCGGAATGTTGGATTTAAAAACTATGTTCATTCTTCCAAAAGCACTCCATCCTAGTTTCATTCTTCTTCTTTACATCCAGTCATATTCACCAACTGCCCTAGGTATAAATAACTATCAACTATCTCTACAATATGATTATCTACTGTGACTACGCTTTGCGTGCAAAATTCATTAAACATAATTTGTAAGCCTACTTTCCTACTTTCGTTATTTAATTCTGTTAACCTATTTTGTAAATCTACTGCTATAACTATATTCGTCAGCGAATCTTAGATGGCTCAAATGGCTTCCGTTAATCTTGGCCCCTGATTTTTGCCATTCCAGCGACCATGTAATAAAGGGTATTAATACGATCAGTTTAGGACATATGTAAATCAAAATATTATTAATTTCCAGATTGCTATTACATAGACGAGTGACACACTTAGTCTGGCATAAGTTCAGTCCATGATCCAAACTGACAACAATTATTAAAATGTTTAAATATCTGTCAGTCTGGTTCATCACTCCGTCAATCAACGCATTAGTTTGGCGTCAATTTGACTATGTACAACCATGGACTGAACTTGAGGCCAGACTGAGCGTGTCTTAGATGTTAAAATAAATACATGGTACAAACCTATACATAGCTAAAAGAGTATCGTCACCACAACATGTTAACAATTTGTATTATTAGTCATAAGGAATACACAGCGAATGATTCTTCGAAGCTACGGAAAAAATGAAAAGTGCGCATTTGTTGTAATCAAAATCGGAACACGTACAATGTATTACATTATACGAGACGTGCACAAGATTCGTATCGAAATCGATTCCACCGAACTTCACTTTCAAAAAGTTAATGGAGTGTCAGTCGTCATTCAGATTCCACTTACGCAGCGGCACATAAGACGCTCAGTCATTTAAAAACACAAACACCGAGATGAAGAACAAGAAACCAGAGTGACATATCAAACGATCGGATCTACAGAAACAATGATCTCAAATGAACGCAAGCTAGTTCTCGAAAAAAATAATTTTTTTTACAAATAAATACCTTAGTATTATCCCTGTTGATGATCTGAAGCGGAGCTTGGATCGAAGGCTTTCCCAAATACCAATCTCGTTGAGGATTGTAATCTTGTAGGAGACGCACCAGTCTAGGAACGTTCACGTAGTTGTCATCGTCGAAATGGCAAAACCATCTGAAACAATACAGAGATATAGGTGGGTTAAAAAATCGGCTTTAATCGGATTTATCACGCGTCGACTTAACGTATAATTTGAAACGTATATATAAATGCAGGTTTTAATCGAAAGCTCGATCAGAAAAGCCGCAGGTGTAACCGACAGGATATGCGAATGCTTCCAGGTCATCGACGTTGGCAATTAACGCCACACAGAATGCAAATATGTGCATTTTGCAATGCAATGGTACACCACTATGTATTGCTGGATTATTCGCACGGAAATCGCATCGTATATTATACTCGCTAAAATCGTGAATATTCTAAATGTTGATTGCTCGACGATTGGGTAGTACTCTTTTTTAACTAAGCTTTTAACTAAGACAATTTCATCAAACTGAGCTTCAGTGGAAAAATAAAATCAATGCGTAACATCGTGGCGTCTCATCGTATGGTAGATAAACTTTAAGATAGCTGATTTCATTCTGATAACAACAGTGAAAACATAGGCTGTTCATTAATTTGTAATCATTTTTGAACTATGAATTTCAAAACGAATGATTCTTTTAGTATCTTACAGCAATTTAGAGACAAATGGACACTTGTTAAGGATTGGGTAGTACTCAATAGATTAAAATATAATTGATGGTTGACTTTTGAAGCTTTTAACCAAGACAATTTCATCAAACTGAGCTTCCGTGGAAAAATAAAATCTATGCGTAACATTTGTGTAGAAGTAATCGTGGTGTCTCATCGTATGGCAGATAAACTTTAAGATGGCTGATTTCATTCTGATAACAACAGTAAACACATCGGCTGTTCATTAATTTGTAATCATTTTTGAACTATGAATTTCAAAACGAATGATTCTTTCAGTATCTTACAGCAATTTAGAGACAAATGGACACTTGTTAAGGATTGGGTAGTACTCAATAGATTAAAATCTAATTGATGGTTGACTTTTGAAGCTTTTAACCAAGACAATTTCATCCAACTGAGCTTCCGTGGAAAAATAAAGTCTATGCGTTACATTTGTGTAGAAGTAATCGTGGTGTCTCATCGAATGGTAGATAAACTTTAAGATGGCTCATTTCATTCTGATAACAACAGTAAAAACATCGGCTGTTCATTAATTTGTAATCATTTTTGAACTATGAATTTCAAAACGAATGATTATTTTAGTATCTTACAGCAATTTAGAGACAAATGGACACTTGTTAAGGATTTTTGCTCCAGCTTCATACTAAATTCTACTAAATTAAAAAATAAAACCAGTTAATAACTATTGAAGTTTGTTACGATAAAACATACATATGTATAAACAATCAAAACGGTATAGAGTATTCAATTCAACTTTTAGATTTCGTTCCAAATATGTTTGATCATTTGAACATCGATCAATATCCAATTGAACAATTAAAACATTTAAGCTGGAAGTTTTTATTGTAGGTACTTAAAAGCTTTCTTTACTAAGTTTGACCCACTGAATTCGAATTCAGTGTGTCAAACTTAGTAAGGATTGACTAATCTCCGCTCTGGGTATTTTTTTTGTTGTTCAGTGTTATTAACTAAAGCTTTGGATTCCCTCAAGGGAATCGTCAATGTACAACACTGCTAAAAATATCAATAGCATTAATGCGATGCATTCTCCACTTAACTACTGGAACGACCCACACGCAAATCCCACATTTCCAGTTTGTTCATCACAGATGCATATATGTACGTAGGTCTCTCGTCTTTTCGACTATGAAACCGATATTTACGACATCACGCAACCCTTCCGTGAAAAAAACAATCAACGTGAAAAAGAATCGACCCTATAACCAAATAAAGTATAACTGACAAGCGTTAACGATCACGGCTGTAAACATCTCACTTTACACACACAGTACGTTCATTAAAAACGCAGCGAACGGACAAACAAGTGCCTCGATCGGGATCGTAAAAGACGAATCAATGAGTTTTCGAGAGCGAGAGAAACAGAGAAAGATTCCGATGAATTGAGACGTATTTTATGGTGGTCCTATAAAACGAACCACTCACTACTACCGGTGGTGGTTCAAGTCCATGCCAGATAAGGAAGCAGTAAGTAGGTGGAGTTCGTGATCCGAGGCACACGACTGCAACACGATATTGCATCGAGTACCTACTACTCATTTTCAAACCGGGTACTTAATACGAATTACACGCTAAAAGGGTCAACGTGTAAATATAGACAGACAGTATCGAGACGTTAGGGCTGTATACAAAATTTGATAGTAAAAATTGAATGTTTAGTTATAATTGTAGCTACTATGCGGTTTTGATTAGTTTAATAATTTAATAGAAAAATATTTTTAATGACTAATATTTAACACTGCTATTAAAATATACTTCAATTATAGATTTTTGCCCACTGGATATGAATATAATTATATATATAATAGCCGAAATCCGTCTGTCTGTCTGTCTGCTGATAACGCTCGCTCAGGAAAACTTATTAAAAAACCACTAGAACGAGTGGGGGATCGAACCCACGACCTTAGGCTCAAGAGTCATCGCACTAATGCTATACACTATCGCCCGGCCATGAGTTTGTCCTTTAGTTACATTACCTATAGTTACAATAAATAAGAAATGAGGAAAAATAATAAAAATACCAGATTGAGCGGGATTTGAAACCACGACGTCGAAGTCGGTAGCCGAGCATGCTAACGTATCGGCTACGGCAGCTTCCTAAAAGGGTCCTTTTTTTTTAATATAACCTATATTACCTACATACCTATAAAAACTATTTTTTTTTTTTTTTTTTTACAAAATTATAATTATTATATATACCTATAATAATTAATAATTATAATATAATAAAAATAAAACTGGGTATTAATTAAATTATCGAAATTATCGTTTCCCTTGGATCAATTAGATGGCGCTTTATAAACTATTTTTTTTTTTTTATTACAACTCACTTACAAAATAGCAGAATATTATTATATAAAATAATTAATAATTATAATAGAAATAGTAAAGTAAAAAAATTTTTTTTTTTTTTTTTTTCTCTATTAAAAAATCTCTATTAAAAAAGCGCTTTGCGTAATTTAAAATTCAGCGGGCGTTGATATTCAACGGGCTTACACTAGTTATATATATAATAGCCCTATTCCGTCTGTCTGCTGATGACGCTCGCCTCGGTAAATAATTTAAAAAACCAGAACGTCGCGCGAGCGGGATTTGAACCCGTGTTCACCAGATTGGAAAGAATCGTGCTAACACTATCATCCAACGGAGGCGATGACGGGCCTGCTACGATTCGACAATATTAATATCGACTTTGCTAAATTGTCACGTGTTGTATTATAACGCGCCATCTATGCAACAACTATAAAAACTATTAAATACACATATTGATATTCAACGGGCTTACACTAGTATAATAATAAAAATGCTGATAAGCTCCACTTTAGAAGATACAATATGTTTTTATAATCAATAGATTCTACCTACATATGTACTTATTCAATATTTTTAACTTAAGTTTACAATGACATGATATCAAACTTAAAACTAACATTTTAAATTCACAGTGGTGTCGTTTTAAGGCCGCCAATAATTCCTCAACCGATTTGACAAATTGATGTTTATTTGATTCTAGGATCGAAATACAGAGATGTAGTAGCGATCCTTAGCAAAAATAATGCAAAAGAAAGTGTACATTTCCCGTAACATACATAGCTCACAATTAGGCATTTAAACTTTCAGTCTTGCCGATTTCTGTACCGATGATAAAGTAAAAGATAAGCGAACGTTGACAAAAAAAAAAAATTGACATTTCCTCCATCGAACACGTTCTTTGGTTTAATTTAAATGCACTTTTCCGCCGATGAATAAAATGTTTTGATTGCAGTCGAACGACCAGCTGCGACATTCGATATCCGCATTAGATTAGATTTAATATATGTAGTATGTAGTAATGTATAGGTACCTATGTATGTACATACATACCAGTGGGTTTAATTCAATTTTGAACTAGCAATGTATGTCGGTTCGCGTACCGAGCGCTAAAATGGTATCCTTAGATTACATCCCCCTGGAGGTGAAGCTGTAATTACATTATACACAGAATCGAGAATAGTACAGCTTTAATATAATTTACTCAAGTGAACCCAGATCGAGCTTACAACTTTACATCGTTGTCGTCGAGTTCCTTTTGTTGTAATTTCATATGTACGTTGTATTGAAATTCTCGATTTTGAAGACGAACGAAAGTTCCACACCATTCATTGTCTCGCGAGTTTCTTTTGTCTGTGAAAACGACTACGTGTGTTTGATAATTAGATCTTGATAGATTTGAGAACGCGGCGAAACAATGGCCGTAAAAAGGGGACTTTGGAGAGGAAAAAAAAGATGCGCATCATTCTTGTCAGGTACGTTTTTAAATGGTAACCTTTCAATCATTGCGTCAATGGAACTGTCTTCCCGTCGACTGAAGTGAAAAGTGCAACTTTGAATACTAAACAGTCGGCAATTAAGTCGTTAGATGCGTGTTTAAAAGGGAAATATGTTGATTTGAATGTTTTGTTTGGAGGAATTCTCATGCAAATTGGTTTAGGATGGTAGCGAGAATTTTATTTCGACAACCGAGTATTACAGAAATAAATTACCCACCGATAATAATTTATACTACACTAGTGTAATCCCGTTGAATATATATCAACGGAGCGTTCTCATCACCCGTACTGAAAAGTAATATTCAAATTAAATAGTTTTTATAGTTGTTGCATAGATGGCGCGTAGCAACGTAACAATTTAGCAAAGTCGCGAGCCTATTGTCATTTTTCATTTTATATTGTCAAATGGTAGCAGGCCCCTCCTTTCAACCTAGTGATCACGGGCTCAAATCTCACTCGCGTTTTTTTATTATTATTTACATCGGCCAGCTTTATCAGCAGACGGACAGACAGACGGATTTCGGCTATTATATATATACTAGTGTAAGCCCGTTGAATATCAACGGAGCGCTCTCATCACCCGTACTGGAAAATTATATATTAAATTTAATAGTTTTTATAGTTGTTGCATCTATGCAACAATGCGCCATCTATGGCGCGTTATAATACAACGAATCCCAACTCGAAAAATTTTTTTTTTACTAATATAAATATAAATATAAATATGGCACTATAAAATAGTTTCTATAGTGCCATCTATGTATTATTAGCAGAGTTTTTATTTTATAAGTAAAGCAGAGCAACGATCCCTTGTACAGGTAATGTTTAAAAAAAAAAAGGGCCATCTTAGCAACAGGCCGTGGTTTATGCGTTAGCGTGGTGACTCCCGACCTGGCGTCCCGGGTTCGATCCCCACTCGTTCTGGTTTTTTAATTATTTTTCCTCATTTCCTATTTATTTTAACTATAGGTAATGTTTAAAAGGACAAACTCATGGACGGGCGATAGAGTGAGCGTTAGCGCGATACCTCTTGAGCCTGAGGTCGTGGGTTCGATCCCCCACTCGTTCTAGTGGTTTTTTAATAATTTTTCCTCAGCGAGCGTTATCAGCAGACAGACAGACAGACGGATTTCGGCTATTATATATATAATATAACTAGTGTAAGCCCGTTGAATATCAACGGATGTGTGCGTGAGTATATGTGTATTTAATATACATAGTTGTTGCATAAATGGCGCGTTATAATACAACACGTAACAATTTAGCAAAGTCGCGAGCCTATTAAGATATTAATATAGTCAAATCGTAGTAGGCCCGTCATCGCCTACGTTTGATGATAGTGTTAGCACGACCTCATTCCAACCTGGTGATCACGAATTAAAATCCCACTCGTGCGATGTTCTGGTTTTTTAATTGTTTACGTCGGCGAGCGTTATCAGCAGACAGACAGAAATTATATATTTTGATATTGGCACTTTTAGTAGCAAAGCCTACGTAACATTACCTATAAAAGGCAATAGAAATAGTACATACTACTGCAGAGTATATTTCCCAAGAGACCACTTTGAGAAAAAAAAGTGAAGTAATAGTGAGCACGCAATAAATACCAAAACACAACGTACAAATTATTCAATCAAAAGATTCAGAATTATACTCCTTGTGATATTTAAGCCAATAATACGTTGTTTTCATTAAAAAAAATTTTATATGAAAATTTCGATTCGTATCCATTAAATGTAACTTTAATTGTATGGAAATATTCCATTCACGAATTATTATATATATATTTTTTTGTATGGTCGAATTAAATATTGATGAAATCCACCCCCCCCCCCCCCCCCCCCCCCCCCCTGGACTGAAAATTACTATTCAGCGTACGCCTGCGACGAAAATGTGGAATAAAATTCGCGTGCGAATTCAAAACTGGAAATTTTCAGTCCGTATTCTTGCGAGCTGGCGTAACAAAATATCCCCACCAACGCAATATTCATCGTGTGCGAAATTCACCAAAACGTAGAGAATAAATTCTTTCCGCGGTTGGTTGATTAATAAATTCTTTCCGCGGTTTCGATAAATTTAATCGCGTACGTATTATTAAATTTGTATCGCGTGCAACACACACACACCAGAGGACAACTAACCTTTATAGAAACGGCAAGTTATAAAGTCCCTTATATCCCGAATGAATAATGGAACAGGGACAGCCGCGACAAAACCAGTCTGTCAGAACTGGAATCGAACCAGTTCGATGCGTTTTTTGTGAAACGTTCGGCGAACGGTGTGTGCCTCGGTCATAACTCAAAACTTTGACCCACTGTCGTATATAGAAGTAGAAGCACGTACTCAGTTCTTAGTCAAAACTTGGGAAAAGTTACGCCTACCTACAATATACATAACTTGAAATTCAATTTAAGATTTCACGCAGTATATAAGAAGATTGGAATTGAGAAAATCTGAATTCGTAACACTTTTATTACAGAACTAGTGTAAGCCCGTTGTTAATCAACGGAGCGGTTTCTCATCACCCGTACTGAAAAATAATATAAAACTTAATAGTTTTTTTATAGTTGTTGCATAGATGGCGCGTTATAATAACAACGTAACAATTTAGCAAAGTCGCGAGCCTATTTATTATATCTGGTTTGGCTCACCCATAAGCGGCTCAGTTTTCCAAATCAGTGATCTCGAGTTCAAATCCCATTTTTCCCAATTTTTCCACAGCGAGCGTTATCAGCAGACAGACAGACAGACGGATTTCGGCTATTATATATATAATAATGCATATATGTATAATATCTCAAACGACTCACTTCTGTGAGACATTCTGCTTTTAAGCTTGATAGAAGTGTCATTAGTTGTTAATAAGTTAACTTTTTAATCAATGTATGTATATAAAATCTACATACATATGTATAGGTACATATGTACATACATGTATAAAATTTAAATGTGATATGTCCATCAGTTTGTTCCTTATACATTCCTCCGCATCGTTTGACCAATCGAAGTTAAACTTTGCAGTATCTCCCCATGATTCCGTGAATCTGATGAGTGCAACGGAATACTTTTCAATTGCGTATTGCCAGTCGAAACAGATCGAGTCGCCACCGTAGAAAAAGTGGATAAAGTATTCTAAATATTTACAAACCACACACGGGAAACGCTTGGTAATAACAATTTTACAGCTAGTAAAAACCTATTACTTACATTAACATCTGCGTCGAAAGTTTATTGAAAATTAAAACGAATTACAGTCGCCTCGCATTAGCACGGGTTTTAGTGCACTAAGTACAAAGCAAGACCAGTGTCTTGAGCCGAAACACTGCAGAGAAGGAGTGTGTTTGGTGTGTTTTAATCTCATCTCATAGTGGCGGTAGTGAAATTAGCGATCAATTTTTATGTATTAAATAAAATGTTGTACTCTTGCTATGGCCAGATGTACCAGACAATGTACCAGATAGCATGTACATACATACTATATAAATGACACATCTGAATGTATTATATAAATAGGTCATTTCTTTCCCCGGGTACCATCTGTCCGAGATTTTGCCCAGCTCTACTCTTCTGCGAAAAATAATCGCACATCGCCGGTAGCGTATTACTTACGGACAAACGGTCGAACAAAGCTGGCTGAAAAATTTGATTATACCCCATGGCTGAAAGCTCCGATCGGTTGAAAATCGCCGCTTGTCCGTTAATTAAAGCCAAGGATCCAATTACGGTTCAAAGTCGATAAACCGAACACGACCCCATCAAAAGTGACCTGACTTATTGAGTACCTACCCCATAAGACATTTCTATGGAATTTCATGTAATACATATATAAGCCCTAATCCCATTTTCACTCGCTCGAATGAATAATTGCACGAAATAATAGTGCTTTATATACATAGCAATAAAAAAACGTGTAACGTATTGCGACACCGCACAAATGTGGGACGAGAAAGGTTACTATACATACATAAATTGTCTTTTATCGCGATTTCTTTTGCCGCAGAAGATTTTCCAACTTTTAAACATTCTTTTTTTGTAAGCTTGTATGAAAATTATATTATACAAGGTTGAGTTAATTTATTACAGAAACAATTTGATCTTTCAAGGACATACTTTTCATTAAGGAAAGCATGTTAGTCAAAAAAGTTTAATTGAATCTTTCAATTAATTTATTTTATTCACGGTAGGTACAAGTGACAAGGAGATCTTTACAAATTTACAAAAACAATACCTACACGATATAAAAAATAAAACAAATATAGTGAAAATGTAGACAATAAAGAAATGATAAAAGATTCAAAAATAAACAAATTCAGAATTTTGAATCCATTATAACTTTATAACTTTAGTACATCAAATACATACAAAAAGTGAAGCTTTCAAGTAAGGGTCACATCAAAATATTACATTATAAATATTTAAAGCAATCCATCGCTCCATTAAAAACTTCAAGTTTATGTATAAAGTTGAACTTTATGTACGTACAGGTACATATGTACATACATATATAAAATCAACGAAACAATGTTGCGCGATACGTTCGTGAATATTTTTCTGTCGATTTTCGTCTCTAGGGCGTATTGTTTTTGTACTGTAACTGGAAAATTTGATTTCGGATGGTAATTGGCAAACTTGTCCGCGGAATGTAGTACTAGGGGAGGATGGGGGTGAACACCACCCGCCCGTTTTATATTAAATTTTAAAACTCCCGATGGCGGTTTCGTATTATGCTTTCAGCGGATAAGAGGAAAGTTTACCGCTTAGCCAAAGTCAAAAGCACATGCACACACAAAATACAGGCATAGTAAATTTTAATGTGTTGTATTAGTTAGTTGCCGCTTGAAAATTCTCCAGAAAAAAATTTAATAACTATACGCAACCTAGGTTAAAATTTAACAATGATAATGTAAAAATTCAAATGATGCGATGTTCAATCGTTTGATTCCATCAAGTTGAAAAATTGTATTTATTGGACAACATTTGTTTCAACATTTACATAAAATGTTGAAACTTTTTATCATGTGATATAAAATCAAATGACCTACCCACCATTTCATACCATTCCCAATACGCTAATTAATTCTCGAAAACAAGGATCAGCTCATATTATTCGCATATATAGATAATGTTAATAAAATTCAATAATGTAGTACCTACATATGTATGTATGTATATTATAAAAATGTATTTTACTTATCACTCAAACAATTCATGTTTGATTAATATTCATACATAGTCTAAATTTAAGGATATTCATAATTCGGCTTAATTTAAGGATATTCATAATTCGGCTTAATTTAAATCAAAATTCGTACATTTTATTCACGTATTTACTTTAATTTGATTTATTGAATAAAACATAAGAGCAATTCAAATGAGATAATTTTCTATGCAATATCCACCTCGGATTTGCTTCAAATCCGATATTCTTAATATTATATTTATATACATATATGTATAGCTCGTTTCTAAAAGGGCCAATGTTAAATTTTAAAAAATTTAAGCACAATGTCAAAAAAAAAAAAAGGTGTTAAAATGCAAATATCGTTTCCAATACAAGTATTTAAAAGTTTGGATCACATCGTAACTAATATTCCTACAGGTAAAGTTATAAATTTTAATCTTTAGTATTAATTACACATTTTATTATAAACAAGAATTGCAAACTTTCACAAAAAATTTAGAATTGCGACTGGGGATACCAGATTAAGAATTAAAAAACTAGGACATTTTCGAAGGGTGAGAACACTTTTTTTAATTTATCATTTTCAGCCGTTCACCATCCACTGCTGGATGAAGGTCTCTCCAATCCTCTGCCATTCTGTCTGTCTCAATTTATCAGCCAATCTTCCACTCGGTCTACCTTGCTTTCTTTCACATCATCTCGGATACCATTGCAGTATTTCTCGCGTCCATTTGCCATCCATTATTCTCGCTATGTGTTCAATTTTTCATACTTTCCGCTATATCTGCCACTTTGGTCATACTTCTTACCCATGCGATCTCTTCTTGTTATACCAAGCATACATCTTGCGTTCTTGAATTTAGCGTCCAAGTTTCACATCCATACGTCATAACTGGCAGTGCGCATCGGTCGCATGCCTTCTTTTTTAAGCAACATTTTTAATTATACACATAAAAATACTGTAATATATTAGAATTATCATCTTGCAGATCTCAAAAAAGTATAGAATGAAGAAAAAAATTACCCGAATTCGAAAATATCCTTGTGTCGTTTTATTCCACGAGTCGTTAAAAATTACATGACAAAATTAGAGCATGTCTCCGGTAACGAGCACGGCTGGTAACCCTATACTAAAACGTATGTACATGAATCAATATAGCCAACATCCATAGTCTGAAAAAAAGAAGTAAAGGCTCATTTATACAATGCATTCAATGATCCGTTCCGTCTCCGGATTTGGCGAGCTGTCCGATAAACGGACCAAACCAAAGCCAATATTTTCGTATACAAAACACGTTCTTTTGTCGGACAGCTCGCCGGAACCGGATCACTGGATGGATCGTCTAAATGGACCTTTACAAAAATGTACGAGACGACTTTTCCGTGAAAATTTCCCCTCTCGTCACGTAAAAGCCGTCACACCCTTTATTGTACATAGTTTCGGGCATTTTGAACGCGTTCACGCTTATTGCGAATTCGCAAACATATCGCATATCCAAAAAAGCACACACGTTTTGTATTCCGCATACACGCTTTTCTATCCACGTTATGTGTAAAATAAATTGAAAAGAACAAGAGCGGTCGGTTAAAAACTAATCTAATGTTTGATCGCTCGCTGGGTAAGCCCAAAAGCTCCGCAACATATGTATGTATGTACGAAAAAACGACAAAAACTCGAGCCAGAATGTGAATGGAGGCTTTCACTTTTTTTTTTATTATTTTTATTTCGCGTTTGGAAAAAATCTCCATAATTGGATTGAATGCTGATCGATACATACGTACATATGTAGATCGCCTCTGAGACTATAATAATTTATATATGTATATAAAATGCCCACGCCCGTAGCGAGTTGCGTGGGCAGAACAAGGAATATATAAACCAGTTACAGTTCTAATGATAAAGTTCGATAATTAAAAACAACTTTCATATCGTAAATATATATAACAACAAACGTCTGGATATATACATATAAAACTAGGTATATTTTCCACAATTATACGCATTCTGTCTAAGGTGTGCGTCATTAACCCTTTGCGTAGGTTAGTTCAATGTGGGTTGCATACAAAAAGTAAACGACAATAATTTCAAAAAAAAAAAAGCCAACTTTTTTTTTTTATATTGTAGACGAATTTTCTACATGTTTATAAGCGAAAACATTCTTCGCACAATCGCATAAATACAATTTTTCGTATTTATATTTATTTTTATTCGACCCTTATCAAAGGGGAATAAAAGCGTTTCATTTCATACGGAATAAAAAAGCGTAAGCATACGCGAATACGTGTGTATTGATACGATATCGTTTTTGTTCGGTATTGTAAAACAAATTTCACGTATAAAGGTATACACAACTGAGTGGAATCTCTATTATTATTTTCTTTTGTACATACGACTTGAAAAAGTCAACGCAATCTGTACAGCTACTTATAAAAATGTGTTTATAATTACACATTTTTTTTATAATACCAGCAGTGTACATACATAAAATCTCGCATTGTATACCTACAATGACCAAAATGCTTCATAAATTGAAATGCATTAAAAACTACAGTTTGGGTTAGACAGGATGAAAAAAAAAAAGTGGTCACGTACGATTGGTATTTATGCCAAACATTCACAATATGTATACGTACATATGTATAATATAACCAGTGCTCGAATTCAGCGGGAGCGGCAAGGAGCGGGCGTTCCCTTTCGTGAAATTTGAAAACGTAGCGTACCCTTTCGTGAAATCTGTAAATTTAGCGCTCCCTTTCGTAAAAAACCAAAATTTCCGTGCTCTTTCAATAATTATTGCCGAAAAAATGTTAGATGGTGAATTTTTTTTTCATTTATGACTCCTAAATCATAATCTTTCACTGGAAGTTAAATTCTTTACATTTCAATTCCGACAAAGGAATCTATCTGTAGCCAAAAGCCATTTAAAATATTATTGTTTTGAAAAAGCTGAGTGCACGCGTTACTTGAAGATAACGTTTAGAATTCTATTCAATTCCGAGGGTTTTTAGATTCTATGTCGGCTTTGCGCAAAAAGTTTTTATTGCCGGCAATCGGCATTTCGAACTGCAACGGGCTTTTTCGAGCCATCGGTCATTTTGATGATACGATATCTTTCTTTGAATTGTTGTGTTGTACCACGACCATTATACTAAAGGAACCAAAATTTCAAAATAGTTCAGTCTTGCCTGTCCTTCTGATGAGAGAACTTGAATTTAGCGAATGTATTTACAATTTCAATCTATGATCCGGGAATCGCTTGATTATTTTTTTTATTTATATTTTATTACTGCACTTCATCACTAACAAACACTTTTCTAGCAACATTTTTTAAGTTGTCTGAATTATAATTACTGCACGTGACTTAACTAAATAGTGATATTAACAATTATTCAAATTTAAAAAAAATTAACCGTGTAAATTGTGCATTTACATATGTAATACAATTTCTATAATAATATTACTAATAACCTAATATATACACCCATAAATTTATATATATTGGTGTACATATGTTAAGTAATTAATAAGTGTTTTGGTGTTATAATATACATATGTAGGTATAGGTATCTACATACATATAATTAAAAAAAAAAGGTCGTTTGATATTTTTTAAAAATTATCGAGCGCTCACATTCGTGAAAATTTCCATTTCGAGCACTGAATATAACACAATGTTGTAAAACAAACTGGGGTATTGAAATGGTTAATTGTGTTGACATAGGTCCATATAATAAAGGTTCGATAACTTGGGCTTACACGCCCGAGGCGTACAATTAAAACGGCAACCCTTTGCCGCCGTATCAAACAATCACCGTTTGCACGGTAATAACTCGCAAGTTAATAATAAAATTTGTATCGAATTAATATATTTTGTAAGCCCGGTCTCGAAATTACAACACCCGAGTGATAACAGTAATCGACGATCACACAAACCGACCCAAATGACAGACGAGCACGGCAGTGGATGGGTTCGGAGTAATTACGCGTGTAATTCGAAATGAACGCCGTTCACTCGAGCGGAGAAATAATCATAAAAATATATATTTATATATGTATGTATGTATATATGTAGGATCGAACGTGTACTGTCGACATTATGAATCGTTACCTTAATTACCCGTACGAGTGTGTGTAGCTTCTACATACATAGTCCGTGCACCTGCCCATGGTACTTGCGATAGGTTGGTACTTAAGAGGTTATTTAACTAGAAGGACGTGCGTTGCGAATAATAAGGATAAAATCGTTTTAAATAATCGTTAAAGTGCGGCAAACTAACGAGCTTTGCTATAAGAGTCTTAAGAACTAAAGCAGGTCGCACATGCAATAAACAAACATAACCCTTTTCAGTCGCATGTAGTATGGCTTCTTAAGAATCAAGATTCAATGAAAAGTTTATATAAATAGATTGTATTTATTTTTCAACTGTTTCAACTAAATAATACATATTTTAATATTAGTAATCGGTTGTATTAAATGTGATATTTTTTATTATTTATTTGAATAAAGTAGCATAAAAAGCTAATTACAAACAAAAAGTATCTTAAAGCTAAAATTACAAAATAAACTTATCTATCTATTAGTACCTGTACAGAGGTGCCGTTTTAAGGCTGCCAGGAATTTGTCAACTTGATTTATTATATTCAACCACACCCCTGTACAAGATACTTCTCCTAGATCTACTTAATTTTAAATTCTTAACTATTAACTTATTCTTACCCCTAGTTTTGTAACTATGTATATTAAATCCCCTTATTGAGTAGTTATCAAAATACTTTGGTAACAGACTCTATTTCTACATACATATTTCATACACTAGTTAATCGATTCACATTCAAAATACTTCGCATAGCTCTATTTTGCAATTGAGTTATTTTTACTAAATTTAAAAAAGAGTCACAATACATAAAATGAGGATATCACTGATAACAAAGCGTGACAATCCTTCTACTACAGTTGGGAATTTCAATTCATTCTACATACTATATACATAACTAGTAAGATATAAGTTTAGATTGCTCACAAATGGAACAGGCTCAAATTCAAGTCGGGGATCGACCGCCATTCGCGTTGACCCATTAAACAGAACTCAAGGGGTTATCTCGCTTTAACTTTCAGCGCACGTTCGCAAAAAATTTCAACTCTCGTGTGCAAAACCCTCGCTTATAATAATGAAATGTATAAAATTTTTGCTTAATTACCGCACAAAAACACACACACATCGAATTGCGTGTATTTAAGCTGACAGGGAATCAAAATTTACCTTATACAGTTTATAACATTATGAAAAGGGCGGTTCGTAATATTAAAGTTGCTCTTTTCTGTCCCAATAGATAGTTAAATCACATATCTACATATATTGCGTGTCGATAGCGGAAGTCTAACTTCAATAACTCCACAAATGGCAGTACTATGTAGTTTAGAGTTGCAATACTACTAGTAGGTACTATGTAGAGTTAAGTCTAAATAGCTAGGTATCGATTCCATGGACTTTGTCCATTATACATAGTAAACCCTCCAAATATAGTATGCGTATAAATTTTTTTCGTATAACCTATCGTGGAATGTCGTACTCAGAATAACCTCATCCATGGACCCTTGAAACTTTGTATCGCTTGCTTTAGAACACAGGTTCCCAACCTTTATCGAGTGGCGACCCCGATATATTTGAAAAAGGCAAAACATATTATTCAAACATCAAGACACCGATTAAAAATGCAAATTGCATTCATCATCATTTTCAGCCATTCACCATCCACTGCTGGATGAAGGTCTCTCCAATCGTCTTCCATTCCTGTCTGCCTGGAGCAATCTACATCCAGTTGACTCCACACATTCTTCTCAATTCATCAGCCCATTGTCCACTCGGTCTGCCATGCTTTCTTTCACATCCTCTTGGATACCATTCAGGTATTTGCGCGTCCATCTTTCATCCATTCTTCTCGCTATGTGTCCAATCCAACTTTTTCACACACTCCACTATATCTGCCACTTTGATCACACTTCTTTCTTACTCACGTATTTTTGTTATACCAAACAAACATCTTTCCATGCTTCTCTGTGTGCACTGGATCTTATGTAGAATTTAGCATCCACGTTTCACATCCATACGTCATAATTGGTCATTGGTCTTATGCCTTATTTTTTAAGCATAGCAGAAACTACGTTCATTCTTCCAAAAGCGCTCCATCCTTTCATTTCTGCTTCTTTACATCCAGTCATATTCACCAATTGCCCCAATTAAAAATAACTAGTAACTATCTCTATAACATGATTATCTACTGTGACTACATTTTGCGTCCAAAATTTATTATACATAATACATACATAGTTTTAGTTTTATTAAAATTAATTTTTAATCCTACTTTCATACTTTCGTTACTTACATAATTGTGTTAATCTACTGAGTCGCATGCAACTACATATAACTATGTCCATACATATATACATATTGTATACAGTAGTAGCACTAGTATAGATACTTCCACTAGACACATCGCGACCCATGGATTGGGAACCCGTGCTTTAGAATAAGAAACCGTAAAGCGAATTTCCGTTTATACATATTTGTACATATGGATATGACGATCTAAAAACTTGTCGTGCAAAATTGTAATATACATATTATACATCGACTCGGTTGATACAATTTAAACTGTACAGGTACGTACGAGTACACGTGTGTCGATGTGAAATTATTACCATGAAACATAAAAGTCGTATGTATGTGTTCGACAAGCAATTAAGAAGGGGGGACTTATGTACATTCGAGGATATAAAAGGCAGGGTTCCCGAGGGGGTAGGAAAAGCTCGAGTAATTAATTAGCGAACTACGTGTTTCCGTATTAAGCGTGTTTAATCGATACGACGATTAAATTTAGAAATAATTTCGCTTGTACATATATTTTATATTAGGTTTTGTATGCATGTATTTTGTGGTGCGTACTCGTGTCGGGAGTGTGTAACCTACTTTCCAGGGCAAAAAGCGATGGGGTTTCGCAACCCTTGTATTGTATATGTACGCCTCATAACGTAACGAGAAGCTTTGTCGCAGATTTGAAAGGCAGATAATGAAAATACTAGGATTTTCCGACCCCCCTCTCGTGTATTTTTCAGCGTAATTAACGTTAGATTCCATGTTGTGTACCCGGACGATAATGTTTTCAAGCATGCAAATCTACCAAGTAATACGATTCGTTAACCCCGTTTTATAGCTCGCAATCTTTAAAATCAAAAAATTAGATAGAAAAATTACCGTTTGCAATATTTATAATTGATTGAAAGATTATAAAATAGTACTATTTAATTTACGTAAGTTTTAACTATGTATGTATGTTGAAATTGTTTGAGAATCAGAATATTTTAGTTCAAAGATGTTATGACGTATGACGTTACAACTACATATAATAAAAAAAAAATATGCATAAAATATGTACATAGAAATTTTTGGCGTGGTTCTTAAAGATTAGACACGACTGCAATTTAGGAAAAGTCGAGTACAGTGGAGCCCCGTTGCATCGTTTTTCATGGGACCGTAAAAAAAAAAAAAAAAAAAAACGATGTATGCGGAAAAACGACTTATACGATAAAGTATATTTAGACGATTGATACAGGATAACGATATATAGGAGAACGATGCAAACGAGATTATTTAACGCTGTTCTTATGGGTGTTTGGCCGGGACTATGAAAAAATAGCGATATATGCGAAAAAACAATACAAGCGAGAACGATGCAACGGGGTTCAACTGTATTTCAAACTTAAACATCAAACGAAGAAAAGGCGCTCGCACACTGCTGCGAATTCGTATTCGCCTAGCGAAGAAAACGCACGAATAATCGCGCGTTTGAATGGTGGGGAGTTGTATCGCATATCGCATTTCCTACCGGATAACGGCGCGGAATCGCAACGGAATTTGTTGGAACACTATTTTTTCGGCGATTCGCTCAATTTCGATGACGTTTGTGGAATAGGTACCTATTTGAGACGGTGAAAAAAGTATCCCATCCTGTTGATAGGTTATGTCAGAGTGACAGAAATCAGACAGTCAGCAATGACACACCGTTATAAATTACATTCCACAATAAAATTATTTAACTAATCAAGTCATATATGTAAATATGCGGCCAACATTAGAGCTTCGTCGTCATCTTAATGGGTCCATGTCAGAATCGTGAGGGAAATACAAACGTCCCGAAAGCGAGGTGACAGATGATATTTCGCTATTCGGCCGTTCAGTGTCGAATGGTGCTGCAGTCGTGCCAGTGTGTGCGGTACAATTGATGGACTTGCGAAATACATACGTGCGATTTTCATAGAAGAATTTCGCACGAAATCCGCAGAGGTGTGCGAGCGCCTTTAATTATAAACTATTTGAGTTTTCATACCACGGAACTAAATATTTTGATATACAATGTACATACATACATAGTTCCTTTTACAATCAAAATACATATGTACAATCTTGATTATGTAATTGTTACGCTCATCACCCAGTTTAGGCATCAGATTAGAGACAGTGGGGGAAAATGGCGGTTCATCAGTCTCGGTAAATTGACGTTTTACACATGTCCGTGTCTCGTTTAAGTCAACGGTTAATAACCAGTGGCACGCGAGCCACTTGTGCGGTCCAAACAATTCCTATAAAACAATGGCGAAATGAAATAAATCAAAAAATCCATTCCCCATTAAGAGGCCTTAGACACGAATTGCGTTTAGTTCGTAACACGGTTGGCGAACTGCGTATTAAATACACACAAGTATGAATGTTGACGTCTCAACTCGGCATGTATGTAAATATAGTCGTTTCGGCTTATCTGTCTGCGAGATTATCTTATCTGGAGGATACGCGAGCTGTCATCCGTTGAACCAGATAGTGCAAATGGAGAAAATCGCGTGGGAAGATAGATAGGCGATATAACGAGCCTTTTGATGATGATAATTGCCCTTTTATTTTCAAAGCCAGACACCAGACGAAGACGAGTGCATTGAAATGCTTTGTGTCGTCGAACAACTGTAAAACACAGGGCCGTAATCTCCGAATATACATTAGAATTATAAGTAAGCTCCACGCGAAAGAGGTTAATTAGATTAATGAGAGTATCGTTGGTTGATTTTTTTTTTGTGAAAGTTGCCGTGTGACGGATATATGTATGTATGTATGTATATTCTGCTGTTTTTATTACAATGCACAATATGCAAATGCGCGATTTCTTCAGGTGCATCAGTGACGATTTTGTTATCTTAAAATATTCAGCTTCAAAAATATACAAAATGGAGGTATGAGATGTATTTTAAATGTTGATAGGTATGCTAGATTGGTTAGATTGGTTGAATGTGAATGATACTTCGAGGATTGAGGATTTGTATGTTGGTTTTTATATTTAAGTTAGATAATAATATGTTACCGTCATATTTTAGTAAATTTATTGTGAGAGGAATGGATGTATGTGAATATAATTTAAGGAATAAAAATAATTTTAAAAAATGTTAGAGTAAATGGAAATAGGAGAAGCATTTTGTACAGAGGTGTTTTGGAATATAATAGACTGCTGGATGGAATTAGAAGTTTCAAAACTATTGATAAAATCCTGGCAGTCTTAAGAAAACATCTCTGTATAGGTGCTTAGTTAAGGATTATGTAATTAGCTATTAGCTACTATATTATATAAATAAATAAATACATCTATATAAGTGTTAATAAATTCTTCAAAATTTTCTTCAAATGTGTGACGTGGACTTGCCCTAAATTAAAATATTAGATTACTCGAGTATTGCCCTTTGACAATTAACTGGGGTTTATTATTGGCGTATGAGTGGACTAACAAGGCTGAAAAGGAAACGAATTGGGTGAATTCATCAATATGAAATTTTGATGTGTTTTTTTTTTTTACTTTTTTACGACGTAGTTACTTTAGATACCTGCTTATATATTTATCTCGAGTCTTTTGCGGTAAATTTTTCACACAAAATCAGAGTCAGCATACACTGCTTTTCAGTTAACTCAAAGTGCAAAACTTTCACGAATCAATCTCAATTTGGAATAGATGGATAGAAAAAGAGAGAGAGAGCGAGAGCTTTCAGACCGCACAACGAAAACCTGGACTATCGATTTTGTTACGCAGAAGATCGACTGGCTGAGATAGTAAAATACATCGATTTGATTTATGACACTCGAGACGTATCGGAGAGCACCTTCTTAATTAATATCGTTTAAAAGCGGTCGCCGGTTAAAAAGTGAGTTTTGATTAATCGGCCATTAGCTTGGGTCGATCCAATCAATACCTCAGCGTCCATTATCCGCACAACGATCATTCATCTTTGGTATATACAATAATAGCGCAAACGTTGAGGTATAAGCGAACCAATTAACCAAACTATTGCACAATGCACATTGTAACAATCTTTAAACAGTAATTGATTGTACTTTGTAATTACTTTTCCGATAAGTAGTGCAGAACATGTGTTGCACCATAAATGATTGCACTTTGGTCAAGTTAACGTTTTACTGCTATTTTTTTTAAACATATTTGGTACCAAGTTACAAATACGCTTCTTTATACAGTGCAAATGTATTATTTTCAAGTACCTATAGATGTAATGACGCACAGCGTTCAAACACATTACCCAATTCGGGTCTGTTTGTCGTGTAATTACGTTGACATTATGCAGGGTATTTTCTTTAGACTTACTACAATCACAAGTGGTTCAAGTCCACCTACTTACTTCTACACAACGCGCACACATCAAGAACGGCATCTGGTTTTTATTTTATTTTTTTCAAACAACTTCTGTCGGGTAGGTAGACAGTCTGGGATATAATCATATAATACAACCACTGAAGGGACGATGATGGGCCGTATCAACTTTTAATGGCGAAACTTTAACCGCGATTAGACTTAACCGGTTAAATTACACCCGGGCCGTCGCGAATGGCGATTAAACGGTGCCATCAAACCGCCGCATCGACGATATAAATTTAAACTTTAATTACAACTCCATTGAATGATAAATAAAATTACAAAAAAAAAAAAAAAAAATACCAACTGCAAGTGCGGTATACATACGTGTTTGCCTATAAGCCTTGTGTGTGTTCAATGTAAAATCAATATTTTGTGTTCAAAAACCCATTACGCTCCAAACACAACATCCCACCGGTTTTATGAGTGTCCCCAGAACAAACAATCTCCATCGAATGCATGCTTAGGAAAATATTAGTTTTTTTTAGATGGTTAATGCGAGTTCGTTGTGTACATACACACGAATTGAACGGACCCCAATAATTGTGAGTTGTCGAATGTGTAATGTCAAACAAGACGCATACTGTATTAAATATCATTATAAATTAATGTTAATCAATTCCGAATTTAGCATATACATACATAACTCCCGTAAAAAAGAAATACACCCGTGATTCTAAACGGTCCTGTATAGAAGCAGTACAATGCGTGTGTTAAAAAGCTGGTTCTAAAAGCCAAAAGATTCCAAATTCTACATTGTATAAAATGCCCAAAATGGTTAGGCAAAGTACCTACTATACGGTTCATACATTATTATATATACAATAGCCGAAATCTTAAGGTTTAACATAAGGTTACTACTGTAGCCTAAATAAAATTTATTGTAAAATTGGGTATAACAAGAAGAGACCGTAAGAGGAATACATGGGTAAAAAGCATGACCAAGGTGGCAGCTATGTATAGCGGAACGTGTTATTTGGACACAGCGAGAAGAATGGATGGCAGATGGACGCGAAAAATACTTTAATGGTATCCGAGAGGATGTGAAAGAAAGCAAGGTAGACCGAGTGGTCGATGTGATGATTAATTGAGAAGAACGTGTGGAGATAATAATAATTGGGTGCAGATTGCTCAAGACAGACAGGAATGGCAGAGGATTGGAGAGGCCTTCATCCAGCAGCGGATGGTGAACGGCTGAAAATGATGTATATTACTTTCAAAACATTATATTACACAAGTGTAAGCCCGCTGAATATCAACGGACTTTAATTGGGCACCCTATTTTTTAGGTATTATATAATAGCCCAAATCCGTCTGTTTGTCTGTCTGCTGATAACGCTCGCCTCGGTAAATGATTAAAATACACGAACCGTCCGCACGCGCGAGTGGGATTTGAACCCGTGATCACCAGGTTGGAATGAATCGTGCTAAAACTATCATCCAACGGAGGCGATGACGGGCCTGCTACAATTTGACACTATTAATATCTTAATAGGTTCGCAACTTTGCTAAATTATTACGTGTTGTATTATAACGCGCCATCTATGCAACAACTCTATAAAAACAATTAAATATACATACTCATCCACGCAAACATACGTTGATATTCAACGGGCTTACACTAGTTTTGAAATAAAAGTGTTACGAATTCAGATTTTCTCAATTCCAATCTTCTTATTTACTGGGTGAAATTTTAAATTGAATTTCAAGTTATGTATATTGTAGGTAGGCGTAACTTTTCCCTAGTTTTGACTTAGAACTGAGTACGTGCTTCCACTTCTAGGCTCTTAATAGGCTCGCAACTATGCTAAATTGTTACGTGTTGTATTATAACGCGCCATCTATGCAACAACTATAAAAACTATTAAATTGTTATTTTTTTTTCAGTACGGGTGATGAAAACGCTGCGTTGATATAAATTCAACGGGCTTACACTAGTTGAAATATACATAGCTCATATGAAAAACTACAGTTTGCTACAAGACTGCATGAAAAAAAGCTCTTCAGGATCAGCTGGTCAGATTGGTGCGATAATAATGATTTAGATGGCATAATTCATTTATTTCATACGTTGCCTGTAAACGTAAATAATGACGTGCCCATATAAAACAATACTTGTATCTCGTGTATATATACATACATAGGAGTCGAATCACAATAAAACTTTCACACAGCGCGCTGAAAGGAAAATGACATAATTTGAAACACTTCGCGTGTCTCTATTATAGAGCTCCGCCTGCTTTACAAATAAGAAACACAAACTATTTTATTTTTCCCACAACAAACTGCAACTGCAAAGTCCGATATGCATATAGATTGAAAAGTCACGCGAACCACGGAACTTCTTCGCGTGTTGTGCGAACAAAACTACCCATACCAAGTGCGGTGGCCCCGTCTTTAGTTTAAATATTTGACGACAACATCTTCATCGTCATCAAGTGCGGTGAGGAAATTCGAGAAGTTGCTTGTAAAAACAATCTGGCTTAAGTTTAAAACGCTTTTGTTATTCTTGCGACTCTCGGTCGTCAAAATACACTGTGTCTAATGTTTACACACGTGGTTTTCGTCTATCTAGTGTTCCACACACACACCCAAACACACTAGGATCGATTCACGGTGAATTAATAGCGAAATATTGACAAGGGGAGAATGGATCATTTGGATAATTGAATGCGTGAACTGTATATACATACATACATAGTTAATTTATTAGTATTTGTTACGCAATCAAAGTTAACAAAAGGCGTGATCGTGGATTCGGCCTACTCCATGTCAAAGTTTCCGGTGGTAAGTTCTTAGCATGAAGATTCTGCCACTTATTATGAAAATATAAATTTTAAATTAATGATGTATGTACGTACATTGTTTTATATTGTTGTATTTTGATATGTATTGTGAAACAATTTTAAAAATGTTGCTATAGAATTGAATGTTCGCACATCAGCAATGAAAGTAGTCTAATGCTGCGTACACACCGACGAACCGAACAGCGAACGACGAAGCGCGAAGGCGAATTGTTATTGTGTGGACCGTTCCACACAATAAAATGAATAATGGTCCATATATTAAAGGGTTACAAATACCCATTGTTTTTTTAAGAATAAATCTAGTTGATTTTTATATAAATTAACATTTTTTAAAGTGACTTTGAAAAGAATGAATCTCTAACAATCTTATTTGATTTTTCTTTTCGGAGTCTAAGAGTATGACCTCTTATGTGGATGAGGGTTCTCATTGAACATAATGAGGTTGGTCATTTTACATGAATAATGATTATTTATTATTTTGAATACTTCAATTAAATCACCTCTCAATCTCCTCGTCTCCAATGTGGAGAGATTCAGTCACTTCAATCTTTCATGATAGGGTAGTAATCGAAGTTCGGAGTTGGCATTTTTGTAATTCTTCTTTGGACCCTCTCGAGACATAGAATATATCTTTTTTAAAGTGAGGATTCCAAACATTATATGCAAACTCCAATAATTTCGGTCTGATATATGACTTATATATTTTTTTAACAACAAATTTTAATTCAATAATTTGAAAACACATCTAATGACATCATATATATAAAATACCATAGATATGCCATTCCAAACAAATTTGCCTGGAGAGCGTCAGAAGCAACGGGGGTGTGCGGGGGGTCTAAAGTGCGGGGAATTCTCACAAAAAAAAAAAAAATGTGCAAGCAAAATGCATGCCCTTTTTGTATGTCATTTTTCGGGCGCTAAGGCCAATCTATGTTATTCTACATCTATGAATGACATAGTACATATATAAAGGAATTTACTTTTTCGACTAACTGGTTGATGTGTACTGACCATTTTAAATCTCTAGTGATAGTCGCATGTGGCTAGATTTTAGCCAATAGTCATGCTTTTTAGAATTTTGTGGTTATGAAGAGACGCCTCCAACCTCTACCTCCTCAAGATCCTCAAATGAGGCCACCACCCCCCCAACGAATGTAGTCTGATGACTTTTCCGTTGGCAGCCGGGGCAGACGAGCAGCATTTGATCAACGGACATGTGTACAATTTTGAATAAACAAAGGAAACAAACGAAAGCAGAGGATTTTAAGGAGGGACGAGACCTCTTCTTTTGAGGAACACGCACTCTCTCGAGGAACAAAGGGGAGGGACAAACAGACGCTGCCGTATCGAATTCGCCCGCATCGCTCTCGACCAAACAAAAGGACCCTCTGACCCCCAAAGACCAGACACACAGGGGTTGGTAGTTCATCACGTCAACATCTTCGGCCATTGTCTCGATGAATGAACGAAGGGAGGAGGTGGGGGGAAGGGGAAGGGGGCACATTCACCTGAACTAATCGCAAAACAGGAATTCACGAGACCGCGAACATCCTTCGGGCACTGTTCGAAGGGCGAGCACGCTCACGTTAAACCTGTCCCATGGGGTTAAATTGACCAATTACTGACCACTCACCGTCACCAAGCCTATAATAATAATAACAGTATTTCATCGATTTACAAATAGATATAATGTGACAGTAATTGAACTCGTGCGTAATTTCTTTATCGTCTTTAATGTTTTACGACCGACGCACGTTGAGTCAAGCAAGCGCGCGAGCCGTTGGAGACACCATTCATCCACATGTTTCAGTTTTTGGCTGTATGTATGTATTAAAGGCACACCGCTGCGAATTTCGTACGAAATTCACGTAGGAAAATCGCAAGTTAGTCAATTTTACCGAATAGCGAACCACCATCTCTCACCTCGCTTTCGGAACGTTTGTATTTCCCTCACGATTCTGACATGGACTCCTCAGATGACGCCTAAATTACCTTAACTGGTGATGAGCGTAACAATTATATAATCAAGATTGTACATCTGTATTTTGATTGTAAAAAGACCTACGTATGTATGTATGTACGTTGTATATCAAAATATTTAGTTCCGTGGTATGAAAACTCAAATAGTTTATAATTAAAGGCGCTCGCACACCTGTGCGGATTTCGTGCGAAATTCTTCTATGAAAATCGAACGTATTTCGCAAGTCCATCAATTGTACCGCACACACTGGCACGACTGCAGCACCATTCGACACTGAACGGCCGAATAGCGAAATACTGTGGTGCGCGTACGCAGCGAAATACCATCTGTCACCTCGCTTCCGGAACGTTTGTATTTCCCTCACGATTCTGACATCCACTCCTCAGACGAAGACGAAGCTCTAATGTTGGCCGCATATGTTTATGAATGATTAGTTAAATAGTTATAGGTGTGCCACCTGCGACTATGCGATACAACTCCCCACCATAACAAATGTGCGAATTTATTCCCCACCGTAGCAAATGTGCGAATACGAATCGACAGCGGTGTGCGGGGGCGCCTTTACTTTGTAATCACGAAAGGCGTTTCGTTTCGCAAGAGGAGATGAAATAAACGTTCCGTGGCAAATAGTGCGTGAAGAATAAAGGAGCTTTATTAAAAATTTATCGTCACTCGTTTGTCGATAATGTGTAATAGAATACCCTTCGAGCGCAGAAATGTGTAATTCAATATCAGAACGATCCCCGCCTACAAAAGGTTACATTATTGTTGCCTTACCCCTCCTCCTTTGTCCATTTCCCCCCCCCCCCCGCCCTCTTCCCACCGATGCTCAAATACTCGACACGCGAAAACAAATATTTGAGAACGACGGGAGTCCTTTTGCAAAGACGGTGCGGACTTTGCGATTCTCCAAAGGACAATATTTGACACTGAGAAAATCGTTTGCTTATGATTGTGGACCTATGATGATAATTAATTACCTAATGTTCATCGTCAGATAATTGAATAAACATCGGCGAGGATTCGCGAAAGCTGTTATTTGCACAAACATCATCATCAAAGGACTCGAAAGTTCCGCAACGAGGATATTATCATCGTATTGTATGTACATATAATTGGCTGTCGGTGTTTGCACGGCGCCGATGTCTTGACCCGCATTTGAACAACCGAAAATTCGTCGAATTCCACCAAAACGGCAAAAATAATATTGTTTGCCATTCGCTAATAAATAAATACCCGCAGTGTGGAGCAGCGCTTTCCAAACCTCTTAAATTCGATAGTATAATTTGAACTTTCTTCTGAAAAAAGAACATAGGCAAAATTTTTGGCCACTGAACATGAATATGATGATGAAATTTGTTCATTTGGTCTAGTTTCGACTTATAGTCGCTTTTAAATAGTGCAATTTTAATTTAATTTTTTTTCTAAATCTGACGATACCGTACTAATAATGATAATAATACATATACAATCGTATATGTATTCAATTTTGAAACCTTACAGCAAAGCACCTTATTCCTAGAGGCGTGACTAGAAAGGGACAGAGCTGTTTACGGCGTAATTTAGCTACGACCTATCTAAGCCAGCGGTCGCCAACCTTTCAGACCTCACGGACCACTAAACTCAAAATCTCGAATCCTGCGGACCAGTACCATGATTCTTATTTAAAAAAAAAATTAACATTCTAAATATGAAATGGTAATTACACTTGTTTTTGCACTCCCAAGTTATTTGCAAAAAAATGAACACCGTCAATGTTACAATGATAGAAAAATTATAATAAATACGTCTACAGTTCGTGTTGCGAAATAGTTTATAGACACACGTAATAAGGCGAAAATTACAAAAAAAGTAGAATCAGAATATACTGAAACATTTTATTAAACACGAAAATTATAAATATATTACCATAGATACAAACAAAATTCCAAACAAATTTGCCTGGAGAAAGCGTCAGAAGCACACGGGGGGGTGCGGGGAGTCTAAAGTGACATACAAAAAGGCATGCCCTTTTGGTATGTCATTTTTCGGGCGCTAAGTCCAATCTATGTATGTTATTCTACATCTATGTATATTACCGATCTAAGCCATGACTTAAGAATTTTTTGGTTATAGCCATACCTCTAGGAGTTTGTGCTTACGGATGATGCACTCTGCCTAAAGATGGGTCCACATTGGCGAACCGAACAGCGAACGACGAAGGGAAAAGGCGAATTGTTATTGTGTGGACCGCTCAACACAATAACGGCCGATGATATATATATATATATATATGAACGTCCACACAATAACAACCTTTCGTCGTTCGCTGTTCGGTACGCCAATGTGGAACCACCTTTATATACGTAGCTTTGGTCGTTATAATTAAGCATCCAGTTTATTTAAAAGTGAAAAATATCATCTGTCATCATCAGTTTCTTCGGCGTGTTCATTATCTCAACGCGTTCACTGGAATTGGGTCTTTATCGCGCTATTTTTGTTCGCGTGTTCAAGTCGCGTGAAAGGTTTGCTCTGCAAAGATTTGCCGTGATCCTCGCGAGCTTCCGTGCGTACCTCCATACTTTGATACATTGAGAAGCACTGGTTTATAGGGACTTGTTCGGCAAAAAAAGATAATGCTGCAAAGTGCTGTCCGTTGTCGCAGTGGGCAATCTCATTGGCACAGGCGCGGCACGTACCCGGCAAACCTCTCTTTATCTTGGCACGTCGTCTTGCGACCGAACGTGCTACTTAAAACTGTGACAAAAACCAGTAAAGCACAGCACAAATGCACCGAAGACTGACGCATATCGTCCACTGCACAAATGCAACTGCACACATCTCTCGGCTCATCCAATGAGAAAAAAATTCCCCGCGCGAGAAGCGTTCGACGGACGAACGAACGAAAGACTCGGTGCGTACGAATTACAGGGTAGCGACTGACCTTCTTCGGAGCGCTCCTCTTATGAAGGAGTGGAGGTTAGATTAGTAAGCACGACAAGCGAGAGAACAGTTAAATTCACTTTTGAAGTAAAACGTTCCATACAAACGGAGCAAGCGATAAGTGGTCACGCATATTCCCACTCCTAGTGTGGAGGTAGCCCATTGCCCTCTCTCTTGCTCTTTCGCGTTCGTGCGAGAGAGAGAGAGATCCGCCCCGAAGATTCGAGCGTCCCCTCTGCGCCCTCAGTTTAGTAAAAACGTGTCATCGAAGCGTGGCACGACATGAAAACCAGTCACGGTCAGCGGGTACCCCACTCCTCGGCTAGACGTCAGGTAGCAGTGAGTCATTTGTGTACATAATTCTTTCACATTCACATATGTATTCCTTCTTGTACATTTCCACTTGTGCTTTAAATTGCAAAGAAGTTTTTTTACATCACAATAGAGGTTAAATCAAGGTTCAAATCAATTTCCGCACGATTGACACGTCATTCGACACCAACTTCTCGCGTCTCCTACCGCATAAATATAAGCTTTCACATCACGTAGACGTTATTGTGCACGTATTAAATTGCTTCATCTGATATCCGCAATGTTTTATGCCGATATACATACACTCTTTTTATTAGGATGCAGGAGTTAAAACGGTGTGTCGACCCCGGATGGTTTTATACGATGTCATTTTTAGTGAATTGACTTTCATTGGCCTCATCCTGTGCTCGTTTCGGTTTTTGTCGACGGAATTGCGCTCGTTTAACGAATAATTCGAACTGTATGGGGAAATTGTCCGCGTCGTAAATCTCCAAAGGGTGAATGAAAACTGCGTGCACACGTATAAGTAATATTATATTATATGTATGTGGAGCGTTCGAAATAAATAATTATGCTAAATGAGGGTTCTCCGGTGCGGTCGGATATTAAACATGTTGTCGAGTTATCCGGAATTGTTTATCGCTTTCGATTACGGCTACAAGGCGCCGAATGGGTTTAATTTAATTCCGGCATTGAAAGGCTCGCTTTTCGCGAATTGTTTATATTCCGTGTGAAAAATTAGCACCTATGTATGTATGTACAATGTGCGCGTGTTAAATTATCCGCTCGAGAGTTTAAGAAATGCTCGTCGAGTCTTCGAAGACCAGTGACTGCTGTTCTTTTCGTTTGTTTTTAATTAAAAATGGAAGTTAAACGATATTTATTGCGCTTTCGTTTTTCCTCAGCTCGTTCGTTTAATTGGAAAATTCGCTAAGCATGCAAAAGAAAGCGCGCCGCGTTTATTCGAGACGTGCCGTTTGTCATATTTATTTATTTCCGTATAGATAGACAGAAACGAGCGCGAATTAATTAAGCTTAATCGAATTGTATGACAAGAATTACAAGGGCGTTAAGTTGGAAATTCAATTCTGTTAAACATAAACATACATATAAACCAGTTAAATATCTCTTTATACTTTCTACTCAAGTAGCCTTAAGTTTGTCTGTCAGAAACTCTAATAAAAGGTTCGGCTATAGCGGCATTTAGTACCTATACATATTTACATATATATTATATATGTACATAATAGCCGAAATCCGTCTGTCTGTCTGTCTGCTGATAACGCTCGCTGAGGAAAAATTATTAAAAAATCACTAGAACGAGTGGGGGATCGAACCCACGACCTTAGGCTCGAGAGTCATCACGCTAACGCTATACTCTATCGCCCTTGGTCGGTTTAGTCCTTTTTTTTTAAAACATATCGTGACTCGGCTTTATTTACAAGGGATCGTGATTCTGCTAATAATACATAGATGGCACTATAGAAACTATTATTTTTTGATTTTTACAAAATCACCTACAAAATTATAATTATTATATATTGTATGTATAATAATTAATAATTATAATATAAATAGTAAAGTAAAAAATTTTTTTTTTTTTGAGTGTGTATCGAAAGCGTTCAATTAGTGGGATTGCTATAATACATAGATGGTGCTATAAAAACATTTTTTTTATTGTTTTTGTTTTTTCGATCAATTAGTAGGGATCTCTATTAAAAAAGCGCTTTACGATTTTTAAAATTCAGCGGGCGTTGATATTCAACGGGCTTACACTAGTACATATATAATAGCCCTATTCCGTCTGTCTGCTGATAACGCTCGTCTAGGTAAATAATCGCGCGAGTGGGATTTGAACCCGGTATCACTGGTTCGGAACATTGAGCGCTTACGCTAGATCCAAACTAGATAACAAAGGGCCTGCTTCAATTTGACTATATAATATCTTAATAGGCTCGCGACTTTGCTTAATTGTTACGCGTTGTATTATAACGCGCCATCTCTATGCAACAACTATAAAAACTATTAAATACACATATATGTACTCATCCACACAAACATGCGTTGATGTTCAACGGGCTTACACTACATATGTACATACATACATATATATATTGAAGTAAACGAATATGCATCAACAACAATGTACGGCTAGACGACAATCTGTCTACGTACTCAACGATGTCATGACGAATTTGGTAGATGTCCTGTGGGTATGTGATATTTCAATTTTTGATCCACAGGACGACGATAGTTTCTATTTTGATTTTCAACATTCCATTGAGTACAATGTCGTTTATACAGAGTGTAAACCATTGAGTGTACCTCAATGTTAAAATTGAGCCAAATCTACGATGCCCCTATACCCCTCAATTAGTTGTAGCGTGGGCGTCGTCTTCGTCTATGACTCCTACAGCTCCGTGTCAGTTCAGTTTAACAGGACCCTCATTAAACTCGTCACAGTTGTACTGCTGAGATTAAATTTGACCGCTGGATCCTGCCAGCCTTCGAACAAAACGTGTCCATGACACGGGCCAATCCCCATATACAAATTACATTATAAAATAAAGCTACGTTTATTAATAAATCTAATACACGTGAAGAATGACAATAGCAAGTGTACATACGTAGAACATCGGGCACGGCATCTGGGGATCTGTGCTATAGCTGACGACCAGATATGTCAATCTGCAAAACTATTCGTTATGCCCATTTATATCGATTTTGTCCCTTAGAGACTAATGGAGGTGTTAAATGGGGATAGTTTACTCGCTACGATCTCGCTGGTATTTAAATAGCCGCGTGTAAATACATAGGTGTGAGTTAGTAAACTAGCAGGTTGTTTCGGCCGGGCGAGTGAAGTTCGAATGTTTGAACTTTACTCGCACTAGCTGACTCGTGTGACGTCACTTCATTGACAGTTTGAGGTTAAGCGTTATTTTATTTATTTATTTATTTGAAGTAGCTTAAAAAGCTAATTACAAACAAAAAGTATCTTAAAGCTAAAATTACAAAATAAACTTATCTATCTATTAGTACCTATACAGAGATGCCGTTTTAAGACTGCCAGGAATTTGTCAACTTGATTTATTTGTTTTAAATTCTTAACTATTAACTTATTCTTACCCCTAGTATTGTAACTATGTATATTAAATCCCCTTATTAAATAGTTATCAAAATACTTTGGTAACAGACTCTTATCTAACTTAAAAATATGTACATTCATCCAATTCAATTCTTTCAACATATTTCTTACACTAGTTATTCTATTCACATTCAAAATACTTCGCATAGCTCTATTTTGAAATTTTTGCATTCTATCTTAATTGACTTATTTACTAAATTTAAAAAAGAGCCACAATACAAAAAATGAGGACGAACTATTGCATCATATACATTTAATATCTTTGTATTTTTTGACAGTACTTTTCTTAATCTACATAATAGTCCTACTTTCTTCGCTACTTTTTTTATAATCCTATCCCCAAGTAATTTAAAATCCAACTTATGATCAAGTATTACTCCTAAATATTTAAAACTATTAACTATTTCTAATCTTCTATCATTTAAATTAGCACTATTAAAATTTTTATAATTAATTAGCATTGCTTTAGTTTTATCAATATTTAATTTAAATTTATTACTGTATTATTATTTATTAATTTATTGTTCTACATAACCAATTTTGTAAACAGTTTAATTCTAAGTTTAATATTTCTATAATTACTTCTATATTTTTATCTACTACATAAATTAAGCGTTTCATTTTCAGCTCCCAACACACACACAAACACAGTACACTTCAATAGACATGATACATTTACGATATTGAACATATCATCAGTTAATGACAGCGACACTGGCGAGTAAACTCAACACGTGTAATAGGTTTACTAGCTACTCGCTACTAGCTCTAGGTGCCGGTAAGTAAACTAGCGAGATGGTAGCGAGTAAACTATCCCCGTGTAATACCCGCTAAAAAGCACCGGTGAGTATATTTCCTTGTACACTTAACGGATAGTCAAAAGGTGAAGAATCTACGATTGCAAGCACACACATTTGTAAGTCTCCAAAAGAGGTGTAGCAAAGATCTGCGATCCAGCTGTATTTAACCGACTAACGACCGCAATAATATGTAGATCATAATAAAAAATTAAAATGCATTAGTAGCGAGATTTTTGTATATCAAAGGCCGAATCTAAGCGCACGCTACTCTTAAGCCTGCTAGAGTATTCCTTCATAACAAGCTGCTTGCTGCGTAGGGGAAAAAGGATCGTCGAATTACACTCGGATTTCGACCTAATCCGGATCCTTTTTTTTCGAGGACTAGCATGCAAGTAGGTATGCTAGGTAAGCCTCGAACCAAATGCAAAGTGAGGCTCTGGAGGTGTTGAATGGCCGCCGAATTGAAAAGCGAACGTTGGATCGCGTACAATGGCGGCCATCCGGTTGGCAGCGTTCAACGCACGACCGGGCTATCACAATGGTCCACAGAAAGAAGTACCTATGTATGTGTGTATGTACAAACCGAGCACACTTTTGGGCACCCATTGCTGTGTTCGATTAGTCTGAAATCTTAAAAATTCAGTGGCGGATTGAAATCCACACCATGAAGTCGACTGAAAGTCGTAATACTACACTGGGACGCATCGATCGAAGTATTGAAGACCGCTTGCTCCAATCGGTCAAATCGTTCCAATATTAAAATCTCAATTTACCATTACACGTGATAACTGAACAACAGCTTGAAAGTTGATATGCAAGAAGTGAGCTTAAGATTTGAAGCTTTCGGCCAACTTTTGTAGAATTGATCAATTTAGTGCGACTAGACTACGCTGTTGGATGAAGGCCTCTCCAATCCTCTTCCATTCGTGTCTGTCTGCATCCAGTTGACTCCGCACATTCTTCTCAATTCATCAGCCCATCTTCCAAACGGTCAACCTAGCTTTCTTTCACATCTTCTCGGATACTATTCCAGTATTTCTCGCGTTCATCTGTCCATTGCCACATCAACTTTTTCACACGTTCCGCTATATCTGCCATCTTGGTCAATGCTTCTTATCCATATATTCCTCTTACGATCTCTTCTAGTTATACCGAGTATATGTACATCTTTCTATGCTTCTCTGTGTGCACTGTATCTTGCGTAACATTCTTAAATTTAGCACCCACGTTTCACAACCCTACGTCATAACTGGCAGCTATTTTCCAATTTTTTATTATCGCTATAACTGCTGGCAAGATTGAAATGCTATATAAAAATCGATTTTACATCTCTACATCTTTCATCATTATCATGTCCAGCCTATTGCCACTTTGGTCATACGTACTTCATACCCATGTATTCCTCTTACGATCTCTTCTTGTTATACCGCGCATACATCTTTTCACGCTTCTCTGTGTGCACTGGATCTTACGTAGCATTCTTGAATTTAGCATACAAGTTTCACATTCATACGTCATAACTGGCAGTACGCCCGATGCGTATGCCTTATTTTTTTAGCAGAGCGGAATGTTGGACTTAAAAACAATGTTTATTATTTCAAAAAGCACTCCATCCTAGTTTAATTCTTCAATATTGTGATCGAAATAAAATAAAATTTAGATACTGATAAACCCAAGATCCATTTTCATGACAGTAAACTGTAAATTGTGTGAAAGTTTTACGACCTTTCAAACTGCGACATAAACTCTAAATTCCAAATAGTATGACGCATATAAAGTGAGATTACGTGTACATAGTTTGACGGAAATGCATCAATAGCTTGATTTTTTGAATTTGAATCTATCTATTATATTAATCACTTTTAGTTAATTCTAAATATTTTTAACGAGCACGAAAGCACTCTTTAACCGATTAAATAAAGCTGATAAATACTATTTAAATAAAAGCGGTCGTTTGCGACACAGAACGAGTATTTCGCGCGAAAACTTGAAATCTTCTCGATTCCGAACGAAACGATAATCCAGATAATCCCTAAATAAATAAATAAATATACGACAGCGCTGTAAAAGCGTCGCGCGCCGCCACTGCACTGTCGTCGTCGAATAAATAAATATAAGGAATAAAAATAAAATGCGGTATCATCACGACACATTACCGCTTGAACCAGATACCTATACGCGAGAGCACTTCTCTTCTACACGTGTAGTTTATTCATAAAAAAAAAAGTCTATTCAATCATGGGTTCTATTCAAACGAAAAATACACATATACGTATACGGTCACGCTTCCGTGGAGTCTTTTTGACTGATCGATTTTAACCCGTTAAGCGCCGGCGAATAGCGAATTAGGTGTCCGGACAATTAATCGCACGGAGAATGATCGCGCGGAAAATTTATTGCCATTGGAATTTACCTTTCGTTGATTTTGATCAAATTAAAAGAACACTTTTTCTTTTTTTTTTGTACGTGTACAGGATTGGATCCTTGTTACCAATAATTTCAGTCTTTCACCTTTCTCTCTCACTTTGGTTTTTATACCCCAATTTTGAGAATTGGCGAGACATCTGCATGAGTGATGCATGTTTTTAAAAAGGTTCAAACCTTTAGGTTATCAATAGCCTTAAACGTTCAAACGTTTAAGGCTATTTTCGTTTTTTGTTTTAAAACAGTTTTCTCCTACTTGACAAATTTTTGAAAACTTATCGTGTCTCTAGTATTTTTTTCTGTTGCACGGATGCTTGTATTTGTTTTTATTAGATTGAATACACATTAGGAAAACAAAGTAAAAATTTACTAACATACCACTTTTGCTTAAAAAAGAAGGCATACGACCAATGCGTACTGCCAGTTATGACGTATGGATGTGAAACTTGGACGATAAATTCAAGAATGCTACGAAAGATCCAGTGCACACAGAGAAGCATGGAAAGATGTATGCTTGGTATAACAAGAAGAGATCGTAAAAGAAATACATGGGTAAGAAGTATGACCAAAGTAGCAGATATAGCAGTACGGGTGAAAAAGTGGCTGGACACACAGTGAGAAGAATGGATGGCAGATGGACGCGAGAAGTACTGGAATGGTATCCGAGAGGATGTGAAAGAAGCAAGGTAGACCGAGTGGAAGATGGGCTGATGAATTGAGAAGAATGTGTGGAGTCAAGTGGGTGCAGATTGCTCAAGACAGACAGGAATGGAAGAGGATTGGAGAGGCCTTAATCCAGCAGTGGATGGTGAACGGCTGAAAATGATGACCACTCTTAACTTGGGCAGTATTAGCAATTAACTGTGAGATTTTAATTTTTGTTCTCAAAATCATTAAAAATGCAATAAAAAAAACCGCAAGACTTTGTACTAAAGCATATATGGCTCAAAATGTTCTAAATGGAATGAGCTATCATCCCCTTAAGGCCTTGCACTTAGCTTCCAAACACCCTGTATGTTTTTTCTAACCGCGTGAATTATCCCTTTTATTATATTATACTCGTATCCCCTTTTAAAACACGCGGTTAGAAGAAACAGCCTCAAACTCAATACTCTCTTGTTAAAACCTTTTTTGTTTTCATTGAAAATTATTACTATTATTTATTATATTTAACTTTTAAGCCGTAGTTCACAGTTACCGCTTTTATTAGCCCACTCGCATGTCGATAATAAGCATCGATTGATCGTCAATAGGCAATACTCTAGTCCACAGTTCACCATCACGGCTATTGGTTAGAATCTAGCCGTCCGTACTAAAGGCGGGGCTTAGAGAAGGACAGGGCTCAGTGTTTTAAACGTAGTTTTGTCAGAATAATAGCAAACAAACACAAGGCAGATAATTTCTAAGCGTTTCAAACAAGTACATAATTAATCACTCTGTCGATCGATTCTCCGTGCGATCAATTTTCCGCGAATGACGAATTAGCATATGTGCGTTGTGTGTACATATGTACACATAACCGCATAATCCTCAGCCAAAACAGTATGCCGGTTGATCCTGTCGCAAAACAAAACTCCGATAATGCCGTCACTGAGACAGAGTGGGATATATAATATATTATATACATACATATGTATGTACTTACTTTATGCCGAAGCGGCTGGTTTTGATCGACCGCCATTGTTTGCGGATCAAAAACAGCGTACGTATATTTTACAGACACACACCTAGCTAATGTATTAAATCCGTTTCGCGTATCCGCGTTCGAATTTTATTGTATTTTTGTCGGGGAAAACTAAACCTACGCCAAAAAAAAATAATACATATTATATAAATTCTGGGAACGTCGTTGCGACGCATCGAAGCGTAAATATAAAGGTAGTTCGGTGTCCCACTTCGGGCTCGTTGTCCTACTTTAACTTTTCTCCTTTTCATATCATCCCTTTTTTCGACGGGTTTCCGATTCAGTTTTTCCCCTTATATACGAATGAAAACTTCGTTTTTGCTCGACCCCTTCTTCCTCATCTTTTCGTATTTCAAGGAAAAGAAAATGTTAACCTTTGTAAATACTAATGCGATCTTTTAAAATATCTGATATATGTATATAGCTATCGAATTTAATCATTTTCTTTGCGAAAAGACAACAAAAATTAGAATTTATGTATTGTAATACTATTTTAAGAGCCATATCTCTCAATTTATGATGTAGCTTAACTATATAAAGCGTTGAACAAATTTGTTTGTATCCTCTCATATATACATATGTACATATTATATTTGGGTGAAAAGAAACATAATATGCATATGTATGAAATACAGAATAATAAATTTAAAAGAAGAAAATGTATGGCCTTTTCGTTAAATAACATACCAGTAGCGAAAAATAATCAATGATTGGAAAGGTATTTGTATACATATATGTACATATGTACGTAGATATTTAAAGATTTGAATCTATTGATGGAGTTTGGATTGCAGTGATTGAACCGTACACGTAATTAAATTAGTCTAATCATTTTCTGTGTTTTTCAGCTTTAAAAATTTGAATATTTCTAGTGTAATTAATAATTTTTTGACAACAAAATAATGAAGAAATTTTTTATGTATTGAAAATTTAAATAATAAATTTTCTTTATTTTTATTTCATTATGTTTGCGGAGAAAATAAAAATAAAGTACTAAGCCAATTTTTCTGTGTCCGCTACTTTCGTGTGCGGTTTAATCCGAACACCGTTTGGATTTTGCGCTTTTTATTGTAAATTTACGAGTATGCTTCAACTAATATGATATTTGAGATGTTTCAATATCTGACATTGAAAAAGTTAGGATGTTGCGTAATTGTATTAAATAGAGATGAGAGAATTTAGAAAGGTCGAGAGATGTAATTAATCATAGAACCAATACTCCGAATTGCTGCCTGTCATTTTCGACGAGTGTACGGTATGTTGCGTTAACATTGTGTTTTTCAACCCTTTGCTTCTTAAAAAATATATAAAAATATTTTTTTTTCAGTCACGATCGTGTCTTTGACTGATATCTACAATGCTGTTTTTGTGACAGGCGTTCAACTGACAAGAGCAAGACAACAGATCAAACGTTTTGCCGCCACCTCATTATACCGAATACACTTGTCAAAAGAAAAATTTCACAATGAAAAACGTTGATATAATAATACTTTTCGTGGGGGGGACACTTTGATTTTATATTGTTAACACCTTCGTTATAGAGAGACGGTCAAGCGAAGGTTCTCTCTCCCATAACGAGGGACCATCGCTCGGCTTCGAATCATAATTAATAACATTAGTTACGGTGGCAGCAGCTTCCGCTCGAATGTTCCAAAACTCGCACAAAAAAAAATTTGTATATAAAATATACCAGCATCAATCCGAACAGAGGCGTGCGGCTTTTTTGACAATTACTGTCCATTGTAAAAAGAGCCAAAAATACCGACATGACCGACGGACGCAATCATCGCTATTCAATAACACTTTGACCGCACGAAAATATATGAATATTAAAAACGACTGTCAAGTGGGATTTCGAATCATCATACATATATTGTATATAATAGCCCCATTCCGTATGTCTGCTTGGGCAAACTTAGTTACTTTGTCAAAATATTACACACATACTACTCGTATGTACGCAATTGTATCCCGGTAAACCCGGTATCACCGTTTTGGGACAGTGAGCGCTTACGCTGTGATCCAAACTAGATATAATACGTATTGTACATATTATGACGCGCCATCTATGCAACAACTATAAAAACTAATAAATACACATACATGTACTCACCCACACAAACATGATAAGAGCTGAACGAACTAGTGGGAACGTGATATAAAATTTCGCTCAAGTTGCGACTAGTCAAAGGTAGATTAGAATGAATTCAGCGTTTCCAAAAACTTTATTCATCACGCACACTTTAGTCCAATATGAAAATTAAAAATGCGCCGCAGGGGTAATTGGTTAAAATTTAATATACCCAATTGTTTATAGAATGATATTTTTAATGAATTATGCACGCAAAACGTAGTCACAGTAGATAATCATATTGTAGAGATAGTTGATAGTTATTTATACCTAGGACAATTGGTGAATATGACTGGATGTAAAGAAGAAGAAATAAAGCGAAGAGTGAAACTAGGGTGGAGTGCTTTTGGAAGAATGAACATAGTTTTTAAATCCAACATTCCGCTATGCTTAAAAAATAAGGCGACCAGTGCGTACTGCCAGTTATGACGTATGGATGTGAAACTTGGACGCTAAATTCAAGAATGCTACGAAAGATCCAGTGCACACAGAGAAGCATGGAAAGGTGTATGCTCGGCATAACAAGATGAGATCGCAAAAGAAATACATGGTTAAGAAGTAGTGACCAAAGTGGCAGATATAGCAGTGCGGGTGAAAAAGTTGAAGTGGCTGGACACATAGCGAGAAGAATGGATGGCAGGTGGACGCGAGAAGTACTGGAATGGTATCCGAGAGGATGTGAAAGAAAGCAAGGTAGACCGAGTGGAAGATGGGCTGATGAATTGAGAAGAATGTGTGGAGTCAAGTGGATGCAGATTGCTCAAGACAGACAGGAATGGAAGAGGATTGGAGAGGCCTTCATCCAGCAGTGGATGGTGAACGGCTGAAAATGATGATGATGATATAAAAAGCAGCTGTACATGTTTTAGTTTGTTTTAGTAAAATTTCATTTCAAGTAAACGCATTTATATCGAACGACTTTCAACGAGACAAAGTACATAATTAATAAGATTCCAAAAAATGCAACGTAGGCTAAAATTTTATATAGCTTGTATGCGACTTGTGGCTCTTCAGTTCAGACAGTTTAAGAAACATTCGATTATAGAGCTTCGTAAAAAAGTTTTTTGCTAATAAAATACATAGAGATGCAAACTAAACTTTGACAAATTTCATATGCTACAAAAGTACACAGAAAGGGGCAACATATCGGTGAGACGAAACAGGCAAATGGTGCGTAAAATTGGCAAAAGAAAAAATGCCTACATATATGTACATAAATTCGAATAATATTCAAAGGGTCGACACAGCCTGAGTGAGTGAGTACGTACATACGTACATATAAGAGAGCGATTAGTCTTCGATCATAAAATGTCTGGGATAGGATTTTGTACGATGTAATAAAAAATAAAAAAAAATTTTATACAGAAAATTACGTGTAGGTCGCCGACATGTATCACTAGTACGTTACTAGTACCTTATACGGAGACATTTACGACATGGGTGACACGTGCTGAGCCGTAATCTGGTGAGTCGCATCTCTTATCTTCAGCCGAGGCGCCAATAGCTCGAGGCCGTACCGTTTTGTAGCAATTTCTGTGACGGAGGGAAATCCCTTGGAAAAGCTTTGGGAAAATATTTTCCCAGTAAGTAAATATTTTCGCCCCTGGAAAAATAGCGGACGCACGAGACGAAGTACCAGTAGAAAGCGCGACTGAATACTGCATTTACTGCAGTGAAAAATATAACTGAACCAGTGTGTAAGCCCGTTGAATATCAACCGAGCGTTCCCATCACCCGTACTGGAAAATAATATTAAATTTAATAGTTTTTATAGTTGTTGCATCTATGCAACAACGCGCCATCTATGGCGCGTTATAATAACAACGACGTAACAATTTAGCAAAGTCGCGAGCCTATTTTTCATATTAAATAGTCGCGTTGAAGCTCGCCTATTATCATCTGTTTTGGTTCACCGCGTAAGCGCTCTGTTGCGAATCAGCGGTACCGGGTTCAAATCCCACTCATGTGAAGTTCTGGTTTTTTAATTATTTACCTCAGCGAGCGTTATCAGCAGACAGACAGACGGAATTGGGCTATTATATATATATATATATATGTATATATAATCTACGTAAGTATCATAATGATATAGGTACATACATATGTTCAGAGTTACAGAGTCAGATTTACATTTTAAGGGGTGTTTATAATATAAATGGATTAAGTTCATAAAATCGATACTGTGATACATATTTAGATTTAAAGTACAAAGCTCTAATTGTACCTACATAGCAGTACTGAAATTTCGAAACTTGTAATGCTATTTTTAAAGTTAGACAACATGTTATCGACACACAATGTAAATGTGTGCTTTAACTACCTATTGGAATAGTATACAGTTATTTTTCTAAATTGTGACGTGATAATTAATGCTTGTTAAATAAAATCAATTATATTTGATTTTATATGAAGTCACTCGAGTATAAAAATCCTAATTTATTTATTTTTTTAAACTTTAGCCCAAAATACAAAAAAATAATAAAAAATAATTGTGGGGAAAAAAGGTCACTTCTTTGTTTTTCAAGTCTCGGGTTCTATTCATTCATTCACTGAAAAGTATGAAGGGGCATATCTATGTACATACATATGTATTTTATGTCTATGCATTAAACCACTTTAAAGCTACATTTCTAACTTTTCAAAATTGCGATTCAATTCCGCTAACAATCTACGGCAAATTCTTGCACCGTTCCGAAAAGTATACAATGAGAAAATCAAACGAAACTAATATCCACTGCACCAAACAATCCAAAGGTTCTCAAAATGTGCCTACATATTGTCATGCTACTAAAAAAAACATACTGTTACGCCAACAGTCAAGATAGAACGTAGCACACAAGTGTGGCGCCGATACGACATATCATCAGCTTAAGCGATACGCGACACGTGCATTGTCACTAAATACTTGAACAAAATTTGAATTTATCCATTTGGCGATCTACATTGAGCATCAGAGTTGTCCCCGCTTCGGATTACTATAGCGGCCATGTCGTACAATTAGCATAAACACGGATCCCTCCTCTGCATTTGGATGGGGTTTAAAGTTTTATCGAGGAGAGGAGAATTCCAGATCTCCAGAGATCTTACGTGACATGACTGGCCTCAATTTCGGCCCATTTCGAACGACGTCGTCAAAAACTGGAAAAGTATGCGGCTTATCGAAAGCAATCAATGGCCGTTTTTATCGAAAGCCGTAACTGTAACACGTTCTAACGGAAAAAAATCCGACAGTTAAGCGCTATCGGGAATTGCTCTGTAAAATGAGCAGGAATCGAAGTGTATATCTGTTACCGGAAAAGTATAAAATATAGACAAAGTGTAAAAAATACAACGCTTCGTCAAGTGAAAAGTATAGGCACATTTGGGTATTGCTACTGTAAATGCTAGCGATTTTCAATACTATTGAAACTATTATTTCTATTTCTGTTAATGTTATGTTATTATTTAATTTAATTCTATATGATTTGTTTATATTTATTGTTGTTATTTTATAATTTCAAGGCATTATTTAATTTAATATAATTTGATTATGTCAAATATGCATTTATATGTTCCTGCTCTTGTCTGGCCATAGTGATGAATTGGGGTAACCTGTAATGTCACTATGGTATAATTTGTAAATAAAAATAAATAAATAAATTAGCTAGTGAAGCAATTTTAGAGAAGAGTGTTCGACAAATGATTATTGTGCTTACTTACATAAATTAAGTCCACTGAATATGAATCTGATAATAAAATATTATATTTTGGCACAAGTTTCGGAGATATGAGGGCCGTTTTTCGATTTCTTATAATTATATATGATAATCTTGGTCAATTATTCAAAATCTGTTAATTTCACGTTCAAAATGAATATTGGAATCTACAGTCAGATATTTCACCTATCAACTGTTCAGATCAAAAGTCAAAAATGTGCGTTTTCAGTTGGATTTTTTTTATCGAGATCGTGTCCACACTAAAAATGTGTATGTATATTCATCGATGCGCACGGGCAGCGCCTGGTAGTGCATACTATTCCAGACGAACGCAATCTGGTACCCAGATGGTGTTGCGATACGGCAGCAAGTAAACGAAGGGGAATGAATCCGATGAGATGCACACATGCACTCGAGATGCAATGAACGAACAACTGCAACTACAGAGGAAATTACACGCCGAGAGACTTTCAACGTCGACGGATCCGATCGACACGAAACTTTTCAGCTCAATTTACATGCATTCGATTTTCGAGTACAAGGAAACGTACTTAAGAACGACTTTACACTATCGTAACGTAGGTACTATTTATTTGCATACCGGAACTTTCAGACAACTCCATAATACACACAGTGTTTCATTTTTATCTGTATAGTATAATATGTACACACGTGTGTGTATAAGCTTTTAGGCAGCTTTCGCCACAATTATTATATACATATGTATATAATAGCCCGATTCCGTATGTGTGTCTGTCTGTCTGCTGATAAAGCTCGCCTCGGTAAATAATTAAAAAACCAGAACGTTGCACGAGTGGGATTTGAACCCGGTACATAGATATAAAATACCACAGATATGCCATTCCAAACAAATTTGCCTGGACCGCGAAGAAAGTCGTAAAACTCGAAAAGGTGATTTTTTCGATGACATCAGCTTTTGCAAGCCGTTCCCGCTCCTTCATACTTCTCGCCTATATTTCAGCCTTGACGACAATTTCCAATACGGCCCTGCAAACCGGTTTCTGTACCTGCAGCCTACGTTCATGCCAATTCTGACCGGTCTCTAATTATAACGCGCCATAGATGCATAGATGCAACAACTATAAAAACTATTAAATTTAATATTATTTTTCAGTACGGGTGATGAGAACGCTCCGTTGATATTCAATTATATATTGGTGTAAGTATACAGGTGGTCTTTGAGCTGTGGCCAAAATGTAGCTAATCTTTAGAAACAACTTCGTTAGGCAGATCGGTACCATACATTCACAGACAGAGGATAGTCATAAGTTTTGAGCGTATACGCTGGTCTTTCGGCCTGTAATAATTTCACTCAAAAGATGCCCGTACCTTCAGGCTGTATAGTTTGCACATAGTTTTGAATTTAAGCGCGAAACAAAACAATGCGAACAGTTCGATCGAAGCAATTTCATAAATCAAAATGAACTAGTTTGCATTGTTATCGTGTGAAGCCTTCCTTGCCGCTTCCATTATATTCTCGCCTCGAATGAAAGTCTCAACTCGCCTTTCTTTCATTGTGAAGAGAATTTCTCATTCTTTGCACACCGCTACAAAGAATACAGCTTCTCGTTCTTTTTTTCCCGTTATTCCACTTCGCGTTTCGTACCAATTCCGCTTTCAAATTCTCAATTTCATAACGCGAAAGATGCCCATCGATAGCAAATGCAACTTGGCATTGTTGTTGCAACCGAACTCCAGAAGAGAAGTGTTTCGAAAACGATTTAAAAAAATTAAAAATACAAGACAAAATTGTTTTCCTGATGTTGACGCACATTCCATAGTAAGAAAAATGACAAAAAATAATAATGGAAAAAATGAGGCAGATGTCTGAACAACCGGGTGGTGCAAAAGAATTAGTAAAAGTGTGACGACTCAGACAGTTTCCTCTGGGAACTAAACTTCCCGACTGAAATGGCGAGTAATATTCCGTAACAAAATGGAAAAATATATATTACAATTCAATATTACCACTACCCAGAGCTGAATTTTTATAAGCGAGTTCCATTTCCCAAAAGAGGTTTTTCTTGTTCTATGACAGGCGAATATCAAAGCGAATTTTATACGTCTGAACTTTCGTACAATCGATACAGGTGTACATACATATATGTATTGGTATAGTTGGTATAGTCGTAGAAGAAAAGGGCAGATAACGGGTCCGTGTAAAAATTTACGGTCCAGTCAAATAAAATCTTTACTGGGCGAGTCGTCATACATTGGTACAACGTTCTCTCGTTTATTGTTTTATAGGCGAACCGGCGAGAAACAAAGTTTTAATTAACTCGGAGATAATGAACTACGAGTATTTAATACTCCGGTTTTATTATACGATTACTATGATCCGTGGAATGTTCCGCTCGTTTGATCAAATGGATTCGTTTCGACACATATCCATCTCTGCTTTGGCTTTGAAAAAGTCGAAAGCTCCAAATACAACCAACTATAACAGTAATTTTTTAGGTTTTGGGACTACATTTATACACATTTTTAATCTACCTGGCAACTGACCTAAACTGACACTTCTGCTGCTTTTGATGCGCGTGAAAAACAATTTAGACTAGATCTGATGGACAGAGGCAGACAGGCGTACTTTGAGTTATATTATTTGTATCTACCTATACAATCATCATCATTTTCAGCCGTTCACCATCCACTGCTGGATGAAGGCCTCTCCAATCCTCTTCCATTCCTGTCTGTCTTGAGCAATCTGCATCCATTTGACTCCACACATTCTTCAGCCCCTTCAACACATTCATCAGCCCATCTTCCACTCGGTCTACCTTGCTTTCTTTCACATCCTCTCGGATACCATTCCAGTACTTCTCGCGTCCATCTGCCATCCATTCTTCTCGCTATGTGTCCAGCCACTTCAACTTTTTCACCCGCACTGCTATATCTGCCACTTTGGTCATACTTCTTACCCATGTATTTCTTTTGCGATCTTTTCTTGTTGTGCCAAGCATACATTTTTCCATGCTTCTGTGTGCACTGGATCTTTCGTAGCATTCTTGAATTTAGCGTCCAAGTTTCACATCCATACGTCATAACTGGCAGTACGCATTGGTCGTACGCCTTCTTTTTTAAGCATGGCGGAATGTTGGATTTAAAAACTATGTTCATTCTTCCAAAATCACTCCATCCTATGTAGTTTCATTCTTCGTTTTATTTCTTCTTCTTTACATCCAGTCATATTCACCAATTGTCCTAGGTATAAATAACTATCAACTATCTCTACAATATGATTATCTACTGTGACTACGTTTTGCGTGCAGAATTCATTAAACATAATTTTAGTTTTATTAAAATTAATTTTTAAGCCTACTTTCATACTTTCGTTGCTTAATTCTGTTAATCTATTTTGTAAATCTACTGAGTTACATGTATGGGTACATATAAAGATTTTGATTAAGTAGAAAATAAGAGTTTAACGTTATCTGTAATGAATAATAATAATAAGAATTTGACTGATATTAAAAGACTGTCGATTCAGTAAAACCCCGAAATTATATATATAATGCCCTAATCCGTCTGTCTTTTATTTTTAATTTGACAATATAATTTCTCAATAGGCTCGCGACTTTTGCTAAATTGTTACTTTGTTATATTATAACGCGCCATCTACATATATGTATGCAACAACTATAAAAACTATTAAATTTAATATTATTTTTCAGTACGGGTGATGAGAACGCTCTGTTGATATTCAACGGGCTTACACTATAATTTATATAATGACAAAATTTGTCAACAACAATCCTTTATTTAGATTTTCTTTAAAAAGGCAATCTTTCCCAAGAAATTTCACTATGACTTACAGTAGTTATTGTTCTGTTTAAAAAACGAATAGGAATCGCAATCAAATACTCAAGTATTCACCCATACAGAAAAACAAAATGGCGCTTATGAATGTCAATCAGATTCAATCCAAACACTTTTAAAACGTGCTGTCATTGTACTGAGAACTTAATCCAGAGGTACTGTTAAATATAATTCATAGAGCAGAATGTGTCACAAGTTCACCCACACTTTAAAAAAAAAAAAACTGGTGTTACAATTTAGTCGGAAATTGTCAGATTTAGTGCGCGCATCAACCCGGCTTAAGAGCGCAAAGCGAGACCTATTAAGATTTATCTCGATCGAAATTCCTAACGCGCGATTTAACCCGTCGACTGCGGGGGCGTGTTTTTTTGTTATTATTTTCTCGAAAGATTATCACGTCGACGACATCTTAATCCAATTTCTGATGACGATCACGCAACATAAGTATTTATTTAGCAGTGCGCTCGATTAGGCCGAAATATTACAATAATTGTGACACACCTGTCAAAAATGATAAATGAAAACTTGACTCACTTTTTATTGCTTTCTAAAAAGACGTCAAATTCCACTGACATCTTGCAGCATAGAGCTTTGCGACTGTGCGACGACGAACAGTTGGTGTTGATCATGTGGCCATCTGAAAAATACACACAAACAAACATTAACATCTTGTAAATCAAATGGTGGATGAATAAACAACAACAAAAAAAAAGACGATAAACCTCTCATCTGTCAAATTTAATTAATTCGATCAATCAAATTCAAGCGTTCCAGTTCGAAGAAGACGAAGAGGTTTTCCACGAGATTTTTATGTGAAAATTTTATTGGAACGGGAAGTCTTTTAATATCGCCGACTATTAATCAAGTGAGTGAAATTAATGGTTGAATCGAAAAAGATGTTTTTTTTATTATTATTTTTTACATACCCCCTCTAAGACGAAAATTGAAAACAAATTAAAATAAAAATGTTGAATTTTTCAAGGATTTCTGCGTACATATGTATATGAACTCACAGAATCAACAATTTTGTTTGGTCGTAGGTAGACGTAATTTTTTTTAGCATTGTTAATCTAATAATTGCAAACAACGACATAGAAATACTAAGCAATGCATCGCAGGCGAATTTTTTTTTAGGTTTGTTTTGAAAAATCAAAGTGTAAATATTGAAAAAACATGAAAGTGCCTAAAGGGGCCTGTAAACGAGCAACATTTTTCAGCAATATTGCTCGTCAACCATCCAGCAACATTTTCAGCATCACATGTGCAATATGTGGCTCAATTGATTGCCGGCAAATAGTTGCTGTTTTATTATTGCCCACATTCGCCGAATGTGTCCGCATCTCAGCCCGCGTATGTGAGTGAGCAGGAAAGAAACATATATTGCCGCGTATTTTGTATACCGAGTATACCGAGCGATATCATCGGCAATATGGCAACAATACTGGCCAACACACACACCAGGAATAGTGGAACAATAGTGTCGGGAAATACGACTATATTTCCAGCCCACATCACCATATTACAGTAATATTACCGGCAATGCTTGCCGGCAATACATGCCGGAAATACATTGCCGTGAAAATGTTGACCGTTTACAGGCACCTTAAGGCTAATTTTTTTTCAAACAATAGCGATATAAAATTAGAATTGCATTGAATGTTACGTACGCGAGGTTGGCGACCACTGTATCAGACAATTAATACATTGAACTAATTGGTCGGTGGAAAACCTCCATTTTCCGACGATTGTAAATTAGCTGATTTAATGTGGCTAATTTATACAATAAAATTCATGATTTCAGTATCGAAACCGATACCGATATAATTCGGTTTAATTATTCAAATTTATTTATCGCTTGACGTTGAACACATTTCACGGTAGAATTCTATACGAAACATTTCCTCGTTAGTTTGATTTCACGTAATTTTCGAGTCCAAATATATATTTTTTTTCGGATGTGACTACTATCTGTCAATTAAGGAGAAACCGGTGAGCATTCTGTCCGGGTTTCCATCACAAGTGTCGCATTTAAAGCGGACACACCATGTCCAATGACTTGTCCACATGCGAATTGATGGGAAAAAATCTCACTCGTCACGTTGCTGGCATACTTCTGGTCTTACGTATACCATTCGACAAATTTTTTTTTTTCATTTATCGCACAATTGTGCGCTCGCCAAATTAGTGTATGACGGTGACCATCGAATCTGTTGATTAGATTGGGTGTAGGGCAAATTTATCGAGGCCACAAAATAAAAATTTGCACAATGTTGCAAGTAATGTGAAAAGCATGTTTTCGTATATAGGCAGAGAGAGTCATGTGTCAAAATTGAGGTTATTGTTGTATTGCCTAGTATTGATCAATAACATTGGTGAACTTTTGATAGTGCTGCTAATGAATATGGTTTATTATTTTACTGCGAACATTATTTTTTCAATAAAATAGTTTAATTAAAATACCAATGTACATTAAAAGTACATTGTTCAATTTCAATCGCATAATAAGAAGTGGTTCTGTTCTATACAAAAATTGACTGAAGTTTAAAAGGACGGGTCTCATTTGACCCATCTAATCAGAGAAGTTTAAACTGTTATAACATTTTCAGAATTAAATTACATAAATCAGTCTTATTATGAGATCAGAATGAAAATGGTTCAGTTTTAGACATAACATGTACTCTGAATACACTGACATTTAATGACTTTTAAGAGAGCTTGGTTAAATTGAGGATAAATCGATCATCTTTAGAATCAAATTATCAAAGTTTAGTCTTATTACGAGAACTGAACCAAAATGGTTCACATTCAGACATAATTTGAACTTATTCTTTACTATGAGTATACAAAAGCTAAATGGGATGAAAAGTGACTCCAAACAGATAAACTTAAACTTGAATTGAACATATTGTAGAACCAAGCCACAAATGTACTTGTTTGTACATTTATCAAATTATTCAAAAGGTTAAAATCTTGTAGGTACTAATAATCCAAGCCGGACCCTACAGCTGAATTTTTGTAATCAATTCAAAAGCCCAACACAAAAACTCGTGAGACTTATGACGTTTGGTCCCGTGTCGAAAGTGTGATTTATTCTTCAGATAAGTTCGACACGCGTTTCTTCGTCTCGACAATGGACCGGTGAAACTCTCGAACGAATGGTCACAACAACCCGACGAAACTCCGGTACTACACGTATGTACGTATATTTCTATAATTAATTGCGTCAGCGGCTGTGGGAACGGGAACCGACTATCTCGTTCACATGCGCTCTCGCGATACTATTATAAACCACTGAAAATCACTGCTTCAATTTTCGCACTCACTGTGTCATTAATAATAATTATTACGGTAATCACATTAACCAAAAAAAAAAATAAACACAAAAAAAAACAGCGAAATCGTGCAAATGCGATTGTGGTCTATCATTATGTTTTCGCTGTTTTATAGGTATAAACCATATATTGTAATTAGATTTTTTTTTCGAAGATCACACATGCGTGTACATAAAACGTTCACGATTTTTGATTGATTCGATAAGAGTCGTGATCACACGCACAATAATTAGAAATTAATTTCGGGGAAATCGGAACGGAAGAAACGGTACATACATATGTATGTAGATATGGACACACTGTACGAAATGGCTTCCGTTCGACTGGTTCACTCACTGTGCTCTTTTTGTGATCATTTAATTTACTGCGAGTTCACATCGTTAAGTTTGAAGTGTAATAAAATCTTGTCATAATCAAACTTCTCAATTATACAGTTTTAAAAGCTTTAGCTATATAGTATTTTATTGACGATCATTGAAATCGCATCACTTCGTTTTCAATTCCGGGTTTTTTTACTTTTCGACAATTCAATATGGTGATAATATTCTTTTCATAAGATATAAGCTATTTTACGTATTAAGAGCATTTACAATATTAAATTTTGATACAAGAGGAATTTCTACAAAATAGATTTATTTATAGAAAATGCACTTTATTGAACTTGTTGCATCATATGTATAATAGCCCTATTCCGTCTGTCTGTCTGCTGATAACGCTCGCCGAGGTAAATAATGAAAAAAAGCAAAACGTCGCGCGAGTAGGATAATAACGGGCCTGCTACAATTTGACAATATAATTTCTCAATAGGCTAATTCTCAATTTGCTAAATTGTTACTTTGTTGTATTATAACGCGCCATCAATATGTATGCAACAACTATAAAAACTATTAGATTTAATATTATTTTTCATTACGGGTGATGAGAACGCTCCGTTGATATTCAACAGGCACTAGTTATATATGTTACTCAATTAAGGTACTTCAAGTATTTTATTTGATCAAATAGTTTTTTGTTCAATATTAATACTATTCGAAGTACCTATGTAGGTACATACATATGTATGCACCTACCTAAATGACAAAATAATATTTTTTGGAATACCTTTCCTATCAAATTGCAGTAGGCACTATAAACAATCAAAATACACGTGTAAAATTCAATTTAATTTAAAAAAAAAAAAAAAAGGAAGTCGGTGCGATTTCAACGATCGTTATTATACATCGATTAATCTTTCAAAATGGATCGAAACGATACTTTCCTTTTTGACGCAATTATCCACGACTGCAATTAAAGCGCGTTGCACCATTTTGTGACTGGCAAATCTTACCTCTTCCGGCTACGAACGATCGCTTCTAATTTTTGACCATATAAAAGAAAGTGACGACGATGCGATCAAAAGCGGTACGCTTCAGTTGAGCTCAACGTGCAAAGCTCGGATTCGCGCTCGACGCTTACGACAACGCAATTGACACAATTGCAAAACCTACATACATACACGTTAGTAGTAAGTTTTATTTTTATTACAAAAACACCCACCCACATGACGTAACAGTTAAACCAAATCGTCATGGTGGGTAAATTACAAAAAATGGACATAGGTGTACACAATTTAGTAACCGCCCAATCAAGCAACCGTAACTTTCAAAGAAAATATCAAACGAAACAGCTATCGCTCTGGCCACCGGGGAAGATGACACCATATTGGTTCGTGCCTCAGATGGATAGAAGAGTAAATGCGGCACATGCTGCCTGGAATTACGAAATTGGCTCGGTACCCACAATTTCATTTCTCTCAGAATCTGAGGATTGTGCACCAAACCAATCAGCAACTTGTAGAAATGGCTTCATAAAAATAGTTACCATTTAGACTCTAACGCACGGGTGCCCAACCTATGGGTCGCGACCCCAAATGGGGTCGCCCACTGAAACAGTAAACTAAAAATGAAATTATTGACTATAATGCAATTTTCTGTCAGTTATGACGTATGGACGTGAAACGTGGATGCTAAATTCAAGAATGCTACGTAAGATCCGACGCACACAGAGAAGCATGCAAAGATGTATGCTCGGTATAACTAGAAGAGATCGTAAGAGGAATGCATGGGTAAGCAGCATGACTAAAGTGGCAGATGTAGCGGAACGTGCGAAAAAGTTGAAGTGGACACATGGCGAGAATAATGGATGGCAGATGGACGCGACAAATACTGGAATGGTATCCGAGAGGATGTGAAAGAAAGCCAGGTAGACCGAGTGGAAGATGGGCTGATGAATTGAAAATAATGCGTGGAGTCAAGTGGATGCAGATTGCTCAAGACGGATAGGAATGGAAGAGGATTGGAGAGGCCTTCATTCAGCAGTGGATGGTGAACGACCGAAAATGATGATGAATGCAATTTTCATTTTTAATCGGTGTTTGAATAATATTTTTTGCCCTTTTAAAATATATCAAGGTTGTGGGTCACTTGGCTCTTATAAAAAAGGTTGGGAGCCTGTGCTCTAACGAGTAAAATCCCAGGACACCCTGTAGGAAGGCAGTTGGGTACACCCAAGGATAGCGCCCAAATTCCACCATGTACAAGTACCTTGGAAACTTCTTCTGGACTTTTTCCAGCATTAATGTATGGGTCCTATTACTAGGACTCCATATAATAGAAGAAAATTTCAAAATTATACCGTTGGTTTCGGTAGATTGGTTTTAAAAGAGTCTGTTTTCAACACTAGGTGTTACAATCTCGGAGCATAAAAGGCAGGAGGTGCATTTTGAGTTGCATTTCGAGATTCAAGTTTGCATCCGCTGGGTAAACGGCTCGAGGCGAGGCAGTTTGTTTTTAATGTATTCACAAGAGTTACGCTACCGTACCCAATCTGGCGCGCGCATCACTAAAGACACATCAGAGTTGGAACAGGTTCCAGGGCAGATAACCAAATTAAACGAAATTGCTGGCCACAGAGTATCCTCGAGGGGGCTCAATTAGCGCCAAAGGGTTGAACGACTCTTCGCATTTGCCACCTGCCTCTGCCCTCGCTCGAGAAACATCTCACTGCTGACTTTTTACCTTTTTTCCTACACCTCCCGAGAACGAAAGCTTTTAAAAGATTCAAAAGGAAACGAACGAAAGTCCTGCAGGATCCGCGCAATTCCATTTACATACATATCGTGCAAGGCTTTGGCAGCACAGTGTATGACGTCACAGACGGGCGTATCGCGTCCTTGAAACACACAACGTTGACATGTTCACTACATACATATATGTATGGCGAAAATGAGCTATTTATGGAACTTTGTTATTGTACGTGTTTTCATATCGTTTCAGTACCTACGCACTAGTTTAATACATTCACTGATATACAAATTCGACGAGTGTGAGCCCGTTGAATATCAATAGTTTTTATAGTTGTTAAACAATGTAACAATTTAGCAAAGTCGCGAGCCTATTGAGAATTAATATAAGTCAAATTGTAGCAGGCTCGTCATCGCCTCCGTTTGGATCATAGCGTAAGCGCTCACTGGTCCGAACCGGTGATCTCGGGTTCAAATCTCACTCGCGCGCGTACGGTTCGTGTCTTTTAATTATTTACCTCAGCGAGCGTTATCAGCAGACAGACGGATAGACGGATTTGGGCTATATATATATATATATATATATGTACATATAATGATAGAGCATTAAAATAATCACGAATTTCGATATGGTTGAAAGATTTTTTTTGAGGTTTTCTACTGTTACTATCTCGTTCTTGGTACGCTATGGATATCTTTCACTCAGTTGTTGAGATTGAGAAAAATTCATTTTATTTTCATCGTTTCCTTTCCTCCTCCTCCTCCAGAAGGAAAGGAAGCACTGTCCGATAAACAAGAAGAAAGTCCCACTGAAGAGGACCATTTTCCGAGACATTTCACCGCGATAAACAATAACATGTTGTCAAAAAGTGAAGCAGCTATACTGCAAAGTACATACATACATACATACATCCGCAACCATAAATTCCCAGAGGCGAGGCTTAGAAAAGGAAAGAGATAAATTGAATTGTGTCGTTCAATTACATATATAGCCGATTGATTGAATTGTACAGTATGTGTGAAAACTGAAATCAGATTGATACGTTCATGTACAATGTAATCAAGAATTATCGTTATGATTATGACTTTATGACTAACTAACATATTATAGCCCAGAGTACACCAACTAGTAACCATAATTTCCTAGAGGCGGTGTTAGAAAAGGACTAAAATATTGTTTACGCTCTTTTCACTTTTCTATTAAAGGACCGATGGTTGTAATATTTACGTGTGTACAAAAGGGTGTACAATTTAAGGGCTAAAAATTATCAACGGAAAAGTGCACTTTAGCTCTGTTCTTTTTGAAACCCCCCACCTGGAATATAATATATATAATAGCCCAAATCAGTCTGTTTGTCTGTCTGCTGATAACGCTCGCTGAGGTAAATAATTAAAAAATCAGAACGTAGCGCGACTGAGATTTGAACCCGAGATCACCAGGTCGGAACAGTGAGCGTTTACGCTATGATCCAAAGCCGATAATGACAAGCCTGCTAAAATTTGACAATATTTACCTCAATAGGTTTGCGCCTTTCCTAAATTGTTACGTTGTTGTATTATAAAGCGCCATCTAATAAAAAAAACTATTAAATACACACATACTCACGCGCACAAACACTCACAGTACGGGTGATGAGAAATCACTCCGTTGATATTCAATGGGCTTACACTAGTATATATATAATATACGAGTGGATCAAAGAACTATGTCGATGGGTTAGTGCACAGATATTGCATGTCCAGTTTTGTTTAAAAATATTGTAAGTGACATACTCGTACATCTCTTTTGCATGAAAACTATAGACGAAATGGACATATTCAATATTTTATAAATATACTATTTGGACATACAATACTTTTAAAACGTGAAGGTTTGATGCAGATGGACGTTTTGTGTATGATAAATCTTTTTTTTTTTAATTGGACATACAATATCTGTGCACTAACCCATCGATGTATGTATGTATTGGTAACCCCTATCTTCGAACGAAAAGCTGCGCCCACTTGATCCGAATAAGAACACACGAAACATCAATCCTAAATCGAGGTAATTAATACATTTTCTCGATCCAAATCTGGCACATGGAACAAGCGCACACTTTTTACGAAAATGACACCCACGATTTAATTAATTAAAACAAACACAAAGGAGCAGCGCGCGCGTGCAACGAACTCCAGTCGACAGTGTTATTGAAGATGAAATTTAAATTTTTCCCTGCCAGTGTGTTCTGCGGCCGTGAAATTGGAACGAGCAGATCAGGAAAACCAGTGGAGCCGAAATTCGAACCTCTTTTGTTTCGTCGCGGTACAAAAGCAACGCGCAATATGAGCCCAATTTCAATTAAGCGCGCAGGCAAATGAACCCACCGGCCCGTAAACTAATTCTACAGGGTGATATACCCAGGCGAACAAAATAAACAATAGAAAGCGTAATCGCAAATTCGCCATCACCATCCAGAGGATAATGTCCAGACACGAGAGACAGAGTGAGATGAAAATTCCACGTGTTTTTTTAGTACATGTATCTAGGAATATTTAAAATATGTACTATCGCCGAACGACGTGCACAGCTGGTGGAACTCTAGTTGCTTTATTATCGCACACGCCATATGTGAATAAATATGAAACAACAAAAAAAAAATAGTGAAATAAGAGAGTGAGACACTTATTGTATGTGTATGAGTCATTTTGACCTACGAATAGGTCATAATATAAGGATAGATAGTGAACAAAATATGTTATTGGAAAGATTTCCAGTGTTGAACCGGTATAAAAAAAAAAGTTCATCGCTGTAGTATTGTTCAGAAGTGCCATATTGCGTATTTCCTTCATATCTTACGATAAGGTTTATTTACAGGGCTATTTACTTCATTTTTTTTTTCGACGAAATCTCAAGAGTTAATATCAATACGTGAACGTGCGCAATACATACACATGCTCTAGTTAAATTTATATAACAAAATTAATAACGTTCAATTCAAATAACAAAATTATATGCAGTTTGAGTATCAGTTTCTTCTTGCCGCGTGTATTAAAAGGGGATAAAAATCGAGTGACACAAAATGAAACCATAGTTTGTAGCTGTTTCAAATACAATAGAAATAGACGAACTTTTGTCCCATTTTAACACACGCAGCTAAAAAAACTCTCTTGTTAGAAAAAACAGACTATTAGCAAAAATTCTGTGTTTATTAGAGTTTGCGCATTATAGCATATAAAATTAAATTCGATATAACATAATGTGTCACTGTGAGAAACCGTAATAAAATTTAGGCTAAATGTTATTGATAAGCCGACCGCAAACTCAGATAAGCTTTTTATAATCAACTTAAATTTTAATTTATTAACGACACATATTTATTCGTCGTGTCATCTACATAGATTCTGGAAGTAACGTTCCCTTTCCGATTTCAAAAGTTAATCTCAAGCACACAAATGACATTGCGTGTACGTCTTTAAATGTATATACATTGAAAGCTCGCTGTCTTTTGAACCTGCGAGTTTTCGCTGTAGATCTCTATATATGTATATATTTTTTCCGATATCCAATTATACCAATTATCCAGTGCGATTCGCACGCGAAAGATTTAACCGTAACTGGTTCAATTTAACCGCGAAATCGAATCGAATGTCGAATCGGTTAGCGACGAACGTGATGGCGGCGACGAAAGCGATCCGTTAAAAAAATAATAATTTAGTCGTTATCAATTTTCACCCAAATCTCGCGTGGATAATAATTAAATATCCTACGTTGATAAAATGTACTTTGAGTTTAAATATTATTCAAATTAATCGACTGAAAGTCGTTGAAAAAAACCGGTACCTATACGCAGATCAAAGCGAACCAATTTCCCGGCCCAAATCGATCTAAAAACAGGGCCGGCTCCGGCTTACGAGCGCATAATTTATTCAAAGCTGGTCACTTTGAACGTTTTTATATAAGAATTTATTTTAAAAAAGCAACAGGTTCAATTCATCAAGTCAACACGTCTCGTTATCGTATGTTACCCCACCCACCCACCCACTGGACCGAAATCTGGCCATGGCCACAAAACGAATCTATCTCGTCTATTTTTTTTTTATCATTTTATTTATTCGCAACAGACAACTGAAACAACTGTGTACAACAATCGTAACGAAAAGGCAAAAAAAAAAAATAGTTGCAGAACGCGTTATAATTTACGATTCGATCTACATATTAAAATTTATAGCCTAGTTGGACTAATCGATAATCTCCCCCACCTTGTTTTGCGTTCTGCGGCGTCAATTACCCTTCTAATCCGTTTTTTTGCTCTTATTTATTTATTGTTTTCGTTTCGTATTTATTACTTTTGATGTTTTGTGTACACACACACACACGCTGCGGCTGTTCCATTTCGTTTTGTAGATCATATGAATAATGTAGAAAAAATTGCAAAAAAATGCGACGTAAAAAGAAGACGTAAAATTTACTCTTACATACATATGTACATATACAAAATCAAACCAACTAATTTATTTATTAATTAATTAATTAAGCACTATTTCTGCTTATTTATCTCTTCCTAAAAACAGTCAAAAAGTTCATAATTTCTCACACATTCACTCACTTCATAATTTCTAAGTAGATTTTTTAAAATTGTTTATTATTAGAACTAGTCTTCTTGGACTACATACCAATTAATTTTTAATTTTATTAGTTGTCTTTTTTTTCTATGACAAAAAAACAAATTTTAGGACCATTTTTTGAATAAACCCCATATCAAAAGTTAGGACTTTAAATAATCGAAATATATTCAATTTAATAAGAAAAATGTATTAAATGCTACATTAAAGTGTGTAAAGGAAAAAAACATAAAAAGTAAACGAAAGGCAAGTTGATGGTACATATTTCAATGACAGCCACTCTATGTATGTATGTACATAACCACATATGAAACTACGTAGTCAGTGAATTTTCTTTTACTCATATTTTCCGACTATGTAACTTTGTATTAACTTATTTCTTACATCTCAATCATTCACTAACCTTTTTTTAGACAAGAATCTTTTCACTCGAATCTTCATACGTACAATAAATCAACAGAAAATTTACAGTCATTTATTTTCATTCGAAAATATTAGAAGTCCGCGAGTTAAAATTATATATTGTAGTACTAATTTTGCTTTTTTTTTTTTTTTAATTCCGAGAGGAAAGGGTTAAAGTCATTAGTTCACGTCTTCGAAACCAACCGTCAACGCGACGCATGTAGGCATTCGTTCTATTCGTTTGTTCGTGCCGACCGAACTCGACCAGACAAACCGCTTCACATTAACAACAAACGATAATTATTACAATTAATAGAGTGAGTGGTTTAATAACAATAAAAAATAAACAAAAAGAATACCGTAACAACGGTCGCGGTAATTTAACGATAGCTAATTTGACGACTGGCACTTTATAAACTCGAGATCATTTATTTCACTTTTTAAAATTTATTACCATTTTTCCCCACCCCTTCTTCAATAACAATATCAGTGTATGTACGTCGTTATCTTTAAAACACGTTGTAAATAAAAGCGTGTTGTGGAAAAGTGCCATTAGCCCGTGAAATATTGTCTAGTATCGTCCCCGAAGTACCCAAGATTTAAAGTGCACCTTGGGACACGATAATTTCACGTCATAATCGCGGCTAGGGGTTAAAACTTTGAATTAACCTTATGACATATACATAGTACGCGACGAGGTTAACTTAACCCACCGACACGATTTAACGAGAGCGCACAGAATGTGCTACGTTTGATGGATAGAATTAAACCTTACTATGTATAAGTTTTTATACACAGCAAATCTATGTATGTAGCCAAAGTACTAGGCATCGCCAGGGCAAATACATATATATGTCAATTATGTACATCGAAACGGAAAACTGATTTATAATACTTGGTATTTTTTATGGGCTGGCAATACTGAATCTGTTTCTCAATCACTCATCACAAATGTCATGTCATAAGACCAGCAGGATCATAGGAAAAACCTCTGCAAAGTTTGATTGCGATTAGTAAAATGCATAAGGAACAAACAAAAAAAATAATTCAATTTAATATGTATAGAGATGATACAAATCGATATACTTCCTTACTTGCAATTTCTGAATTGGCAATACTAATTATATATGTATATAATAGGCCCATTCCGTCTGTGTGTGTGTGTGTCTGTCTGTCTGCTGATAACGCTCGCCGACGTAAATAATTAAAAAGCCAGAACGTCGGGCGAGTGGGATTTGAACCTGGTATCACTGATTCGGAACAGAGCGCTTACGCGGTGAGCCAAACCAGATGATGCGAGATTTCTTATTTTGAACATATAAATCGGTTGAAAATTCGCGAATTGGTTAAATTGTTACGTTTTTGTTATTATAAGGGCGCCATCTATGCAACAACTATAAAAACTATTAAATTTAATATTATTTTTTAGTATATTCCGTTGATATTCAACGGGTTTACACTATTACTAATACTATACATATGTACATCAGTCATTATTTAGACTAGTTAGAGCAGATTTCATCACAAAATGCATGGGTATTGTACATATGTACATATATAATCTAATACTGTACTCAAAAGGGACAGAGTTGAATAGTTTGTTTGTAAGCCCCACCTCTATAGTACAGGTTGGCTATATTCTAGCCAATAACTACGCCGAAAGGAAAACGTACTATCGCACTCACGTACTCAAATACATAGAACCGCAGGATCATAGGAAATAATTCTGCAAAGTTTAGTTCCGCTTTGTAAAACGGTGTGGGAATGTAAAGGGAACAAACATATAGACAAGAATTAAATTATACATATACCTACATATGTATATATTTATTACAATAAAATATATCCAATATACTAGTTTAACCGTAGTGAAACAACTGGTTCGAAAAAATTAACCGCAAGTCCGTTATTATGGGGTACGATTAAAACACGATCGGTTAAACTCCAGGGAATGCAGCATCCCAACACGAAACCGCCAATTATTCAACAATTAATCAATTACATACGACAAAAGGATACTCACTCGTCTTCTCTTGGTACGTGGGACTATCCGTGTCGGTGAAGAACCATATCTGTGGAACGAAACAAAAAAACAACAATGTATTAATAAAGATTTCAATTAATTTATCTAAGAATCTAAACGATCAAATCGTCAAATGGCGTCAACGCGGTAATCTAGTGTGATTTGTATCTTATTATGTACAAAAAATAACGGGCGACCAGCTAAAAATGTTCATAATACGATCATAAACGTCGATAAAATATCTAAAATGACGATTATTATTAAGCGAAAAAAATCAGTACGCTATTCATTAAAATTCAAGAAACTTGAAATGTTAAATCTAAACATACCAAAAAAAAAAATCATGTATATAATTATATTAAGTTATATTCGTTAACACAATAGCGCCAAACGACAGATTGAAAAATCACATAAAAATTTATATTGAATATAAAACTTGTTTTTTAAATATTATAAACATATTAATGTGTTCGATTCTTATTAATATTAACTGTAAACTTAACATAAGTTCTAACCGATAGTTTTCGATCAACATAGTTTACACCAAACAACTAAAGTTTTACTTATTTTTAAATGACTTACAATCAAAATAGTCATTTTTTTTTCGGAAATCAAAAAACACAACCTCACTTGCGTCATATCAAAAGTTGGATCACTTTTATTTTTATTTGATTTAAAACTAATTTATTTAAGTCAAACGATGAAAACAGCTTTACTTACATATGTAAGGTTCGTATAAGAAATGTATTTGAACTCAAAAGCTTGATCGAAAAAGATTGAACTAATCAAACTTTAGATCGAAAATGAACTTAAATCTTTAAATCCACTAACAAATGTGAGATTAATTATAAACAAAATTATAAACAAAAATCGAATCAGCATCGTAAAATCAATTTTCCCAATTCAAACAAAAAACGGGAGCCCTGGAGCGGTAAACCGCAGTGAGTTAACTCGTTCGTAAAATAAAATTACAGCTTAACCGCGGGGTTAACTGACGGTCAAAGCGGTTAAACCGACCCCGGGTGCACACAAATGCAATTATCCAATTGCTGACAAATTGTCATCAGCACAGAGACATCAACGATGATGTGTCAAGCAAAATGACGTGAATCAACCACGTGGAAAATAAAAAAAACCATTAGATTACAACACTGCATTATATACTTAAGACACTTCGACTAAACATTGGAGTGTTAAATTATGGTATTTTGCGATCGAAGATTAAACGCAGGCAATATAGTGCAATTAGAAGACAACAAAATACGTACATACATATACTATGTAGACGTAAATCTGATAAATTCAATAATAATAAAAAGATATGCGTGCTTTTAGATATCGAATGCGACAAAAGCTGTAAAGCTAGTCTGCAATCCTGCATAGCGAGACCATTTATTACGAATACATAATAAGAAAAAGGAACTGTTCAATGGTCGATAATTCAATGTCGCCTTTGTACGTACGCACAGTGTGTGAATTGAAAAAGTGAGCCAAATCAATAAAATAAAATTTTAAGGGTATCAAATTTAGATGAAATAAGATGCATCTACGTTCCGTAATCTTTGATCGGATAAGTGTATATAAAAGCGATTTAATTTAAATACCTACATATGTTAAATTTTTCATATTTTTATTAGTTCTATACCCCAATTTGCGCAATCGTCGAATTTATCTACCTATCACTGAGGCATGCTTATGCGAATCTTTTTCAATCAAAAAAGAAGCACAACTAATCCAAACATAATTATGTTTTAATCGATTGAATGGTATAACGTAAGTTTGCACGAGTGTAAAGTCACGATGTTTCTGCGGCATAAACAGGTGGGTTAATGTGTTGAATTTTAAATATTCAACGGACATTGTCCACTTTTGCAAACTAATGTGTATCATTTTCTCGAAGTTAAAGTCAGACAGGGCCACTCTCGGGCACATAATCGCTATTATTTATGCGTTTTCACGTTGAAAATTAATCCGCTTTGGGTCGTGTGTTTGATTCTGACCAACAGGTTTTGCCACCACGTATAATAATAATAAAACCTGCTCCGTAAAAGTACAGAATTATTATTGCTATATTTTTTTTTACCATTTTATGGGTACATATTTTTTTTTTTATTATTATTTAACCTTCCTGTTACGTTGTACATACATATCTAGATTAATTGTCGCGCTCGGTGAGAAAACGAGTTTTGTAACGAGTTTTAATCTTAAAAATCGTTCGATTTAAAATCCTAGTGTGCGCATTTAATAACCGAGAGTCCAATTTTATTATATATTATACATACATATGTGTACGTATTGGAATATTGAACGGATTGGGCTACTCGGGCACGCGCTAGCTCCCGTACAACGCGCTAGGGATTCATTAGAAAAAAAATGAACAAGCAACTTGGGACTGACAAATCGCAGTTCGGTACATTCCTCCGGGTGGGCCCCCAAATCGAGAGGGCCCCATTGTAATTAATTGAACATCGGGGCCCCGAAGAGGATAATTCAATGAAGGTTCGGCAATTAACGCGACCCAACCGACCGGCTCAGATCTCCGACAAAAACCCGGTTAATTGACGGTGGCCCAATAACACTATTTATTATAAATCCAGGGGTGGCTAAACTTTGAGGCTTTAAGGTCAACTCACCGGTTAAGTTAATAACAATGGTCTACCATATCTGTCAGACCTTAAAAGAGCACACAAGGAAAACAATAGCCGTACGACTAATCCCCAGTTGATTTAAGCTCGTTTCAGTCCCCTTGCCAAATAAAAACTTGAGCGCATTTTCCTTACAAAAAAGTAACATTTTTTTTGTATTCTCAACGTAAAATTAAAGGAAATTTGAACTTAATCAGCAGTAGATCATATTGTAGAGATAGTTGATAGTTATTTATACCTAGAACAATTGGTGAATATGACCGGATGTAAAGAAGAAGAAATAAAACGAAGAATGAAACTAGGATGGAGTACTTTAAGAACATTCCGCTATGCTTAAAAAAGACAGCATGCGATCAATGCGTACTGCCAGTTATGACGTATGAATGATAAACTTGGATGCTAAATTCAAGAATTCTACGTAAGATTTCGCTATGATTGGTATAACGAGAAGAGATCGTAACGGGAATACATGGATAAGAAGTATGACCAAAGTATGGATAGCGAGAAGAATGGATGGCAGATGGACGCGATAAATACTGGAATGGTATCCGAGAGGATGTGAAAGAAAGCAAGGTAGACCGAGTGGACGATGGACTGGTGAATTGAGAAGAATGTGTGGAGATAACTGGGTGCAGATTGCTCAAGACAGACGGGAATGGAATAGGATTGGAGAGGCCTTCATCCAGCAGTTGACGGTGAACGGCTGAAAATGGTAGACTACGAATTAAGAACCATTGAAAAGCGTGTCAATTCGCCATCAATAGAAGGCCCCAACTCTTTTTAAACCTAATCCGTTTAAATTATTTTGATATATATATGTACATATGTAGGTATATTTATAAAGCCAGTAGCAGTCAGTAATAGTAAGTACATACATAAATCAATTTCAAATTTACTCAAAATGATAGCTTCCTGAATTTAACTTTGGGAACATATTTATCAATGGACACTATTTGGTGGAGTAGTAACACAACTAACAATGAAAATGTATATTTAAATGATTCAAAAGAAGAATCAAATCGACTCGGTTTAAAAGTATCGAAAAAAAAACGCACACGTTCCAACTAATCAAAAGATTAAAACTAGTTATTACGCAGCAAAATCTGTTCGAAAGCAGTAGTTACAATCAGTGGGGAAAAAAAAAAAACGATAGGGCGGGTTCCACGTCGACGAAATTCGGCGTGCATTAATTAAGCCGCCTCAGTTTATAACGAGGGTTTCGATTCTGATACCATAACATTTCTGATCGGTGACTGTGCAAGAACAAGAAGGGCCAAGAGAGGAAAGGGTCCGACGACGATGATAACGATGACACAGCTTCGTTCCGGCCCAAGTTTCTAATTAACGAGCATCGATCAGTTGTGACGGGGCCGAATCGAAACCGAATCAGTATCGTTTCTCACGTGGAGAAAGTCAATATTTGCCATGGAGTTGTGGGCTTCAGATGCTCCCGATTCCAGTTTATAAAGTAGGGGAAGAACAGGACTTGGCAGTTTGTTTACGACGAAGTGTCCCGGATGATGGAATTGTGCGTGTTGAATCAGTGCCCAAGCTGAAACGTCACGCGAGCAATCAAACGAGGGATAAAAGGGAGTGTGTGTATGTATATATGTATGTATTTAAAGGCCCCCAAGATCAGACTTCATTGAAGAGATAAACTGTCAGTAGTCACGTCTCCTATATAAGATGGGGGCCCTTTAATGGCGAACACGCTAGGCGCTCTCGAACGCCACATGCTGCGAATTGGATTAAAAAAGTAAATTAAATCCGTCGAATCAAAGTCGTTTGTAAATAGGCTCCCGTATGTGTATATTTTATTTTTCAATTGTGTAACAACAGATGACGCAATGGATGTTCACGATTGAATTGCCCATTGCTGGAAGTTCAAATTGATCAACATGTAGTAGTAAAGTAGTCGCGAATCATCATATTATAAGTACATATATATCATAGCCCTATTCCGTTTGTCCGTCCGTCTGTCTGTCTGTCTGCTGATAACGCTCACCTCGGTCAATAATTAAAAAAACCAGAACGTCGCGCGAGTGGGATTTGAACCCGGTATCACCAGGTTGGGATGAATCGTGCTAACACTATCATCCGACGTGTCTGTGAGAGATAGTATGTAGTTGTTATAAATATGTAATAGATGTAAGTTAAATTAGCTAATTAGCTAACATTATATAAAATAAAATAAAAAACCGTAGGCGATGACGGACCTACTACAATTTGACTATATTAATATCTTAATAGGCTCGCGACTTTGCTAAATTGTCACGTGTTGTATTATAACGCGCCGTCTATGCAACAACTACATATAAACACTATTAAATACACATATACTCACCCACGCAAACATACGTTGATATTCAACGGGCTTACACTAGTTATATATATAATAGCCCTATTTCGTTTGTCTGTCTGTCTGCTGATAGCGCTCGCCGATGTAAATAAACAAAAGACCAGAACGTCGCATGAGTGGGATTTGAACTCGGTACCGCTGATTCGGAACAGAGCGCTTACGCGCTGAGCCAAACCAGATGATAATAGGCAACGTGACTATTTAATATGAAAAATAGGCTCGCGACTTTGCTAAATCGTTACGTTGTTGTATTATAACGCGCCATAGACGGCGCATTGTTGCATAGATGCAACAACTATAAAAACTAATAAATTTAATATTATTTTTCAGTACGGGTGATGAGAAATCGTAATATATTCAACGGGCTTACACTAGTCAATATATATAATAGCCCTATTCCGTATGTGTGTCTGTCTGCTGATAACGCTCGCCTCGGTAAATAAGAACCGTCCGCGCGCGAGTGGGATTTGAATCCGAGATCACCAGTTCGGGACAGTGAGCGCTTACGCTGTTATCCAAACTAGATAATAACGGGCCTGCTACAATTTGACTATATATGTAATTTCTCAATAGGCTCGCGACTTTGATAAATTGTTACGTTGTTGTATTATAACACGCCATCTATGGCAACAACTATAAAAACTATCAAATACACATATACTCACCCACGCAAACATACGTTGATATTCAACGGGATTACACTAGTAGAATAATAGCGAAGTAAGTTTCACCTGACCCAAAATTTATATTTGACATTTTTCACCGCTCGAATTAACTGCGTTCGTTTTTGGCGACATTTTGTTTCAGAATTGGATTTAGAAGATGAACTTGAACAACTTGTTAAAAATAATATTCCCACCCCTCTAATTTTTAAGGTTTCTTTTTCGCTGTAAATAAGCAAAGCTCACAAATCAACCTGAATCGTGAATCACTAGTGAAAAGTTTCTCGGTACCGAAGATAGTGATTTCGAACTGTCGAAGAAAATTGAACTTTTTACGCGTTAAAATACAAAAAAGTAGTAGCAAGCTACCGAATTGCTCGATATAGATAAGCCGAGCTTTTAAATTACAATATAGGGCTTTCGTTTAAATTTTTGTAACACAAAGCTTCAGTGCGATTTCAGCGAAACTTATTTTAACAATAGATAGCGTGAAAAATAATAACGCGCGCTAAAAAGGAACAAAAGTTCGTCTCTTTCCTAAATATGTAGAAAGACAAAAGCGACACGCTATTAGTGCATTTGGTGCGACTCAAAATTTTGCCTCTTTTTAACACAAGCCGTTAGAAGAAACTGAATACTCTCTTGTTAAAAAAAAAACAAACTGATACAGTGTAATTAATGACATAGCAACAGTTAGTAAAGTACGCATCGACCGAAATAATTGACATTGTGCGAATAATAATTAGCACGCCTGGCAATTAACACGAGCTGTGAATATATATAGTCACAACTGAAATGCGTCAATTGAATCGCATTTCGTGCCACGGGTCATAAGTGCAAATTGGCCAGACGGAAAGAAAATAAAAACGAAAAAAAAAACATTGGAAAAGCTGATCTAGATTGTGTGTGGATAGTAGAATCGTGACCGCTGGAGAGTGTAACGAACTAGAGGAAAACGATAGGAGCTAAACAACTGCTAGAAGTAATAAAGTGGAATGATTGATGTGCAAGGAAGTAATAAAATGATAATGCCGCCGCATTGCTAAATACGAAACGAGCGATTTCTAATAAATCATTGTTGGTGAAAGATGATGAAAAAATAAACGAAAATTTTTTTGTTTTTATTAATGCGTAGGTACTCACGTACTGCCGAGGAGATAGTGGACGAGATTGCCAATTCGTTTCGATTTAAGACCGATTAATACTGCATTTCTTCTCTCGGAACGAACCAAAGGACCACCCCCGATTTTTTGAACATTTTAAATTTGTCGTATTGTATGGTGAATGGGGAAAAAATACGTGACGGTCAATTTGAGGCGAGTCCAATGGCGCCGATGCGTGATGACGAGACCGTCAACGGAATCGAATCTTCAAATTCGACGTGATAAAAAATAATATACAGAGTGTTTCAAGCGAGCGATACCTAGTGCAACTCGAAGGGTCGATAGATGACTTGGTCTCGAGTGAGAAAAATTCAAGTAATGGGGTTATATTATTACAAGTTTTCGAGTCAAAAGAGACGTAGCTCGATAGGAGCCATGGTAATTCAGCGAATGGACGTGTGAGTTCATGTATATATTTTTTCAGCTCGATATCAATATTGTATAAGTTACAGGCAAATAAATTGTAAAATCCTCGCATTGTTTAAAATGAATGCCTAAGTGTTTCAGGCAAACAAAGTATGAAACAAATAAATTTCACCGTCTGACCAGTTGATATTGAAGAACAATCTGAACCAGTTTTTTTTTCATGCGGTCTTTCAAACAAACTTAAGTTTTTCATACTATGTACATACATACATACATATGTACATATGTATGTCAATTTCAAATTTTTGAAGTGTAGAAAAGTAGTAATTTTGGGCATTACGTATTGTGTAACTCGTACACACTCGTACTTGGCCTGCGCAAACCTGTCAGTACTAAGTTTGCGCACATAAGATTACTACTGCCCAAATAAAATTTATTGTAAAATTGGGTATAACAAGAAGAGACCGTAAGAGGAATACACGGGTAAAAAGCATGACCAAGGTGGCAGATATAGCGGAACGTGTGAAAAATGTGTTATTTGAACACAGCGAGAAGAATGGATGGCGAAAAATACTTAAATGGTATCCGAGAGGATGTGAAAGAAAGCAAGGTAGACCGAGTGGTCGATGGGATGATTCATTGAGAAGAACGTGTGGAGATAATTGGGTGCAGATTGCTCAAGACAGACAGGAATGGAAGAGGATTGGAGAGGCCTTCATCCAGCAGTGGATGGTGAACGGCTGAAAATGATGTACATTACTTTCAAAACATTATATTACACCCTGTGAATATCAACGGTCTTACACGGACTTTAATTGGACACCCTATTTTTTAGGTATTATATAATAGCCCAAATCCGTCTGTCTGTCTGCTGATAACGCTCGCCGAGGTAAATACACGAACCGTCCGCGCGCGAGTGGGATTTGAACCCGTGATCACCAGGTTGGAATGAATCGTGCTAACACTATCATCCAACGGAGGCGATGACGGGCCTGCTACGATTTGACAATATTAATATCTTAATAGGCTCTTGACTTTGCTAAATTGTTACGTGTTGTATTACAACGCGCCATCTATGCAACAAGGTACGAGATGTATTTTAAATGTATGTAAGTATAAAAAAGATGATAATTGAATTAGATTGGTTGAATGTGAATGATACTTTGAGGATTTGTATGTTCGTATTTACATTTAAGTTAGATAATAATATGTTACCATCATATTTTAGTAAATTTATTGTGAGAGGAATGGATGTACATATGTGAATATAATTTAAGTAATAAAAATAATTTAATTATAAAAAAATGTTAAAATAAATAGAAATAGGAGAAGCATCTTGTACAGAGGTGTTTTGGAGTATATAATAGACTGCCGGATGGAATTAGAAGTTCCAAAACTATTGAAAAATTACTGGCAGTCTTAAAAAACATCTCTGTACAGGTATTATATAATTAGCTTAAGCTACTGTATCAACCACGCAAACCTACGTTGATATTCAACGGGCTTACACTAGTATATTGTAACAACCATCGGTGCTTTAATAGAATAGTGCAGATAGCGTAAACGTAGACAATTTAGCTCTGTCCTTATCTAAGCCCCACATTTGGGCTATTTATTATACGTTAGGGTTAGTTACACATAATGATAACTCTCGAGACATCCTGTACACAAACTTCCACGGTGATACAGTACAATTGTAATTTTCACGCAATTTGTCGCCAATTCAATCAATCGGTTATAAAATCGAACGACACAATAAAAATTACGCTATCGTAAACGAAACCGAACGGAAACGGTTTTGTTACATTCAAAAAAGCACAACTATGTATAGAAATAAGTCACCCCAAATTTTAAAAGTTTGCGTGCGCATAGCAGGTGTCGTTCTGCATTCTATCCATTTTAGCCACCTGCCTCACAGTGTTTACCTTTTTTTTTTTCCTTTTTGGTCGGTTTAAGGTACGCCATGATTTCAGCAGGTCGTTCGTTGTTGTTGTTGGGGCATCCGCGGATTCTTTGTCATCCGGCTAAAAGCTTCGGCGACAGGTGAGGCTGAATAATTCCTATGACCCTATATATATATTTTTTTTCCTCGACTATTATGTTACACGTGTGCGCGAATACTTGAGTGTGAAATACCTGCGTATGTTCCGAATGATTTATGGGGGTAGGCAATTCCGAGTTGCTCTGATTATACACTAAAATAGAAACGTGGACTTATAATCGCTCAATTTTGGTAACGTAATGATTTGCAACATTGTATTTTGACTTTGTTGTAGTATTTTTACATTGAAAACTAATTATAGATTTGGTTTGGTGCTTCGAGAAATAGGACACATTCAACTTTAATTCGATAAAATAGCACAGAAATAGGTTGTGAATTTCAATTTCTGGTTTAGTATTTATGTATCATCAGAGATGTGTCAATATTATGCTGTGTACACACCGACGAAACGAACAGCGAACGACGCAAGTGAATTGTAATTGTGTGGAACGCTCCACATGATAATTTATGAACGTACCACACAATAGCAACCCTGCATCGTTCGCTGTTCGGTACGTCGGTGTGTACGCAGCATATGAAACAACTCGCTGTTAAACAAATTGCATGTTGTCTATTTTATCGAAAGTTGACAGTTTCAACTACCGAATACTTTAACTTAAATGTAAAATTTTGAAGCTCTCACATATAGACTTTTAATTAGAAGTTATGTGAATTTAATTACATTTACATTACTTTCTTTAGTAATAAATAAATAAATTATTATTCTATTCGTCACTCTACTATTCTAACCAACATTATTATTCTATTTTTGATACTTTTTTCTCTTGTCTTCTTCATTTTATAATTATACCTTTATTGTCAATGCTTTATCTTTAAGTCTTTTTTATTCTTATTTTCTTTACTTTATCTATTCTATATTTTTTTCATTTCTATTTCTAAATTTTGCTTATTTTTGTATCTACGTGTGAAAATTTGTAATTGGCGTGGATACCTCTATTGTTCCTATTCTATATTTTATATGTAAACGCTGTAAATTTTCCTAAAATAAATAAATAAAATAAAATTTGAGAGGTTAGATTGCATAAATGCGTTTTTAGAAAAGTCACAATCGTGCAAAAGGCATACGGAATTTTTCGCCAAAAAATCCAATATCTCACGAACGAGAGCAGATGTACCCACCTACTTTGCACGAGTGGGAACAAAAAAAAATTTAATTAAACCTGTTTTAAAACTCGAAAAACTTCGCAAATTGTACTTTAAACTTTCCAATAGCCGAGGAAACACGAGAGACCCTGCGCTTCAAAGAAGAAAAAAACACAGGCAAACGAATCTTTTCTTCGGGAACAATTTTAATTTACCGTATTTTTTCCTATCACAAAGGGAAAAAATAGTGTAAAATGGCCGAGCAAAACGGTAAAAACTATCGTAAGAACTACATACATAATAGAGACCCAGAGTGACAGTGCAGATTGAGAAATGTCGCCGACAATAGAACCACACGTAATGAATACGATCAGTTTGAAAATCGTAATGGCCGACTACCGTGCACTGTCACAACAATTGACGTAAAAAAATCAACAATAAAAAAAATCAAGCAAAAAAAAACGACATGACACGCAAAAAGTCGTAACGTTTCCTCTGCACGTCAAATGACACTTTAAAAAGTTCAAAATTACCGACGATGGACATTTTTGTGTCTAAGCTATGTGAATACAGCATAATCTGGTCACCGACCCGCCCACTTATAACTAAGGTCGTTCAAAAATTTCGGCGAAACATTATGCAGATGGCCAATTTTGTTCTATAATATGGTATGTCTGAGTTCCAAGAATTGGCGCTTCTCTAATCGTCCGTCATAATTGGAGATGCGACTGTGCTAATTTGAATGAATTGGTCGATGAATATATATATATCCACCAATTTGGAGGTCGTCACTAATTAAGACTGAGAAACTTTGGATTGAGACCCACACCATTTTGAATCCAGATGACAATCTCGATCATTTTCCAAACAAGAAAAACGGCCCAACCTAAAACAAATTGTCTCGTACAAACGAAGAGTTATCGTTTGAATCGATATTGCTTTCAAAAGTACGCTACAATAATACGACCGGTAACAAGTGGCACAAAATGTATCGAACTCGTTAATCAACAATACAAAGTACAAAGTACTAACCTTGATAGATCTAATTATTATTATTGCATTTTCTTACCGTTCAAAAACGAATGTTGGTTAATGGAAGTATTGCGTTGATCAATAGGTCACTTTTAAATTGTTAAAACGTTTCAGTTATAATTATGTAGTTAAGACACAATCCCAGTGAACGTTTTGATATATGAAACGGACCGTAAAAAACGATAATAACGTTGGTAAAATAAGTTAAAAGTGCAAACCCTAGATCTATGGTTTAAAATTTGGATTGAACGATTGAAATGGTTCCACGACAAAAAGTCTACAGGCTAAATATCTCCGACAAAACGTCTACAGACTAAACTTCGACGACAAAATGTCTCCGATAAAACGTCCCCAGGCAAATCGTCTACAACAAAATGTCTCCGTGCAAAATGTCGAACGATATAAGTAAAAGTATGAATTTTAATATTCATTTTTTTTATATTTTGTGACAAAAGCCGTACAAAATCATTTTTTTAATGTTAAGCATATTAATTGTGATTCGCCGTAAATTAATACAATACGAAAGTCTAAAATAACCGCATCGTTCCAACGCGATTATCTTTTGACATTTCACAGATAAAATAATACATAAGAGGCAACAAGAACCGCATTAATGGATCCCTAACCGCAAGTTCCCCATTCCTAAACAAAGATAAATTTTAACATGGAGTCAATAAAAAAAAAAAAAAAAACTCAGAATGTTCCTCAACAATCTACTGGCATAAAAACTAGACAATGAAAGATAACGACGAATTTAACATTTTTTAATTAATACAAAGCAAATTCATGGGCACACATAATGGTAAATTTTTATAATGGACAAAGAAGAAGCGCAAACGTGACATGTCAGTGTTTACAACCGAACAAGATCATTACGCTAATTTTCTACTATTTTTTTTTTATTTGGCGCCAATTTGTCTTCATTAAGATGCGGTTCTTGAACATTGAATAGACGCCGCGACAATAGACTTTTTTTGTTCCTCTCCACACACAGTAATATTCTTCGTAGAAAACAATTACGCTCGAGGCGTAATCAAAAATTCAAAGCCGAGCTTTTCGTACTGACGCAAAAAAAAAGGTGTCGCAAAGACACGGAATGGACAGACAGACGGCAGTCAAAGCTGTTAAGGCGAGTTTAATTTCGATTAGCTCGAGTTTTCGTCGTAAGAACACACAAACTAAAGTAAACAACAATAGAATCGGAAAGGACGAAATTGTATAAAAAAATAGAATAACCGGACAATAGAACTCGAGTATAAATTTGATTTATCATAATGAAAACATAATAAAACAGCCAATCGAATATAATCAACACCCCTCTATTGAATGAAGTTTGACAATGGGGAGTGTTACGTCACGTTTTGTATGAAAGATTACTGCATTGGATATGAATAACATCAATATTTTGGCTCAAATGAGTTATACATACATACATAAATAATGAGTTGCTAGACCTTGTTGTACAAATGGAGTTGCACAAGTAAGTTAACCGATTTATGGAAAAAAATATTTTACCCATAAATCGTCCAAAAAGAGAGAGTTAAAATATCAATTGAAACAATTGACGCTAATTATGGAATTATTATCCGTTTAGCAAAAAGCCAACATATTTTTCGAAAGAGAATGAAGTAAACTTTAAATGTTTTAATTTTCATAAATGTGACGTTATTAGTTTCTGAGATATAAATATTTGAAACCACCTTTAAGAATGTCTACGTTAGAAACGCTCAACTAATTTTTTTTTCATTGATAAATAATTTAAATGTTAGCAATAGTAAGCCTACTCATTTATTCATAAAACATATTAACTAAAGCTAATTACATAATCCTTAACTAAGCACCTATACAGAGATGTTTTTTAAGACTGCCAGGAATTTATCAATAGTTTTGGAACTTCTATGTAATTCCATCTGACAGTCTATTATATTCCAAAACACCCGTGTACAAGATGCTTCTCCTATTTATATTTTTTATAATTAAATTATTTTTATTCCTTAAATTATATTATCTATTCCTCTCACAATAAATTTACTAAAATATGATGGTAACATATGTATTATTATCTAACTTAAATATAAATAACAACATACAAATCCTCAAAGTATCATTCACATTCAACCAATCTAATTCAATCATCATATTTTTTACACTAGCATACCTATCAACATTTAAAATACATCTCATACCTCATATGTCAATAATAAACATCTGTAGATCATCAACAGGCAGTTATATAATATCTGAGTGGCAAACTATCGTCGAATCCAAAACCGTCAAAGTTCAAAACTAGATATGTATGTACATATTTAGTCTTTTTAGAACCGAGACACAGACACAGAATAAGAATTTTGATTGCAAATACTTCAGAGGCGTATAAAATATTATTGAAAATTCTTCAGAATGGCAACGATCTCTTTATATATCGTTACATTCGATTCGAACGAGACGTTGCGACTTTGAACCGGTGCATTCGACAGCAAAAATTGCATAGCTCGCGTGCTGCACTCGGCGATACGAACGAGTGCATACAATAATTCAACGAGCGACCGATCGATCCGGTTTCGCAAAATCGAACAAACAACCAGAGCAAAGGGTAAAAAACAAATAAAAACCCAGCTGCATAGGCAGAAAGGTACCTTCAACGCTTCTAATCCAAAACGGAGCTCGTCAATCGTGAAAATCTATTGAATACCTACAGGGGAAGTCCACATAGCACACGTAACATTTAAAGATTCTAACACGTTTGTTGTGAATAAAAATAACTTGTATTATATTTATAACATAAGCACTATATTAATTGTAGAAAGGTTGTTTTGAAGGCAAGAAGTTAAAGAAGAATAAAAATGACGCAACTGAAAGAGTCGTCCATTTCAGTACCAATTTCAATCACAAATATCTTTTAAACTACATAACTTGGGACACTGTAATAAAAACAGTTAAATACAGAATCCTTTTGGAATAAATAAAATGAATCAAAAGATAATATTTTTTCATTGGGTCAAAGTAAATGTAGAATATCATTGGCACAGGTGCAACTTTCACAACAATTAACTCCCCTTTTCAAAAATACTAATAGTACTCTCAGTGTTGCTTATCTTCAAAATAAATTAGTCACCATATGAAAATAGAACACTGTAGCAATATTTAAAATTAACAATACTCCATGTTAATTGATCAAAACAACAATTTTAATGAAAACAAAAAAAAAATGCATTTTGTGTAAAATGGCCGCATTCGCGCGGACTTGCCCCATATTATGGTACATAAAATAGATAAGGGGGTCCAAAGATGAAGATGGCCAAAAATGAAGACAGCTGCAGCAGCAACAACGTACAGAAAGTCAAGATGGGTCCGCAAGATAAGAGTTTGTGCTCGTATGTATATAAGAAGTGGTGTTTGGTCGAAGATAACGATTGATGGGCGTACGACCACCGTTGGTGATTTTTGGAGCGAAAGGTTTTTCGATTTGATTTTTTTACGGTGAAGATTGATATGAAACCCATATGTATACATGTACGTTAATTCCAAAAATTAAAAGGTTCTAGTGAGAATCTCGGCGCCAAAGGGCAGGCTAAGATACCTTGAAAAATAGTTTATCTGATCGTTTCAAAATGAGTTAAATTAATTAATCGCACGTGTGCGCATATGAAGATTTAACCCCCGAGGCACGCGTCGTGCGATGGACGTGAATACAAAATGGCACTGGTAAGCTTACAAGATGTGATAAGAAAGTTAAGGGACTGTGCATTTGGGTAAAAGCAAAATTGCCTTAATTCTTACGGGTTTGTAAAATACATACATTCAAAAAATTCTAACCAAATGAAGTGTAGCCATTCTGGGCAAATTTAGTTACTTTGTCAAAATATTTCACACATGCATACATACTCGTATGTAGGCAATTGCCTAAAGTTTGTTTTTGTTTACGTTGAATTTTTTTTCCCGAAAATTTCCATAGTTAGGCCATTCATAATATTATGTCAAAATAATAAATACCCGTTGATTTTATCAACTGGAAATACTCCAGTTAAATGATTTCAATCATCATATATATAATAGCCCTATTCCGTCTGCTTGTTTGTGTGTCTTTCTGTTGATAACGCTCGCCGAGGTAAATAATTAAAAAAACCAGAACGTAGCGCGAGTAGGATTTGAACCCGAGATCACCAGATCTCCTATATTTGAACATATAAATCCTTAGTGGGATCGCGACTTTACTAAATTGTTACGTTGTTGTATTATAACGCGCCATCTATGCAACAACTACATAAAAAACTATTAAATTTTTATATTATATTTCAGTACGGGTGATGAGAAATCGCTCCGTTGATATTCAACGGGCTTACACTAGTATAATAATAAAAAGGCTGGACACATAACGAGAAGAATGGATGGCAGATGGACGCGAGAAATACTGGAATGGTATCCGAGAGGATGTGAAAGCAAGCAAGTGGACGATGGGGTGATGAATTGAAAAGAATGTGTGGAGTCAAACGGATGCAGATTGATCAAGACAGGCAAGAATGGAAGAAGATTGTAAAGGCTTTCATCCAGAAATGGATGTTGAACGGCTGAAAATGACGATGAATAATAAAAAGCGAAAGTGTGACTGTTCACATGGGTGAAACGTTACTATGTATAATGACCGACAACTTGACAACGTTTAGGGGTCTCACAAACCGGAGCGGATAATTATCCGCTCGTGAATCGGCTCTGGCTTATGAGGCCCTTTAATTACACACACATTGAGCGAAGCAAAATCGATGCCATGTACACACACACGCGGCCATTTTCGGTCGTTTAAGACCTTACATACATAACTCCAGGAAATAAAATTCCTACATTCATCCGTACAATTCATCCGTATAGTTAAATTTTGGTTTTTGGTCATAAAGCTTTTTGATCACACCTCGCATTGTAAAGCAGGTGTCATAACACAATTTCGTTTTATTTATTACGCATACGATCGCGATAAAAACCCACCAGCAAGATGCACCGCATCAACTTTATTACACATCCCTATCTACACAACAAAAGTATTTCAATGCAGTGCATCCTGAAATTCTGGTTCACAGTGGCGTGCGGACTTTATTTTTTTTAAATTTTCTTTCATAATAATTTCCAATTTAAAAATATAATACAGTCGTAAATTTACATGCACACGATAGCATTGTTCGTTTTAATTACGTTCAGGTCAATGCGCATGGTAAGCATAATAAGAACAGGAACGTACACTTCGTATATATTTTACTACTATGTATATTTCACATCTATAGATATAATGAAATAACATGCGTGAGAACGCTCGCGGCTGTTTCGATGATTTTTTTTTTAACTTTTTTGCAATGCGAAATTTAATGAGAGTACACACATAGTAACTCGACTTGTTCTATTTTATCTGTTACTTCATTTATTATAATTTTAATGAAGAAAATACATTGGGCTCAAGAAAGCGACGTTTTTTTATTATTATATCTATTTATTTATTTTATTTATTTATATAATATATTAGCTTAAGCTAATTAATTATAATCCTTAACTAAGCACCTGTACAGAGATGTTTTTTAAGACTGCCAGGAATTTTTCAATAGTTTTGGAACTTCTAATTCCATCCGGCAGTCTATTATACTCCAAAACGCCTCTGTACAAGATGCTTCTCTATTTATTTTAATATTTTTTACAATTATATTATTTTTATTCCTTAAATTATATTCACATACATCCATTCCTCTCACAATAAATTTACTAAAATATGATGGTAACATACATATTATTATCTAACTTAAATATAAATACGAACATACTAATTCTCAAAGTATCATTCACATTCAACCATTCTAATTCAATCATCATCTTTTTTATACTAGCATACATAGCCACATTTAAAATACATCTCATACCTCTATTTTGTAATATTTGTAATCTATCTCTAGTTGACTTATCTAACATATTTAATGATGAACCACAATACATAAAATGAGGTCCAACAATTAAATTATAAATTATTAATTTAGTTTCTTTAGATATCTCCGAAACAAATTACGCTACGTTGATAAAATATAAATTACAGAAAACATGCACTCTACCTGTACATATATGGACGAGTATATTTTTATTTAGTTTGCAATATGCAAGACAAATTCATTAGTAGGAAGTGAAGTAGAGTTATGATAAAAGGAATAAATGCACAAAACACGAGAGAGATGTTGTAAAATTCAAAATCAGGATAAGCGAACACACAAGAAGCCAACCGTTGCATTATTATGACCCGCAGGGGTCGACAACGTATGGTGCACGGAATAATAATAAACATCGCATGCGTATTTTATAATGCACTAGTCTTAGCAAAAGCCGACTTGCACGTTTGGCGAAATATGTATGAAGTCGTAATGTTTGAAATGCATTTATTTTTTCGTTTTCTTTAGTTGGCGAATCGCGAGTTGAATTTTTAAAAATTACACATCGCCCTTATCTGCATTCCGTTTGAGTACACGCGGTGAAATTAGGCTTTCAGCACGCACGCCACTGCATATTTTGCATATGCATCAACGAAAGTGAGTGTATACGTTCTGCACATATAAAATTGAACCTACACAAGTATATGATTACCTACATATGTATACTTAAATATTATTTTTATACTAGTGTATTCCTCCTTTGACGTTGTGTTACGTATAGTTTTGACCCTATTGATTTCGAAAGTCCTTTTTTATTAGTTAGTCTGTATGTCCGTCAGGAACGCTCGACAAACTTATTTTGTTTTAAATGAAAATTCAGATTATTATTATTTATACTGAAACTTTTCCTCGTAGCCCAACTTATCAATATTGTTAGCCCACTCATATTTCAATAATAAATAATCATTGACAGGCAACTGGTAATACTATAGTATATTGTAAATAGTCACGGACTAAAAAACTATAATCTATTTGTGGAGACAAAGAACAAGAGTCGGAATATACACAAATAAAAGAACGATGCCTGTTTTCAAAAAAATATATCTCCAAAACTAATAGCGTTAAGGTGATGAAAAATATAGCTTTTTAAAGTACATTTCATGCTGTTTCTAATGATATTGTGTTTTTTTGCCAAATTAATAATAATTAGCGGTTAAAATTTTTTACAGAATATATATTTTAGATAATAATATGTTACCATCACATTTTAGTAAATTTATGAGTGAGAGGAATGGATGTATGTGAATATAATTTAAGGAATAAAAATAATTTAATTATAAAAATAATTTAATTATAAAAAATGTTAAAATAAATAGAAATAGGAGAAGCATCTTGTACAGAGGTGTTTTGGAGTATATAATAGACTGCCGAATGGAATTAGAAGTTCCAAAACTATTGAAAAATTCCTGGCAGTCTTAAAAAACATCTCTGTACAGGTATTATATAATTAGCTTAAGCTACTGTATTATATAAAAAAAATAGAAAAACGTATTTTACTAGGGAATTATTTCACACAATATTTTTATTTTTCTTTGCATTTTTTTTAACACTGCAACAGTCTTAACATTCAAATTAATAGTTTATTAAAGTATGTATGTACTATTTCGGTAAATTGATCTTGTTTTGGCACCATTAGCGAATTAAACGAACCAATCATTGGAAACTATCTCAATCGGAGGTTCGAGCACTTCTGAATCGTCTCGTAAAATAGACTTATATTTTTATTATCGCTATAATATATTCAGATACCGAAAAATTATAATAATAAAGTGCCATCATCGCGTCGAACGTCCAATTAAAAAAACGCACACGAAAAAGTAAGCAAGCAACCCACCGAATAATCGCATTATGTTCGTCCCACATATTGGGTCCGTTGAACCGCATCTCCGGGCACAAACACACACACACACACACCAGACAATATATATTGATTGACATAGGCATGAGCAATCTGCCTCGGGGTGCGATTATTCAAATCACCGCTTCGAAAAGTAAAAAAAAATAATAAAAAAGAACGACCATTGTACGAGAAAAAATAAAGTTTTTACAAGAGAAAGAGATTACGCCAAGAGCGCTACCTAATAAGGGCGAGCGCCTTATAATACACCTCGTACCTAGAGAAATAAATAAAATAAAATAAAAAGCCAAAACGTTGAGCGATTCCTTCAAAAGATAATTTCACGCCGTTTTAACATTCCGAAACGTACTGAAAAAGTAACGTAATGGAATCGGTGGATTTAATCAGTGGTCTTATTGCGAGTTTGCGAGCGCAAAAAATCTATACATACATATAAACAGATTGCAGACCGCTTGCTCCAGTAGGCGCCGAACGATTCAAGTTAATAAAAACCGCTGCAAGTTCAATAAAAGGTTCACGACCGCTGCCAGTGCGGTGGTACAATATTTACCCGTGATATTATCGAGCCAAAGGCAAACAACACAAGCAAATGCATAGTTGCGTTTTTATCTCATACTTGTTTATCAACGCCTACGAAACCTTTCAAAAGTTACCTGTGAATATACAGTGTCTCTCAAGCAAATACTACATAACTCCAAAACTCGATACAGAGTAAAATAGAGGTTTAACTGTTTTCGTGTCTGTACGTTGCTTATGCAGCAAGGCGGGACATAGTAAAGGACAGAGCTAATCTGTATTGTGTCGTTCAATTGTATGGCTGATTGGTCGAATTGTATATGTGTGTCTCAAGAATCATCGTTAGTAACTAGCATACATATGTACATAGTGAACATACATAAGTTCCAGAAAAAGTCTTGAAAAAGGACAGAGCTTATTGTTTAGGCACTTTTCTATTAAAGCACAGATGGTTGTAATAATTTGCTTTGTCCTTTGCAAAGAAGTCCCACTTATATTAATTTATGGTTTCGGACACTTGTACATTCCCAAATCGAACTTTGCAGTTTATACTGTATGTTAGTGCAATATGACATTTATTTTACAGGTTTCCACATACGAAGTTTCATTTCGATGACAGATCGAATATGTGTGTCTCTTTTTTTTTTATTAACAAGAGAGTATTTGTTTCTTTTAACCGCGTGTGTTAAAAATGATACAAAATTCTAGTGGCACCAAATACACCAAAAGCGAGCAACATTCGTCTCTCTTTGTGAGAATGACTAACTTTTGCACGCGGTTGAAAGAAACAGACAAACTGCATACGCTCTTGTTGGAAAGCACAGACAGATGTAGTTACATGTACAATCTACATACATATATAAAGTTTGGCACGTCTTGCTTAGACGTCCTGTAAACGTTTAAAACTTTCAGCCGTCTCTAGCGAACGTGTACTTGTCGGTAAACTTTTATTAAATGCACTCGCCCTCTCAACTTTCCGACAGGTGAAAGAGAATCAATTAAAAAAGTTGTTGTACTAGTGGTAGACCTTGCGGCGAATTTTGTGCAAATAGGAAAACTTGGAGCGTTTTATACAAAAAGTTTGGGAAAAACCCAAGAGAATCGAAGAGTTACGAAGAAATCAGAGCACCTACATATGTACATACATGCATATGCACAATCTAAATACAAAGCACTCTGGATTCTATCAACTGCCTAGTTTCGTTAGTCACTCGGTGATTGAATTTTTTTCTACAAAACGTACACAATTATGGCCATACAAGAGCAGACGAACGCTTGACGTCATCCTACTGAATTAATCCACTTAAATCCTGGAAGTTAAGGCAATTAAAGCAAAGGTGACAAATACTTTTTGGAATACTTAATGGTTTTCAAACTTTTCGTGATAAAAAACATTAGCAGTGTGTTATATAACAGCTTGAACCTGAAGGCGACATATATCTATGTATAATTATACATATGTATGCATTTTTAACAGTGAAATGTCATTCGAAATTGACATTTTCTCGATTATCTCTAAATTGCGCTTTTTACGTCAATCGAAACTACAGCTGTTTCTCAATGTTTGAATAGTTGCCTGAATTTTTGTCTCCATTTAACTCTCGAGGTTAGAAGTAATAAGATACTCTCCGAAACTCTCTAAAAAAAATTGACTATCCATCATATGTAGATGTAGAATAACATAGATTGGCCTTAGCGCCCGAAAAATGACATGGAAAAATGTATGCCTTGCATGCATTTTGCTTGACTTTTTTTTTTTGTGAGAATTGACTTTTCCCCGCTTTCTCCAGGCAAATATGTTTGGAATGGCCTATCTATGGTATTTTATATCTACGCTATCCATAGGTTAGGTTAGGTTCACACGGAGCTCAGCGGCTTGTGTTTGATGTGTCTAAATCGTCACCTCAGTGTTAACTTTTTGAAACTGTGTACCACGAAATGTAGGTACACAAAACACAAAAACTACAATGCAGTACAGTTTGAAAACCTGCGAAATGTACAAAGTCCAAAAGAAAGACATAAATCGAACCCATCTACATAGAAAGCCTCCAGACGAAGATTGATGTGCCTTCTAAATGAACGACATTTGCTTAATGAGAACGAATGTAGTTTTAAAAATAGCCCAAAGTGCCTTAAAAATTTAGTATTTGCGACGAAATTTTTTCGGCACAGCGGAGCTCGATTTGGTCGTGATCTTTGGATCATTTTTCCCGGTGTGGCAAAAATAAATGAGTGGTCGAGGGCAATCTGTGTGGGTCAACGCGCTTTACGTGATCGCACAACGGGAATACAGCCGTTTGCTACTCGAACTGGGTTGAGTGGGTCACGTGCGGACTCGGTGGTGCACGCGAGACCAACTTTTATACATATACCTACCCGAATTCAAAGCCCTGGTGATTTACTAGGGACACGACTTGGCTTCAACAGCCAATCCAAGGACTATTGAGGAGTCCTTGAAGAACCACTTTCACTTATATCGTTCTGCGTGTAACGAAGAAAGTCGAAGGAAACGAATCGGTATCATTTACGCATAGAAATATGATTCGAGAATTATACCTACACATATATGAGGAATACGTGGGTAAAAAGTATGACCAAAGTGGCAGATATATGTACATACATAGTAGAACGTGTGAAAAAGTTAAAGTGGCAATGGGCTGGACACATCCACAGCGAGAAGAATGGATGGCAGATTGACTCGAGAAATACTGGAATTGCATCCGAGAGGATGTGAAATAAAGTAGTGGAAGATGGGCTGAGAATTGAGAAGAATGCATTGGAGCCAAGTGGATGCAGATTGCTCAATACAGACAGAAATGATAGGTGATTGGAGAGGCCTTCATCCAGCAGTGGATGGTGAACGGCTGAAATGAAGATGATATTTATTTATTTATGCAACAAACAGCTTATAGTATACAATAAAATATAAATACAAAATAATATTAATATCACACAATAACACTACAGCCAAAATAGTTACAAACGAACAACAGATCAAAATAAGAAAGGAACTTAGAACTTTAAATGACGAGCAGGATCTATAAATGAAGGAGTTTATTTGTTTTTTGAGGAGTTTATTGATTAATTTGCAAGATATTCATTCCTTTTACTTGATTGAATGAATGGAAGTTCTAAATACATTGTCTAAATCAGCGGGTCCCAAACTGTGAAATCGCGTGCCGATTTTTGACCGGTACAAGGTTTCGGCTGCTTCTTTTCGTTGATTATAAATTATATAAAAATAAATAAAACTCTGGATATTGTTATGTATAAAAACAGCATTAAAAAATTAAACACCCTCCCTCCTCCATTAAAACTAGGCGGGTCGCGAAATTTTGTCGTATTAAAAAGTTTGGAAAGCACTGGTCTCAATGACAATTTATTTAAAGTTGTATATATGCATGTTTTTCGTTAAATTAAACATATCTACTTTTCAATTTTATAGACGCTTGAAATTCACTTAACACGCAAACCAATAACTTATCGTTTGTGTCGTACATACATTTTCGCCCCATAATGCATAAATTGATTTAAATTTACAGAAAATTGATCGTTGCAACGATCAATGAGTCAAACACCCACGAATTTGGTGATCCTTTGTTCCAAATTCATCATTACAAAGGTGAATTGACAGAGCGACAAGGTCGATAAAAAAACGAATCAACACGAAATGTTATTTGTTTTAGAACACAAAAGGACGAGACAATACCAACATACATATGTACATATGCTTGAAGGCATACGCGTGCCAAATTGAGCACATTGAATATGATTTGTTTACAGTAATTTTACAAGCCAAATGGGGGAGGGATTCGAGAGAATGCAATCGAAAGTAAAGGGGAGAGGACTAGAGAAAGTTCCCACGGTGGGGTAACTCACACCCCAACCAACCAACGAATGAGATTTATGAATGTTGATGAAAAAAATAAATAAAAGAGTCGTCGCTCCCCCTCAATTCTCACATCCCCCGTGCATAATGTCCCATTCGTCGGTAATAACGTGGGTACGTGGCCGCCATATTAACTTGATTACGGCTAACAGTGCCGCGACACTGATTTACGACACGGGAATTGAACGGAAGTCGACGGATATGCGGGAATTGTTACCACGACTTGTCTGATTAAAATTGAAATTGATCTTTTTTATGTATTCGTTCAATATGCCCGCACATATTACGTCAAACGCACGCATCCTCGCAGAGACGCTCCCACATAGACGCCGTGCGTATTTTTGAGTATTGACCGAGCGCGCGCGCGTTCGCAGAAAAATTATTCAAATTTTTACAAAGGGGCTTTGTAGCAGTAGTGTAATAAAGTGTGCATAAAATATGTATGTACAACTTTTATAAGACTTGCAAATGTAATTTGGATGGAATGAAAAGACTCTCGTCGCGTTTGATTTGCGCAAAACCGGAAAATGCGGAACCGTTGGAATTGAACGAGTGCAATGGAACACAAAGGAGATAGTCAAATTTGAGGAAAGTTGCGAATGTTTTCAAGATTAGATTAGGTATTCCCATAAATAATGTTTGATAAAACGAACGCGCAAAAATAAATTAAGGTATGTATGTTTTATCAGGGTGTGTTCGAGTCGATCGATAAGGATTATTCTCAAACAAATGGGTGACTTTTATTTGTTAATTCAATATTTGAAATAGGAATGACGGTAAGAATACCAGTCAGAATTTACAAATCTGCTCGTTTAAACAAGATATGCCTAAAAAGAAATGTCAGTAATAAATATATGTACATATATGTATGTAAGAACCTCATACACATATACAATAAAATTATAATAAGATAACCTCATACTATATAATTGTATCACTATATATAATAGCCCTATTCCGTCCTGTGTGTGTGTGTGTCTGTCTGCTGATAACGCTCGCTGAGGTAAATAACACCGAGCAACAAAAAATCACTTTTGTTTTTAAATCCAGAGCGGAGATTATTAAATCTTTACAAAGATTGATTAATTAATTAATTTTAATTTAATTTAATTAATTAATTAATTGATTGATTAATTACTGAATTCGAATCCAATAATGATTTTTGTTGGTGTGCTCTCGTTTATGAGATATTCGCGATTTAAATAATGTAAAAAATATCCTTTTTTTTCGCTTTTGCGGTCTATGTATAAATCAAAATATACATAGTATTGCTGTGTTCAAAGTGAGTTTTTAAATCAATAGTCGGATATTTTTCCTGTTGATTGTGATTTTTTATTGCTTTAAAATACTTATAATTAATTATCTAGCGAATTTTTAAAGTCAAAAATATATTTTTTTTTTACAAAATTTTTCCCCGTGATTATTATGCGTTTATTTGGCAAGTTTTTATTTCACCACATTTATAAGGATTGGTTTTCTATTTTAATTTTTATTTTATCTAAACGTACTAATAAGAGCGGCAAATGATTTTAAATTACGTTTGCGCCATCTATGCAAAAACTATACCCACCACACAAACACTCACAGTACGGGTGATGAGAAACCGCTGCGTTGATATTCAACGGGCTTACACTAGTATATATGTAAATAAGCCTCGAACGTTCGACAAACTTATTTTGTCTTCATTGCAAATTTGAATTGTTAGTTTTTCCCTGTAAACCATAGCCACCAGTATAACTTGAAAAACAACAAACGCGCGAAGTTAACATCCCCTTCCCCTCAATCTTCGCCACTGCAGCTTTCAAACTTTGTTTGGTGAGTGAAATCTCCTCTATTTTTATAAATCTACGTCAAAAATGCCAAAAAGATTGAAGGCAGTGATGCAAAGTTCAATGTTACGTCACGTTGCGAACGCAGCGCCATTTATTGTCAAGATATACTGGTAGTTTTATACCGCTATTGTTAGCCCGATCGCATGTCAACGATAAACACTTGTTGATTTTCAACCAGCAATACTTTAGTCGTCACATAAAAAGCAAACAGTCTCATGTGTCCTTTGAAACACATCACACACATTTAATCGTAAGCGTTAAAAACTTGCATTGTCCCATTATTGAAATTTACACGCGAATACGAGTACACGGAATACGTCAAAAGTATCCCATTGTTGACACATACTCTCATCTATCTACATTTGTATATTACACACGAGGTATTGGACAAAAAAACCCGAGTGCATTGTGTGTCAGTTCGGTGCAAAATGCATTTCCGCGTATCGAGTGCCACAACAATGGCACACGCGAGTGGCACACGACAAACTCGTGACTCACACCAGTCACACCTCGAGGGGGCCTCTGGTCACAAACGTGTTAACAAAAATTCAAAAAATCAGAATCCAAAATCTGCAGATTCTACAACGCGGTAAAAATCAAAAAAAAAAAAAAATTTAATCGATACGTACCTACCAATTTGGCCGACGAAACAAAGTCCAATGCAAAAGTTAGTCGGATTCCGTTGCAAATGGAGTATGGGGGTTTGAAAGCATTTAGTATACTGAATTAAATAGCAGCTTCGGGAGCCAACGGAATATGTAACGTAAATCTGGGTAGAGGATTTCGGTAGTGCCGAATTAACTATGCAATCCTGAACGAGCAGCTAGCTATTCGTAATATAACTTTGTCAGTGTTAAACTATTTTCCCATTTGTGTCATTCGAATTTCTCCTAATTTTCGCTAAAAGCTATGTTTGCTTCCGTTTTAAATGTCAAGACACGTGTACGATTTTGTTTCTAGCAATTTCCAATTTATCCACAGTGTTTAGTTTATCGATCTCTGAGAAACGGTTTAGATTATCGACCACGACAATCGAAGGCATATTATTATTTACCTGCCGGTTTTATTATGCGTTTAGATTTAACTGTGTTTCTAACCAAAGCGCACAATACTATAGAACGGTTCGTTAAATTGAAGCAAAAAAAAGCTTGCAATCAATTCACCGGACAGGGATTTCAAAAGGGATATCTTCCAATCCCGTGTGTATATTCCCATAAACAGAGAGACGCTTTTGGTGCCATATGAATTTTTGTCCTATTTTTACACGAGCGGTTAAAAGAAACAGATAAACTGCAAACATTTTTTTTTTTACACTTTGAACCATCGGTGCTTGGACGAGTACTTTAATACAATTTTTGTACGGTACTCGTGACAAAGCTAAACAATTAAGCTCTACACTTTTCTAACACTGTAGCAAGCCTCACCCCTAAGAGCGATATTACATTGAGCAACAAAACCAGCACCAGATTTTTTTTGGCGGTGGCGAGCATCTTATTACATTGCACCACTTTTCACTCACCAAGCTACCTGCTCATCTCATAATCTTCATACAAAAAAAAAATACTATACGAAACTAGGTACTCTATGTAGACGTAGAAAATATATAAAATTCAACCTCTCGTATTTCTTTCTGAATTTCATTGTTTTCGAAACAATTGCGTTGACGTTGCGTTGTGTTGACAATTGAGTACGACGATGCAAAAAAAAGGTCAGAAAAGGGTTTTTGGTGAAGATTTTTTTCGGCAAACATTGACTTCCAAGAAATTTTCAAGCAACCCAGAATCGCATCGTCTAATACATCGTAATACTTACCATTGGAACCTGTATATCTATCTGGTCGCCGAGGTTAAAAAAAAAACCTGGTGTTCCGTTTTGTTGCTCAATGTATGTAATATCAGCCTAAGAATTTTATGGTTACTAGTTGCATACTCTCGACTATGGTTTACTTATGGTGTGTTGTTCATATCATAGTTGCAAACATTGATCATACTATGTAACCATAATTTCCCAGAACCGAATATTGCAAGCTTCATATAAACAAATATTGTAATCAACCTAAGAGAAAGATGATATAACAGAGCGATCCATTGATTGGTTCATCGATTCATTAGTGAAATGTGATACGGCCGCTCGTAAATACACTGGCTCTTCGGTCTGTGCAAGTATGCAGACATGCAGACATATGACCGGGCACGTCACGTGTGTAGTAAATAAGTACTCAAGTACATACACATATAATATCTAAGTGAGTAACAAACAAACTGGGCATCCGAATCGGACGTGGAGCGTGTGCGTGGGAAAAGCATGACCGTGAAAAGTGCTCCACGATGGCTATCGCCTTGGTCATCAACCACGAATGCTGTTTTAATTGAAGCACAGAGGCGGAAAGCTCCCCCTGTGCTCATCGACCGTGGATGATGTCCCTGTCCTTACCATTGTCGACCATCGTGACCTTTCAGACGGTCTGTTTGGTCCATCTGGCCAATCCAAATCAGGCCATCTCTTCTTACATTGGCGTAAATTTCATTTCAAGCGTTGCCTCTTCACTTTTTGACTAAACCCTTACACTCAAAGTCTAGTGAAAAAATTAGGGAAATATACTCTCCAGTATATATGTAACATACATAGATTCATGTTGCCTTGTGCAGGAAAGTGCAAGAAATAAGGAATGAACAATGAATTGGTGAGTAGGAGTTGTATGCAAGTGGTGCCAATTTTGTCGCCGCTTAACTTTTTGACTAGCATTTGTATTGTCTGTCATGTCACAGTCAACTGAGCTAACTAACAAGGGACACTGTGCATTGTGGTTTATATTTGCCTTATGTCGGCTTAACAAGTACAAGTACAGGGCAATTTGTATATGGGTTTACTTCAAGGCGCAATTTTCTATTCCAATGTGTAGTGAAAGCACATATCCACAATGTATGTATGTCAATAGCATAAGTCTAACTTCTCCACGAATATGTAGTAGCACTAAAGGTTTCAAATTGTAGTACTATGTGGCACTTGAGTTTAGTTTCAGTACCGATTTTATGGACTTGATCCGTTAATAGTGAACAAGTAAACAATAAGGAAGCGTTTCAAATCTTGTCAATTTTGTATGGAACCTTCTCGACAAGTGAGTCGATAGATACATTGGAAAATTCTGACAGGATACACCCGATTTGGGTTTTAATAATTTTAAAATCCCTCCATAAGCAATATAATATAAAATACAATACAATAGAAACCACAGAGGATGTGTAATTTTGCAGAAAAATTAAAAATAAATTGAAACAAAAAATCAGCCAGTAACTTAAGAAGATATAAATTTCGTTAAAAATCATCTCAACAAGTTTTTGAATATAAATGGATTTTTGTAATCATTCAAATATAAATAACTAAATAAATATAAAATTGTATGTACAAATTGTAGCAGACCCCTGGGCTCCATCGGCTATGCCACCTGCCCATGTATTTTAAATAAATAAAAGACGTATAACGGTATAAGGCAGCATTAACTGCCACTGCCACACTAATATTAGTGGAATAATCGCCTTATTTTACCATTATTTTTATAGTGTAAGGCCCGCCCTAGACGTAACTGAATTACGGTGCGTTTTAAAACGTAGCGATTTTGCCTACGGCGCCGTTTTTTTGACGCTCGCCCCTACACGTTAATGTACTAATGCACCTTATAATGCTGCGTGGGCGTGTGCAGCGCCACGACAGCGGAGCAGCGTCCGCATGAACTATACGCGAGAGCTAACACGCTTAAAAATGAGATATTTCCTCGCTAACGCTGAAATCGTTGTCGAAATCAAAAACGCTCCGTTTTTACGGCACCGTACTCAAATCGCACCATAATTCAGTTGCGTCTAGGGCCCGCCTAAGGCTTGTGATTGGAGTATACCATTATTCCGCTAGTGTTAAATGTTGCAGTAAACGCTTTTAAGGAGTGTGTGGTGCGTTTGAGGGAATTTTCGATGTAATGCACGATATAAACGCATAAACGATATAAACGCATTTACTTGAAGAAAAATGTCACCTGCGGCGCATTTTTGATGCGTATTAATATTTTAACTGCCAAGTACAAACTAGCAACACCAACATGAATCTAATACCTACGCAAGTATACATTTATAAAATACAAGGCAACTGAAGCACGTCAAAATGTGAACCGCGTGCAGGTCGATTGTTACGCGCGTGCGGTTCGCTCGAGCGTAACATTTTAAAAATATATCCAAAGATAAAAGTACCTATGTATATTAGATAGATAAATATGTTCGTTATTCTGCTACAACTTGCGTATTTTATTTAGAACGGTTTTACTGTCTGTTGTAGTGAAAATTTCTGGAAAAGAGACTAGCGGTTTTCCGTCGCCTTCTGGGTACCAAATAGAGTAAGTGTTTTTTTTAAATACGATTTAATCGACTAATACCAATTTTATTTTAGCGCAGTGAACGCCGAGCGTAAACTATTCATAGTAAAAGTCTCAAAACAAACTTCATAAGCTTTTGAAAGCTTCTATTACAAAGCGAAATGCATTTACTTTTGCAACGCCTGCAAACGAACGATGAAAGCGTTTCAACGTTATATGTAATTATTTATTAAACACAAATCTGCGGCTCGGCTCTAAAAGGACCAATGTCAACAAATTATTGAAAAAACTAAAATATTCTCATCCACAATTTTTAATGTACGTGGCGTGAGGCTAATATCTGACCGAGCGCTTTCTAATTTATTTTCCACGTACTAATGTAATTTTTTTTTAAATTGCAACTTGGCGCATTTTGGAGACCACCTAAACTAAATAAATTAATAAAAAAAAGCCTCTATTTTGTAATGAGAGTCGACATACATAATAAATTTGATCTTGTGCCGATATTTGATATGGCATAATCAACAGTGCGATACGATACCCATGTTCGTTACTGAAATTTGAATAACGACCCAGTGACACGTGACATCCACAAGTGTCACGAACGATTTACATACTCGGGAATACTTTTGACGAGAGAGACACGAGAAATTAGAAACCGTAACAAATGGCCGCGAGCACGCAAAGGGTTACGATCTTTAAGCCGACCTCCGGGGGTTAGAATGTATGTACATAAGTTGTATATAATACGACGCGCTTTAAAACGTTTCACTTTATAGTCGCATTATGTATTTTATACTAGCTGTAATAATACCAGGCGTTGCCCGGATACAAAATGTCATGTGTATTAAAGCCTAAAACTGGTTGTATACTTTGCTTTTTCTGTTTTGGAAACGTTAAACAATAAGAAATGAAAATTTTCTATTGTACACTTAAGTACACACTGTACAGCACCAGCTGGATCCATAGGAAGTACTTCAAAGTTTGGTACCGATTACCGATTTTAAACGGTGTGGAAATGTGTAAGGAACAAATAAACAAACTGACACGATTTATGTACATATTTTATATATTGAAAGTACCTGTAATTATACTTTTCCCCCAGTGTATTGTTCTATCTGTTTCGATTAGCAGTACTCAATATGTCACTAGCCGAACACTTCGAAACAATTTTGTATGATTAAGCAATGTTTGGTTATGATTAAATGTGCTAGGAATAAAAAAAATCGACAAGAATTTAATTTCATCTAAATAGATTTATAGTATTTATTTTTAACAATAGAGTATGCAGTTTGAGTTTGAGTATCTTTTGATTCTAACCGGGTATTTAAAGGGGACACAAGATCGTTTATTTTTTTATGAGAGACGATCTCTATACGCTATTGGTGTATATTTATTTGGTGGCACCGAATTTTGAAAATATTAATTTTTGGCAATAAAATATACAAAAACACTTTATCTAATACTACTCGGTACGCATCAAAGTAAATATCGCTAATGCAAATAATTTTTGCTCATACAACAATGCAAAATAGTCTCCAGCGACGACTCAAATTACAACGTGTCATGAAGTCATGATCTCGTGTTGACTACAGACTGTACATAGATACGTCAACGGTGCACATTTTCAAAATGAAAATATATTCATACGGCGGACTAGCACTGTAATTTAAAATTCAAATTCGAGAATTTTGATCAACAGCAAACTCATTTATACATACATAATAGTTTCAAACTCAAACATCTGCCGTTTGTGCGAAAAAATAAAAACGTTGACATAATGAGACACGCCGGTTTTTACTTTATTTAAATTGACACAACAAACAAAACCGGATTTTTTCATCGATTTCAGAATTCTATAATTATAAATTACACGTACGTTGATTATCGCGTTTGCGCGACAAAACACACGAGACGACAAACCTGATTTTTGCGTCCCTGAATTTTAATTTAATTTTTTCGTAACGTGTTTACAAATTCAGCACGCATACACACAAGACGTAAGCAATTACTTTGCCAAAATAATCAAACTGCTAATATACGGAAAAAGTCGAGTTTTGAACAACCGCAATCCTTATATAAAATATATATCTACATATGTGGGCACGCCTTTGAAACAAACAATAATAAGTGTACGTATCTGTGTGTGCCTGTCCCAGTTTTTGATGTACCTATTCTATTATATTTTTATGACAGCGTATTTATTCAACAGTATAAACATCCTGAGGAAACGTTTTCAACGTCTTCGTTCGATAAAACTTATTTATGTTACTCTTCCATATTGAATAAACCATAGTATGCGAATGTTTTGTTGACCATTTTTTAATTAAATAAATAAAATAAACATGATATGCTTGGAAACATTTGAAAACAATACGATCAACTGATACATTCTACTGTGAATGTAAACAAAAATGTAGATAAAACAATAAGAACCAACTTACAAACGGCTTCATTCAGTTTTATTAAATAGAGTTTATTTAAATAGTAGATAGATCGTTATAATTATTGGAATCCTATAAAATTCACATTAGTTTTAATACAAAAATCTCAAAAAGAATCAATCTAAAATATTAGATTTGAAAATATTCGCTATATGCAGTACAAAATAAAATTATTGTTGCCTTCCAATGAATTTATTTCCATAGTATACATGTTCGTACAAAATTAATGCTTATTTTAAAACTCAATTGTAAAGATTTTAAAAATGGCAGGCGAGGTTAGGTTGTAAAAATCAAGAACTATGTACATATGTACATAATACTTATTTGTATTTGAAAATAACAACAAAAGCATTAAACTTCTCCCATAATTCATTTACCTTCTTTAGCATGCAAATCTTTTAACAAACTTCCTAATTCTATTGATATATTGTCTTCCAGCCTCCCAACATTTAAAATTTCTATACAAAAACATTTTTCCAATCCCTAATTCTTCACTTCATAACTAATTAATCTACACAATTTTACAACTATTAAGCATTACAAATAAAATAAAATGAATAATATCAAATAGAAGAATTATATTTGATGTAATTTTTTTACAAAAAATTCCCATTTTCCATTCTTATTCATTCGACTTCAAGTTCCGGTACGTTTTACCCGTTCTCGATTTTTATTGGACTATGAAATTATTTGGCGTAATAATCATTATCTTAATTCTACCCATCCCCAGAAATGATACATATGGTAATAAATATTATGATTTTATTGATTTTTTTTAGCATTAATCTGTCGTCCCCAAGGCAACGACTTATTATTTATTTTATCAACTTTACATAAATTATTTATTAGTTTGTTTTCTCCATGTTTTCTCTAAATATAATATAATATATTATGTAAAAGCCCTAACGGACGTATAATAAATAAATAAACCATTCCTCATATTTAACTATAGAAATCAATTTGATGGTCGTGAATTTCATTTCCTTTTCCTCATACGCCCGATTTTCTTTTACGCGGGGGATACGCTCTAGGGACTACCGTGCAAAAAAAAATCTCGAACTTAAAAATAAATCGAATTTATTTTTTATTTATACATAAAAATATGTACACAAGTTACACACGTACACAACGAAGCAATAAATTGACATGACATTCGATTTAAATTAAATTGAACATAAAAAAATATATTCATTCAGTGTGTAGCAGCCACTTGACAATAAACGTGCCCGGTTTATACTGCCCTTTTTGCTTTTTAATTATTTGCAACCGCGTTAAAATGAAAAATCAGCGTAAAAAAATAGTCGGTACATGCAAAATCGCGCAAAAAGAGAATCGGATGCACTTCGTATTATTTGTTATTTTCTTTGATCTCGTATGTATTTCTCACATTACTCTTCTGTCATTCTAACGACGATAAAGTACCAATGTGCAAATTAAACTACGTATTCCAAATTTAATTCACTGGAATGGTAGCGTTAATTAGGCGTTCATTCATTAGTTTTGCGCGCATGCGCACAAAATACTACCGAAATACTACCGTTTGTTTACGCGCGGTAACCAATGGATACGGCGAACATTGCGCGCCAATTCGCGTAAAATAAAAAAAAAAAACACATGATAGTACCTGATGTTTGGCCAACTGGAACCATGTCTTGAGTATGATGGGCAGTCTGAGATGGTGATAGTGTCCCGTGGTCTTGACGCTGATGAACAGATCGGAGAGACCGGAAGAAGGTGGCGCGGGGGCCTTTCGCGGGGCCTGAGTTCTCGATGGGGCCAATGGGGCCTGAGGGGGCGCAATGGGGCCCGGCTGCGGAGCCCCACCGGCTTGGTAGAGAAGCAGAGTGGCGTAGAGCAGCCCTATGCCGGCGGCTGCGCCCTGAGCCGCGCGCCGCCAGCTGCGCGCCATAACAACACTGCACTTCGCGCGCTTCGCGCCCGCGTGCTTCGCGCCGAATCCTTCGCATGCCGCGCGCGCAACTGTTGCACGTGAACTGCGCGCGCCATGCCAGTGCTCGCGTTCGTTCCGTTCCGTTTCCCCCACCCACCACCACTCGGTGCTCTGTCTCGTTCGCGCCGCACCGTTTCGCGCCTCGCTCTCGCTCGCACCGCCTGGTAATTCGGCACGTAATTGGCAGGTACAGATCGGTCGGTTTGTTGTGGCTCTCCCTTTCCTACAAGGTGCATACACATACATATATTAAAATGTTGTGCACTTCTTTCTACCTGCTGCACCCTCGACGCGCTCGGGCAGATCTCGCAAACTGTTTGCTCGTGCCGCAGGGGTCGGAAATCTTTGATCAAAAATTATGTGGTGAAGTCACCACATAAATATCAAAATAGCTATAAACTCCCACATCAGATTGTATAAAGTAATAATAATAATTATTATTATCATTTATAACACTATCATGATAAAATAATAATTAGTTAAAAAATGACTAATTGAGTCGCCTAGTTCCAAATCCCGATAAGTCCACAATATATAAAAAACGAGGATAAAATATTTTCCGGTTCTAAGGATGTTTTCAAACGATGCCTTATACTTGAATTATTCCAAATACCGCCAAGTGCGCCGTAAAAAAATATTGAAAATCAGTGTTAGTTCCAAAAACCGACAATTGCACTATGATAAAAGCCATATTTAGAAACAAACAACGATAAGTCCACGTTTCTAATCTCAATATTTTGTTTAATATCAACAAAATTAAGTTTAAATGAGTTTAAACGCCATCAAGCAAATAAGTCTGTAGCAGAAAAACCGCGTTTGCGAACAAGTGAGTTTTATGGACTTATCGGGATTTGGAACTAGGCGACCCAATTATGATATGAAATATGAAGACCGCATTCTGGCAACGGATAGTTTTTTAAGGTCACAGTCATCAATATTATTTATGTTGCCAGGTCAGACGGTGGTCCAATTGTTAATAAAAAAATTGTACGGAAGTTGCCATACATATGTACATAAGGTGTAAATTCGAGGAATTTTTGGTTTTGAGAACAGTGGAAAGTAATAAAATAGGTTTTTAAATTAAATAACACAGTAAAAACATTAGGCAACGTCCAAACAATTTTTTAAAAATAACAATAGGACCACTTTCTGACCTGGCAACATCAAAAATATTGATGACTGTGACCTTTAAAAACAATATCCGTTACCAGAATGCGGTCTTCATATTTTATATACAGACTTCCCTTGGGAGCCTGGTCTATGGGCTCCATCGGCTATGCCGCCTGCCCATGTATTTTAAATAAATAAATAATTATTTTACTAACCAATTTATTCTCTCTTATTTAACTTATTACTTTTCTTCTTCATAATTAGTTATTTTTTAACTATTTATTATTTTATCATGATATTGTTATAAATGATAATAATAATTATTATTATTACTTTATACAATCTGATGTAGGAGTTTATAACTATTTTGATATTTATGTGGTGAGTTCATTACATTTAACGTGGTTCGTAAAAATTATATTTTTTGTCGTCTACTTCGGACAGGTAGTGAAACATGTTATGTATGTACCTATACAAATTGAGTAACATCTGAAATGCAACAAGCAGTCCATTTTAAGCATTTTAAGCAGTCCTCTCACTTTAATATTGTAAATAATCTTGATATATTTTAAAACGTGTAAAATCGGTAATGTTTAACAATATAAAAACCGGCACATAGAATAATTATAAAAAATCTAAAATCAAAGTTACGCAATTTCATCGTCCGGCACTGTATAATTGCGTTTTTCGTGTTTATTTTATAGAAATCGAATTAAAAGCAATACTTAATCCGATCAGGATGAAGTGATAATAATATTTTTTAATTCTGAAATTTGTTTATGGGTTACCGACCACTGATTTATAGTCTTTATTATACATGTAGATAAAAAGGAACTTACCGATTGTGGATTTACATACATAGATTGGGTTAGGTTAAAAATTAGGGTATTGTATTAGAGATTACAATTTCAATTTTGCGATCGAAAACCAACACTTTTGGTGACATTGTTACAATTTTTTTTTATCAAATTATCAATTTTATTATTATTCATTAATTTGGATTAACCTTTACACTTGTGCGAATTTATGAAATTTCAGTTGAATAGACTACGCGATTTGACAAATAATACAATACTTAAATTTTAAATTCCGGATATTAGCATAATCAATCTAAAAGAATTCGGGATCGAAAATTCTAGTAGAAATATGGAGCCCGTAAGCGAAAATCACATTCCTCAATGTTTCTTAAACCAAAATTTTAAATTTTAATCACTGTTAATTTGTGCATTTACTTATTAGCTATTATAAACCTCTCAACCATTAATTTTAACTGAGCAAATATGAAATGTATCCAAAAATCGAACAAAATTTTTATCACACCTAATTTTTGTTACAAATATCTTTAAGCCGACCGTCATTATTTATCCATTCACAATAAAATTTGGTACATACACACTGTATGTAATATACCTACGTACATACATACATGGAACTGGACCAAACTGCGGTGGCCGAGCAACTTTCGAACTCGCGTAAATTACACTACCACTCAGAAGACAGACCGATTCGGAATCGATTCCCGTAACCGACAATTAAAGATAAGCCCCAAGGCTACGGCTACTCATTACAACTCTTCACCCAAATATAAGTGAACATCGGAGAGCAAAAAATCCAAAACAAAACACTCTCCGATCCCATTTACATACGGGCCAAATTGAAAAACGGCTAGCCAGCTTGCCTCGAAGCTAACGAAACTATGGCAAAACGCTAACGACGAATATTCGATACCGTATTACATATTGAGAACCATTAATCAACGAGTCAAAATATTTACAGATGAACGTTGCTCGTAAACAAGCGATTATGCGGGTACGTCTATTTCAAATTATATCAGTTATGTATATCACTAGGAAGTAGGAACGTCACGCGTTAACTTTTACCTGAACGTTTTTCTTCATCGTCATCGCTAAACTTGTTAATTATCTTTTTTTATGATAAAAATAAATATACATATATTAATAGCAAATATGAGTTTAACATCCTTTGGAAATCGAGAGCACGTGCAGCTAACTCGCCTCCAAAGAAGAAATCTCAGCAAAAAAGGAAGTACAAAATAGGGTCTGTTGAAAAACAACAGCTTGCCAACAGCCAGAAGGGATGAGGTTTCGTTTAAATAATACGAAAAGGATATCTTCATTTTCCATTACAAACAATAATTTCAAGTCACATATAACAAACAAAAGCTCCGCATAGTATTTAGCATGCACATAGATAAACTTAATGATAATTATATTGATTAGAAATTAAAATTAGTAATTGTGAAAAAAATGCTTTTCCATTAAACTCAGTGTTACCAACAGTAACCACAAGATTCTTAGAGGCTAGGCGCTACCGTCGTAAGCGGGTATTACACATGGATAGTTTACACGCTACTATCTCGCTAGTTTACAAGCCGACACGTAGAGCTAGTAGCGAGTAGCTAGTAATCCAATTACATGAGTTTAGTGTACTTGCCAGTGGCGCTGTCGTCAACTTGTTTTACAGTCTTTGTACACAGTCTACAGTACTTGTTTTACTTCCTTTTTTATACATTTTTTAAAATAATTATGGTTGATAATACAATTATGACTAAACCTTCATGTATCGTATGTGTATGTTGGGAGCTGAAAATGAACCGCTTAACCTCACACTGTCAAAATGAAGTGACGTCACACTAGCCAGATAGTAGCGAGTAAAGTTCAAACATTCGAACTTCACTCGCTCGGCTGAAAAAACCAGATAGTTTACTAGCGTATTAGAAATACCCGCATTAGAAAAGGGCAGTGCTAAATTGTTTACGCTCTGCACTCTTCTATTGATAATTTTCAATTTGAAGAGGTGGACATCCTTTTTTGTAAGTAGATATTACAGAAATCGGTGCTTGGACTATTTTAACTTTTATGAACGAGTGTTTTATGAACCTTTTTGTACGCAAGTGCTCATGACAGAGCTAAACAATACCGCACTTTGGCCTTTTCACACTGTAGCAAGCCTCATCTCTAGGAATTTTGTGGTTACTGGTGATGTACCTACTCTGTACTATAGTTTTCTATGATGCGTTGCTCAAATCTTAGTTGTAAACTTTGATCATTCTACCGTAACACTGATTTTTTTAGAAAACACTGTTTACACATTTTAGTCCAACAAATTTAACTAATTCAAAAGCTACGATCGTAGTACCTTTCGTAACGCTTCGACTATAGACCAATCATGTGCGCGGTACACTAATTTAACGTTTAACTCTTTCCAAAGGCAACATGTTGTGCAGTAAGTGAGCACTCGAGTATTAACATTTTTCATTTCGGGACGAGCTCCTTGTGAGTCGGTAATTTACAACCGCCGGAACGTGTAGCCGATCCAACAGAATCGATAATTAACTGCACCACTGTATGTATGTACATACATACAATGCATAACTGTATGTACATAATGTACATACATACGTATAGATTGTTAAGTTCAGTTCGAACACGAAGCACGCGAACCGCCCCGACAATAAACCATAGCGAGAGTATAGAGATCGGACAGTGCGTGAACGCGGCACGTGGCTCGGCAAATTCAAAATGGTACCCAGAACTTATACTGTGCAAGATGTGGGAATCGTGCAGGTCTCAGTAATTAAGTTATCGTTACAATGGTTGCCGAACGAACTGTAGCACTTAGCTTCAATTAAAATTCTTCACAATAATTATCGGTTGCTGCTGGAGCTCTTAATGGCACTCTGGCAATTATTGCGATCGATTTCACCGAGGGCGTCAATTTTTTCCATTTGATAAATGACACATGAGAAGTTGCTCGGTACGATTAGAATCACCTCAGATTAGAAAACTCTCCATGATGTATTATATCGACTTAAATGGGGTAGAATTTATTTCACGGAACGTGAACTTGCTGTGAAAGCTGTGGTACTTGGAAGAATTAGTGCAACTAGCACAGAATAATTATATGACAATTACAGATTAGCCCAAGTTATGTGAAACGGAATTTAAATGATTGCAAACATTGCCTCTCAACTTTTTGACCACCATTTTATTGTTTCTCATATTAAAGTAAGTCGGGAAATATACTTTTCAGTAGTTTTCCGTTGCTTTTGTTGTGTGTAAAGAAAGGGAACTAGGAAGAGACAATTAATAGCTGGGTAGGAATAATGCTAGTTGGTGTCAATTTTGTAGCATGTTTGACGAGCATTTTACCATTGTCATAGTAAATTACATAAATACTATATGGAACGATCCTCTCCACTAATTTACCGTTGCTTTCTGAAGCTAATTAAAAGGAAAAAAAGAAAGAGCAATTAATTTTTGGATAAGAAGAATGTTAAATTCTTCCAATTTTATGTGTAGCCGTCTCAAAAATTAAGCTTGAGTTTATGCCGAAGCATTTCAAAGGGGTTAGACTTGAACCTCGAGGCTCATAATATGTGTAAAAACGTGTCTGATCTTGCATTTACATACAAAATACATGCTAACCCTTTTAAAACGTTTCCACATGTTGGTACCCATACTTAGTCAGATAAATTGGCAAATTCTAACAGAAGATGGCCGATTTGAATTTTAATAACATTCAAATCTTATCAGCAGCTATAAGCATTAGAACCAACGAGAAAATCTTTCGAACGTATCGGAACTACGAAGCATCAGTTCATTGGTCCAACGTTCGAACGACTTGGCTCTCTCTGCTGTGGTTTAGCTACATATACTGATTATGTAGTACTAGTGTAAGCCAGTACAGTACAGTACAATATTAACATAATGGCGCATACTTCTTAAGCTAAAGTACGATAATGAATTGACAACTAGTCTAATTTGTTTAAACTCCATTATGTATGCCATCTGTACATTGTAACGTACATTACTAGCGCAATGGCACCTATGAAGGCACATATTTATGTACACTTTTAAAGTTCAAGTACTAAAATACATCTCATAACGTAGTTTAAAATCATTTTCCGCTCAAATTAGTGCGTTTAGATAAAATAAAAAAATATTGAGATAGAAAACCAATCCTTATAAATGTGGTGAAATAAAAAAAACTTGCCAAATACACGCCAATAGCACGGGAAAAAATGTGTAAAAAAATATATATTTTTGACTTTAAAAATTCGCTAGATAATTAATTATAAGTATTTCAAAGCAATAAAAATCATAATCAATAGAAAAAAATTTTGACTATTGATTTCAATACTCACTTTGAGCACAGCGATACTATATTTTGATTTATAGACCGCTAAAGCCAAAAAATGGATATTTTTTACATTTTTTTAATCGCGAATATCTCATAAACGAGAGCATATCAACAAAAATCATAATCGGATTCAGTGGGTTAAAATTAGTAAAGATTGACCAATCTCCGCTCTGGGTTTTAAAAAAACGTGATTTTTTGTTGCTCAGTGATATCAACAAAGCGGTTTCTCATCACCCGTTCTGAAAAATAATATTAAATTTAATAGTTTTTATGTAGTTGTTGCATAGGATGGCGCGTTATAATACAACAACGTAACAATTTAGCAAAGTCGCGAGCCTATTGAGATATTATTTTGTCAAATTGTAGCAGGACCGTCATCACCTGCGTTTGGATCACAGCGTTAGCGCTCACTGTCCTGAACTCTGGTTCGGGTTCAAATCTTTATCAGCAGATAGACACACAGACACACGGAATAGGGCTATATTATATATACGATGAATCGAGTTAATTGTTAGAAGCGCGTGGCCCACCTACCTGATGATTGAAAAGGACTTTTGATTCCACCTCGTCATCGTCAGTCCCTTTGAAGGTGGGCAGGCTGACCGTCTCCGACATCATTAACTCGGTAGTCGACGAGAAAATGCCACATCATCATCGTAACGATCATTATCGTTGCACATAAGCCCTATAAACTCGGTGACATCGGTCAGACCAGCCAGCGGGCAATTCGCCCGAGGTTCATTTCCATAAACAAAGTGCATTAGCCCGAACACGTTGCCAGTGCTAAAATCGCAAATTGGCGGAATTTTGAAAATATGCTCGACCGTGCAGTCGGCGAAGGCCCAGGGCGCCAAATTAAAGAGGCATTACGTCGAAAAAGATGACAGAGTACGTGCACGATCATCCCTAGTGTATCGGCTGGGGAATATTGAAGTGAAAGTAAAAATTGGTTCGAAAATACAATCGTCAATTGAGTAGGTGCAAGTGTAAATTATATAATAATAATGAAACTAGGATGGAGTGCTTTTGAAAGAATGAACATAGTTTTTAAATCCAACATTCCGCTATGCTTAAAAAATAAGGGGTACGACCAATGCGTACTGCTAGTTATGACGTATGGATGTGAAACTTGGACGCTAAATTAAAGAATGATACGAAAAATTCAGTGAACACAGAGAAGCATGGAAAGATGTATGCTTGGTATAACAAGAAGAGATCGCAAAATAAATACATGGGTAAGAAGTACGACCAAAGTGGCAGATATACATAGCAGTACGCGTGAAAAAGTTGAAGTGGCTGGACACATAGCGAGAAGAATGGATGACGGATGGACGCGAGAAATACTGGAATGGTATCCGAGAGGATGTGAAAGAAAGCAAGGTAGACCGAGTGGAAGATGGGCTGATGAATTGAGAAGAATGTGTGGAGTTAAGTGGATGAAGTTGCTCAAGACAGACAGGAATGGAAGAGGATTGGAGAGGCCTTCATCCAGCAGTGGATGGTGAACGGCTGAAAATGATGATGATGATGATATACATATATATGTATACATACATATATATGTATACATACATATATATGTATATAATAATGAAACTAGGATGGAGTGCTTTTGGAAGAATGAACATAGTTTTTAAATCTAACATTCCGCTATGCTTAAAAAATAAGGGGTACTACCAATGCGTACTGCTAGTTATGACGTATGGATGTGAAACTTGGACGCTAAATTAAAGAATGATACGAAAAATTCAGTGAACACAGAGAAGCATGGAAAGATGTATGCTTGGTATAACAAGAAGAGATCGCAAAAGAAATACATGGGTAAGAAGTACGACCAAAGTGGCAGATATACATAGCAGTACGCGTGAAAAAGTTGAAGTGGCTGGACACATAGCGAGAAGAATGGATGGCAGATGGACAAATACTGGAATAGTATCCGAGAGGATGTGAAAGAGAGCAAGGTAGACCGAGTGGAAGAGAAGAATGTGTGGAGTTAAGTGGATGCAGATTGCTCAAGACACAGGAATGGAAGAGGATTGGAGAGGCAGCAGTGGATGGTGAACGGCTGAAAATGATAATATATAATAGCTGACTGTCTGTCTATCTGCTGATAACGCTCGCTGTTGTAAATAATTACAAAACCAGAACGTCGCGCGAGTGGGATTTGAACCTGGTATCACCAGGTTGGAAGAGTCGTGCTGACACTATCATTCAACGGAGGCGATGACGAGCCTGTTTCAATTTGACTATACATATAATATTAAAATAGGCTCGCGACTTTGCTAAATTGTTACGTGTTGTATTATAACGCGCCATCTATAAAAACTATTAAATAAACTGTATATATGTATGTATGTATACTCACCCACGCAAACATACGTTGATATTCAACGGGCTTACACTAGTGTACATATATTATAATATGTGTATTGTTGATTTAGTGTATGTTTCAAATGTTAAAATAAAATAATTGTATGCTTCTACATATTTGTGTTATATCCTATATCATAATTATTCTGTAAAAATTTGAGGAAATATTTCAATGGTAAAATAGTTTAAGTTTGTAATATGAATTCAGGCGGGTGACGGAGTATCGCGAAGGTCGTTCTGTTCAAAGTTCGTTGCGAAAAAAAATTCGAGGTCTAATTTCATTACTATCTTCTTTGAGTAAAATTGTAATTTTTTTTAATATACATATGTATGTATTTATTGATTCAAAATCACTATGTTCAATATGTAAACCTCAGATTCAAATCGATTTGAATTGAATTTTTGCATAATGAAATATTATAATGAACGGAATACATACATATATCGCGCTAAAGTGAAATTGCTTAAATCTAAGGGAAAAAATTCGGGTGTGGCCAATCCATGACTTTATCCATATATTTGAGGAATACGAAGAGTAATGAAATTATTTTAAAGTACGTAATTAAATAAAACGCATGCACACATACACATACATACATATAATTAAATCAGTGTGTAGAGTGCGCGCACGTATGTATGTATGTATGTATGTAAAAACGATCTTCGACGTATGTACATACATATGTATGTATATTCAAAAAGATTTTGAAGATTTTGATGATATTTTTTTTATAACTCATCAATGCTTAAAATATTAAATTTTTATAATCTCATAAAGATTAAAAATATTTAAAAGGCCGAAAAAATAAAAACAAAAAATCTAGCAAGAGTAAACTACCACTTGATCAAAACCTTATCAACTCTTAAATTTTATATGGAAATTATAAATATAAATTTTCAGTTTGATCGGTTACGTAGTATCAGAAATATTTCGTGGTAACAGGTTTTTTGACTTTTTTACAAGAAAAAAATCCAACTTCCGGTTGACCGATTTTAATGAATTTTTTTTAAAACTCGATATTGCCCTAAGGATTATAATATTACAATATTAAGACGATACTAAATATTTAAAAGCCCGAAAAAAAGAAAAAATCGTTCAAGAGTAAACTGCCACTTCCGGTTGGCGGATGTTGACCAAAATCACAATATCTCTTACACCTTACGTGAAAATAAAATACATATATTAAATTTCAGCTTGCTAGACTTGATAGTTTCGGATAAACTGTTTTTGAGTTATTAGCGATTCTATCTAGACACAGGTACGCAGACTTACAGACATACAGACATTTTCCAGAAATTATGAAAACGTGGTCAGGGGATGATACCTGATAAAAATCAGTCAAAAACTCAAGGTTTAATTTTCGCACCATCACAATACATACTTTATCCGATAAGGATAAATTAAAAACAGTGGAATTTTAGCTTATTATTCAATTTAATGCTATTTTATGACTATCTACATTCGGTCCTGTTCACAGTTTGAGAATCTCAATCCAATTTGTCAAAGATGACTTAGAAAACGCGCTCGTTTCCCAATCGCTCATTTCAAAGCGTGACTAGGCGGTCTCGAGGAACGCGCTAACGAGAATGCAGTATATTCGCATCGCGCGCTCTAAGGGTTATTCATTTTTTTTTATACAACAGGTGTATCAGTCAGCCTCCCCGGCGTATTTTTTAATCATTTCAAACCACCAACACACGCCTTTACACATGCGATTGGATCCAAACCTGAAATTACACACCTCAGTCACATAATGTGAAAGTAAATCCATGTATTTATACACATTTATATAAAATCTGTCTATTATTATCTAATCCGATTAAAAAATTTATTACACTATTCTAAACGGTAGCTTTTTTTTTACGCCGATATATCTCGTAGTGGTATGTAAATTTATGCCCAGCTTTAACAACACTGGTTTACGATTGATTATATTGGGCGCAAAGGGCTTCTTAGTCAAATAAAAAATAATTCGGAATGAAAATAATGGCAATAAATATTAAACACGAGTCAAAGTGGAAATTATTCAGGAGCATCACCCGTGGACATCATCAGTTAACACCTGTCCAAGTACACCCGAATCGGCTATAAATTAATTACCCGGCGTTCTCCGAACGCGAGGATGTTCGGAGCGTAATATAAATTCGACGAGGTCATCATTGGATGAGATGGTTTATAATAAATTATTTACACGGACAAAACAGGTAAATCGACCGCCGTTGACATTTCTATTTGCTCGTCATTAGTTGACTTAATTAAAGCTTTTTTGTTTGAGACTCATGATTTATGCATAGTGGATTTATCACGCTACATTAATTTATAAATTAAAAAAAAAAAACTAGCCGCTAGTAGGTATTCAGCATTTCCTGAATGTAAATAGTTGTGTTTTTTGCATTGAATTTTGGTTTTTTTGAACTGGCAACGCTCAATCTGTTTCAACTGTAATATGCTGCGTACATACCGACGAACCGAACAACGAACGACGAAGGGTTGCTATTGTGTGGACGTTCATAAATGATCGGACGTTATTGTGTGGAGCGGTCCACACAATAATGGTGGGTACACACCGACGAATCGAAGGCGAACCGAAGGCGAAGCGAAAGCGAATTCGGGGTATTTGGAAACAGCGAAAATGCACCGAACGCAAATAGTGTATTTTTTTGTTAGTTGGGCTATTGTTTAAGATTTTCTTTTGTTAATTCTGCCTATTGTATTTCCGTTCGAGGGTCAACATTCGCTCGATATTCGGTCCGAAGATTTAAGTGTATAACTACAACCAACGAAGCGAATCCTATCGTTCGCTTCAAATTTGCTCCGAATTCGGTTCGCGTTCGATTCGGCGGTGTGTACTCACCATAACAATTCGCCTTCGCCCTTCGTCGTTCGCTGTTCGGCTCGTCGGTGTGTACGTAGCATCACTAGCCAGGGTTAACGAAATGAAACTTTGTAGTACAGCTATCCGAAATAAAAATGTTCTATCGCATTCAAGTACCCTGAGTCTTAAGAAACCTGCAGGATCATAAGAAATACCACTAAAATTTTGATTTCGATTAATTAACGGTGTGTTAATTAATTAAATGTGTAAAGAATAGACAGAAAGACAATCAGATAGAAATACATACAAACAAACCGACTGGCATAAAACAGCCAGAAAGATATGTAGATTGTAGACAGTTAAGCAGAAAAATATACAGACATACTCGTAACCAAATAGAAAGAAAAATCTCGAGGTCGAATTTTCGCAAGATCACAATACTATATCCGATATGGATAAAGTAATAATAGATATATAGGCAGATAGACAGAGAGATAAACAGACATACAATTAGATAGACAGACAAAGAGGAAATACTTCATTTATGCATTATACATGTAATGTTAATTTAGATGGTTTTTTTGTATTTATATTATTTATATATCTTATTAACTTAGAGAGATATATATCCAAAAGTTTTTGAGGTTCTCTGTATAAGGATCATAATGTATCATATAATAAATGTAGTGCATATAATAAATTGGATTCGGAATTTTTAAAACAATAATAAATTGTGTCGCGCACATAAAACCAAATCAATCCTTTCAAAATAAAAATACTAAACCGACAATAATCCGAAAATTCCATTCGAACGATTTTATTGATGACCGACGTGTTGTGTTTTGTCGAACAACATTTCTACAGTCTCGAAAGGAAATAAAAAAGAACCATGCATTATTCATAATTCGAAATTAATTCGAGCACCTGCAAAAATCAGTGTTCATATAAATTCAAACCGTTTCGCGAATATACTCGCACATTAATAAACAAGTCCAGAGCAAGTAATTACCGAAACATCGAATGACAACAAATAAAAATACACACTTAAAATAAACCGGATCACATTTTTCGTACATCCAAAGGTTAACGTGTCAATTTTTGATAAAATATTCCCAGCAATCGTTTTTCGAAATTACGTACTATAGCCACTGGATTTGTTTTTATGAGCGCGTCGAAATGAGTCGAAAATAGCCGAAAAATGGTCTCTAATTAAATAAAGCCTCTACGTTTTTTTTTTTTATCTCGAACTAATGAAACGTAAAAGTCATCGTTTCAAAGCGTGGACGGACGGACAACCACACAAAATGCCTTTAGTCGCATTTTAAAAATAAAATAAATGACACGGCTGTATATAAAATAAAGTAAAAAAAAAAAAAAGATTAAGGGTCACTGAATCACCTGCGTGGAACGACCGGATTATACGCGTTTTCTATATAATCTTTGATTTTTTATTGCCGCTTACCTTTTCCGTTTCAAACAGAGCCGAATCGACAAAATAGTATATTGAAATTATTTTTAATAATATCTAAATCCGCAATAATAACGTCAATATTTCAGAGTTACTGAAGTAAGCAAGAATTCAAGAATCCGTCCCTATAATATGAACTTAACGTTCATTATTGGGTTTATAAAACTCTAGTAGCCTGAATACTGAATTTCAACCGAATAAACGTATTATTCATGCATTGATTAAAAAAAACTATTTACTGATCTAAAAAATGCGTCACATGTGAGAAATTTACATTATTTTATTTTATTACTATTCTATTAGCACTTTTGTTTAAATTTCTGAGATCTTCTGGCAGTCTATTGTATTCAACAACACTCCAGTACGAGATACTTTTCCTAGATCTACTTAATTTTAAATTCTTCAATCAATAAATCAACTACAAAACCTGTTATGTTTATTACTATACAATTGAAAATTTACAGGTGCAATCACGCAATGCGCAAAACCTTACTCTACGTCTTTAATAACTTTTGATCACATTAAAACCATTAAAAACAATTCCAAGAATTCCAAAACACTGGGATTAAGTGGTATTGAATTTATGCAACGTAGATAAATAACTTTTATATGACTCGCGATTTTTTTCGTAAAACTCTCCTAAATGGTCTACGCGTTAAATTTTCTCGCGATTATTTGTCAAATTATTTCGCGTTAAATTGTCAGTGAATCCATAAATGGCCACGCCCATTCTCAGCTGAGGATTGAATATCTACTTTAAAGCCGACTTACCATGAAAAATGAGAAAATTTTTCACTAAACTCCAAGTCATACCGTGCTGTGTCTCGAGTCTAAAGTCTAACATCTCCTTTTCTTTTTCCCTAGTGGTTTCCAGCGGTGGAAAACTTTGTCGGACAAGAGTTGGTTCATCGCTCGCAGGCTCAGATTAAAATTCCCCAGACACTCCACGGCACTGAAACATAAATGTCGTTCGCATGACGTCATTATTCAAGCGTTACGCTCGTTGGATTTTACACTACGTGGTGTTACGTGTACGTGTACGTTTGTAAGAACGCGTACGGACCGTTAAAACAAAGGGTTAAATCTGATCGGAGCGAATTTATTTATAAGCGACGATAATGGATAGTTTTTCATGTGAAATATCGTCTTTCGCCGTTACAAATGGTCGAGAGTGAAATTTCGATGTATGTACTTGTATAGTAGTTGGATTAGTGGTTATTGGAATTAAGTTTAACTCGTGGAATTCTAATATTTTCAAATAAAATTAGATGATAGATTTATTGAACAAATGAGGGTATATGAGGAAAGCTTTTTGTGTAAAAAGTTTGATAAATCATTGATTGAACAATAAGGAATAATTTTATTGCCTTTTTCCATAATTATATGTAGCAATTGCATATTTTTTTTATTAAATTGAATTAATTTTACATGTTTTAAAATATATTACCATTATTTAATGTTTCAAATTTCGACATGGAAATTATTCAAAAAAGAGTACTAAAAATTTTAGTTTTTTTGTCATCTAAAAATGTTAATCGTTCACCATATTATTTCTTTTTTATTTTCCTTATTCTGTTTTTGGTTCTTGAACAAGTTTATAATGTTTTCATGTACGATTGTCCCAAAATAAACCGGTAATCTGTAAAAAAAAAAACAACTAATTGAGTAAATTTAAAATGTTAAAAGTTCAGTACATATAGTGCAATTTTCTACATAGAAATAAATCGAGATATACATTTTTATTGTTTATTTTTTTTTAAATATATAGTATCATATTTTAAATCATGTTAAATATAGAATTGTAAAAATGGAAAAAAATCTGAAGAAAAAACTTCGCATACTTGCAGCAAATCCATACGTGCATATCAATTTTCAAATATGTGATTCGACCGGAAGTGACATTCACCACACATACATACATATATAAAAAAAAAACAAAATCACAAGCGTACGCCAAAAACACATTGTCATGGAAATGTAGAAAAACCGGTGCGAGACATCTCGTCAAATGCAAACATCTCGATACTCGCATTTGAATATTAACGATTTTTAAATTCAAACATATGCGTGTATATGTACATATTTGTATAATCATATACATAATGTGTTTATGCACACATTTCGCAATTGAAGTTGACTGGCCGCAAGTACTTTGAGCCTCAATTTGACCGTTAAATATTTGCGGTCTTTGCGAATCGAGCGTGTGCCGCAACAGGGGCGCTCAAAGGTGGGGTCGCAAAACACCCCAAGCATTCATTATTCACATAGTTGCGCACAAGTATGTGTACCGAGGTCGGATTTTATACCCATGCCTATGCTGTGTACAGGATGGGCCAAAAGCTTAAGGCAATATTTATGCCCTCGTGCAAAGAGCTCGCAATTTATAGAGTGGCTGTATACGAGCTCCAAAAGTTGAGATTACTTTGTGTGACTACAGCGGTCACCACCACTATCACACTAATACTAGTAGAGTAATGGTAAATGAGTAATTACTATGTGTGTATATTAGAATAGTGAAAGTGTATGCACCTGTTATGCCGGCACTTCACATTCGGCGAGCGCTGACGAGCAATCCCGAGCGTCCATGTGTCGCTCGCGCTTGTTCGCGTTTAGGTCAACGCACTGAGAGAATGCTAAAATGCTAAAATGCGAACAAAGCAAGATGGCGGACCTCCCCCCTCCCACATTCACTGTCACATATTCAGTCACTTCCGTGCGAATGCTCGTCAGCATTCGACGACGTCACCTAAGGCCAACGGTTGGCGAACATTCGCGCGAAATTTACACAAACATTTGCGCGAATGTGAAGAGCCGGCATTAATGGCGCCACGCCTGCCGCAGGTACAAGAGAGAGAGCTGTGATGCCAGCACTTTATATTGGACGAGCGCTGACGAGCGGTGCCGAGCGCCAAGGTGTGGGGTAAACATTCGCGCGAAGGCCAACGTAATTTTTAAACATTCGCGCGGTATCCGCAAAAGTTGAGCGAACGCGAGCGACGGCGAAAAAAGCAAGGTGACGAACCATTGTACATATATCAATGTGACGAATCCTTCCCCCTCCACATTCAGTGATGTCTGTGAGTTTACCGCGCATTCAGTAACCGTTTTTTTACCTTCCAGGCATTGCATACCGCCAGATAGTAATTGTACGTGCTTATTGCACACAAGGTGGTCGCATAGATTACTGCGATGTCTTGACCGCTTGACATTTATGTAGGCAGTGACGCGACACTTCGTTCGCTGCCACTTGCTAGTTGACACTAGAGTGGCGCCACTAGCGATACGATCGTAGCGCTCGGGACGGACGAGCAGCGGCAGCTGACCACAACGCTAAGGCCAATATTTCACGAAAATTCGCGCGATGGTGAAGTGGCGGCATGAAACTAGTCTCACTTGCGGCCGTCTGCCTACCAAAATACGAAATCATAACTGTCTGGGTGCTAGCGCCATACACAATACAATTGATTCACGATCTGTCTATTCTCATTCGCGTCTGGATACTCGCGCCATACACAATACAAAACCATAACTGTGGTCGGCCATTAACGCCATACGCAATACAATTGCCTCGTGACCAGTATTGTTACTATAAAAATCGCTGTTTAATAACGGATACTTTGATAGTTGCATAAGAATAACCACTGATGTATTCTAAGCTCTTCGGTTTTATACCATACCAAGTACGACGATGCTTATCATTGAATTTTCACGAACGAAAGGTTTTAGATACGCTTTGAATATTTTAGAGCATTGCTATAGCTGCTGAAAAGATTTGAAAGCTACTAAAATGAAAATCTGTTTTTTTTTTTTTTTATTATTAGAATTTGCCAGTTTATCTAACTTGATTGTTTGCCAGTTTATCTAACATGACATTCAAACATTCTTTTCTTTCTGAAGGCAACGGGACATCATCGGAGAGTATCATTACCAAGACATCCTGCTAAAAATAGTATTTTTACTTCATACTATGTGCATATAAAGAGCTGTAGGACCGTAAAAACCTATCATTGAAATCGTAATCTTAGTTAGGGAGTTTCAAAATTTTAAAATTTGTGACGCGACAGTAGCGACAGAACACGAATCGAAAATCTTAACGTTTTGCGGGAAGTACAATAGTAAAAAACGTAATGTGTTACTATGCACTCTGCTCTAATTGTGTCAATACTAAAAACACTAATCATATTTTTTCCGTAACCCATAATAAATAACCAATAGCAAAAACACGTCAACGGACAATATACAATTTTTAACTAATTTATTTATTGACGAGTTATTGGTGAATAATTGACTAACATTACATTGTTTTCCATCTAAGATTCGCTGACGATATAGTTATAGTTGCATGTGACTCAGTAGATTTACAAAACAGATTAACAGAATTAAGCAACGAAAGTATGAAAGTATGAAACTTAAAAATTAATTTTAATAAAACTAAAATTATGTTTAATGAATTTTGCACGCAAAGCATAGTTACATACAGTAGATTAGAGATAGATAGAAATAGTTGATAGTTATTTATACCTAGGGTAATTGGTGAATATGACTGGGTGTAAAGAAGAAGAAATAAAACGAAAAATGAAACTACATAGGATGGAGTGCTTTTGGAAGAATGAACATAGTTTTTTAATACAACATTCCGGCTATGCTTAAAAAATAAGGCATACGACCAATGTGCACTGCCAGTTATGACGTATGGATGTGAAACTTGGACGCTTAATTCAAAAATGCTACGTAAAATCCAGTGCACACAGAAAAGTATTGAAAGATGTATGCTTGGTATAACAAGAAGAGATCGCAAGAGGAATACATGGGTAAGAAGTATGACCAAAGTGGCAAAATGGACCCGAGAAATACTGGAATGGTATCCGAGAGGATGTGAAAGAAAGCAAGGTAGACCGAGTTGAAGATGGGCTGATGAATTGAGAAGAATGTGTGGAGTCGAGTGGATGCAGATCGCTCAAGACAGACAGGAATGTCAGAGGATTGGAGAGGCCTTCATCCAGCAGTGGACGGTGAACGGCTGAAAATGATGACATTGTTTTATTGCGAAAAATAACAAGCGTCCGTGGAATATAAACCGCACCTTTTTCGGCACACCCTGTACACTGCAGGTGGCACAAGATATAATCGTTCATTTAAAACGAATCTGCCAAATCGGCAACTGCACGGGGGAGCGTCATCATCACCCACCCACGATCTTAAACTGGATTGCTTCGCAGAATATTTATGTTTAAAAGTATTTGAACCATTCATCATATCGATAATACACCTACCCACACGTGTATACCTACTATATTTTTAATATCATCGATATAAATAATGTAAGAACAATACGTTTAATATATCGCGTTTGGATACTCACAACACTACCGATAAGAATACATATTAAGCGTACCAATTGTTCGGTCGTTGAGTTTTACGCGATCGTAAAAGTAATTGCATTTAATTGCATCGACGCTTAATTTGCAAGTCGGAATGAATTTTTAAAGAGTAGTTCCGAGTAAGAAAATGCTTTTCACAGCGGAGAATTATATAAGGTGCACAAAGCTAGTGTGGCTAGATTAGGTCTAAATTCTATAAGCTGTAATAAAATTTTTCCACATCACACTTTATATAGAAATATTTTCGAAAATTAAAATTTGTCTCAACTGTGATGTTATTTTATTTTTATTTTAACTGAAATTGCATTCAATTTATTTTTGTTGTTTTAGCTGAAAAATGTTGTACAAATTACCCTATTTTATTTTACTATGTAGAGCAGTTGGTCGGGAACCTTTTTCGAGCTAAAAGCCAAATTAGGAAAAACCTTGCAAAATTGGTCGTTTAGGAGCCGCAACATATTATTTTCAAATTATATATTCAAAATTAAATTAAATGTTTCTTATTAATCACTAGCTGACCCGGCATGCGTTGCAATGCCCGATACCGTTCCCGTTCCAGATCCCGATCCGTTGCCGTTCCCGTTCCCGGTCCCGATCCCGTTCCCGTTCCCGTTCCTAGTACGTTATCTGACGCGTGAGCAGGCCCGTTCCTGTTCCCGTTCCCGTTTTTTCCCGATTCCAGATCCCGGTCCCTTTCCCGATCCTGATCCCGTTCGTGATCCCGTTCCCGTTCCCGTTCCTAGTAAGTTATCTGACGCGTGAGCAGGCCCGTCCCCGTTCCCGTTTTATCCCGATTTTTTTTCACAGAAACCATCCCCGGCATGATCACAATAAGTCCTGAAAGTTTCATCGCGATCGGTTGAGTGGTTTAGGAGCCTATAAGAGACAGACAAACAAACAAACAAACAGACAGACAAACATTCATTTATATATATATATATATAGATTAATAAATAAGTAAGAAATAAGTTATCCTTCTTAATGTTGGACAGTTTATTACTAAAAAATTTATCTGAAAAACGAGCTTAAACCATTTTATTTTGATCTTGTGTAAACTGTGTGTCTACATTTTGTATTTCACGCAAAACGTTGGATGACAGCGAGAGCCGCAGGTTTTCATACAAAGAGCCGCATGCGGCTCCGGAGCCGCCGTTTCCCGACCACTGTACTAAAATGTTTGCCATAATTGGTCAACGTTGCATTAGTGTTAATTTTGAGATGCGACCAAAAGGTAGCTAATATTTCTTATAACCACCTTCGTTTGGATCGACAAAGGCGAATCTGTGGCTCCGGAGCCGCATGCGGTTCTTTATATGAAAACCTGCCGCTGTCAATGTCATCCAATGCTTTGCGTGAAATAAAATGACTATTTTCAAAAGGTTTTTGAAAGCTAATTTTCACATCATCAAAATGAATATAGGTACATTAATTTTCCTATTTCCATACTTTTCGAACAAACTTCATGGCTTCAATGCTTTGAAATCGTTTTTTAAATTAAACTTTATAATATTTTATATGAAGCTGACTAATTTCTTTCAGCTTTCCACTTTATAAATGAGTAAGATTTTATTTAATTTTAAATATATGTATAATGCCAATTTTGAAAAATTTGTAAATTTTTCCATGATTAGGCTCTTAGCTCGAAAAAGATTTGACTGATTTGTATTTTTGAAGCTAGAAGACATCCATTAGGTTTAAATTTTCCACGATTACATCAATCTAATACTGAATAAGTCAACATTTTAACGATTAATAATAAAAAAAAAAAAAAAATAATCAAGTAGTCTGTAACAGTTGGACGTCCGAGGACAATTCCGGATGCAAACTAGAATTAAATTTATGCGCTTCCCTGTACCAATTTCCATTGCGGGTAAAATCGTCATTTGGAAAAGCACCTCTTCAGTGCGGAAGATACGCCACTCAACTCATGAATATTTATGGGATTATGCGATTTCTGTATTATCACTGCTCGCGTTTAAATCCGCTTTTGTACGAGGCACCAATTTGAATGATTTAATTTAATTAAAAAAGAATTAGAACGACTGTGCATAGTAAGTCCTCTTCGTGTGTGAATATTGGACAAAATTTCAAATCGGACTAGAGTCACGTTGGAGAAATTCTTTTTTGTCGTTTGTGGTGTTTGTCGACAGACACAACCCTGGGGAATGTGCATCTGAAATTGCAATAGACGTAGTAGAATGTGAAATTGCATGGCTGCGGGCCACCTTACTGTTACACTCCAGTCTGCTCGTGCAATAAAGGGAAAACGCCAGATTTTCCGGCCGTCGACATGGAAAGAAACGTAAATTTCGTTTGATTATTGAACCAAAAACTCCGACAGTATTAAAACGATGAAAAACAAAGGGTTCGTTCTGGGAAAAAGTAGAGAAAATTGCACCAAAGTCAATTTTGTGTACGTATTCAAAGTGTGTTGTATGTGTATCTGTTGCGTTCAAAGTGTGAAATGTATTATGCTTCATGTATTGATATGGAAATATCACGCATCTAAAACTAAAGTTCGAAAAAGATCGCATGAAAAAAACTGATTAAAATTTTTCATTGTTGAGATAAAAGATCATTTGTATTTAATTAAACGTATTAATATCGTTTTTTTTATTTTTTCGTATGTGTCATTAATTTATAAATTACCCGTATATAGTTTGTTGTAAAATTTTCCGAAAGCACAATGTGATAATATCAAACAACCAATGTAAAATGTAGAAAGAGTTTCTTAGTAATATATGAGTAGCGCCTGATTTTATGCAAAATGCACGACATGGGCGAAATTGGAAAATCTTGATTGTCTAGTATTAAAACGACACGGCGCAATATAACAATATCACAATATTGAGAAGTTTATATTTTATTGAAAATTAATTTAATTTGCCTTCACGAATAAAGTAAATATTTAAATAAATTTTATTCAATCGACCTCGAATCCTTTTGATATGACGTCTGAAGTCGTTCAACCGTCATTTTCCCTTTGTTTAACTTTTCAGTTATGCGAACGAACGGTGCGGGAGGGTTTTTGCCAAAATATTTCGACAATAAAAGGCGTTCGAGTGTTGTTTCTGCTTAATGAGATTTGAGGCATTGTCTGTTGGCGACGACAAATATCATAGAAATACACAAACATAATACATATATAATAATATAATAGCACTTGTGAAACGAAAATTTTCACACAAAAAGTACCGATCCTTGTCGATATACAAGAACATTAAGCGTTACGCAGCTCACGCTGTTATTATTATTATTATATTATATATTACTAGCTATAAGTAAGTACCCGGCGCTACCATATACAAATACCTTTTCTAAGCAGGCAAATCTCACCCAAATTAATTGTTAATATTATATCACTATCTGATTTAAAGATTATTTATGACCAATATGACACCTAGAGTGTGTGTGACAACTCGCAAATGTATCTACATATGTATGTGTCATGAGTTGTTTATTCATCGTCATGATTTCCATTCCGTTTAACTTCCACATTTCGAAATAATAAAATCTTTGAAAAAAATTTGTCGTTAATCCAATAATATCTGTAGGAGTAATTTTGCAAAGTTTGGTAAAAACAGAAAAAAATTTTTTGACGTTTAAAATTTTCTAAACGATTGCGTATAAGTATTTTAAAACTTTCAAATAATTCAATTAATAGCAAAAACATCTGACTATTGCTTCTAATACTCATTTTGAACACAAAAGCAGTAAATTTTGAATTACAGACCACAAAAGTAAAAAAAAATGGTAAAATTGTCTGTTTTTTTAAACGCTCATATCTCATAAACAAGAGCTAACCAACAAATTTCATAATCATATTCGGATTCAATAGGTCTAACTTAGTGAAGATTGACTAGTCTCCGCTCCGGCAATATGGTGCAATATGGTGATGTGGGCTGGAAATATAGTCGTGTTTCCCTACACTATTGTTTCACTATTGCTGGTACGGCCGTGTGTTGGCGAGTATTGTTGTCATATTGCCAATGATATCGCTCTGTATATGAAAATACAAAACCTGGGCAATAATAAAACAGCAACTACATACTTGCCGGCAATCATTGAGCAACACATTTCTGCGACACATATTGCGCATGTGATACTGAAAATGTTGCTCGTTTACAGGCCCCTTTACAGTGTGGAAATGCAATTGGAATAAACTAACAAATACACGATTACACAGTATACAAATAATAATTTGTGATAAATAATAATACATACGTACATAGTGTGTTTACGGATTTAGATTACTTTTACAAAGGAACCCATATATATTATTTGTCGGTTATATTTCATCGAAAAATTCTCGCGTGTAGTGCTGCTGGCCTCGAGCGGGACCATCCTTTAGCGGAGGCAGAGAATGATGAAAATTTATGGAAAACTCTCGGAAAAATTATAGCCAAAGTCCGGCTTTTCCTCCCGCCATAACCCCGATTGACTAATGATTCGACGATTTATCAAGCACCATCACTTTTTTCCATCCATGATTGGACAACTGCAATCATCCCGCTTGAGATTTATGTAGGTACGCCTCATATACACATACATACGTATGTATGTATGTACATATTGTATGTATATGTATGTTACGCCAAATTATTGTAATTGGCAGTTACGTGAAAGAAGCAAAATGAGAAAAATATCTGTAGTTTTAATTTGAAAAGTCAACCTAAGGTAATATTTTATTTATTTTTATATAATATTAGCTAATTCGCTAATTTAACTTATGTACATCTATTACATATTTATAACAACTACATAACTATTACACATTATACACTAATACATAACTACTATCTCTCACAGAGGTGTCTCCTCACACTTTTCAAGAATGCATCTATGGTCTTAGAAGACTTGACGCACTCAGGGAGGGCATTATACATTAATACACCCCTATGAAAAACACCACCAGCTGTCTTTGTTTTCCTTACTCTAACTACAACTAATTGGTTCTTATTTCTAGTACAATAACTATGGATATCACTATTTCTAATTACATAATTCTTAAAATAATTTGGCAATAACTTATGATCTAACTTATAAACAAAACACAATGTGCTTAACTTTAGACAATTTCTAATAATCACCCATCCCAATTCATCTAACATATCAACTTCTAATACTTTTTAGCCTACCAACATTCAAAATACCTCTCATAGTAACCTTTAAAATAAAATAAAATATTGACAAAAAAAACTCCGTTAAACGAAAACTAAATTTGAGCCAACCTAACCTAACCTAACCTTACCTAATGTAGACATTTAAAATAATATATTTACAAAAAATCAGCCTAACTTAAACCATACAAACAAACGATCATAAATTTCTAAATAAAAATTTAACATACATATCTCGGTTGATATATTTTTATCGAAACACTGTCAGCGTTAAGTTATTGCGACGTGGACTTATATTAAGTCGTGAAATGCGGAAAAGTTTTTTCGACAGTGCGAGTTTTTCCCACGGAAAATTCAGCCTCACATCCACACAAACACATACATACACGTGTGAACTTTTCCGGCTAAGAAACACCACTTGGCCACATAAGGCGCTCATGCCAGTCCATAGACATAAAAAGAAAATATAAATCGGATCTTTCAGTTTCGACATTTTCCACGGAAAATTTTTGGGTCTCGACTCGACCGCGAAAACCCAACGATGCCTCAGTCAATTTTAACTGTTTACTCAATAAAACACGCTACCCGTATCTGTGATGTAAAATTTATGTGCTTCAGTAAAAAATAACTGTACAGCTTAAAATTAATCCCTATCTTCAAATAATTAATTTTCAAACGTTGACCGAAAAGCGCCAATACATTTTTTAACACTTTAACAAAGCTCTAGCATTTTTCAAATTCACTACAAGCTAATTTGTATTAGCATGAAAATTCATCGAAAAACCATTATAAAATTGAAATAAAATTTATGTACATATGTATTTCAGAGTAAAAACAAAAGTTCAGTATTTATTAATCTAATTACAAAAAAACGTTACTTAAAGCTAAAATTACAAAATACAAGACATTTCTCTTGGATCTACTCAATTTCAAATTCTTAACTATTAACTAATTCTTATCCCTAGTATTTGATTACATATATAATACCCTCTTATTAAATATTTTGGAAATAAATTCTTATCTTATTTAAAAATATGTACATACTAACATGCACACTTTTAAGGTCTCATTTACATTCATGAAATTCAATAACTTAAAATACTCCGTATAGCAGTTTTTGCAACCTACCTTTAATTATCCTATTTACTAAATTTAAAAATGAATCACAATATATAAAATGAGGACGTTAAGGACGTTATACACAATGTATCGATGGGTTAGTGCACAGATGTGGTATGTCCAATTTTGTTTTAAAATATTGTAAGTGACATATGTACATACATCTCTTTTGCATGAAAAATGTGAACCAAATGGACATACATACATACATACATATAATATATTTGAATAAGGCAATATCTTCACAAATATACTATTTGGACATACAATACTTTTTAAACATGAGTGTTTGATGCAGATGAACGTTTTGTGTATGACAACTCAATTTTGGGAAAAACTGGACGTATAATATCTATGCACTAACCCATCGAATTCAATGTTTTCAAATTAATTCGACAAATTAATGAAAAATCATGAAATTTAACGAAGTTGGGTCAAGTTGGGTTGACTTTTTAGTTTTTGTTTTAAGCCGTTTATTTATGAATATTTTAAGAGAATATCCGACTGTAGTGAGGTAAGGTTGGGTGCGTAAGGATTAAATTAAGTTTTCAATTTTTTTTAAATTACTTCGACAAAATTAATGAAAAATGGTGAAATTTGGCAAAGTTAGGGTCAAGATAAGTTGACTTTTTAGTTTTTGTTTTAGGCCGTTTATTTATGAATA